>OZ005654.1:251848012-252522178 GCA_963930645.1 Salticus scenicus
TAAATATTTTTATGCACTTAGTATTAGCTCACTTTGAAAATATTGAGAACATTATATGGATTTTTATAATAATCAGTTAAAACTGTGTCCTGGAGTGTTGAAACTTGTTGCAATGCGCAAAAGAATGCTGAAGATAAAATTTAGATAAAATTTTTTAGTTTTATAAATTGTAACCGTTTTGTTTTTAAATCGAGCATGTTAAAAGTACCTCGCATGTATAAAATGTTTGTGATCATGCATGCCAACTTTCCTTGAAATCTGTTTATACACACATTATTTTAAATAACATATGCTCAATAATTATCTGCCATTCTTTTTTTTTTTTTTTTTTTTTTTCACTATTATCACATCCAGTATATAATGTCACTGTCTCTTACGATGTATTAGGGCTGCCGGATTTTAGCCAGGCTGAAAAAAGCAGGCTGATTATTTTTGTCTAAACTAGTTACTTAAAAAAAAGGCCGGCTAAAATTAAAAAAGCCGGCTTTTATTATTATTATTATTATTATTATTATATATCTATATCTATATATATATACGATTTATATTAATATAAAAAAAATGACTGAATAACATTACCATAAAAAATATAATTTACCAATCATTGAGTTTGTTTTAAAATAACAATATACTTTAATAGGTTTTCATATTATTCAACTTGCGATTCATTAAACATAATGAGATCCACATGTAATTTTATATGCACAAAACTAAGTGTCCTGGGGGAGTATCGTATAAAAAACCTTCTTTAAATGTTTACAAGTCCACACAAAAAGAAAAAAAAAAAACTGGTTTAGAGGATATTATTACATAATGATAAAAGATATAATGATAAAAGACATAATGATAAAGAATCTACTGTTGTGTCTTTGTAAAAGAACTATAAGTACCAGAGTCTTCAAATTTATGCACTTTGTACATTGGTGACTTATAGCACGTATATAAATTTTCAGCTCAAACGAATAAAGCGTTTAGACATTATTGCAGTTAAAAAAATTGGTTACATATAGACCATAATGATAAAGAATTTTTCTTTGTGTAAAAAAAAAAAAAAAAAAAAACTAAGTGCTAGATTCACCAAAATCAATAGGGCTCGTGCTATGGTATTATAACGTGTGTACCAACTTTCAGCTCATTCAAACAAAACGTTTAGGCGCTATTGTGTTCACTCACATATATACGCACATACATCTTCGTAAAAATAGTAAATATGTATTCAGGGGACCTCAAAATATGTAGAAACACCAAAATCTGAAACTCGGATTTTTGACATGACTGCAATACTTTCCTCACTGTAGTGTTCGGAAAGTAAAAATTATGTTGTTTGGTAAAGTTACAAAAAATATACGTATTAAACAATATGACATACCTAGCTAATTAAATTGATTTTTTTAATTAAATTTTCGGTTATTTTCAACTGAAAATTTCGTTATAAAAAAAAAAAAAAAGAAAAAGAAATAGAAAATACCTTAAAAATTGACAAATCTAAATTTGCAGCAAAAAGTTTTTTTTTTTTTTTTTTTTTTTTTAAGAGGGGGGGGGGGGGAGTTGAATTTCAGATATTAAGAAATTTGTATGTAAATATCATAAAAATCAAAAGAATGGAATAATTATTTAGTGTTACAAACATCAACGAAACAAAGAAAAGGGAAAGTAGGCACGATTGTAGCGTGAAAGCGAGAAGTCCGAAACAATATTTTGTGTTCTTTGGATTTTTATGTTGTTTCTATACAAAGATCTCTGCATCGACGAAATTTAAATGCTTTAGCTAAGTTTCTTTTTCTTGTTTTTTAATTAATTACTTTATTTTTAATGTCCCCATTCAATTGTTTAGTAAGAAGAAATACGGTCGAATTTCCCTAATGAGCAATATTTTAAATATTTTTATGCACTTAGTATTAGCTCACTTTGAAAATATTGAGAACATTATATGGATTTTTATAATAATCAGTTTAAAACTGTGTCCTGGAGTGTTGAAACTTGTTGCAATGCGCAAAAAGAATGCTGAAGATAAAATTTAGATAAATTTTTTTAGTTTATAAATTGTAACCGTTTTGTTTTTAAATCGAGCATGTTAAAAGTACCTCGCATGTATAAAATGTTTGTGATCATGCATGCCAACTTTCCTTGAAATCTGTTTATACACACATTATTTTAAATAACATATGCTCAATAATTATCTGCCATTCTTTTTTTTTTTTTTTTTTTTTCACTATTATCACATCCAGTATATAATGTCACTGTCTCTTACGATGTATTAGGGCTGCCGGATTTTAGCCAGGCTGAAAAAAGCAGGCTGATTATTTTTGTCTAAACTAGTTACTTAAAAAAAAGGCCGGCTAAAATTAAAAAAGCCGGCTTTTATTATTATTATTATTATTATTATTATTATATATCTATATCTATATATATATACGATTTATATTAATATAAAAAAAATGACTGAATAACATTACCATAAAAAATATAATTTACCAATCATTGAGTTTGTTTTAAAATAACAATATACTTTAATAGGTTTTCATATTATTCAACTTGCGATTCATTAAACATAATGAGATCCACATGTAATTTTATATGCACAAAACTAAGTGTCCTGGGGAGTATCGTATAAAAAAACCTTCTTTAAATGTTTACAAGTCCACACAAAAAGAAAAAAAAAAAAACTGGTTTAGAGGATATTATTACATAATGATAAAAGATATAATGATAAAAGACATAATGATAAAGAATCTACTGTTGTGTCTTTGTAAAAGAACTATAAGTACCAGAGTCTTCAAAATTTATGCACTTTGTACATTGGTGACTTATAGCACGTATATAAATTTTCAGCTCAAACGAATAAAGCGTTTAGACATTATTGCAGTTAAAAAAATTGGTTACATATAGACCATAATGATAAATAATTTTTCTTTGTGTTCCTGTAAAGAAAACTATAAATGTTATATTCACCAAAATTTATATAGTTTGTGCGACGGGGACATGTGTATAAATTTTCAGTTCATTCGAATAAGGAATTTAGACGCTATTGCACTTTTAAAAATTTAGGCCCATAGAGCATAATGTTAAAGAATTTTTCTTTGTGTTCCTGTAAAAACCCATAAACGATACATTCACCAAAATATATATAGTTGGTGCCACGGGGATCCATAACATGTGTATAAACTTTTAGCTCATTCCAATAAGGCATTTAGACGCTTTTGCACTTTAAAAAAATTAGGCCCATAGACCATAATGATAAAGAATTTTTCTTTGTGTAAAAAAAAAAAAAAAAAAAAAAAAAACTAAGTGCTAGATTCACCAAAATCAATAGGATTCGTTCTATGGTAACTTATAACATGTGTATAACTTTCAGCTCATTCAAACAAAGCGCAAAGGCGCTATTTTGTTCACTCACATACATACACACATACATCTTCGTAAAAATAGTAATTATGTATTCAGAGGACCTTAAAATATGTGGAAACACCAAAATCTCAAACTCGGATTTTTGACATGATTGCAATACTTCCCTCACTGTAGTGTTCGGAAAGTAAGAGGTATGTTTTTTGGTAAAGTTACAAAAAATATATTAAACAATATGACATAAGCTAATTAAATTTATTTTTTAAAATTAAATTTTCTGTTATTTTCAACTGAAAATTTCGTTATTAAAAAAAAAGGGAGGAAAGAAAAGAAAACGAAAAGAGATAAAAAAAAAAAGAAAACTTAAAAATGGCCAAATCTGAATTTGCAGCAAACAGCATTAAAAAAAAAGTGTGGGGGGGGGGGGCAGTTGAACTTCAGATATTAAGAACTTTGTATTTTTATTATCATAAAAATCATAAGAATGGAATAATTATTTCGTGTTACAATCATCAGAAAATTAAAAAAAGAAAAAAAAAGAAAGAAAGAAAAGCAAAAGTAGGTACGAATGTAGCGTGAAAGCGACAAGTCCGAAGCAATATTTTGTGTTCTTTGGATTTTTATGTTGTTTCTAGACAAAGATCTCTGCATCTAACAAATTTAAATGCTTTAGCTAAGTTTCTATTTCTTTTCTTTTTTTCTTGTTTTTTAATGTCCCCATTCAATTGTTTATTAAGAAGAAATACGGACGAATATCCCTAATGAGCAATATTTTAAACATTTTTATGCACTTAGTATTAGCTCACTTTGAAAATGTTCAGACCATTATATGGATTTTTATAATTATCAGTTAAAACTGTGTCCTGGACTGTTGAAACTTTTGCAATGCAAAAGAATGCTGAAGTTAAAATTATTATCCCCCTTCAGTTCCGCCAGAATTTAAATTTATAAAGATTAGGTAAATATACATAGGATAAAAATTTATTAATTAATGGGGAGGAGGGGATCTTTAGATTTATTTTAAATAACTATTTAAAATTATTAAAAAAAAAAAAGGAGCATATTTGTGATATTGAAAAAAAGAAATTATCTAATAAATACATATGAATAGTTTATGTGCAGTAAAGCAAACTCGAGTTCTGATTCCGTATTGCTCCTTCAGTCCCTTTTCTACGACATGGGTAAGCATTCACTTCAGGGCATTTCACACTCTCAACTGAAACTAATGACCTGTCATCTTAATGCGTTTTCCACCGCCCATCGCTCTGATAAAAGAAGCAGGGTGAAATGGGGGAAAATTCGGTTATTTTCAGCTAAAACTTGCTTTAATCCCCAAAATTATTAATATGTTTTTTAAACCTAAATATTAGGAAATTTAATTGTAATAAGTTGTATCATTTAGAAAATTGCAGTTTGTTTCAGATTTTTGATATTACAATTTGTTTATTATTCGAGAACGATAAAGAAAATCAAGTAAAAATTCGTCTTTTGCAGCTTAAAAACAAATTTTTAAATTAAAAAAAAACAATTTTTGAAACATGAGGCAACTTTTAATGGTCGTGAATTTTCCGAATGTGAAAACAGAATTTAAAAACATGTATTACGTAATGAGTAACAATGGGGATTATTTTACAATAGGTTAATACGGGATTTGGATGACCTTGAAGCTCACTGACGTAGGGCCTTAAGTGTACTTTTTTTAGATAGGAATTTTTGCTAGTGCTCGGATATTTTTGCTGCCGACTGTAGTCATACATTTGGAACGCTTGCAAACGGCTTTGCAACCGGAAGTGTTTCATTTGTATGTACCCCTTATACGTGTAATAGAAACAATGAAAATTGTTATTTTCCCACTGCAACCATACCTAGTTTATATGTAGAACTTTGTATTAATCAACGAGATAAATATATTATTTATCTCGTTGATATTAATAACGTTTGCTTTTACTTGTAAAATATTTTTCTTATTATACTTCAATTTATGTATAATGATTCAAATCTAAGTACGTGGAATTCAAGATTGTTCAAACAAATACAAAATAATTTAACACAAATCTGAATAAATACTCTCAAAAACACTATCTCTCTATATATAAACGGCTAAGAGATTTTCTTGGACTCTGTTTGTCTGTGTGTTGACGCAAGTTGCCACCAAATTTTCATACTTTAGTTAATTAAAAAAAAATCTAATTGTCCGATCGATAAGTCAATTAATCCGACGGATTCAGAAAAATTGTCCCTTTTATTTGGTACCTTATGTGTAACGAAATTTTGATTAGATTTTTTTAAATTAATTAAAATATGAAAATAATAACCTGGTAAAAGCTTTAAAATGGACATTTAAATTTTTAATTGTTGCCAAAAAAAATTATTATATTTTTTTTCCCCCCAACATAAAATGAAATATGCTTTCACGTGAAAAATAAAAAATTATATGTAAAATATTAAATTTCCTCATGCACATGAAAAAATGAAAATATGGAAATGGAGTAAAAGAACAATTTATATAAAGTTGCACGAGAGTTCCAAAAATAATGGAAATATAAATGATCGTTAAATAAATAAAATAGTCGTCTGCTCAATCACGAGATATTGAAAGACAAAGAATTGAATTCAGCAAATATTGCTCTTAAAAGCAAAAATATTAATATTCAGTGTAAAATAAAATAAAAGTAATATTGTGCATTTTTAAGAATACTTTATATGTTTATTTATTTTCACAAGTAAGAATAGATTTTTTTTATATTGTAGTGTAACTGTTACATTAACTGATTTAGCAATAAATAGTTGATTCCCTACCTTCATTGATTTCATAGATTTAAAAATGATTTCATGAGTTTTGTACATTTCGAATTTGATTTAAAAAAATTTCCGGCATTCAGAATTCGGTTATTTCCTGAACAGGGGCTTTTCTAGTTATTTATAAACAACTAATAGTTATTTTTCAAAAACCTTGGTGAAGATGCCATAATCTAGAAAGAGTTTTTGGAACTAAATATCATTTAGAATTATCTTCTCATCGCTGTCTGAATTTTTCTTCAATGAAACACAAATATCTCATAACTAATTTAAACGTTAGGAAATGATATATTTATGTAAAAATACGTATTTAGAAATCCCTAAACAGAGTTTTATGAAGGTCTGATTATGAAATCTGACATACTTTTATAAAGAAAATTATTTGGAACTCATTTAAGTTGGAAGGAAAATTTATTTTAATCTACACCACTGAATGTGGCATGCTTAATATTGAGTAAATATTTTGCTTTTTGAACCTATGCAATATAACGCAATCATTATAATTAAGTATAATTTTACTAGGAAATTTTGGTGTATCAATACGTTTCGAAGTTTTGTGAATTCTTTTTGCTATTTCTCTGGTGACTTACGTATGTATGTACAGGTATAAGGGAACACGTTAGCGCCTAAACGCTTTATTTGATTGTACTTAAATTGGAAGGTATGTTGAAGATCATCGCAGCCCGAACTGCGTAGATGTTCATGAATGTAGGATTTACAGTTATTTTGCATAGACACAAAGTTGACTTCTACTGCATTACCGGCCTATGGATTGCAATTATTTGGGTATTATTTGCATTCTAGGTATGTCTTCCGTTTTTATTTATTTATTTATTTTGCAGAGGTACAGATACTGATTACAGCTACATTTCCCTCTAAATTTCATTCAGTATGAGGTCACGTAGGTTTGTTGACGCAACAGTCGCACAGGTATTACAGTACTATAAATACAGATTGGAGATTAAAAGGTAAGATAACTAGTATTATTATTTAAACTTAGATTTAGGAATAGCTTTATTTGATAAATAATTCTGTGTGAAGGGGTATATACCGCCCCCCGTTTCATTATTGTACCTATATTTATATAGAATTCAAACCTGTTATTAAATTAAAAAGTTCATTTTTTTACACGCAACATTCCTTGAAACTTATCAATATTAATCAAAATTTTCTAGTAACAAACGTATTAACTTCAAAATAAACATTTGGATCGCCTAAAGTTATTTGTTTTTAATTTACTCTAAATAACACAGAAAAACATCAAGCGTTAAAAACTTAACTTCGGTATTCAGGAAGCTTCAAAACATGCAAATATACAAAAAACTAAGCAATGAATATTTAGCGATAAAAAAAAAAAAATCGTTATTAACGATATGGCCATGAGGAATTAATTTAAATTCCTGAGCAGCTTTCCTGGACATAGTAAAATATTATAGTAAATCACTTCCACTAATAATAAAAATCTGATGTGGGCACCACATGACTTCCTTATACACTTTTAGAAATATACATAATGTTAAAAAACATTGACATTGGACCCGAAACAGTTGTCTAAAAATATTTAAAAAAATGAATTATCACCGTGTTCTGAGCTTTTCTGAAAGTTAGTTAAAAACCGATTGCAAGATTTGTACTGGTAACGCTGACGATGGCAGCAGGGACCCGAAAAAATTGGCTAAAATTATTTTAAAAATTCATTTTCACCGTGTTCTGAACTATTCTGAAAGTTTCAAATATCTAGCCATTCGGGAAGTTAGTTAAATAAATTTTCTGTTGAACCATATAAACGCTGCCGAAGGCAGCAGGGACCTGAAACAGTTGGCTAAAAGTATTTTTAAAAAAATGCATTTTCACCGTGTTTTGAACTATTCTGAAAGTTTCAAATGTCTAGCTAGTCGGGAAGTTAGTTAAATAAATTTTCTGTTGAACCATATAAACGCTGCCGAAGGCAGCAGTGACACGAAACAATTGGCTAAAAATATTTTAAAAATGCATTGTCACCGTGTTCTGGGCTTTTTCGGAAGTTTTAAATGTCTAGATAGTCGGGAAGTTAGTTAAAAATCGATTGCAAGATTTGTACTGGTAACGCTACCGAAGGCAGCAGGGACCCTAAACAGTTAGCTAAAAGTATTAAAAAAATACATTTTCACCGTGTTCTGATCTATTCTGAAAGTTTAAAATGTCTAGCTAGTCGGGGAGTTAGTAAAATAAATTTTCTGTTGAATCACATAAACGCTGCTGAAGGCAGCAGGTATCGGAAACAGTTTGCTAAAAATATTAAAAAAACGCATTATCAACGTGTTCTGAGCTTGTCTCAAAGTTTCAAATGTCTAGCTAGTCGGGAAGTCAGTTAAATTGCAAGATTTGTCCAAACCGTTTTTGAGATATTACCGTTTTTTGATACATTATGGCCAAAACCTATGTGTTTTTGGTCATTATGAACCTAATTTTACTAAATATCTCCTAAACGGAAAATCATACAAAGTCCAAAAAGGGAGGTGCACAACTAGATGTTATAAAAAACCTATGTACCAATTCGCAACTTTCTACGTCCAACCGTTTTTGAGTTATGCGACATACACACACACACACACACACACACACACACACACATACACATACAGACGTCACGAAAAATCGTGTAAAATCGCTTATATCTCTAAAACGAGAGCTCGTGTTAAGACGACACTTGCAGGTGTACAACTATACATCATGACAGTCATACATATAAATTGGCAACATTCAGCGATCATTCGTTTTCGAGCAATATGAAATACAAAATCCATTTTGCAAATCGGGATTACTGTACTTCCTTTGAAACCTTTGGACGGCCACTGCCTGCCTGGGCTCGGCCAAGCTTAACGGGTTGGATGCCGTCCGCCGGAGCGAATAAATCGCCAGATCACCGCGTGGAAGCTGCTGGGCAGCAATGTAACTAGACGCCAAAGCTCAGGAATTGCAGCACGCTCCAGATGTTACTATACTTCCTTATACTTTGTATAAGGAAGTAAAAAAGAACGTAATGACTTAAATATGGGCACCCCTCTCTATCTTCTGTAGATTATGTACACACCGCATGGTGCACATAAATATAATATTAATAACAGACGACACAACCTGAAATACACTTCCATCAATTTTCAAGTATTGTCGCACTTTAGTTCTTTTGTGTAGCCTTGTAAAAGAAAAGTGAATGCCATATTTTACATGCCATATTTCCATGCCATATTTTACATGAAACATGTTTTTACGCATATAAAAATGTATATTTGTTTCATTTGGTTTAGTGCAGTCTATAGATGTTATACTCTACTTACCTGCAATATCCCCATTGTCCCTGTACGCAAATCATTTGCTTGATCTCAAAGAAAAGTTTACTGTAGCATCTCTCTATGACACATATTTAGAATACCAAGTATGGAATTTCTGATATTATTTGTTCTTAAGATATGCTGATAATAGACACACAGATACACAGACTAACCGCTAAAAACATGATTTTTCGATTCATGGCACCTCAAAACGTGTAAATATAACGAAAACTCGGTTTTGAAAATTTGCCCCAAAAACAATACTTTCTCTACATGAGTAAAAGAAAGTAAAAAATATTGATATCTGTTACATTGTTTTGTTAAGGAATGATCATTTAGGAAATGATGTGCGTACTGCAGGGTTACACGAAAAAATTTATGCATATTACATCCTATGGGGGGATAATTACTTAAAGGAAAATTAAACTGACGTATGCTTTAAATTTTTCTACAGCACGTTCATTACTGAAAATTGCTTACGATTTACAGTTCTTTAGAAGGATACACTAATTAATTCGGATACGTTACGGTCTATTGCACAGAAGTACGCATTTGAGAGAGAAATGTTCAGCATTCTATTTTGATTTTCCGTGTTTCTTTTTGTCCTTTTATTGACTTATTTCCTAATACAAACTTACAAACGACTACTAATTACTAAATTTTCGAGAAATTGAGCAGAGTCGTTGTAGATTTCCCTTATTAGAAATAAAATATTAGCTTTAAGTATTCCGTATCTTTTGAATTTCTCAATTTTATCTTTTTAAATGATTTATAGGAAAGAATATAAACGTGATATTAAGTTATATCCATGTTCATACATTTGAAAAAGAACTATAAAATAAAACAGAAGTGCATTGTCCTTTGAAGACTATGGGTGCTTTTACTGCAAAATAAAATAATGTCGTAATGAAACATTTAATTCAACAAGCATTGTCTGTGTAGTTGTGTTGTTTGAAGTAAAAAAAGTGCATAAAAACAAGCTTATTTTTGTATTTTATGTCATTTTTATTTTATATCATGCTTACACGAAGCAGAATGCGCATTCAATGAACAATTGTTACGAAATAAAAATTTTGTAATGATTTTATAGCATTTTAGGATGTATTGTGATTACATTTAATACCAATTAAAATAGTAATTTCTAGTCCATTCATCTGTGTAGTCTTTTTTTTTCTATAAATATTAGATAAATCCTATTTTTATTGTTTTCTGTTTAAAAGACATTCTTACTTTATATATTATATCTGTACTGATAAGTATAAAGGATTTAAGTCCAAAAATGTCGATTTTGAGTTAAGTACATTGTCAGACTCAAAAAAAAAAAAAAAAAAAAAAAAAAAAAATTCTCTATCGATTGGTATAAAAAGGATTTAAGTCTATGTCATTTAGTCTCTGATAAAATCAATTAGTAAAAAAAGATTCAAGTCAGAAACTTAGCATTCATGTATGGTATAAAATATTTAATTCAATTTTTTCCCGTTATTAAATGAAGGTTGACAATCATTGAATGGTATAAAGGGTATAAACCAATGAAATCCCTTTTTCCTGATCGATTCTTCTGATTAGATTTTAATTAGTATAACTTTATTTTTCGTCTCCTGAAAAATCAAGAATATGGACTTAAATCCTTTATACTTATCAGTACAGATATGTACCTTTTGCTTTGTCTTACCCATGTGTGGTAGATAAAAAATATTCTTTTGGGGCCAAATATTTAAAACTGAATTTTGCTACACTAATACGTTTTATTTGAGATCTTTGAATCTGAAAATGAGACTTTTAGTAACTAGTCGGTGTCGTGCCCTTAGCGACCGTGGCCCCTAGTCGGTGTCGTGCCCTTAGCGACCGTGCCCTTAGCGGAACGTGCCCTTAGCGGAATGGATGAAAGGGAAGAAGGAGGAATAGAAGATGCCGTGCCCTTAGCGGAAATAAGAAGGTGTGCATGTGGAAGATAGAAATATGTTATTCAAATGCACAAAATAATACTTTCTATAGAATGCAGTATGATTAGCATTAGATTTACAGAGTCAGACAAAATTATTCAGTTACACTGAGTGTTATTATTGGAAATTTTCTGAAATGCATTTTCTTTTACATTAAGCGTTTATTGAACCATTTTTTTAAATGTGAATATGATTTGAATTAGTGTATTTGTCTATTCTACTGTCCGTTTGTCCGCCTCCAGTGCCCGTAAATATTTTAAGAATTTTTTATTTTTCTTCTATATTCAATAGAAGAAAGTATTGGATTCGTAAAAATTTTAGATTTCCGGTTTTCGACGGATTTACACGTTTTGAGAGGTCTAGAATACGATTTGACTATTTTAAAAAAATGTCTGTCTGTCTGTGTGTGTGACAAAAATTTTGTGGCAACTGAATCTCCGGGACTACTGCTCAGAATTGCATATAAATTTACATGTAGATGCACCTTGAGCTAAATTAGCGCTATCAACTTTTGATGCCAAGCTCTCAACAGGTGACACTGCTGTACAGCAATTTCTACAATTTAAGTGGAAGCTATATATCAGGTTCTATTGCGTATAATCAATCAAAACTTGGTATGAGAGAAGGCCACCATGAGACATTATGCTGATTCAATTTGAATGCTTATGGACCGACAAGTGGTGCTACTATACAGCGATTTCTACAATTTAAGGGAAAGCTATATCTCAGGAATTACTGCACAGAGTTCCATACAAATTTATATGTTGATGCACCTTAACCTAAATGACTATCTGTCAACTTTTGGTATCAACCGCTCCACAGGTGGCGCTGCTATACAGCGGTTTCCACAATTAAAGGGAAGGCTATATCTCAGGCTCTATTCCGTACAATCAAACAAAACATGATATAAGTGAAGGCCATTGTGAGATATTATGCTACTTCAATTTGAGTGCTTATCGACCAATAGGTGACGTTGTTATACTGCAAATTTCCTCGACAATGTGAAAGCTATATCTCAACTTATATAGCTCATAACTTTACGAAACTTGATATGTGACACAACTATTATAAAAATGCATTTTTTAAGATGTCATTTATAGACAATAAAACAACTGTCTTTCTTTGGATATTTAGTGTTAGTTTCCTCTAAGATAAAAATTATTTATTTGCACTTAGTGAATTTGTATAGGAAAATATAAAAGAAAGTCTTGTGGTGGCCACAACTTACTAATTTTTACTTTCATTTTATTTTATTTTTTTTAATAATATGTGTTATTCAAATTCATTATTGAATATTCCCTACTTAAAATGGCTCTAGCAGAACACATGCCACTGGTTTGTGTACAGTCGGTAACAAAAGTGTCCGAACACTAACAAAAAATCCTATATGAAAAAAGTACACTTAATGCAGTTTTGCTAAATAAATCCTTGTCGAATCTTAGACTGACTAAGAACAGGATTCGACAAGGATTTATTGAACAAAACAGTATTAAGTGTACTTTTTTTGCATAGGAATTTTTGCTAGTGTTCGGACACTTTTGTTACCGACTGTACATGAACATCCAAAAAAACCAATGCATTGCGCTTTATGGGAGACATTTTTCTAAATCACATTTAAATAATTTCATCAAAAAATCATAAAGAAATTCACATTCATTGTTATTATGTTAAGAAAATGTTTTCTATAAATTATAATATGCTTAACCTCCAGATTTACAGAGCTACCCAAAAATGTTACAATACATTAAGGGATGCAAATAGGAAATTAAGAGCAACATTTCTGTTTGTGTTAAGCATTTTTAACACTTTCCAACAATGTTTCAGTGTCATTATGAATTCAGTTATTCTATATGTCTGTCTGTCTATTGTGTGATAATATAGACAGAGAACATAGGATGTTATACGATACAATGAGTAAGCACAATTGGAAAATGCTGATAATCAATGTGTACCTCCTGATTTTTCGTTTTTGTTTTAGTTTCAAAAGATCTAATGCTTAATTATATTTTCAAACACATAATAAAATCATGAAATGGCAGTAATGTACGTTTTCGTATGGAGTACAGTCGGTAACAAAAGTGCGTCCGGACACTAGCGAAAATTCCTATGTAAAAAAAGCACACTTCATACGGTTTTGTTAAATAAATCCTTGTCGAATCCTGTTCTTAGCCAGTGTAAGAACATGATTCGATAAGGATTTATTTAACAAAACCGTATGAAGTGTACGTTTTTCATATAGGAATTTTTGCTACCGATTTTTTACTGCGGACACTTTTGTTACCGACTGTACTGTGATTCATTAAACTTTATATGATTACAGATCACCGTTCCCTGAAATAACGGATATTCTACAGTACGTATACTTGTTTTTGCGACAGTTTACTTCTGAAGCAAAATATAGCCAGTGCTAAATGCGGATAAAGTGTGGAGAAAAACTGAAGAGTTCTTTTATTTATTTATTAATTTATTTTGAAATTTATTATACATTTCCGCTAAAGGCACGTATGCTAAAAGCACGCCACCGAGGGGGGATAACATTGCCGCTAAGGGCACGGGTTTATATATTTCTGCAAAGGGCACGGTCGCTAAGGGCACGGCCCCAACTAGTCAGCGTATGTGTGTCTGCCTGTATGTCTGTCTATGAATCTGTGAGTCTGTTAAAAGCATAGATCAAGAAAAAATATTTGTAGGATGTCCAAACTCGGTATTCTAAATCTGTATCATATGGGAAACTATTATTGAAGTACAAAAAAATGGTTAGTGTAAGTGATTGTTAAATGATGCGCCTTAGAAAATTTCTAAATGTGCCCTGTGATATTCCAGAGAAATATGTGTCTAGATATTAAAATAAATATAGTTACTTATTCCATTTAATTGCGGATGTTCCTTTTTTGTTATCAACGCATTACTATTATGTGAATTGACAGTAATTATAGCAACATTATCCCCTCCCCCCTCGGTATTTATTTTTACTGTGTAGATGTAGATTACTTATTTTAAATGTTTTGGAAGTGGATGTTATGTGTAAAATACTCATTTCCAGACAAGTATATCCGAATAAAACACAGATTTTCCAAAACGAAGCAGCGTGTTTAATAATCCTATTCTAGATGTAAATAAAAAGTAAGAAAACAAAATCAAAATGTAATACATATTTTCAATAACTATTCCAATTATTATATTTCACAGAATTCGGTATCTAGTGCGCTTACATTTATTTGTAGGCTTTTAAATGTGCTCCAACTGCAAAAGGTGTTGGTGAGAAATAAACTCAAAATGACATTCTTCTCAATAATTACAAAAACTTTATTTTTCATATTATTCTAAAAACATTTCATTTGACTCTTTTTATTTCTTCATGCATATATACATCTACATTACGGCGTCGCTGTGACGCATTTGTTCTGATTGGCCGTCTGTGTTTCTATGTACATGTAATGTATGTTCGTTTTTTTTCTCTCTCTTCGATGTTCAGTTTTTATAATAAAAATGTGATTAAAAAGAACACACGTGGGTTCTTCTTTTTATTCCCACAAATAATACATATTTTTTCTTATTCACAAACCAAGCTAAAGGAGGCTGGTTTAATTAAATTAAAACACTATTATTTATATATTTAAAATTATCTTTTGCACAGCTTCGCAGAAGGATACTTATATTCAAAACAGAAGTTCTTTTTTTCACATATGGAATACATCTGTTACTGAAAGTCTCATAGGATACTCACAAACAAGGTGAGTGCATTTTACTTACCTTATAAACGTTGAACTTGAATATTTGATATTAATTATTTTGTCAATTTCAACAGATTATGACCACTGATGCGCTGAATTGAGTTTTTAAATTTATTCTTGACAAAAGTTTTTTCTTTGCATAATTGAAGAAACATTTGCTACATTTAAAATAATATTATTTTGCTACATTTAAAATAATAATAATAATAAAAAATGTAAGCGAAAATAAATAAATATGATTTTTTTCAAAACGGAAGTGAATATCAAAACGAAAGTATAGAAATCTGTATAAACATTAAAAACGAAAGAAGTGAAAATATATAAGAATGTTTAAAATAAACATATGAATGATTAAATATAAAATTTCAGTTATTATAAACTAGAAAGAAAACAAAATTGAAATATTAAAATGAGTATCCTAAAGGACACTATAATCGAAAAACTGAACTCACAAAATTATGATGTATGGAAATTTAAATTGGAGATGTTTCTCCAAAAGGAAGATTTATATTCTGTGGTTATTAACGATGCTCCGAACCCAATTACTGACACATGGAATAACAAAAATAGGAAAGCACGTGCAATCATAAACCTCTTAATAGAGGATAATCAAATAATTCATGTCAAAAATCTCGAGACCGCTAAAGAATGCTGGAACGCATTAAAAGCTGTACATGAGCGTTCAACCCTCAGCAGTAAACTATTTTTGCTTAGAAAGCTTTACTCAACGAAATTAACTAAGGGTGGCGATATGATCGACCATTTAACATACATTTATCAATTACGAGATAAGTTAGTATGAATCGGAGACGACATTAACGACAGGCACCTTTCAGCCCTAATGCTCTGTTCCTTACCTCCAAGTTACGATGTTCTCATCACTGCTTTAGAATCGCGTGACGAAAAAGATTTAGTACCAGAGTTTATACGTTCGAAATTGATTGATGAATTTTCTAAAAGAAAAGAAAACAAATCTGAAAATAATTCAGTGTTAAAGGTTAAATTTAAACCGAAACCAGAAAATTCAAAGTTCTGCCGTTATTGTAAAAAAAAAATCGCATACAATTGAAGAATGCTGGCATCTTAAAAATAAAACTAAAGAAAAGACTCCGAAACAAACAAAAGCCAGCAATGCCAGATCAACTTTCAAATCTGGTATGTACTCTCAAGACAGACATAACGCGGATAGGGCTCTTATTACTGAGAGTAAAAATAAAAAACCTAACGATAAAATATTCACTCTATTTATCGGTGAGAAATCTAACAATTGGTATGTAGACTCAGGTTGTTCAACGCATGTATGCAATGATAGGAGTAAATTTCATGAATTTAATTATAATAATTCACGCGTAACAATCGCGAATGGACAGGAGATAGAATCCCTGGGTCATGGGTCTGTGAAATTAAACACCATAAATTCCAATAACACACATAATACTATAATATTGAAAAATGTTTTATATGTACCAGAGATAGAGACAAACCTCATATCTGTAAAAGAGGCTACTGAAAATGGTTGTGTAGCAATATTTGAAAACAAATCATGCAAAATAATGCATGAAGGAGAAACATGCATTGAAGATTACATTAACAACAATTTATACGAATGCAAAGTTAACTATGATACAACACACACTATAAACATGGTAAAAATATGTGAAAATACAAATTGTATTGATAAATGGCACATTAAATTAGGCCATAGAAACATTAGTCATATAAAACAATTGGTAAACAACAACATGGCAGTTGGGATAAAACTAGACAACTGCAAACATGATAATGCATGTGAAACTTGCATATTAACTAAATTAACCGACAATCCTTATCCTAAAAAGGCTCAGTTTAGGGCAACTAAAGCACTAGAGTTGGTACACACTGACTTGTGTGGACCAATGTCAACCCCCACGGTCGGTGAAAAATACTATTTTTTAAGTTTTATCGATGATTTCAGTAGATTTACAGTTATATACCTACTGAGAAAAAAGGATGAAGTTTTCACAAAATTGAGGGAATACATCGCAATGACATCAAACAAGTTCGGACGAACCTTGCATGCAATCCGCTCCGACAACGGAGGAGAGTATACCGGGACGGAATTAAATGAATACTTAACAAAATTAGGTATAGACCACCCAATTCACTGTTCCCTATTCAGCTTCTCAAAATGGAACTGCTGAACGTAAAAATCGTACTTTAGTTGAAATGGCACGTTGTTTATTAAAGGATGGCAATTTACCAAACTCTTTCTGGGGGGAGGCAATAAATACCGCAGTTTACTTGCAAAATAGACTCCCAACATCTTCGTGTGAATTGACACCTTATGAATTATGGACAGGTCGAAAACCTGACCTATCAATGTTAAAACCATTTGGTTGTCGTGCCTATGCATACGTACAAAAGGTACACAGGGGAAAATTAGATAATACGGCACAGGAAGGTATATTCGTAGGGTACGACAATAGAAGTAAAGGATATAGGATCTGCACAAATGGGAAAAACATAATTATTAGTCGAACCGTAAAATTTATAGAAAATGAAAAACAAGCGATACTTAAATATGAAACATCACAAAACAATGATGAGAAAAGTGATAATAAAAATCCATCACCAAATTTGCAAATAATAGACTCAGAGATAGATGAAACTAATGATAGTGTTGTGTCAGATAATTCACAAAATATTCCACGTAGATCACAAAGATCTAATAAAGGGGTACCACCAGATAGATTCGCATTCACAATACACAATGAAAGAATAAGTGAACCAAAATGCTGGGATGATATAATAAGTATGGAAAACCCTGTAGAAAAGGAAAATTGGATCAATGCTACATTAGATGAAATAAATTCACTCAAGCAGAATGACACCTGGGATTTAGTTGAGGTTTCACCAGGGATGAAAATAGTAGGGTGCAAATGGGCATTCAAAGCAAAATATAACAGTCAGGGCCGTGTTGAAAAATACAAAGCTAGGCTGGTTGCAAAGGGTTTTTCACAGAAATATGGAATAGACTACGATGAGACTTTCGCCCCAGTGGCGTCTCACACAACTTTGAGAAGTTTTTTTGGCAATGAGTCTTTATAAGAATTTAAGTCTTAGACATATTGATATCAAGACTGCATTTTTACACGGTAAATTGAGTGAAGATGTTTATATGCATCAGCCAGAAGGATACGTGGTATCCGGGGAAGAACATAAGGTGTGTAAATTAAAAAAGGCAATATACGGGCTAATGCAGGCCGCGAGAGCATGGAATTTAAAATTGAATGAGTCATTACTTAACTTAGGCTTTATTCAAAGTCAATTCGACAAGTGTCTTTATAAACGTAAACAAAACGATGTAACTACTTATGTACTTGTGTATGTCGATGATTTGTTAATAGCGGGGAATGATCAAAAAATAAATGAAATTGTAAACAAACTAAAACAAGAATACCCGTTAACAGACTTGGGAGAAGCAAAACAATATCTTGGGATAAATATTAATCGTCCTAATGAAAATACAATGACTCTTGATCAAACACACAAAATACAAGAACTTATAGTCAAATACGGTTTAGAAAATTCAAAACCTACAGACACTCCTATGGACACAGGTTACATAAAATTAAATGACGAAGGAAACCTTTTACCAGAAAATACACAATATAGACAGGCTGTAGGCGCATTGTTATATATTTCAACCGTGTCACGTCCGGATATTAGCGCCGCGGTAAATATTTTGAGTAGAAGAAATGAGCGCCCAAGAGCAAAAGATTGGGAAGCGGTAAAAAGGTTAATTAGATATTTAAAAAGTACAATTAATCTTAAACTGACATATAATAATATTGAAGAGCATGTCTTGAGGGTATATGCAGATTCCGACTGGGGAAACGATCCCAGTGATCGTAAGTCTACAACAGGAAATTTGTTCTGCATAGGAGCAAATACTGTATACTGGACAAGCAAAAAACAAAAATCTGTATCGATGTCATCAGCGGAAGCGGAATATATTTCTGCAGCAAGTGCCGCGCAAGAAGTAAAATGGCTTATAAACCTTTTTGAAGAAATTGATATGCAACAAAATTGTCCTATTACACTCTATGAAGACAATCTTTCTTGCATCAAATTGGCTGAAAATGACAAGTTTCGACAGAAAACTAAGCACATCGAGCTAAGGTACCATCTGATTCGAGACCTTGTTGAGCAGGGCATAATAAAGATTGAGTATGTAAGTACGGAAAATATGATTGCTGATATACTCATCAAGCCTCTGCCGAGACATTCTTTTCGAAAATTGCGAATTTCTTTGTTGAACTGTGATTAAATGTCATCGAGTTTACGCAGGGGTGTTGGTGAGAAATAAACTCAAAATGACATTCTTCTCAATAATTACAAAAACTTTCTTTTTCATATTATTCTAAAAACATTTCATTTGACTCTTTTTATTTCTTCATGCATATATACATCTACATTATGGCGTCGCTGTGACGCATTTGTTCTGATTGGCCGTCTGTGTTTCTATGTGCATGTAAGGATGTATGTTCGTTTTTTTTCTCTCTCTTCGATGTTCAGTTTTTATAATAAAAATGTGATTAAAAGGAACACACGTGGGTTCTTCTTTTTATTCCCACAAATAATATATATTTTTTCTTATTCACAAACCAAGCTAAAGGAGGCTGGTTTAATTAAATTAAAACACTATTATTTATATATTTAAAATTATCTTTTGCACAGCTTCGCAGAAGGATATTTATATTCAAAACAGAAGTTCTTTTTTTCACATATGGAATACATCTGTTCCTGAAAGTCTCATAGGATACTCACAAACAAGGTGAGTGCATTTTACTTACCTTATAAACGTTGAACTTGAATATTCGATATTAATTATTTTGTCAATTTCAACAAAAGGTTTAAAAACCACTGGTGTAGAGGAGCACACAAATATACTCAAATACATTACGTCTATGGGCGAAATTGACATACATTCTTTATACGCACAAAAGCATTTTTTTACATAAATGTGGTGTGAAAAATATTTATTTTTCGTTTACAAGGACACGCAAAACAATTCCGATGTATCAGTGATATGTTACTAAATGGCTCAAAGTGCCTTTCAAATTGCGCCCTCCGCCTTTTTTTTTTTTTTTTTTTTTTTTTTTTCTTTTGAAGTTACATTATTTTTTAGATGCATAATTTATACATAAGAAACAAGGCTATTCAAAATTAATACAACGAGTTGCACAGAGTATAGTGCGAATGGCAATTCTTGAAACGATTTAAAATAAATATTGAAATATAATAAACTAGATTTTTCACTTTTTCTTATCCACGCAAGATAGAGAAGCTTTTGTTTTTGGACATATTTTGAAAGATTTGAGCAAATTTACACGATTTGAGGTCCTCTGAATCAGAAAATCAGGTATTCAGCGATTGGTCTGTGTGTTTCTCAAGAGCATAAAAAAAAAAAAAAAAAAAAAATGTCGAAATATTAAAATCTGTATCATATGAGGACTTAACTTGAAAATTTTCTTGCGGTCAAACAAAAATACCTTTAAACTGCACTAAACAAAATACAATTGGCATATAATTTTTTAAAGCACAAAAGCATGTTTCATATGGAATATGGTAGGAAAAGTATTTATAGTTCGCTTACAGGACAGCACAAGATAATTTTAATATGTTTGTGCTATGTTTAGAAATAGCTCGGAGAGAATTTTAGTTAATTGAAATAATTAACTGCATAATGAACCGCATTCCAGTTAATTGAAAGGCATTATGTTTTAACTGTGAAATATGCCTTCGAATTACAGCTGTCGTAAATCATAAAATAAAATAAAATGAAGCTGACGTAAATCACATGAAAATAAAATAAAATAAATAAATGAAAAATGAAAAACGAAATTAGTTTATAAATGTATTAGGAAAAAAATTAGAACTTCCACAAAACTTTTTTTTTTTTCAATTTGCTTGTATTTTCAATAGTATAAAATTTCGAACAAGCATTTCTACCACAAATAATGGCTACTGCCTCTTAGGATAAAAAATTGGTAGTCGAGAACATAAGGATGCTGCATCTATACAAATTACTATGTCTATAGTTTTATGGAAGTTTAAGAAACTGCACGTGCAGATTTAGCAACTTATTTTTATAGGAATTTTTACTACAAAAGATTACATGTATAAAATGAAAAAAAAGTGCATATAGGTATTTTTGACTGCATTCTTGACATTATAAGAGATCCCCCCCCCCCTCAAACTTACATTAACAATACCTTTCTAACGATATTATTTTTAGCCCCCTATTCTTATGATGGATGCGTTAAAAACGTACGAAAATTTTCATGTTTGTGTATTAATATATAGAATGTGAAAGAAATGATGAATCCAGCTTTCCAATGTGGAAGTTATCAAAAAATGTAATGCATAACAACGTGTGAACGAAATTTTAATTTTAAGTACTGTAGATTTACAAAATTTAACTGAAAAAAGCTTTTCTTTTTATTATTTTTGCGATTATTGTTAAATATGTTGAACCGAGGAAAAAGTACATTTAACTAATACTGAAATACTTAAAATAAATAGTTAAAAAAAAATCTTTAAAAAGTTTTTTTTTTTTTTTTTTCCCCAATAATTATGCTAACTTGTGTAGGGTAATTACACGTTCTTTTGAATCATTTTTATTTAATTTTACAACTATTTATTTCCCTTATGTGATTTTTAAAATTACTCTTTCAAAAAACACGTATAAGCAAAATTATTAATAAGCCTTTGTTCTGATTGTAAAATAATAATAATAGTAATAAGCACAAAATGGAAAAAGAAATAAAGTTAAAACAGTAAAAAAAATTTTAATTTAGCTATAAATATCTGTATGTCATTAAAATTTTTAAAACAATTTTAATTGTTTATTTTATGAATATTTACTGGTTTGTGCAGTCCAGTCACAGAAGTAAACTATTTAATATATTTCTTTTATACATGATGTGTATTTTGCCGTGTTTCTTTTACCTTAAATTTCATTTACTAAATCGAAAATACTCCTAAATTTTCGAATAAAAACAATTCAGATTTTTTTTCTATCTTTAGAATATAACTTTAGATGATAATAATGTATAGTAAAACACCGTCTATACGTTTTTCGTTTAAATGACTTTTATATTCATATGTCTTTTTAGTGAAGTCTCGATACAGTTCTATTCATTTAAATGAAAAAACTATTCGTTTATACGCCAGTCAATATCAGTGATACCTCTTTCCCACTTTTCCAAAATTTACAAATTTCTTGACTGGTCATAAATTATTTGTTCTAAAAATCAATTTCGATGAACTGTGTGTTCATAATTATTCCCAATCAATGAACTAATTGAAAAAAATAATAATAATGTCTGATGATAATTTAATGATAATTGAGGGTGTATAATGTGAAAAATTTATAATTTTCCATTAAATACGCAATAGACTGCATTGAGAAACTTCGAACTTATTTTATTTGTGAAAACGCAAGTGAAAAAACATGCAATGATTGCTCTTCAAATCTCAATGCAGTTCTTAATACTCACAGACAATCAGCAACTTAGGCGAGTATTAAAGATATTTTTTAGTGTGATTAAATAATTACTTGTATAATCGTGCTATAATAATTATTATTGAAGATACACAATATATATTAATTAATACTCAAAATGTGTTCATTATACTATTTAGAATATTCAATACATTGCTCATGATATAAGATGCATATTAAGTGCTCAAATCATGCATTAATGGTGTGATTTTTCTCCCTTTTTATCTTATTTTTATCTCATTGTCTATCTTTTTTTAAATTATTTATCTTAAAACATTAAATCTATATAAATAAAGAGAAGTGTCTGTGTGTCTGTGTGTGTATCTGCGCTCTGGTGCTCACACTACTAATCGCAGAACCTCCAAATTTGGCATATAGGTACCTGGGACCATGCATGTGTGCACCTCATCGAGATTTTTTCGAATTTCGAATTTGAATTTTTTAAATTAATGTTTTTTCGATTTTAAATATTGCCTTTAATGCTTCATTTTTCAGAAATTTTTTTCGTTTCAAAAGTCTGCGTATCTTAGCAACGGCTATTAAACAATTATTTATTTAAATTCATTTGAAGAAGAAATCTTTTTTATTATATTTATTGAAGTTAAATAGTTATCCACATACAGTAGAAAAAATTAAACATATTAAATTTTTAGATTTTGGCATATAGGTACCTGGGACCCTGCAGGTGGGCACCTCATCGAGATTTTTTCGAATTTCAAATTTGAATTTTTTAAATTAATGTTTTTCCGATTTTAAATATTGGCTTCTTTTTTTCATTTTTCATAGATTTATTCTTTTGCTTCAATCGTCTGCGTATCTTAGCAACGGCTATTACGCAACATATTTTTATTTAATACATTCATTTGAAGGCGATTTTTTTTTTTTTTTTTTTTTTTTTGTTATATTTATCCGCGTTTGTAATGATCGATAGATGGCGCTCTCTGAACTGCAGTTGTTAGTAAATATAATAGAAACTTGGATTAATAATTGTTCTTTCTCCGCCATTACATCATGGAAAATCGATTGCATAATATGATGATATGCAGTGGTGTGATAATTTCACCTTAGCCCACCAGAGGGCGAGCATTTCATTACAATCGCGGATTGAAAATAAAATCGTAACGCAGTAGAAAAAATTAAGTATAATTAGTTTTAAATTTAAAAACGTATTTATAACAGTTATGTTTATTTTTTTTAATAGTGGAACAACTTCTTATTTTTCATTTTTTAGTTAATTCCTTTAAAAGAAAAAACATTTATTCATTAATTTTTACTTTCCGAACACTATAGTGCGGAAAGTATTGCAATCATCTCAAAAATCCGAATTTGAGATTTTGATGTTTCTAACCGTTTCGAGGTCTCCTGAATCCGTTTTCACTATTTTTGCGATGATGTATGTATGTATGTGTGTATGTCTGTGAGTGAACACGCTGGCGTCTAAACGCTTTGTTCAATCAAGCTGAAAGTTGGTACGTATATTGTAAGTCAACATTGTACGAACCCTATTGATTTTGGTGAATCTAGCACTTATAGTTTTTTTACAGGGACACAAAGAAAAATTCTTTATCTTTATGGCCTTTGGGACCAAAATCTTAAAAGTGCGATAGCATCTAAACACCTAATTCAATTGAGCAAAAAATTTATACACATATTATAGGTCACAGATACCCAATCTGTATAGATTTTGGAGAATCTAGCGCTTATAGTATTTTTAAAGGGACACAAAGAAAAATTCTTTATCATTATGGCTTATGGGGCGAAAATTTTAAAAGTGTGATAGCGTCTAAACGCCTTATTAATCTGAGCAAAAAATTTGTACACATGTTATAGGTCACAGTTGCACCAACTGTATACATTTTGGTGAATCTAGCATTTACAGTTTTTTTACCGGGACACAAAGAATAATTCTTTATCATTATGATCTATGGGATCAAAGTTCAGTAACGTTAAATAAAACATCGTGTAATACATGGAGAAAAATACTGAAACACTCTATTATGGTTTTCTCTCTTTTGTTTGTTTAACAACTCCTCTTTCTTTACTTTATCTACAAAATTGTTAATTACCCAATGTTCGGAAAGTCGAGTGGTGTCACACCAGATTTTTTTTTATTTTTTATTTACAGTATCTATCGGGGAAAATGGTAGTATATGCATAGTAAAAAGGATTAAAATGATTAAAATTTATTTGTTTATATATATACATGAATCTACTTTTTATTTTATTTTATTTTATTACATTGGTCGGAATCAAATCGTAATATAGTGTAAATAGCATGGGCTATAAAATACATGGTTCAAAACTAAAATATTTAATAGATGCTGAGATACAGTCATATTTAAAATCGTATTTCTTAAATAGTAGCAGACCCCCCTGTCGTCGATAAATATCCAGATTGAAGTGCCCGAAAAAGATCTTTCTGCAGGCATGGGAAACCTAGACCTGATGCAGTGCGGGCGGGAAAAGAGATGCCGTAGACAGCGGGTACCCAAAGCAAGGTTTCGAGCAATTTCAGTTTCTTTTTTTCTTTCCTTTCCTTTCTTTTCTTTTCTTTTTTTTTTTTTTTAGTTTTTGTCTATAATGTGGTGTAAAAGAATAAATATTAATTCAATTCTTTCGAAAATTCATTTAAATATAGTGACCAGCGAAGCGGGCGTAGCCTGCTAGTCTATAATAAAATAATATATTCGTTACTATCTTTTAAAAAAAAAAAAAACATTATCGGTTAGTAGCTTCGCGTAGATTTTGCTTCAGTGCCTTAAATTTGATGCAATCAAAGTTTTATTATTATTTTTTTTTTAATTTCGATTATGCGTCTTTTCATTTTTACGACCTTTTACGTCAGTCCTTTAACAGATGCATAAATGGTACTTTACCGTATTTTATATTTTGTTTAAAACATAAACAGTACTTTTAATGATATTTTTATACAAAAACTTTCTTTTTGTTTTGACACCATTTTTTTTTTTTTTTTTTTTTTTTGTACATAATTAGCTTACTGTGTCGGGTCGGTCACGTATGTGATTTTTATTAATAAAGAATAACCTCCCATCCAGAATGAATTTGATTTAACTAGAATTTCCGCAAGGTACAACTGTCCCTACGCATCATCAGTTTAATTGAAAAATTTGTAAGCGTTTTTATTTAACAGGGTATTTCCTTTCAAATACTCATTCTCACATTTAAATATGTCTGTCAACATGTAAAAAATATGTAATTCAAAACCCCATCACTGAACTAGCTGAGGTTGTTAGGTATGACAACGTCCAGAATGTGGGTCGAAAACCGCCAGTATCTTAGCACCATATTAATGTGTTGGTGGATATACTTGGAAAAATTGCCTCAGGTATTGCCTGCACCCGTAAAGTATGTGATGTCAATTACAGATATAGGTTGACAATTACAACTGATACGCTGGTAAAACAATATCTCAACTTTCTTTTACAGACATCTATTTTTGCGCATGTAATTATTTTTTGTATTTATTAATTATGAAAAATAAATTTATAATTCTTGAATGTGTCATGTTATCGGTTTTGTTATTTCCGCAGGTTAAGCAAAGTGCTAATAATTTGTTTTGCAATAGGGGGACAAAATGTTACTTTTTGGCTGCTTTTTTCTTTCTTTTTAAATTAAATGTAACTTAAAGCGCAAAATTTAAGAATAGGTAAAAAAAACATTACCACAATCTTTTTTGAATACCATTAGCCTTTTTCCCCAAATTTCATTTCATTTCGTATTCTGTTCTGCATAATAATATTCCAGTATACATTAGAGAATTTTCTTTTTACAGATTTTGTAGAAATGTTGATTAAAATATTATTGGGGTCAAAATATGAGGAAATATTAATTACTTTTAGATGTATTAACTTGTTTAAAAAAAACAAAAGTCTGAATTTATATTTCTTTAAATTTAGTAAAATTATAATCAAATACACTCTACAAAGATATGAAAACAAATTATTTTTTGCGGTTAGGAGATTGCTCAGCGAAGCGCTATGTTATTCGATGCGGAAATTTTTACATAACAGTATAAAATACATTATGTACACATACATAGTAATAAGTATGCGTAAATGTATTTTATACTATCATGTTTAAAAAGTGCAATTTTGCCTGTTTTAACTTATGCTAAAGATTTTTGGACATTAACATCTACACAAAAACTTCAATCAACTCAGAGAAGCATACAGAGATGCATGTTAGGATTCACCCGAAGAGACAGAAGTGATGTTCTTGGATTAGGAAGCAAACCAAAGTTACTGATGTTATTTCTAGAGTCAAGAAGTTAAAATGGAGCTGGGCTGGACACCTTGCGAGAAGAAATGAGGCTAAATGGACCACCAAAGTCCTATTTTGGACACCAAGAGATAAGAAAACACCGAGGAAGAGATAATTGTGTCGTTGAAGAGATGAAATTGCGAAGTTTGGAATAGCAGAATGAAGAAGAATTACAGAAAACAGAGCAGTTTGGAGTAACCTAGGAGATATCTTCATCCTGCAGTGGATTGATAAAGGCTGAAATTGATGAGGATGATGATGACATAGTAATATGAACGAAAATTTTATTTCTGAAACTGTTTTATATTACTTCTCTAAAAGCAATAATTCAAGAAAACTAAATACAAAAACTATTTCCAAAGAAAAATAAAAAATACATTTTCGAGTTCTGATTAACAATGCATAACTTATTTACATTTATACTTGTGTTGATATACAACTTAATATAAGTATATGAAGAAAAAAGACCGCACTATACAGGGTCCATGAAAAGTCCCACAAACCCTCCTATCACGGAAATGTGTCGGAATTTTGAAAAATGGCGAAACATGTGTTCTATGAATTTGAGGGGAACATCTTTTGGTGAAAATATTTCGAACCGGGGAGGGGGACTATGGAGCCGCTAGCGAGGAGCGATTTCAAAATTTCAAACAAGAAGGTTTTGTAACAAAACCCTGGAAGCATCTCTTCAAGACTATTTGATATTTATAGTTTTATCCTGCGATAAGTATTAAAGGAGATATGTGACTTTTTAGAGTTTTCAAATGTGAATTTTATACTTATGTGTCTCCTTTAATAAGCATCGCAGGACAAAACTATCTATGTTAAATTCATTTTCTTGAAGAGATGCTTCTAGAGATACATCACAAGATATACCTTCCTATTTGAAATTTTAAAGTTGCCCTCCCTATCAGCACCCCTGCCCTACCCCCCTTCTCCCCGGCCTCAAAAATTTTTAAGCAAAAGAGATCCTTCTCGAAATCAATGAACACGTGTTTCGCCATTTTTCAAAACTCTCATGCATTTTCGAGATAGGGGGGTGGGGGGGGGGGAGAAAACTTTTTTCGAGTTTTGAAATATGGATTTTATACTCATGTATCTATAATCATCGCAGGACAAAATCACTTATATCAAATTTATTGTCTTAAAGAGACGTTTCCAGGGATGTATCACAATACGTTCCTTCCTATTTGAAATTTTAAAGTTGCCTTCCCAAGCTTCCCCCCCTAGCCCCACCTCAGGCTAAAAATTATTTCATCAAAAGAGGTCATCCTCAAATTCATTGAACATGTATTTCGCATTTTTCACAATTTTCACGCATATCCGACATAGAAGGGGTGTGGGACTTTTGGCAGACCCTACATAATAATTATAATTCTGTGGAAAAAAAGAAATTAGCGTTTTTATTATTGTTTTTTCTGTGTAACTGACATTCTTTCACTATCATTTTTATTTTTAAACAAATGTTGAAAAGTATTGTGCGAAACATTTTCAATTGATTCGTATTTTTTCCCAATTTCCACCATTTGCATTTTGGCAATTGAATATTCAAAGAATGTAAGTTTTGATCTTCAAAAAGATGTAATGATCTTAATGATTGAGCTATATAACATATAAAGCAATGTCTATTACATATAATTTCTATACATTCGGTTGATTCCATTTTCGTACTCAATAACAAGAAATCCATTCTAAATAGGGCCGTTATAACCAGAGTTTGCTGTATTTTGAATTCTATTTTCAGGAAATTTCAAGAAATTTTCCGATTCAAAAAATTTCCAGTTATAAAATACAAACCATTATTGTATTGCAAAAATTGATTTTAAAATCTTTACTTTAAAGATTCCGTACTTTAAAAAAGTAATATAAAAATAAACTTTAAGTTGTGGTAATATTTTTCGGTTTTGTTCTCGAAGGGGTAAAAAAGTAATGAAATATGACTAAATTTTGACTTTAAAATCAAGGTCATATGACAGGATAAATTGTGTTAACATTATAATCTACGAATGATTCAGTGAGACAAACATTTTGACGTAATAAGTAAGTTGACGATATAACACAGGACGCTAAATTGAGTTCAGATGAATTTACACCGAGCTGCATGTTAAAGGCGTTTTATTTTTCGATGGCTTTATTATTACGTATATTAATTAAATGAAGCTCTTAAGCAAGTGTCGTTATTTATTTACAATTTGTATTATTATTGTTAAAAAGTACATCTGTTAATGTAACATATCAATCTTCTGTGAAATAACATTAACAATTCTACTGGAATAAATGGCAACACCTTTTTTTGACGTTTAAATCCGTCAAAGAAATGTTTTGAAAATATCTCATTATCTATGTCAGTTTGCTTTGGGCAGTAGTACTACATAAGAATAGAATCATGTTATGTCAGGTTATCTTATCAAAAGTTTCACATTTTCTCCTATTCAATGTTACTCATACAAAATACAAGCAGATACATGTTCAAGTTCATCTCTTTGCATTCATCGATCTCATTTTCTCCCGTGCACCCAACTTGACCTGAACCCCCATAACCCAACAAAATTTTGATCCGGTAGTTCCTTAAAAACGCCTACAGTATAAATCACAACACACTGAATCCAACAATACTGCAATCAAATAAAAAGAAACTTTGTAAGTACCGTCTATTCACACGTCTGAAATCTTAAACCTCAAGTTTACTTTTGTGGAATCTTTCCGGAGTTTGGACATCCTTGGGAAATTCGAATCAGGTAGATTTTTTTTTCTCCAAGGAGGCTGTGTGGGATAGATATATGTTATTCCCCCAGCTCTTTTTATTCTTATAATCATCAGGGGGTTCTCAAGGTGCACCAATTTCTAGGTAGGGGGTGCCTTCACTTGTATATAGGGTTATATTATATTATACTTATCTGCAAAGAGCGAAGAAGGGGGGGGGGGGGCAGCTGTTGACTGAAGTACTTTTTCTCAGGGTTTCTGGATAAATGTCTGCACTCCTGCAGATTTTCATTCGAGTGTGGTTATTGTGGGTGCGTAATTCGGTCGGGTGGGCTGATTTATTAATTTTGTTTTCTGGTGTTATTGAACTGATGATTTTATGTATGGGTTTTTCGCCACTTCATTCTATCTTTCTTTTTCCAATTGTTTAGAACATACATTTTCCTTTTATCACTCACAATATAGTGATCTTCTGTAAGGTGGAATGTTACATGTTCTTTTTCTGAGAAATAATCGTTTATAGACAAAATATTTACCTTGAGACAACTGAGAACTTTATTTTTATACCATTTATTCTCCTTTTACCTATTTATAGTATAGAAAGTACATTTTGTGCTCGAGTTTTATAAATTGAGTATTTTATATATTTAAACGTTTTGAGATCTAAAAAATCAGGTTTTTAGCGTATATTCTGTATAGCTTCATTCAACAGCAAGTGCGCTTTATTGGTGTAAACTTCATCAAATGCTGGGAAGATTGCAACATTATAATGTTTATATTTCTGTTCTGTAAGGAAATATTTCTATCGAAATTCAGAGGAAAAGGGATAATGAAGAATCAAATGGGAGGGAAAACAAGAGAGCGTCGTGTGTGTGTCTGTGGGTGGGTGGGAAGGGGGTGGGGGCATGAAAACTGAATTGTGATCTGGGCACAAAAGTATATAAGTCAAGCCCTGAGATAGATATAGAAGCGCATACATACAGACATAAACATTGCGGTCCGCTTGAGTGTAATGCGTTTCCGATGTGACCCGCCAAGTCTTTTGGGCTGAGCAAGCCTGATTTAAAAAAAAAATAATAATATAACTTTAAAAATTATTGTTTATATTAAAGTTATATAAAATTCGATTAATGATTTGATAAAGAACATTCCATCCAAATTTTACGTTCATTTGTTCAATAAATTATACACAAAAGAAAGAAACGATGAAACAGGTTGCAATTTATTCGTAAATTTTGGACACCTCTATACTTACGGGCGACATCAACATTCTGCCTTATGCAGTTATACAGCATTCGGAATGCACAATATACAGTAAAGACCTTGAAACGTTTTGAAAACTATAAACATATAATCGCTATTATTATCTGCAACGATAAGCCAGGATCTGACACTAAAAAATACAAAAGAATGCCGCCTTTAATTTTATTTGCTTCAAAAAATCCTCTAAAAAAAGTCAATGTTCGAGAAATCTATTTCTTTAACAAAGGGCCAATATTTATTAAAACAAACCAGTTTCTTTTCCAGTAGAGTTTTATCAATACATCTTAAGGAAAATGACGTTAATGATTTAGAGACCACCGGTTATAACTCCTTGGATTATAAATGATAGAAACATTATTTGCCTTCTATTTTTTGAGTTAAATGAATTCACAGTTAATTGGCTTTCAAAATTTCTGCCAAGAGGAGAGCAGTTGTACTGATTGTTTTGCTGCTGTTAAATCCTTTTGTCTAGACTAAAGATCAATTAGCTTTCTTTTGTTTATATCTTTGTTTGAAAAAGGTGTTTCTTTCCTTCTTTCTTTTCTTTTTTTTTTTTTTTTTTTTTTATTCTTTTGCACTCAGCTTTGTGAAGTAATATGTCTTGTGTGAACTGTTAAATTTATGTATTATTTTTCTTTTTTCCACTCGGGTCAATACCACAGATTTTTAGCTACGAAAATGAAGGACTAACTATTTTTACATGTTTAAGTTTATAATTGAATAAGTTACTTATAAATAGTAGAATTTATTACCCTCGGCAAATAAATAAAAATAATAATAAATAATAAAAAAATAAAAATAAATAAATAAAATAAAATAAATAAACTGGCATATTACGCGCATTACAAAACCTCCTTTTATATCAGTTTATATAACAGCGCTATACCTACCGTTAACACGCACACAAATAATAATAATAAACATAACTTCCTACAACAAAGATTTTACATATCTGTTCAATGCTATTTTCACCAACAGACGCTAAAGTATAAACATATAGAAAAACTTAAAAAAAAAAAAAAAAAAAAAAAAAAAAGAGCCTAGCACTACCATATTCAGGCCGGTATACATCCAAATTAGACTATCAGTCGTTTTCATAACGGTCATCTCACATATGTTTTATATACACTGGTTCTCATAATTATAAGGACACCCTTTTTTCTATATTAACTAAACACTAAACACTATTATTTAAACAAATATATTTTTTAATAATTTGAATTTCATTAATAGACTATATTTAAAAAGTTTTATTCTTTTTCTATCTTAAAAAACTTTAAATACGGTCAAAAAGATGATTTTTCAGGTGTTCCCAATTATAAGGACAGCTCGAATCTTAGTAATTTTTTTCAGTTATTCTTTAAATTAATATTTCGTGGGGTCTCTTTTTAGGGTGAAACAGACATTCTCTCTGGTATATATATGTACATTTTTTTTTTTTTTTAATATTCTGTTTCAACACCATTTCATACAGCATAGATGATATTCTGAATACATTTAAACTATTTCAAATTGCTCTCCACATGCATGCACTTTTCTAATATGATAAGTTAAGTTTTTTTCAACTTTAAGGCCACGGGAAAGGCAATAATACAGAAGTTTATTTCTTCAAACTATTTCCTATTGCTCTAGAAATAAAGCAAAAATGTAAGTCTTGTTGAAAAAAAGTATAATTACCCCCCCCCCCCCCCCAAATCTAACAAAAATCTGAGAATTTCACGTTTAAAGTTTGCGGATATTCTCTTCATCTTCATAATGATAGAAAAAAATTACTAAATTCATTCTGCCTTCAGTAGAAACAGCTTCCCAGAGCACCATAGATCCACCTTTAAAATGCCCGATTCATACCTGCCTTTAAAAATACTGCTCTGTCTTTCGCTATCTTCAGATCGTGTCAGTAACTGTTAAAACCATTAGGTTAATCAAGAATAATATGTTTTTCATCCGAAAATGCAACATTTTACCATTTAATATTGTCTTTATTCAATTTTAACACAGACGTTCTTTCCCCCATTAAATGCTTATTGATTATTACAGGTTTTTTATTGAATTTAACATATCATTAATTATTTTCAACATGCATAAGTGTGGACCCCAACCTTTCGTTAAAAATTATGAGCAAATTCAGCAGTAGTCATTATGAGTAGAACAGTGAGAGGAATTATGAGTTTTCGATCTCTGTAAAATAACTGTGATTTTGCATCAGATCTCTCTCCTATCGAACCAGCAGTTTAATGTTTGATCACATTTCCTTCAGGAATTTTAGATCTTCGAATTTCATTAGAAATTTGGTGGATTGAAATTATCCTTTCATCTTAAAAAACACATTTATCATACTTCACTGCATGAACGCTCTTTTATTCGAGGAATTATCAGTAATGTCCGTCCAAGAAAACTTGAAGGCTTATATATGAATTAATCTAGCCCAGCAGTTAACAAATTCGCATGTCAACTGTAATTTATCCGATAGTAAGTTAAATAAAACGAAAAAATCTTGACTGTCCCTATAATTATGAACATCTAAAAACCTGGAGAAAAAAATATTTTGCATGATTTTTTATTACTTTTTTTCATGTTAAAAATTATAGCAGTTTTGGTTTTTATAATACTACATATATTAAGTGCACTTAGGATAATCTTGTTCACAATTATTTTTACATTAGTTATTTCAAAACATAAAGTGTCTTATAAATATGAGAAGGAATGTATTTATAAGTTGTAGAAACAGATACATAATTTTATTACGAACAGAGAAAAACGTAATAGTGCGACACCAGTCGGCTGATATACACCCAAATTGAACCAACAAAGTTTTTCATTATCTACTGCTAAAAATAAAGTGCTCAAAAATGAGTAAACGGACATATTCATTTCGAAATGAATAGTTTTGTTTCAAAAATGAAAATATGTCTGCCGCATTTATGAAATATCGCATCTTTTCAAATTGATAGCTGTTCACCTTATAGTTTATTATAAATACGCTGAACTAATAGAAGTCATTTAAATGAATTTCTACATATTCAAACAGAAATTATTCAAAATCAAGTTTTATTCCCCCACATCTTCAGAAATATATTTGGTGGTGGTTTTACATTGATGGGCAGAAGAATACACCAATCAGAATCTATATTTGGGACAATTTGATTCACGATAATCTTCATAATACTCGTTTATGTGAAATTTAGCCCTATCCTTCCATGTTATGAAAATCGTAAATTTCAAATAACTTATGAAGTTTTCAATATAAAATACTCATAGCCGACAATATTCATTTCAGTATCATAAATCAGATTTTAAAACCAGTACGACATTTTTATAATAACAATAATATTCATAATGCACATTTATGCAATTATTATTATCTTTTTTTCTCATATTTTGAAAATTTTACTTACGAAGTTTTTAAAGTTGAATGTTCATAGTTAATGATGTTAATGTAAGAATGAAATTTAAAATGAAAACGTGTCCCTTTATTTTCACTTTGCCTGTAAAAGTATCGTCTCTGCCACTGGACAATTGAGACAGGGGAAAAGACCTCACTGACAGTTGTGGCTCGTGTTATTTTATGGGAAATTTTGTGTCCATAATTACTCATCACCAAATGCAATTCTTTAAAATTTCGTTTTCACTTTCAGAAAATTTCCAACCGTTAAAATAGTACTCGCTTCTACGAAAATTGATTTTTTAAAATTTTTATACTTTATTTCTGAGTTCAAAAATGCGAATTTTCCAAAACTGCATTTTTTCTCATTTTTTAAAATGAAAAATGAAAAATTAAAAAAAATCAATTTTTGGAAAATGAGTACTAATTTAACGTTTGTGAATTTTCTGAATGTGAAAACTGAATTTCAGAAAATACATTAGCTAAAGAGTAATTACGAAAAAGAAAATTTCCTTAGGATAACATGGACCAAGGCTTTCGACTAGATTAAGTACACTGTAAATAGAAGCGTCTTAAATTCAGACAGAAGTGTGTCTGAAATGTCAATTCAGACACATAAATGTCTGAAACACTTACGCATGCAAAATTTCAGACGCATGTGCTGTCTTAAATTAAGACAAGTAAGTGTCTTTTTTATAAATGAGCTCAGATAAGTGTCTGAATAAGGTCGATATGTCTGAAATTAAGACATATAACATTTTCAGACACATAAAATTTCAGACATTTTACAATTTATGCACTTAAAAATTCAGACATTACAAATTTCAGACACTTAGAAAGTCAGACATTTGTATTACTTAACAAATTTTCCATATGGAATCTACTTTAAGCAGCATGCATATCCTGTTTTAACATTTTTTTAAACAAATAAATTTGACATTATTTTATGTAATATAAGTAGTTAACTTATTTAAAATACTTAGACACGGATCTTATTCTGTTAAAAATTAAAAAACGAAGTTAATTTTTATTTAAAATTCTCACATGTAATAAATCAAAAAAATATTAAGATAAACGAAGCGTGTACCTTGTAGCTAAGAAAGTCAATTCGTAGCTAAACAATCTTAAAAAAATTATGCATAATTGATTTTTTTTCACGTTTTAAAAATTATATTATGTTTCCTTACACTTCAAAATGTAAAAGACCATTTTTTTTTTTTTTTTTTTTTTTTTTTGGTTTCATGTATATAGTTTGTTTTCTTGCAAATACCAGTTTAAAAAAAAAATTAAAAATTAAAAAAGAAAAAAAAAAAAAATCGTTTAAAATCCACAGGCTACTATTTTTTCATATATTTATTACGCATTTTACAAAAAAAAAAAAAAAAAAAAAAAAAAAAAAAAAAAACTCTAAACCTCTACACATGAAATTTAAGATAATAGGTATTAAGCTTTACTTCTTATGAACAGTTTTATTGCAAAGACATAAAATTTCAATTTGTTTTACGGATACTAGAATATATTTCGTTATACAAGTAGAGCACAGCGTGAGCACCGATGGCTTGATTGGGAAGACGCTAGACTTTGAATCCGTTGGTTGTCAGTTCGATTCCCGCCGGGGGCAACGTGGACTATTGTAAAAATTATTAATATATATATTCTGTGTTCTAGGAGATTTTAAAATCTATTTCTCACAGGTAAACAGTATAAAACGCAACTTCTTATTTATGAAAAATATTCACTTCAGACAGGATCAAAGATGGCGGAATTTCAGACGTTTCGAGTGTGAAACGATGTGCCTTTTAAGACACTTTTTAGCATCTTAAAAGTGAACACCCGTTTCAGACACAATTGTGTCTGAATTTCAGACACTTGTATTTACAGTGTGTTGTATGGGTTATCAATAAATATCGATCGTACCTATTCTGAAAACACTTTACTGTTGTGACAGATCATCAAGCACTGTGCTGGCTCATTAATCCAAAGGATCATTCAGGAAGACTGGAAATATGGACTCTTCGATTTCAGGAACACGATTTTTCAATAAAATATAAAACCGTTACGAAGCATAAGAAGGCTGACACTCCCATAAAAAAATCCAGTTGAATAAGAAACTGAAACACCACACAAATTTCTAGCTGTCACTACGAGTATGAACGTTGCTAATAGAAGAGAGAATCAGACCTCGCAAAGTTTAAAAATTTTTCAGATACCTGTTCGAGTAAGGAAAGATTTGAATTAATTGACGGACCTCTATGTAGAAAGAATTTCGATCCGGTTTGAAAGACGTGGTTGCCAGTCGTTCCCAAACATCTACAAGCAGACGTACTTAAACACTTTCACGACGCTCATATCGCACGGCATCTTGGTTTTGCGAAAATTTATTACAAAATTCACAAAAGATTTTATTGGCCATGTATCTAAATGTGCTTTGATATGTGATATATTGTCGGGAATGATAAAGAAGAAAATTCGTTCCCCAATAACCACCTGGATGCTTAGTTTTCATCTTTCCAACTATAGCACCTTTCCATTGCACTGAGATCGATTTTCTTGGTAGATTTCTAAAATCTGCTTATGGAAACAAATGAAATTTAGTCTGTACGCATTATTTGATACGATATTCAACTTTATCAACAACTGAAGCTGAAAAAATAGCAAAGTTCTTGCTCGAAGAAATTAGCTCCTCTAGTAATTATCACAGATTGTGCAGCCATTTTCCAATCCTAGATTGTTGCCACTCTCATCGAACTGGGCAAATCGATCATCGTATGATAACAGCGTATTATCCTCAAACAAATGGATTTAATAAAACTTCAGCCGTCATGTTGTCCATGTATGTTGATACAAAGCAGAAAAATTTTGAAGAAATTCTACCATTTGTAACGTTTGCTTATACAGTGCGTTAAGAAATTATAAGACCACAAGCGTATTGGTGCATTTCTGAAGAAGAGAACACAATATGCAAATTTCTAGTTGTGTATTTAAAATTGATAGGAAAACGCATCCTATACTAATTCCAACTTTTAAAATTAAATTAAATTTCATTAAAACTTATTCATTTTTCTAAAAATTAAACACTGTGAGTGTTAAGAAATTATAAGACCACCTGAGAAAATTAGCATATTATACATGACATCAAACTCAATATAAAGCGCATGCGTCAGTATTTCGTAAAAGCACTACCTAAGAAGTAAAGGCTTAGGATTTAAACGTGTTATCTACGATTAATTTGACGATGCCTCGAGGTAAAGAATTATCGGAGTGCGAAGTGAGAAAAAAATTTATTTTATAAAGGTTCTGGTAAATCTGAAAGAGATGTTGCGAGGTTAATGAACCGTTCTAAAACTGTAATTCATAATGCCATAATTAGAAAAGATTATTCAAACAAAATAAAATGATCTGGTAGAAAAAATATTTTGACAGCACGTGGTAATAGACAAACTTTTCGACTAGCAACTAACAAAGGTCTTTCAATTCGTTAAATTTTGAAACGTTTCAGCAAGAAAACTTCACATGTAACAGTTTGGAAGAGTCTTAAATTAAATATTAATACGAAATTTAGGGAATTGAAGAAAAAACCAAAGTTATTGAAATGCCATCGAGAAGGAAAGATTAAAATGGGCTAAAAATGTCATGTCATGGAATGATGAGTGGAAACAAATTATATTTTCTGATGAAAAGAAATTTAACCTTGATGGTCCCGATAGTTACAAACACTATTGGTATGACTTGGAAAAGAACCAAAAGAATGCTTCAGTCGACAAATGGGTGGAGGATCAGTAATGATTTGGGGAGCTTTCAGTTATGAGGGATTGTGTGATTTACAGCGGATTTCGGGTCATATGAACTCTACACAATATCAGTCTATGCTATATGATCATATGATACCGTTTGGACCTTTATTAGGTGGTGTTAACTGGATGTTTCAGCAGGACAATGCTGCTTGTCATACATCTAAATCCACGCAGGAGTGGTTTAAAAAAGAAAATAATAATGTTTTGCCATGGCCAAGTCGACGTCCAGACTTGAACCCCATGGAAAACCTATGGGGTATATTATCTTGCAAAGTTTATGCTAATAATAAATAATTTTCATCTGCCAATGAACTGGAAGTAGCCATTGTAAAAGAATGGTACAATATTTCTATAACTGAACTTAATCACCTGGTTACTTCAAAGAAAAACAGGGTGTTTGAAGTCATCAGGAAAAATGGAAGACCAATATCATATTAATTTTTTATACAATTTTGTTTTTTGACAAGTGGTCTTATATTTTCTTAACAGGTTATTTTTCACTTATTTCTAATATATATTTTAATTAAATATTTATTGCATCACACCAAGTTATTGCAAACTAATTATAAAAAAATATAGAGCAATGTGTTATTTTATGTATTTCAATTATGATTAGAATCTTTATTTTTCTTATAATTTACAAAATTAAAGTGGTCTTATAATTTCTTAACGGACTGTAATACCGTTAAACAGGAGACGACAAGTCTTATGCCTTTCTATTTATTTCGTGGACGTGAAGCTAAAACGATACTGGACATGATGTTACCATTCTGTCCTGATGATGTAGATGATGATTACATCGCCAAGATGATTTCCAAAGCCTGAAGAATCAAGGCAACTAGGCAGAATGTAAACGCTAAAAGCTCAAGATAAAGACCGTCGATGTTACGACTCTAAACACCGAATGGTACCTTATGCTATTGGAGATCTTGAGTTTGTTGGATTCGTAAAAATTTTCGATTTCGGATTTTTGATGGATTTACACGTTTTGAGAGCTGTAGAACACGATTTTACCATTTTTATAAAATGTCTGTCTGTCTGTCTATCTGTGTGTGTGTGTGTGTGTGACAAAATTTTGTGGCAACTGTATCTCTGGAACTACTGCACAGAATTTCATACAAATTGGTATGTAGTTGCACCTTCACATAAATTAGTGCCTATCAACTTTTGGTAAAAATCGTCTTACAGGTTGCGTTGCCATCCCGCTTTTTCTAAATTTTTAACAGGGTGATATAGGGCAAAAATTTTCAAGATGGATATCTTTCGAAAGGTCTCGTCAGTACCTTTAAAACAAATGGTTGAACTATAAATCTGTGAAAATTTAAAACAAAGTTATCGATTTTTTTTACTTTTTACGAAAAAAAACTTAGAAAAAAAAAAAAAAAAAAAAAAAAAAAAAATTCTCTCCCCTTAATTTTATCAAACTCCCACGGTTTCCGTGTTCTGACAAACTTAAACTAATTTTTGCTTTTTTCCCCTAATTTTGTCAAAGTCCTACGGTTTCCGTGTTTTGACAAACTTTAGCATATTTTTGCATTTTTCCCCTAATTTTGTCAAAGTCCCACGGTTTCCGTGTTTTGACAAACTTTAACAATTTTTCACATTTTACACAAAATTCTGTCAAAGTCCCACTTTTTTTTTTTTTTTTTCTCTCTCCCCTTAATTCAATCAAATTCCGACGGTTTCCGTGTTCTGACAAACGTAAACAAATTTTTGCATTCCCCCCCCCCAATTTTGTCAAAGTCCCACGGTTTCCGTGTTTTGACAAACTTAGAATAATTTTCACATTTTACCCAAAATTTTGTCAAAGTCCCACTTTTTTTTTTTTTTTTTTTTTTTTAATTATTGTTACTGATTGAATTTGTATAGGAAAATATAGAAGAAAGTCTCGTGGTGGCCACAACATACTAGTTTAAAATGAATTCATGATCTTCAAAATGTTAACACTTCTGAAGGTATTTATTTTTTAAAAAGACACTTTTTTTTTTAATGTTTAGCAGATCATTCTTAAAAGAATTAGGAATGGGTTTTCAAATTTATTAATTAGCATTTGGGAAAAAAATAAATAAAAATTTCAGGCCTATGTAAAAAAAAAACAAAAAAAAAAAAAACATTATTTTTGTTATTTATTTATTTATTTTAAACATATTGCAAAATCCATCGTTAATTCTTTTAGTTAAGTTCTATTAAACATCCAAGAAACACATTAATTCTTTTCTTGATTACTTTTGAAGTTTTAGCATTTTCAATATCATAAATTCATGATAAAATGCAGAGAAAACGCAATTTAAAGATGTCAAACCTGAAAAAAAGAATTGTCAAAAACTATAGGAATTGTTGCTTGAATGTATATTTTACTGAACAAACCTAATATAGTTCAATTTATAAATATTAAATGAAAATATAAACTTTTATATGAAACCTTTGGTCTTGCCATTTCTAAAGTGCCAATTTAATATTCAAAATGGATGTTTGTTGAACATTGTGTGTGTATATATATATATATATATATATATATATATATATATATATATACATATATCATTACTTTGATTTATATTTAAATATATTCTTTTATAAAAATCTAATAATGGTAAGACTTAGTAAAATTTTAGGTACTGGCAAATTAGTCCATAGTATTACTAGGCCTAATGCTCGGTGCAGGGAGATTTATAGGGACATCCCTGGATCGATTAAAAAAAAAAAAAAAAAAAAAGTTACCTGTTTTCTAGTCCCAATTGTAGACTGTATTTTCAAACCTGTAAATCCTCTAGGTGTCCTATTTGTTCTAATGCTGATAAATCACAAATAAAAAAACTCTTCTAATACGGTTAATTTTCGGCGTGTCTTTTAATGTTATTTATTCTTTAAAATGTAACGAGTGTCACATGTAATATACTGGTCAAACTAGTAACCATTTATATTTAAGACTTAATGATCATAGGTCTAAAATTAAATGTCAAAATTCTCATTCTAACTTGTTACATAATGTAGAATATTCACACTTTAAATTACATGATTTTCAAAAAGTAACTGTTAAAATTTTAGACATAATTATAAATAGTAATCTTCGATTACTAATGGAATCTAAATTTATCTCATTTGTCAATATCACTTGTCCGTATGGTCTCAACGAACAAGTATACTAGAAGACTAATTTGGTCTATTCTGACTTAACAAAGTTTGATAATTATAACGATATTTATAAAGTTAAAACAACTGTTACTGTGATATGATAAAAAAAATTCAATTGATCAACTTGCTGCTCTTACAGTCTAAATTATAATTTTTTAGAAATTAGGAAACTTATCTTTAAAATTAAAAAATCTTTAATTAATGTTTACTTAAAATTTTTCCGAAATACAGTTATTCTAGACAAATCTATGACACATTTTTTTATATTTTGCATTATCGAGATTATTAAATATAAAAATATTAAATATAAATATCGATTATTAAAAATAAAAATTTCCACTAAACATTCTTTTAAATCTCACGATACTTAATTAATTATCAATTTTACTAATCCTGTTTTTAATTATGTCAATTTTCAGTCTATTATTAATAATGAATATAATGTCTTCCCTATTAAAAGTGTATCTATCTTTTAAGTATCCTCTTACGGCGTATCTTTAATTACAATATTTTTTTCTAAAAATACACCTTCTTCCAATATTGTTTGTTATCGTAATGACCCTAATTGTCAAAAATAGGACACCACACATGGACATATTATTACTGGTGATCTTAGTATGAGGAGCAAACATTCAAACCGTGTTTTCTCCAAAAATAAAAAAAAATGAGTTAGCGATTTTTCTGTGAACTCAACATTAAATAGCACAAAATTATACTATTATTTTAAACCAAAATAATTTTTATCACATTATAAATGCGCTTAGAAAGTTAGGGTTTCAATCAAACAGTGTTTCCTCCAGAGCCTGTTTTCAGTCAAACTGTGATTTCTCCAGCCAACCAAGTCAGTACTGCTCTTTCTGGTCGCGTGACTCGTACATGTACCAGCTTTTTATGTTTGTTTTTTCGTTAGTTCTATCTTGTTTTCTTCATTTTAGAGGAGTGTACTTTATTATTATTATTATTTTTTTTTTCTCAAATGGAAGAATTAATAGATGGTGTATTAGTGAGTACTTCTAATTATGGAACTAGAAAAATACAGAGAACTGGTGGAAAAAGAAAAGAAGCGAAAAAGAAACGATATTCAGCACCTTTAGATAACAACATTTATGCTCCATGCAAACATTCTATTAATAAATACTTTTTCATGCACTGATGTTAGACCTAATGACGTTAAGAAGTTTCGGGTTAGACTTTACGAAATTCCGGACAAACAGCGACAAGATTGTATTATAGCCTCATTGGTTGTTACAAAAAATGTAACTCGACGTAGACCTAATACCCCCCCCCCCCCCAAAAAAAAAAAAAAAAAAAAATCGCAATCATGTGGCTTACAGCATGCATTTTCTACTTCTTATTTTATTACTAGTAACAGTGGTAGGAGAATTCCTGTGTGTAAAAACAATTTCATGGCTATAACTAAAATAGGTCGTACAATGCTAGCCAATATTGTTACTAAGGTACATGCTGGTGAACCTATTGAGGAAAAGAGAGCAGGGGATAGAAAAAGCCACTTAAGCATATATATATATATTTAAAAAAAAAAAAAAAAAAAAACAAGGTAAGAGAATTCATCTTAAACTTAAGGCATCAGAATGACATAGACAAACTTTTACAATTGATGTATGATGAAGAGTGAAAAAATCAGCCTGTTTTTAAATGGTATAAAGATATTATTACTAATAACTTTCATGTAGAATATGAAGAAACAGAGGAAGCATGAAATTGCTTAAGTGAAGATATTGGTTTAAAAATTTAAATTTCAAATTGGCTTAAAATTTTAGTTCTTCCCTACAATTTCCATGATGATTTTTCACGCGTAAATATTTAATTTAACTTTATAATTACATAACAAAATCTGTTCTGTTAATTACATTAAGAATGTTATTTCATCAATATTCGAGCTACATACTTTTTCATTCAAAAAATGTTTTGTCCACATTGGAAACATTCGAAACATGTTTTTTCCTCTGTGTTTCGGTCAAAACATGCTTTCTCCACATTGGAAACATTCAAAACATGTTTTCTCCTCTGTGTTTCGGTCAAAACATGCTTTCTCCAAATTTCAAATACATTTTTCTAATTAACTCTAAGTTTATTAGGTAATGTACGCCTACAGATCTTCCTAGTAACCAATAATACAACTAAACAAATAATAATTAGGGTCTAAGAAGGGTTATTTTTTAATTTATCAGTTTTTTGTGTTTTCTGAAAAATTGCATTTGAAGGAGAAAACACGGTTTGAATGTTTGCTCCTCGTATAGCTAATGATCTTTATTTATATAAACTTATGATTTATTGCACTAAATTTAGACTTCCTACAAAAACTAACATAAATGAAATTTAAAATCAGTTTTCTCTAGATTTAGATTTATTTGTTTATAGAATTGAAATTGATTATAACAAACCTTTAGAATAATAACAGAAGACTTGGCGTTGGAATATTAAAGCCCGAATAAACTACTACGTCAGAAACGCCAAAGAAAAATATTGGAAATGCATACAGCTGTTTCGGTAGCTGTTTCGGTTAATTCTTATTGGCCACTTTCCCCACCTTTCGCGTAATCCTTTTGGTTGAACTAAATCCGACCCCTCTCCTATATATACGAGCACTTCTCCTGATTCAGAATCCTTTTTGCACTGAAGACGGTACGCTATAGGCTACCGAAACAGCTGCATTTCCAATATTTTTCTTTGGCGTTTCTGACGTAGTAGTTTATTCGGGTTTTAATAAACCTTTAGAATATTTCAATGTTTGGAAGAATAAAATTAGCAATTAATAAAAATAAAAAAAAAAATCAGATTATTATTTATTCTAGATTTACTAAATATGAAAACTATAAAACTTTAAATAAATCTGTCAGTCTATTACAAAATAAATTTATTATTACTTAGTGTATGTAGATAAATCACTGAATAATTATGCCATTATTTGTAAAGAGTTATATAAACAGATCTTAGACAACTCTATTTCAAATAGTAATATTTTTAAGCAAACCACCTTAACAACTGAAATTAATAATAAAAGAAATTTAAGTTTTCATAAATTATTAAAACTCAAATGTAAAAATTTCAAATATCGATATATAGTTATCATTCCTAAATTTCATAAAACTCCTGTAAAATTTCGCTCTGTAACTATTGGTTATAATGCTTATAATAATGTTGCGTGTAATCTTCTATTCAAAATTTTAAAAGAAATTTATAGCTTAACTTTAAACTATGACAACAGGCATTGTGTTAAAAAAAAAATTTTCAACTTCTTCATAAAATTAACAATTTCAAACATATTACAAACATTCGTACATTTCACTTTAATGATTTATTCAATAATATTGACATTCATGACTTACATAACACTATGTTAATTTTTTTTAATGAGCATAAACATAGAGTAAAAGAAGAAATATTATTTCATTACTTTAAAACTTTACTATATTTCATATTACATCATATATTTTTTCTATACAATTACAATATTTACCAAAGTATTAAAGGTATTCCACAAGGTTGTTCTGCAAGTAATTTATTACCTGATTTATATCTTTATTATTATGAAAGAAACTTCTCTTTATGTAATAACTTAATGTTTTACAGATATATTGATGATATTATCGTTTTTACTTCCATTACCCGACTACCGTAGGTAATGGCACATGGCAGTACTGTATTCGGTCCAAAAATTCTATATCGATTTTTCATCTCATTTACACGTTTTAAGGCATCCTGAATCCAAAAAGTAGTTTTTGGCAGCTGGTCAGTGTGTGTGTGTACGTATGTTCGGAATTTTCTGGCTATCATATCTCCAAAACTAATGAAGATAGAACTACGAAACTTCAGAATTGATACAGGTCTGGTGTACAGATGAATTTTCTATATTTTAGGGGAAATTGGAAAACCGGAAGTAGGACAGTAAGTCCATATCTCAAAAACGACTCTAACGATTTTCTTCAAATTTGTTGTACAAACACTCTAACAAATTTCTTTTCAAATGGTATAATTGGTTAGTTCAGAAAAATTGATAGACGTCCTGTATAAATAGCTCAATTTCAGGCCTCGCAAGATCGTTCCTATAAAAACGGCTGAGCGGATTTTTTTTTTTTAAATCGTCATATTAACTCCCTTATAAATATCCTTTTGCATATAATTATTGTTTTCCGGTCAAAAATTCAGTATACCAAGTTTTGGTAATGGTTGGTATCTCAAAAACGGCTCTAACGGTTTTCTTGAAAATTGTTATATAAATCAATTTTAGATATCCTTTCTCAAATATTACGTGGTTATTACAGAAAAATTACCAGTCATTATGCTTACGTAGGTTAATTTTAGGTGTCGAAAATTGATGTTTCAAAAAATAACTCTGCCTTTTTTTTCTTTTTTTTTAAATTTGCTATGTAAACTTTGTTTTATATGTCTTTACACGTGTGTCAAGTTTCTCATACCGGAAAAAGTTTATGGTTCTACTTCATTAGGTCAATTTTATGTCTTCTGATCATATTAATACTGCATATAATACATGTAATAGTGGGTAATGGAAGTTGTGTGGTTGTTTCACACAAGATTTTTTACTTTAATGATTGCAATACTAACACCTTCATAGATAATTATCCTAATAGCCTTTCATTAACTAAAAATGATATGATAAATAAAGAAATAAACTTTCTAGATTTAAAAATATATAATGACGACGGCAACTTATATTTTGATATTTTTGATAAGAGAAAAGAATTTTCTTTCAAAGTTAATTTATTTACTCATTACAAATCATGATTACATAAAACTATTTACAAAAACATTCTCATTAACTTCCTATATAGAATAAACCATCTATGTTCTGATAAATTTAAAAGTAAAAACGTTAAATCTATCTATTTTACCATGTTCTTATTAACTCGCCTTTTTTTTTTTTTTTTTTTTTGTTCAGTACAAATCTTGCAATCGATTTTTTCGACTAGCTAGACATTTGAAACTTAGAATAGCTGAGAACACGATGAAAATGCATTATTTTAATACTTTTATTCGATTAATAAATGTATCTTTTTCTTTCAAGTTGATGGGGTAATTTATCAAAAAAAAAAAAAAAAAAAAAGCATTTTTTAATACATAGAATTCTCATGTTTGTATGATTCAACAGGAAATTTAAAAACGTGGTAAATGAAAGTTATTTATTATTATTATTAATTTTTTTTTATCTTGTAATTATTCAGGCTAGACTTTATGGTTATCTTAAATTTCTAGTAAATTCAATAATTAAATCTTATTTCTAATTTCTTCTAATCCTTGATATGGTGTTTGCTTATTACACACACGCAAACAAAAAAAAAAAAAAAAAAAAATTGCTTTATAGATACTAGATTTTAATTTTAGCAGTTAAATCTAAACAAATTATAACTTTCTAATAGTTTTTAATGCTTAATTATAAACTATCAAATTAGTTAATTTTAAAATTAGTAATAATTATCAAAAACTTTTAATTAAAAAAAAATCAAATTACTTTTAGTAAGGTGAATTTAATAAGTCCAGTTTTCTAAAGAAATTTTCTCAACTTTTGAGTTTTAATTAATAACGTCTATTTAATAACTTTTAATTACATACTGCATGGTGTTTTTTATTAAGTGTCGGATTCTCTAATAAGATAATTAAAAAGCTACCATTTGTTTAGGTTTTATTAAGCAATATTATATGGATATTGATATATATATATAAGTGGGCCATTATCTTATTTTTTATTTTTATTTCCCTCTAACAGAGGGCACTATCATTCCTCCCTATTTTGTTCTTTTCATATATAGGAAACCCCTCTACCTTCGCTTGTTACTTATGAATTTCGTATTTGCGTATCTCAAATTAATGTAAATTATAAATTAAAATTTAATCAAATAAACATATTTTAGTTTTTAATTTAATTTTAATTTAAAGGTTTATTAGTTATTAAAATCAGCAGAAACAATTTAAACTAAATTTTATTTACTTAATAGTTTAGTTGACAAATACGACTCTGTAATTAACTGTAAATTTAACTATATTCAACCTCATGGTTGTGATTGTGCGTTTGAGATGTTTTCGGCGTGTTTTGCAGTTGTAGAGTGAGTAATAATTTTGCTTTTATTATTTAATCTAAGGAATAAATTTGTTTATTAAGTAATATTAATAATTGTTGACCAAAAATATGTTTCTTACTTAATTCTTTCCTCTTCCTCTTTGAGTTTTATATTATTTTCATGTCTTATGGGTGGTATTGGGCATAGAATGCTGTACAGGTTTAGCAAATTGCATACAGCACGACAGAAATATCACCTTACTTGCATGCAACATTCATTCTATGCCCTTGAAAAAGTAATGATGTTGTATGTTTTAATATCAGGATGCTCAATTTTAAGAAATCTTTATTCATGGTTTTTTTCTAGTTCTTCATGTGATACTTGGTTTCATCTACTGCAATGTTTGAAAAGGTTTTCTATATACATGTATATATGTATATAAAGGCTGAGTCCCACCACTTGTGAGATTTCACAGTCTTGTGTTGTTGCGAGTTTCTTGAGTCTAAATAAATCAAATTGTTTTTTCAAACTATCGGTGTAGTTCTTTTCATCTTTGTGACAATATTTTAAACTGTTATAGATGAAATATAGATAAAAGATATTATAGTCAAAAATCCAAAGTAGCAGCATATAATGCCATAATTACTTTACTTTTCTTTTTCTTTCTTTCTTTCTTTCTTTCTTTTTTTTTTTTTTTTTTTTACACCATATGCAAACGTAACGCGACAGCAATTTTTTGGGATTTAATTGTAACGAAAATTTGTTTGAACCAATATAGTAAATTTATTATGTATGTATTCTTATTAAAACGATTTACACATTGCGTAGAGATATTAGAAGTTAGCCAATTAGACCATTTCAAGTAACATTTTTTATTTTAAATATTATTACATGACTGTTAGAAACATTATTATTTTTTTTTTATTATTATTAAAATTATTATTATTATTATTTTCAAAAATAAAATTATTACAGAATTAAAAAAAATTGTGCGTCTCCATTTCTGTTTTACCTCACAAATAAAGTTGTAACAGTCCAACAGTGTTAGAAATTGTCTCACAAACTTAAACAAGGTTCAAACAATTATACTTTAATGTTAGAATAGTTGCCACATACGTCAGATTTAAGGGTTATGAGAAAAACCCACGGGTACTCTTTTAAACTGATCAGCCTGTATATATACGTGTATATATATATATATATATATATATATATATATATATATATATATATATATATATGCGTATCAATTTTATTTGCACTATATTATTTCTAAAACGTTTTATCAATTTATGTTAAAGCGGCGTTAAATTTTGTTGAAAACGGCGCATATTATGCATATATAAACGATGCTGAATTTTTTTTTTTTTTTTTTTTTTTTTTTTTTTTTTAATCTGGTGTGAAACAACCACGCGACTTCCATTACCCCTTATTACGCATATATATGCATCTTTTTGAGAAAATGTGATCAGAAGACATAAAACTGACCTAACGAGGTAGACACCTAAAAATATTTTGGTAAGAGAAACTTGATACACGTGTAAAGACATATAAAACTGAGTTTACATAGCAAGTTAAAAAATATGAAAAAAAAAAAAAAAAAAAATATGGTGTGAAACAACCACACGACTTCCATTACCCACAATAAAACGTATTATATGCATTTTTATTTTATTTTACTTATTTATTTATTTATTTATTTTTTGCGATAATATAATCAGAAGGCATAAAATTGACCTAAGGAAGTAGAAACCTAAACTTTTTCCGGTATGAGAAACTTAATATACGTGTTAGAAATATGAAACAAAGTTTACATCGCAAGTTAAAAAATCAGAAAAAAAAAAATGGTAGAAATATTTTTTTGAAACACCAATTTCCGAGACCTAAAATTAACCTACCTAAGCAGGATAACTGTTAATTTTCCTGTAATAACCACGTAATACATGAGAAAGTTCATCTAAAATTGATTTATGTAACAATTTTCAAGAAAATCGTTAGAGCCGTTTAGAGATACCAACTATTACCAAAACATGGCATACTCAAATGTTGACCGGAAAACAATAATTACATACAAAGGTACATTTAAAAGGAAATTAATATGACGAGTTTGAAAAAAATCCACACAGCTGTTTTTATCTTGCGAGACCTGAAATTGAGCTATACAGGACGCCTGTCAATTTTTCTGAATTAACCAACTATACCATTCGAAAGGACATCTAATAGAGTGTTTAAATAGCAATTTTGAAGAAAATCGTTTGAGCTGTTTTTGAGATATGGACTTGGTGTCTCATTTCCGGTTTCCGATGTACCACTACCGCTTTTCCAATTTTACCAAATTTTGAAAAATTTATTTGTGCACCAGACCTGTCTCAATTCTGAAGTTTTGTAGTTCTATCTTTATTAATTTCGAAGACATGGTAGTGAGACGATTCCCACATACATACACACACAGTGACCAATTGCCAACAACACTTTTTTGGACTCAAGAGACCTTAAAACGTGTAAATCAGGTGAAAACTCCATATGGAATTTTTTGGACCCAATACAGTACTTCCATTACTTACGGTAGTCGGGTAATGGTAGTTAAAAAAAAATTATATATATGTATACATAAATGACTTGCCATACTACTTCTGCACAAATGCATTAGAAAATTGCAGAAAGTGTGGTTTACAGTTACGGATAATTTCATTCGTTTATTAATACTGGGTGAACGCAATCACTAATTTCTTTACTGAGTTTGTTTTTGGCCTCGAAATTATTGTTGTAACCAAATCTTCTCTGAAAAATATGAGGATAATCCTTTTATTTATTTCTTTGAAATTTAAGTGCATTTTATTGGGTAGTGAATTTAAAAATTGAAAATATATCCTATAAATCTTCCTAAACTTTTGAGCAAAAATATAATTTTTTTTTCTTTTCTTTTTTTTTTAATAACTTTCCTATTTTAATTTTTAATCTGAAACACTTTTGAATATAAATTTATTACGATGTATGAAATTCTAAGTAACAGAAATTATATTTGGCATTATTTTCTGAAAAAAGAATTCATCAGTCAGATCATTTTTTTTTCTTCCCATGTTACCCTATGGGATTTTTCTTGCTTCGTTTTATAAGGATATCTCATTCAAAAATGAAGTTTTTTGATTGCTGTTTTTTTACCCTTTAAACATGTAGCCTTTTAGCTTAGGTAGCAATTTTCTGAAAAAATAAATTCAAATATTTTATTTCATTAAGTAAAATTGTGATTTTAATTTTCAATCTCTAAACAAAATATTTAAATTTACTTAAAAAAAAAAAAAAAAAAAAAAATGTTTACTAAGCTAAAAGGCGACAAGTTCAAAAAGTATTATTAGAAAAAGAGAATTTAAAAAAAAAAAAAAAAAAAAAAAAAAAAAAAACTTTATTTTTGAATGAGATATCTTTATAAAACGAAGCAACAAAAATCCAATACGATAACATGGGTAGGTAGAAAGGGGGAAATTTGACTGTTGTGCGGCCTTAAAGCATATACTTGTATCCTAGGCCAATGGGGAAATGCCCACCGTGGGGGTCTTTCTAAGGGGCCCTAGTCACAGTGTTGCCAGATCTGGGGGATTTTTTTTTCAATAATCACCAATAATTTGAGAAGTGATATTTGATATACATAATGCACTATCAATCTTCGAAGTGGTTAGGTAAACGTTACAGATAAAAATTATTGGTGATTATTGAATTAAAAATCCGCTAAATCTGGCAACACTGCCTAGTCCGTATTTACGCGATTTTAGGAGAAAACCACGGAAACCTCAGAATGACTAGGTCGAAGAGCGTGACCTAGGGATCGAACCCGGCATTTCCCATCTACTAGCTTTGCGTGCAGAACCTCAGATTAACAAAAAAGATGCAAGATTAATCTCTTAATTCGCTTAAATTAAAAAAAAAAAAAAAAAAAAAAAGGAAAAGAAATATGCGAAGAAATCAAATACGAATACATACATAACAAGTAATTCACACGCTATATTTTCCGTGCACATACCTCTCTCCCAGACACAATAAACCTTTTTTCTTTCTTTTTTTAACCCTAAAAATATTTTATCTTGCTTATTCCATCAGTGGGAAAACCGAAAAAAATTACCTCACCTTGCACGAAGCTATCTTAGAGAAAAAAGAAATGAAAAAATATATTGATGAGAATCCACCTTTGAATTTTCCCTGCTGTTTCCATTTTTTTTTTTTTTTTTTTTTTTAGCTCTAGCAAGAAGATAACTCTGTCTCCCCCTGAAATACGATATCGAACCCCCTACCTTCGCGTGAAATTATATTTCGACCTGTGGGGGTAAAGAAACCGCTATGATTCCATATATATACTATATATTGTGATGGAGAGGAATGGAAAAATGGGTGATATAAATTTGTGGTTGATCGTGGAATCGGAAATGGGAAATAGGAAGGGAAGTCTAATATTACAAGATGAATCGTTATTAAAGGAAAAGAGAGTATGAATATGTTTTATAATGCAGGATGCCCTTAAAAAAGAAAAAAAAAAAAAAAAAAAGTTCTATTGTACTTTTAAAGGCTATTAGAAAAACAAATAAACAAATAAAAATAATATAAGTTAGATGTTAATAAAGAGATTATCAAAGATTACCAAATATATATAGTCATAATTTATTATTATTGTAATTATTATTAGATTAGTTGTAAACGGAGCACCGTGGCTCAGATTTCCGAAATGTTCGCCATTGTTTTCAAAATAGGGTTAGCTTATTCTTACTGAATATTTTATTAATTAAAATTAATTATTCTTACTGATTATTTTATTAATTAAATTGTTCAAGCAGTTATATATAGTGTTTTATGTTGGATAATGTTATGTTGTAATTAGATTTTTGTGACAAAAGCATTTTGTTTTCTCTCTTTTTAACTCAAGAAATAACTTCATATGCACCACAGAGCATTACATAAGAAGCTTAATCCCTATTTACAAATAAAAAAGGAATATAAAACGATTTCAATATAATAATAAAAAAATTGATATAATATTAAAAATTCAAAAATTCTGAATACATTCGTAACCAAGTCTGGCAAGAATAGGTGATCAAGTGATGGAGAGTCTCTTTAGTTCAATAATGAGAACTTCTCTCATAGAATTATAATACGAAACCTTTTGGATTTGACCAGTCTGGTGAATTTCGGTTATGGCCATAGTCACACAAATTGCAACTATGAAAATTTAATTTATTCGGCTATAGTCTCTGTAACTTCACATGCCTCGTAAGAAATTGCATCAGCAAAAAAGCAGTTTCGAAGTTCCGAAAAGTTATTTTTGGAAAAAAAAAGACATCTTTATCCAACGTCCTTATTTTGAAGCTAAACTTTCAAAGGATTTTGCTGCTGAATTAATAAATTAAAAATTTTGTGCCTATTTATGTTCACTATCAGAAGAGGGTTTTTTTTTTTTTTTCCGAAAGAGAATCGCTTGTGAAGTGAAGCGATAACTAGACAATTGTATTTTTTTTAAAGGTAATTTCTTTGTAAAAATGAAAAAGAGCTCAAAGTAACCGCTAAATTTTCAAATGAGTAACTTGATATTTCGTTTAATAATTTTTATACATTAAAAAATAGTTATTCTGCTGCTTAGAAAAAGTTAAAAAATATTTATCGTACTGACTGGTATTCATTCAACTGATTTTCTGAAGATTTTTGATTGTATTAAATATACTTCCGTATACGTTACAGTGCTGTTTAAAGAATTGTGGTATTATGTGATTTTTCATCATTCGAGAATTTTAAGGAAAAACCTCTTGCAAGTGGCCATCAAGTTTCATACATAACTGATTCCTGGAAACATGTGGGAATAAACAATTTTAAAAATAAAGGATTATATTAAAAAAAAAAAAAAAAGAGAGAGAGAGAGAGATTGTACTTAATATATTTTTTATAAACTTGTCTAGAATTAGTTAAAACCACCAATTTGTTTCGTTAAAGAGCTCTGTAACATGCTGTATCTTTCTCAGTCACTGCACGTGCTTGAGAAATTCGTTCACCATTGGGAGTCATGTTCTTCAATGAGAGTCAGAAATTTTCCAAGATACTTCAAGGCGTTACTGAATTATGTATTCCTTTGACAGAAATACTGAATAAGATTAAACCAACTTAATAAAATCTGTATTGTTAATATTCTTGTTTAATTAACTTGCTAGGCTATTTCATATGTAATTATTTCTCAATTTCTCCAGAACTGATAAAAATAGGTATGGATGTCAACAGCTTTTGCAGTACGGTCGGGAAAAAAAAAAAAAAAAAATATATATATATATATATATATATATATATATATATATATAAATACATATATATATATATTATTAATTATTATTATTATTATTATTATTATTATCTGTTCATTTAGTTAGTTAATTAAATGAAATAACAGCGGATTTTCTGAAACTCGAGCGAAATTTTAAATAATTCAAAAATGTAATTTTAAATTTACTTATCATTTCTATTTCAAAAAATGTATTTACTTGTATTAGGTAATAATAAATAAATGTCAAAATATCATATTTTTTTTATTAAATGGTGTTAAATAATTAGTTTTATTTACTTTTCCGGGCCTTTTAATTTTACAAATACAATAAGTGTACGAAAAATCTAAAATTTATTACAGAGCGTGTAAAATTTTACCTCCCGTAATTTATAATTTTTGTAAAATAAAGACCAGTACGTATTAAATTGCACAAATAATTTAAGCTAAATCACTAATGTCCTGAATTATTTTTGCTACATTAGTATTTCAATGATCAGAATTTTTTAGTAAACTTTTCGAATTTTTCCTGACAAAACTTCTATTATATTTAGATTTTAACCTTTATATTTTTACTTCCATTACCCTACTACCGTGAGTAATGGAAGTACTGTATTCTGTCTAAAAATTCTATATCAAGTTTTCACCTGATTTACACGTTTTAAGGCCGCCTGAGACCAGAAAAGTAGTTTTTGGCAATTGGTCAGTGTATGTGTTTGTGTGTATGTATGTGGGTAATCTTCTGGCTAACATATCTCCGAAACTAATAAAGATAGAACTACGAAATTTCAGAATCAATACAGGTCTGATGTACAGAGGAATTTTCAAAGTTTTGGTGAAAATTGGAAAAACGGAAGTGGGTCATCGGAAACCGGAAGTGGAACCGTAAGTCCGTATCTCAAAAACTTTCTATAGTGATTTTCTTCAAAGTTGCTATATAAACCATCGGACACTCTATTTAATGTCCTTTCGAATGATATAGTTGGTTAGTTCAGGAAAACTGATAGGCATTCTGTATAAATAGCTCAATTTCAGGTCTCACAAGTGCGTTGCTTAAAAAACGGCTTTTTCCAATCTCCTTATATTAACTCCCTTTCAGATATCCTTTTATATGTAATTATTGTTTTTCGGTCAATAATGCCAAGTATTTTAAGGTCAATATGCCAAGTTTTAGCAAAATGTGGTATCTCAAAAACGGCTCCAACGATTTTCTTGAAAATTGTTACATAAATCAATTTTAGGTATAATTTCGCATGTATTACGTGGTTATTACAAGAATATTAACAGTCATCCTGCTTAGGTAGGTTAATTTTAGATCTCGGAAACTGGTGCTTCAAAAAATAACTCTACTTTTTTCCCCCTTATCTTTTAACTTGCTATGTAACTCTGTTTTAAATGTTGTTATACGTTATTAAGTTTCTCTTACCGAAAATTTGTTAGGTGTCTACTTCATTGGGTCAATTTTATGTCTTCGGATCACATCATCTCCAAAAAATACATATAATACGTGTAATAGTGGGTAATCAGTCGTGTGGTTGTTTCACGCCATATTTTTTATTTTTCCAAATATTTTTTTTTTTCTTTTCTTCTTTTTTTTTTTTTTTTCCTTGTTTGGAAATAACAAAGTGATTTTTAAATAACTGAAAAAAAATCATTAGCTTAAATTCTGTTTCTCCTTCATATATTAGAAAAGACACAGATCTTTTATACCCACGTATGCATAAAATCATAATGAAAATAATATTTTGTTTTTCAAATAATGTTTCCCATATATGATATGTTGAAACTGATACAATTATCTTAACTTATATATTTACTTATTTGACTGTATTTTACAACTATAGAAGCGAAGATTTAACAAAAGACAAGGCACAGGGATTATGTTTGAACCATTGAGAAAATAGAAGGAAAAAAAAAATATATAACGAAAACACGTAAAGGGTTTAAAATATATTATGTATGCAGTAAATGAAATTAATGTTTTACATCGACTATTATGTAAATTAATCGCGTCTGTGCCTTAATATTAAATTTATATATTAGTCCTGAAATTGGAAAAAACTAGGATATATGAATATTTATTTATGTATACTTTTATAGTTAAAAACTGTATATAATTAAATTTAGGAATGATATCACAATTATCGTGAGACCTGGTAACAGCACAATCACAATTAAATATATTAAAATTAACCAACATGCATACAAATTGTGTGCGCATGCAGCAGTTTAAAGTGAAAGATAGCAAAGTTTAAATTTAAATTAATATAATATAGTATATATATGATATAAGAAATGATTATGAAATACGACTTATGAAATAAAACAAAAATCTTCAGGAAAAGGAAAAAAAAAAAAAAAAAAAAAAAAAAAACTATTTCTATGTAAGAATACTGCACCGTTTCATATACTTCATTCAGAAGATAGAAAACTTACACACGCATTTAATTCCGTTCACTTTCACTATCAGTTACCATTCACCCCATTCATGAATTTTTCGGGTCGTTTTTTTACTTTCGTGACGTCATACAGCTCAAACATTCTTCTCCCATTCACTCCTTTCCATAAAAAACTAAAAAATCTCATTTTTTGTGAGGTTTAAATTCGGGATTAAGAGGTGGCGAGTAAAGCGAATTACAAGTTAAAATTCTATTTTTCTTTTTCTGTGGGAACCCTAAATTTTTCTATGCAAACTGGCAACGGACTAGAAGGTGAGGGGTGAAAAGAAGGTAAAAAAGCAGAAAAAAGTGCCAAAAGACGCTCGAAGAAAAGGAAAATATTTCCACCATTTCTTGAATCGAACGCCATGTGGTTGGCAGACAGAACAGGAAGCTTGCATAATGAACTTCCGGTTTTCCTCACGTCGAGTTCAGGTGTCTTGCTCCTTCTTGGCGAATGAGACTTTTTCTCACGTGATTTTGGCTAAAAAGGTGTCGCAAATAAAGTTGAGAAGATTAATTTATCATGGAATTCTTAAGAGCTGGATTCTTCTTTCTGAGGTGAGAGATGTATTCTTTACTGAAGAGCCCACTCGAAAATCAGGGTCAGGGTGCAACATGAAACTGTATCGTTTCTGGAAGAACATTTTGAGATTCGTGTAAACTTCATCCTGAAGTGGACGGCTGAGATTTACGGAGAATAGTTCACATGACATCTACTTAAAAAAAGAAAGAAAATTAAAAAATATCCTCATTTTCAGTAGTGCTATTAGTTAGCATATTGGTATTTACGGAATCATTTATTACAGCAACATTTGTTTTAAAATAAAATTATACTTTTAAAAAATTAAAGAACACGCTTTTATTGAAATGTGAGCTAAAAAGTACAAAATTTCTATCTTTATAGTATTAAAATGCTGGGTAAGAGAAAATCGTGTGAGTGACACACCATAATATTTACATATTTTTAAATATTTAATAAATAAATAATTTAGAATTAAACAAAAACCGTTTTTAAAAAATCTCCCCTGACTGGGCTCGAACGTTAGACCTTTAGGTTCGTATCCCGGAGCTTTTCCTCACAGCCACAGCGTTCACGTAGAGAAAGTCTTTTTTTACAATATAGTTTTTTTGTTTGCTCCCAGAGCGGTTACAAACATATATACAGGTGAAGCTAATAAAAGCGTGTTAAAAAGCGCACATGTTTTTGTTATTTCAAATATGGATAAGCTCTATAATCATACGGATTCTCCTAAAACTTATTTTTCGTGTAAAAAATCATCCTTTAATCAATCTCACAACTGAATACTGTCAATTTGAATGTCTTTTGAAACACAAATATACTTATAATCTTTATAGTAAATATATTTTTTAATAATCTTTACAACCACTTTTATTGACTTTCTTCGTGCAATTTTTCAGAATTTAAATAGATTTTTATTTAAATTTTGAACGCAACTAGGAAAAAATGTAAATAATATTTTTAATTCTGAGCTAAAAATGTGTATTTAAAACTGTCTTTGAATAAATTACAATCAGCCAACTTATGAAGTATGTTTTCAAAGGAGGACATACATTTACGATAATAGAAGAAGCATGGGCAATGGGGGCCATGTTGCGAATTTACACATTTACACGCTTCAAAATTCGCCTTCTATTCAGCCAACATCAATAGGACGTTTTTTCATCGTAGTGGGTACAATACTTTCATATGGAACCTATGGGGGTGCAATACTTTCATATTTTAAATATATATAATATAATCAAAGTTTTCATTTTATGTATTTTGTGTATCCGTCCTAAAGCTTTAAATTTGCCGCCTTTTACAATTTTCTTTCTTTCTTTCTTTCTTTTTTTTTTTTTTTTTTTTTCTAAAATATATATTTATATACTTTTCGATAAATTTATTTACAAAACTTTATCACAAAAAGTATATCAATACATTCTTTAGGGGGAAAAAAAAAAAAAGTTAAAGGCGGTAAACGAAGAGAGAAGGTTTGGGAAATATCCGTAAAAAAACAGAAATTCATTTTTTTTTTTTTTTGTGAAATATCTTTGAAACGAGAACGGGTATCATACGCCTTTGATTTAACATTAGATTAGAAAACCCGTTGCTGACTGAGCAAGAAATGAATTTAATTTTAGAGAACTGCTCTTAGTAGGGTATTGCAGATTTTCTTTGCCCAAGAATTTCGGATTTACATACAAAACCATAGGGGACTATTCTGATTCAATTTAAATATTATGTGCTTTAGAAAACCGAAAAACTTTTTTAAAAATAATAAAAATTACAAAAAGTCTTTAATTCTGACCTTATTAGCGATTTGTAAAACTTGAGTTTTGTACATTTCGGTGCTTTGTCTAAGACTTTAAGTACATTATCTGACACTAACATAATAAATCTGAATAAAGAGTTTAATTTTACGAATTTTTAAAATAAATAAATAAAAACAAATATATAACACAATATTTTACTTAAAAATTATTTAATAACGTAAAAATTCTTTTATTGTTATTGGTAGCAAATATACCATGATCTGGTTTGTAAGGTTTATTTGTTAACTTTAAATATTTATGTAAAAGGAATTCCAAAATAAAACCTCAAAAGTATAAACAAAGACGTATACATCTCCGAGAAAAGATTCCTCATCAAAAGAATATAGAAATATAATAAATACCATTCATTAATAATAATCCCAAAGTTATTAAAATTCAAAATGTAAAAAAAAAAAAAAAAAAAAAAAAATTATCAACCAGCGGATGGTGGTTTTTCTTTTTCTTTTCTTAAGAAAATAATCTGATTTTCATTAAAATTGATGAAATCTGAATGATTTGAGTGATAATTTAATAGAGTATGACTTGTTCCATTTCAAGATGATGATTAATCGCCAGCTAAAATCGCCGTGAAAATAATAATAAGAAGAAAATAAATACATAATATTATTATCTTTTGCAAAGTTGCGATATTAAGTTTAAGGTATATATATATATTTACAATCCCTACACATATGGGTAAAAATTACACCAGACCCTAGTCCTAGTGTTATGCGTATTATCTTAGGCATTCAGGAAAAATATAGATTCACTGTTAAATTAAAAGTTTTCTTGGCAAAAAAAAATCTCAAGTTACTTCCTGACATGTATTTTGAAAAAGCTATTTAATAACAAGTTTTTGTAAAATGTAATTTATAGGGTGGAACATAACATCATAGAGAAATTCATATAACTGTTGGTAGAATTCTGGTTTATCTGAGACAAAAACAATAGAGAAGGAAGACTAACGCTAATTAAAACAATTAATTCAAGGCCTTTACCATTCTTTCGTTTATAGAGAGGCGTAAAACAATACGACAGTCGACTGAATATTTTAGCTGCTGTAGATTAAATAGATTGAAGCTGAAACTGGGCTCAAGCCTCGAACCAGAAATGTGGATTCTACCATTTGTGACTTTATGTGTCTTAAATTCTTAAATTGATTTTCATTCATAAGAAGTCTTTAATTAATTTTCATTCATAAAGTTAAATATTTATATATGTATACGGAAAACTGCCAATGAACCAATATATATATGTTAAATGTTGAAATTCGCCGTGACTATTTTTCGGAATTATTTACTTAAACACTAAATAAAATAAAATAAAACTTCACTCCCACCTCCGTTAACAAACTAATGTCTCATACTCAAAAAAAATCTTGATAAAAATTAATAAAATCGCAAATGTTGCATTGCTGAAAACTAAAATACGAAAATTTGAATTTTGTATTTATATTGGCATAACACTTGTTTATTATATTTGACTTTTTAGCATTAAGGATTAATATATATATAAACAGCACAATTGCATATGTGTTTATTTCATTTTTAACATGTTGCATCATCATTGTATATCTTATTATTTTCCTTTCTACTTATTCTTCTAAAAAATATTGTCAGATAAATAAATAAATATTTAAATAAATAAAAATAAATAAATAAATAAAATAAAGATCTTCAAGGACGTTTTCGTTCACAAATCTATTCGTTAATAACTATCTTATGAGAACCGCAGTGACTTGGGGAAACATTCAAAAGATTACAAGCCCCTGAAACCGGCCTCCCTGTCTTAAAAAGAATTATTTCGACATTAACCTCTAATTTATATTGAGTCATCCATTAAGAATTTCATTGATTTTATAGCTCTACCTTGGGAAGTCGCAAAACAGGGACGCATACAGAATATGTAACGGTGGGAAACACCTCACGTGATGATGACAATGACAACCTATAAAACTGGTGACAAGAAGCAACGGCTGATCCTTCTCACGTCAAAGAAGAAGAAGAAAAAGAAAATGAATGAAAAATAACCGACAACATGCAATGGGACATTTAATGTAGGCTAATAGTGTAAAAATAGAAGAAGAAAAAAAGTATAAACAATAAATGTACGCAATCTATATATTAAAAAAACAGAATACATAGCAGGAAAAGTAATTTCTATGGGGGTGTAATTATACTTTTAGATATGTATTTTACTTTTCGTTATATTCTAGAATAATATATAATTTTGACGATGTTTTTAAAGTTACTCTTGCATTTATGTTTTTAAATAAAATTTTTAAATAAAAAAGTTACTGATATATACATCTATAGTTACATTTAATTACATTCACATTTCATTATACATTTTTTAAATATTTAATTATATTCATATAACCTGGGAAAGGGAGGGGGGGGGGGGTTATCGAAGCGGCGGAGTTATCTTTTCAAAGAGGATCAAAATTGTAACGGCATGGCATGTCTCCGGATTACCTCTAGAAGTGAATCCCAGAATATCGCCAATTACCCACTGCGTGGTTTTAGTACAACGTTAAACCCACTTAACCTTAGGGGAGGAAGGGGAGGTGAATAGGAAATATTGAATAATATTATAGAAAATTCCATTTTTGAGAGATGCAAAGCTACCGTTATTATCCACATAACAATCATTGTATTTTCAATCGCTAAAATGTGTTGTATACATTGTAAATTGCTACATATATGTATGATGTATATGCAACAAAAATTATATAAGACATCGAAAACATATGGTCACCTTAATTATGCAGTGTATAGATAAGTGTATATAATTTATAAATATCTAGTCATAAAAGTAATATTTAAAAAAAAAAAAAAAAGAAAGAAAAAAGTTGTCTTAATAATTTTGAAATACAGACGAAAACTTGTTTCATTGTTTATATTTTTGTACCAAAGAATCATAATTTTAATTACTCAAATGATATATCTGTAATTATTTGATAAGCCGTTTATAAGAATTTAACAAAAATATAACACGATTTATAAAACATAGAATATAATTATCAAATAATTTTAATTTACTCCTACACCAAAAAATGAAAAAGAATATTATCCGTTTCCTCCATATAGAGAAAATTTCTTACATTCAAAAAAAAAAACCTAGGGAAGACCTATATTCCAAACCTAGTGTTTTGTTCCAAAATGTGAAAGATTAATTAAAATTTTATTTAATGAAGCAGTTTTCTAAATTCTGTGAAATTAATTTTAATCAAAATTACGCAAATAGAACCAGAGGATTTTCCAAATTTGAAATAGCAATTAAAATTTCATTTATTGAAGCCTTTTTCTAAATTATGTGAGACTAGTTTGAATTAAAATTACACAAATGCATTGGCTGCCAATATTTTACAATTTTTCTAAGTAAGATTTATTACTACGACCCCCCCCCCCTTTTTTTTTTAACAGAAATTTCTTATATCACTTTTATGCAACTTAAAAACTTAAAAATTAGCTTAGTAATAATATCGATGTGAAAAACGGAAGAGTTGTCAACTATGTAAATGCGCTTTTTTTTTTTTCTTTTTTTTTTTAACAAAAGTATCTGATATTAGTATTTTTATGTGGTTTGATATCGTCAAGTTTACCATTATGATATATGAGTAAGAAGTCTTTCGCAAAAAAAGAAGACTTCGGGACTATTTAAAAAGACTCCGATGATTCTTAAAATATAAAAAAATAGTTGACATTTTATTTGATGAAACAGTTTTTTTTTTTTTTTTTTTTTTATTGTGGGAAATTAGTTTGAATCAAAACTACAGAAATGCGTAGCTGCTGACAATTTTTAAATAGAGTTTTGATGTACTTTAAATAAAGTTTTGATGATACCACTGTTTTTAAATAGGGCCGAGGTAGCCCAGTCGGCAGAGCACCAGGCTCGTAATTGAAGATTGTGGATTCGGTACTTGAGCTGGCCAAAGGCCGTCGTATACACTAATGGTGGCTGGTGCACGTAAAATCTGTCGTGACCGCAATGTCCTCCATGTTTCCATCAAAATTATACCTCTGAGGGTTACCGAAGCGAGGGAGCCATCCCCTCCGCGTAGGATCAAAATTGTGATGGCATGTCTGCGGAGCACCTAAAGGGGTGAGTCCCAGACCGTCGCCAATTGCCCATTGCGCAGCACTAGTGCGACGTAAAACCCAATCAATCTTTAAATAGGAACTTGTGCCAATTTTCTACAATTTAATGTCTTATAAAAAAAATAAATAAAGCAGAAGACTTAGCTATGTAAATGGACCCAGAAGATCTCCAAAATATGAAAGGTTAATGAAAATTTTATTTAATGACACAGTTTTCTAGATTATGTGAATTTAGTTTGAATTGAAATTATACATTATGTAATAGCAGTTTAAGCATTTACACAAATGATGGGCGATAATGACTATCTTCACTGAAATTTAAGAATGTGGTATTAAAATTAATTTAATTTTAATTAAAAATGCTATGAGTGGATACTTTAATTATTGAATTTGCGACTTCTGCAACTTTTCGAAAAGATACATTGGAAACAAATCTTATTGTATTCTGCATAAAACATCATAAATAATAGTAATAATAATAATAAATGTTTTATTTATTTATTTATTTTTCAGAATTAAAATTTAAGATGTTTTGGTAATGAATACATGGATTATTAAAATCAACTAAGTATTCACTAATAGCTAACGATTAGAATTATTTATAATAGAATACAAGACACCACCAACGTGTAACTAGTTTTGTCTTCTTCTTTGTTTTATTTTTTTAATGGGAGAAAGGCACACGTTGATAGAAAGTACATGCAATGGTAACGACACAAATTCTTCTAATTTAATTAAAGTGCAAGATTACTTAATGAATCTTGTGCAGGGATTTTTTAATTAAAAAAAATATATGACTAATTAACTAAAACATAAAATAACGGTCAGTTACCATTTAAGAAAAAAACAAGTATTTTCTTATTTTTCCATTTTCCTTTTCTTGAATTTTTTTTTTTTTTTCTTGATTTTTTTTTTTTTTTTTCTTTTTTTTTTAGATATTCTTACTTTATATATAAAAAACGTTGAATATTTCTTACTTTATATTTCATTTGTTACAAGCAATTTTTAAAATTGTTCACAATATTTATTTATTTTCGAATTCTTCAACAATTTATTATTTTCATTTTAAAACCTTTCTCTTAATGCAATTAATGCATTTCTTTCTCTCTTTTCTTTTTATATTTTCTTACTAAAAATAAAAAAAGAAAAAAGAAAGAAAAGAGAAAACAAAATTAGAAATAACTTTATTTGATAACATCATACTGCAATAAAAAACATGAATTGAAATGTGTCAACATGATAAATATCTCAAGGATTAGCAGCCCCCCCCCCCTCCTTCGTTATCTTGATCCTATATTTTTAGGTTTTTGTTTCTCGCCAATGAGTCTTATTTTTCCTTTTTAGAACGTCATTTTACCTAGAAATTACGGATGCCGTGAAAAGTAACCGAATAACAAGCAAACACTTCCAGTTAATGAACAAAATGAATTTACTAAAACAGGCTTGTTCAGATAGCTATCAAAATGATAATCTAAACTGCTATTTACTTTTCCACAGAAAAATGATTTACCTTCACCTGTAAACAATTACATTAAACCTTAAATAACCTTCTGTAATCTCCTGTAATCTTAAAAAAAAAAAAAAAAAAAAAAAAAAAAAAACCACCACCCAAAGCGCTGTCGCAACCTTGAAAAAACACCACCCTTCACGATGTTTGACAAATATGCATAGTTTTTACGATTGATACAATTCGTATACAGAAAGAAACATACGACTGGACGTCCTTCGAGTTTTGGTTTGTTTATTTCTGCTACCCCTTTTCCTACCTGTTCCATCTGAATATCTATATGCCAGTGCCGCACCTGTACGACATTTCCCTACCCCATTCCCCGGCATCTGTCACCGTCGACATCACTCACGCCCGCGCTCTATCAAGACGTCGCGCGAGCGTGAGATCCCGTCCAACTGCGGAACCCCCATCCATCTTTGACCGCGAGCGGGGAGTACCGGTCAGTCGCATGTCTCACTGCGGGATTCAAACGTTATAGGATGTTGCGTGCGGATGACAATACGATGAGTAATGATGCCAAAAAACTGATCGGGGAACAGCTACCAAAGAAATATTGATTCATATGCAAAGAATTTAGAGCCTGTTTTTTTTTTATTATTATTAAAGAGAATTTCCCGAAATAATCAACTATATAAATGATGATAGAAGTAATAAATAGAAGAGGTACATTGTAGAAAATATTATCACTTTCGTTGAACGATGATCAAAAAAAAAAAAAAAGATTAACATTTGTTTCAAATCGAAGTAATTAACCATGACTCTTCATCAAATGAAAAATAACGTAGGCACAGGAGCAGCATAAATGACCTGAAACAAATATTGCATATTTTTGCAGTTTATATTTTTGCATAGAAAGTTTTTATTTATTAGAAAAGATGTATGCTTGATGCCGAGGTGACCTTTAGTATGGACTATGAAGATATTATTAATGCTATTTTATTGATATCAAGGTGAAGGAAATAATATAATATGAACAATAAGATAAATACATATTTTCTTATTCGTAAATGCTTTATATATCATTTCCATAGGCCTCTGTAGTAAAAATCCAGAAGGAGGCAAGACATTCTTATAATTCTCTGAACAATTTTGCTTTAAGGGATGGAGAGAGAAAAGATCACACTTCTATGAATCACAATGTTTTCTCGTGATATTTAATTATTTAAATCAAGCCGCCTTCAGCGAAGAGCGGGTTTGCGCCCCATGAAAATTGTGAACACAGCAAACTCTTTTGATATACACTGAATCCGATGTGCTGCTTCTGACTTTGATAAAAATAAAATACACTCTGTCACAAAAAAATATATGCACCCAGAAGAAATCGAACCACAATTACGAAACTTGGTACAAATGTAGTCTGGTAAGAGGTATGCAAATGATTAAAATTTCAACGCCAATGAGACAAGGCTAAACACGTTATGCGCATCTGAACTGCGCATCTGGGCGAGTTTAAAAGCAGGATTTCCCGCACCGTAGAGCTATTCAAACGAATCTGTCGACTTTAATGGAAGGTATTGTGACTTGAGATGCCTTTGAGACGTAACCGGTGGCAGTACAGACAATTGTCGGATAGTAAGAGGGTCCGCAAAGAAGGCCTTAGAGAAGCAGTTTGGTCGTTCAGAGATATCAGCCGCCACCTCGTTCGGAGTGATATAATAGTTGCTCGGGATTGGTAACAGTGGGTCACGGAAGGGAGAATCAACCATTGAGGAGGGTCAAGACGTCCCAGTAGCGCAAATGAACACGAGGATCGCGCAATCATAAGAGCAACCACGTCCGCACTAACAGCGTCATTAGCCTCGATTCAATGCCATTTACCACATTCTAGGCATCCAGTAGTATCAAGGGAAACCATTCTGAGACGACTGGCCGACGCTGGTATGAACAGCCGACGTCCATTAAGACACCTACCTCTCACCCCACATCATGAGCAGTGTCGACTGGATTTTTCTCGACCCAAAGCAAGCTGGAGTGTGACCGAGCTAACGTGTGATCGTCCGTGGTGAATTACGATTCAGTCTCAGTGCTGATGACCATCGCACACGCGTGTGGAGGCGGCCAGGCCAGCAGTCTGATCCGGCATTTGTTGTCGAGCGGCATACAGCCATTACACAAGGTGTGACAGTGTGGGGAGCGATTTGTTGGGACACACGATCCCCTATAGTCATCCTTCAAGGCACTATGACGGCTCGCAGTTGCGTGGACAGCATTTTAACGCAAGTTGTGCTGCCTATGCTATCAAGCCGCACAGGTGCCATTTATCAGTAAGATAACGCTCGTCCACATACTGCTCGACTCTCCCAACAATGTCTTCAAGGATATGACGTACTCCCATGGCCTGCCAGGTCACCAGACCTCTCTCCAATAGAGCACGTCTGGGACGTGCTAGGATGGCAACTGCAGCCGTGCCAGAATACTGATGTATTAACTGCCCAGTTGCAAAGATTATGACATGATATTCCGCAGGGGGATATAGGTGACCTAATTGATTCGATGCCACGCCGTGTTTCGGCTTGTATAGCTGCCAGAGGTGACTTTACTACTTACTTTTTCATGCCCTAACTTCTTAATAAAACGATCTTTTGTTCTGAATTTTTAATCATTTGCTTATCTCTTCATACACTACACACATGTTAAGTTTCGTGATTGTAGCTCATTTCCTTCTGGGTGCATATATTTTTTTGTGACAGAGTGTATATTAGTAGGCTGTTCGTTCTCCATTAAAAGCCTGAGTATGGCAAACTACCATTCGCAGATGCTTATGGTGTCCTATTTCCTTGGCAGAAATCACCAGACTGTTCATGCCCCTCAAAAAAAAATATCACCGTACAAAAGTGTCCGAACACTAGCAAAAATTCCTATGTAAAAAAAGTACACTTCATACGGTTTCGTTAAATAAATCCTTGTTGAATCCTCTTCTTAGTCAGTCTAAGAACATGATTCGATAAGGATTTATTTAACAGAACAGTACGAAGTGTACTTTTTTTATATAGGAATTTTTGCTAGTGTTCGGACACTTTTGTTACCGACTGTACATATTCTCGCTTGCTGACGCTGTCGACCTGATGTGTTGCATTAAACAGAAGGATGAATTACAACCTTACATACAACCTGGAATAAAAAATATCATTAGTTACAATGAATTATTTATTATCTCTAAAGTTTCAATTCTATATATCGTTTAAAAGTAAGTAAACGTTAAAAAAAAAAAAAATGCATGTTTTTTTTTTTCTTTTTTTCAAAGGACCAATATATATATATATATATATATATATAAAACATGCTGATTTTTTTTTTTTTTTTTTTTTTTGGAGTTTTAAAATAAATGCTTATACACTCCGTTATTTAACATGCTATCATCACACAAATTCATCCACAAATTGTACTGGGTCTATATTAACATATCCTAAAGTTACAGATCATTTCGTTTATTTAATGATACAGAGTGATCACAAACATTATTGGTTTTGCTCAATTTGTTACCGGCTCCCGAAATGTTGTCTTAAACCAATCTTCACTGAAAAACACGAGGGAGACCCAGTTCTTTAAATACTTAGTGTTTCAAAACATTTCATTGAGAGATAAGTTTCTAAATTGAAAAAAAAAAAAAAAAGAAAAGAAAAGAAAAAAAATGATCATTTGCAAATTTTGCTAAACTTTTGAGCAGGAGCGTATATATATATATATATATATATATAGAATAATGTTAAAATTATTTGCATATTCAGAATCAGAATGCATATGTAATTTTAGAAATGTTACCTGTTTAGTTTTTACATGGGGCAGAGCGAAACTTTCTTCAGGGGACCTAAAAGTAAAGATTTAGTAATTAAGTTTATATTAGTTAAATTTATACATACAAATATTGTATAAAATATTAATATCTATAAATATATAATAAAAACAATAAGTATTTTAATATTATGATAACAATAAAAAAAAAAATATTGAAAATAAATATTTGGAAAGTATAATTACATACATGTGAGTTTAATAAATGTCTGAATATTATAATCACAATAACAAATAATAAAAAATTACAAACATAAAAATTAGTATAAAAGTAACTAATATTTTTATTATTGTTAATTTATTAAAAACCCTTATATCCTAACTCTCGAAGTAGTACGCCCTGGTTCTATCTAATCAAAATATGTTTCTCAAGAATTTCTAGAATGACTTTTTCAAATATTAGGTCTTTGCATAAATTCGTGCGGTTTTTTATTGCTTCATTTCATAGAAATAAATCAAATCAAATGACAATTTTTAATCAAAATACTCTCCATTAATTTCTACAATCTTTGCCCATTTTTCGGGTAACAAATGTATACCACGGCGATAGAAGCTCTCGTCTTTGGAGGCAATAAAATGATCCGCGTCCGCACGAACTTTTGTAACGACCTAATATGTCTTGCAATTTTTCATCAACATTTTTTAACATGCACCCATACAAATATATATGAATATATAAAGATAAATACACAAAACAAAAGAAATAATAATTAAAAAAAAAAAAAAACCTCCCAGCAAAAAGAGCAAACCATTGTTGTTCATGCAGATTAAAATTTTTTCGTAGTAAGAATGGTGGGTATAACAGTTAAACAATTTTTAAGATTCTTCAGAGCCATATGCAGTTCTATCTCACTGTTGCAAATTGTTTATATACACAGGGTGTCCCATAAGTCCGTAGACATTTTAAAAATTCATAACTATTGAATGAATTAATATAGAGTTGAACGCGGTTTGCAAAAAAGTAATTATGGTGAAGGGGTACTTTTTGGTAAAAATAATAATAATAATAATAATAATAATAATTAAGCTATTTGACGATAGACGGCGCTATGCGTCATCGAACCACACACTTTCATGAAAAACTGTACTTAATCGCATGCAAAAGTTTCCAGGAATATAAATCCTATTGTATGTGTCCGTCGTCACCACAAATTACAGTTTGCAAACGAGTTATAACACTGCTAACTGCAGCTTCAGTCAGCTGTTCTAACATGAGGGAAAACATCTTCACCAATAACGCTTTATCCACCAAGTCAAAATTCCAATTAAACTTCATGTATGCACAAGTAGGAGGCAAAATAATAAATAAACTCTTCTAATTGCAAAATTGTGCATTTTATCGGACATTCATTTGCATATTTGTCTTTCGTGCGAAAAATTTAACTATTTGTCTAACTATCGTCGACAAACAAATTTAACTGCAGTTTTTTCTTTACCAAAAAGAATCCCCCTTCACGAGAATGATTTTTCCGCAAACCGCGCTCGATTCTGTCAATTCATTCAATAGTTATGAATTTTTAAAATGTCTGCAGACGTATGGGACACCCGGTATGTATAGTTTTAGAATTTTTTTTTTATTTCTTATTTATTTTAATTTTGACTTTGATTTTAATTTTAATTTTTCTTTTCTTGTTTTATTTTGATTTCTTTTAAATTTGTGTAATTTTATTTAATGAAAATGTTTCAGTAAAGTAATATATGTTATTTTTATATAAAAATCAAAACGCTAGGCCATATCCCTGGATATGAACAATGAGAAATAAATAAATAATATTAATGAATAAATAAATAATGCGTAAAAATGTATCACTGTGTCTACATTCTCCTATATTATTGCAGAATAACGTATTGGTTTTTTCCACATTAGCACGCCTATTGCTGCAAAAAGAGTTTTAAAGGCGCATATCCCTTAGCTCTGATACTCTGTAGAGCGTCAGGGATATCAACTTTGTCACTGGATTCTGTAAGTTTCTTAGAGAGATTCTAAGGTGTTTTTTTTTTTTTTTTTTTTTAAGATTTGAATGATAAAACTAGCTGATTGTTTTATAGAATCCTACAGCTAGAAAATTCAATAAAATAAGCTCTATGATCGATAGGAAGCATGTAAACATAGAAAGCTCTAAAATTAGAGTAAATTGGTATGGATATCATTGAATAAATTATCAACTGAAAAAAAAAAATGCATGCTGTTTTCCAGTATTATTCATAATTCTACTGTATTATTGGATTTTTACTTGAGTTTGTTGTAATTACTCCTTGGTATTCCTGGCTACTTATCGAATGTTTTTTGAATAGAAGTTATTCCTTTCCAAGAACGTGCATGAAAAATATGAAACCGCCTTCCACTCTTCTGAATGACAGAAATTTACACAATTATATATTCTAACAATGGTTTCAAACTTAGCCAATAAATTACTTATACATAGGGAAGTGCACCAGTGATTGACACTTTTAGAGCAATATCTGATTTTTTTAATGTTCTAGTCATCAAAAAATTTTTTAGAAATCTTAAGTTAGTACATATGGTATGAAAGACATTCAGAACCACATGTATGTTAAAATACACCGTGACCAATAAGTTCTCATACACTTTCAAATTATCATTACAGTAACACAAAGTAAATCCTACAAAAACTTTTTGCATAGAACTAAAGTAGTTATCATTGAGTATCTTTACAATAAATGCTTTGGAATAATTCCGGCTTTTAGTTTCTTAACGAGCTTAAGTCTCTTTTTAAATCCATCACATGCGGCACGCATGGATTCTATTGACATTTCCTGTCATATCGTTTGAATTACATTTTTGAATTTGCTCAAATCAGTAATTTTATAGTTATTCGGTTGGGAGAGAATATATGACCACACAAAATAATCAAGTGGGTTCAGATCGGGGAGTTGGGAGGCCATTCGTTGTTTGGCAAAAAGTCAGCTAAATTTTGACTGCACCACTCCTGAACCAAATGTGCGGTATGAGAAGGGGCATCATCTTGTTGGAAGCAGAAATATTCCACCCCATACATACTCTGGACATTTGGTGGTAAAACATTTTCAAAAACCTCAGTTTTATAAGATTGGGCATTGATTTTTGCCCCTTTATCAATGAAGACTAACTGGAGTTTTCCACTTTTGGAAATAGCGGCCTAAATCATCAGAGACGAAGCATTTTGATAACGCGGAACGTGATGCTGTCCCTCAGGGATGTTATCAATAGAAATTGACCATACTCTGTCAGTTTGGGGTTCAGACTTTCCTGTAAAATGAATAGTTTCTAGTCTGAAAAGACAAATTCATCCCCAGCGTGCCAACCAAGAATTTCTTCCACCCTTTGCTTCCTCTTCACCTTAACAGAATACGAAACTCAGTGAATTTTACGTTTTCTATAAACCTTGAACCCAAGGTCCATTTTCAGAATGTTTAACAATGATCCGCTCGATATTTTGAGCTCTTGTGCTAGTTTTCTAGCAGATTTTTGTCTGTTTCGTCGTATCCTTTCCCTGACCCATTTCACAGCCTCTATTGTCCTAACGGACCTCGGTCTGCCAGATCTTTTTCTGTCATCGACAGATGACGTCCCATTACACCTTCTGATAGTTCTGCAAATGAAATCTCTCTTCACCCCCAGGGCTTTCAAGTCTCTGAAAATTTCAGTCGACTACGCTCCTTTGATGAATTTATTTATCATAATTTTGTCATTCTACCTAGGTAAAGGAAAATTATAATTAGTACAACATTTACACTTGCAATAGCTTTATACCTAGCACTAAATTGCCTGCAAAATAATTGGGACTACAGTAACACATATGTACAACTTTTTAACGTGCTTCAACAGTTGTATGAGAACTTATTGGTCACGGTGTATATACATTTGATAACAATTATTATTTTTTTTTATGAATTCTTATTTGACAACCACTCAATGTTATAGTAATTGACACTGCCACTTTTTCCTGTTATTAGTAATTGGCACCCTATGTTCCAGTATTTGACACTGCTAGTTATTCATTTTACCAGTTATTAGCACCCTATGTTCCAGTGTTTGACATAAAATGTTAAAACTCTTATATATAAAATATATGATTTTCTTATTTTTCTTATTAAATATTTCGGGATCGATGTCAATTACTGGAGAATGCCAATCACTGGAGCACCTACCCTATATGTGAATTACTGTTATAGTTGCAATTTGCAAATAGCTAATTCGAATTATAATTTTTATCAGTTGCATGGATTGATAAGAAAATGCTAAATGGGAGGAAATTATTATGAAATTAATTTAATTATATTTACTTACACTACAAAAATTTTCGAAGATAGGTTCGGAAAAAATTACACAAATAAAATATGAAAGTTTTCCTTCAACAAAAGAATTTACGTTTTCAGCAGGTATGATAGTATAAATAAAACATTTTAAATTTTATATTGCCAAAAATCGTTGATTATAAAGTTATTTGCAATGAAATTATTTTGTTTTCATTTATGAATAATTTCAGTCATTTACCCTTATACTGTTAAAATTTCGGGTGGTAGGTTGAATCAAAATTTGATGTTATAGTAAATGCAACCGTAAGATGATGGTTAAAGTCTTTTACCATAATTTAGTGTTTCGTTGAAGGGGGGGGAAAAAAAACCTTAAATCTGATGATTCTGTACTTCCAAGACCATGCTGGCAAAGATTTTCATATTTTCCGTACTATTGGCTATTCATTTAATTTATTCACAAAAACTATACATTAGTCTAAATATTACTGGAGACAGTAGTTCATGTGGAACAATATTTTCTAGTTCAATGTTTAAGCATAGTGAATGATTTTGTTTTCGAAAAATTAACTGTCGTAATTATATATTTATCAGAATATTTTATTTTGTAGAACGTTATAGTTTATTCATGGGTTTCAGGGACGACCTACACTGTTAAAAATTTCAGTTCCAGGTTGAACCAAAATTTGGTACTACGTTTGCTGCAATATGCTGGGTTGAATTAAAACTTGGTACCACAGTAGCTGCAACTGTGCGAAACGTTCTGCCATGATTTGCTACTTCTTGTTGAAAACAAGCACCATATCATGGTAAAAAAAATCACCCCATATTTTTGTTACAATATCAAAAGTACCAAGCTTTGGTAGAACCAAGTACCAAATCATGGTAAAAAGTTTCATCATATCATGGTTGCAGCTACAGTCGGTAACAAAAGTGTCCGAACACTAGCAAAAATTCCTATGTAAAAAAAGTACACTTCATACGGCTTTGTTAAATAAATCCTTATCGAATCATGTTCTTAGACTGACTAAGTACAGGATTCGACAAGGATTTATTTAACAAAACCATATGAAGTGTACTTTTTTACATAGGAATTTTTGCTAGTGTTCGGACACCTTTGTTACCGACTGTACTGTAGTACCATTTTTTGGTTCAACCTAGGACAAAAGTTTTAACGCTGTGGAAGAGAGTTAAAATTTCTGATTCTTATTACCACTCAAAAGCTTATTACAATATTATTTTAACAAGAATAGACCTGAAAACGTCATGTTGTCACTCGCCACATGGAGACTAAAGGAAAACAAGTGGCGATAAAATGAATTAAACAACCAGCCAGTTTTTGTAAGAAACATTGCAACTTTTAAAGAAGTTTGACTTCCCTTTCCCATTTTTTATACTCTTGACACATTTCATACTCATGGACTTAACATTTTCAGTAATTGGTTTTACTGTATCTATTAACATTTGTAATGTATATGGGCTAACTTTTTAATATTTGTTTAACTTTTTAAAATTTGATTGAACAAGAGATATAATTACAAAAATTTGCTGCTTAGTACCTATCCTCCATCGGATAGGTACTAAATACAAATTTCAATTTTCAGGTCAAACCGAGAACAACTAAAAGCTTTGTTTAAACGAAGAAACACAAAGTTTTAAAAGTGATTTAAATAATTAAAATTTTCAGTTTCTATTCTTTTTTTTATTCTTTGCCATCCAATCCAGGGCGCTACCTGACTGACGAAATGGACTAGCCGATCCTCACTTTTCCTTTGAAAATAGGATACTCTACTTATAAATGAACACGATTTATATTCAAATATGACGTGGTATGTATTATTATTTTTTATCATAGTCATGATGACTAGCTTTCTCATTTTTTGGAGTTAGGATTTTTGGCTTCGTACGATATTATGGCAAGTCCATTTTTCGAATTGAAATAAGTTACAAAAGGTTCACTTATGTATAAATATCACTGCATTTCAATTTCCCATCAAACATTATTGTTATTCAAAAAAACTTATTTCAGAAAAATACTAACATAATTGGAAAGTAATTATTGAATCACCAGGGATCGAATCAACGATCCTCTCTGGAAATTTCCGGTACTTTTCAAATCATAATCACAATCGATGCCACATTTGAATAATTTAAGTAATTTTACAGGGCCCGACTTAGCCTAATTGGGTCCCGGGACAAAACCTTATTTGGGGGACCCTTCTGCTTCACTACTTGGGCAAAAACTTCCTTGGGCGCCCCCTCAGCTTCACTACTTGGGCAAAAACGTCTTTGCCCCCCTCCCCCCCCCCTCTGCTTCACTACTTCAGTAATAAAGAGCCGAACTTTGTGGAAGTATTTAAATTTTTCACCTCATATAGATCCATTTTATTTCTGATAGTTAACTTTGTCATCTAGCTGCGAAAAACTCATATCCTTGCTGACATTAGGGCGGAATTCAGCCAATTTTTTATTTTTATTTTTATTTTTTTTTTTGGAGGGGGGGGGGCTCTGATGTGGGGGCCCGGGGCAACTGCCCCGTATGCCCCTGCCTTAGTCAGGCTCTGAATTTTAATCTTCGCATTAAAATTATTCCGGTAAAATCTTCAAACGTTGGTAGTCTTAGAGGAAAGTAATCAATGTAGTTAAAATTTTTGTCATAATAACTTCAATTGTCCAAAGAAAATACTGCTTTCTGATTTATAAGAAGCTGAGCTGTTCACTAGTTTTAAAAAATAAAACTTCAGACAAAGGAGAGAAATCCCAAGACAATAAAAACGCTTTTTTAAAATTTTGGCGAAATGAGCTTGGACAATAATTTATCGACAAACTTAAATTCTGTCACGTCATTGTTGCCAGGTTTTCTCTTCGTGTTCAACATTGTCTTCAGGTTTTGTTTTTCTTTTATTAAGATAAACATTCTTGAAAACAAGAAAAAAAATTAAAGGCTGAAGACGGATAGGGTAGCTCATGTTCTCTTTACTCAGTGACGCCAATAAGTTTGAAAAGTCTTTTCTCATTCTCCCTTCTCCTCTGATAACTTCAGTTTAAATTCATCCAACTCTTCAATTAATTCATCTGGATGACTCGGGAAACTCCACTGTTTTAAAGGGCACTCAGACTAGACGGTTCAGCGCATACCATTGGCGACAGTCATCCACTTACGAGGGAGGGGTTCATATTTAGACGCATAAATACGTCTGGGGAAGCGAGTTATTGTTGGAATCTGCTGGCGCTCTTCAAATCTTTCCTTTGGCTCCAATCCACCTCCCATAATTTCGTACTGCCTCTTGTCTGAAACCTCTCATTCTTTAATCTTTTCTTTAATTTTCTTTTTATTTTTAGCACCTTGTTTAGAGTCACCCATGGAATTTTTTTTTTAAGTTGACTCCAGCAGCTGATAAGATCGACAAGGGAGGTTTCGGAAACGGAAGGTGTAAAAGTTGTTTGAGGAAATGTCAAGAGAGTCATCATTCAGGAAGAGTAAAATGATACGGGAGTTTATATGGCTTAACACTTTTTCATAAACATAAATATTATATAAAACTTCTTTTCTCTCTTAAGTAATATTACTTTGAAAAGTGTTTTGAGAAATCGGTGATTTTCGGCATAAAACAGTATTAAATCTATACCAATGAAGATACACAAATATCACACCGCCTCAATTATATGCATTAAAAATAAACTAATAATGATAATAATAAAAAAGTTTTTATTTTTAATCTATATCAATTATTTGGTACAGTTGGAAATTAGAAACGCGTAAATTCTCTAGAAGAACATCATTCGTTGAGAACTGACAAGTTTAATTTCTAGCTGTAGAATCCAGCACTGAAGTCCTAGACATATAGGATAAGAATTCGCAACTTGCAGCCAGATTGCTGGAAGCTGCATTCAGATTAGATGCAAATAAGGGTTGTTTATTTTTCTACTAGAATTTTCAAGCATTTGAGCATCTATGGTAAAAACGCCAATTGCAACAGTTTTTATTTATTTATTTATTTTTATCTTAAATTGTTGTTATTAGTAATAATCATGGTTACAAAATCTGAATTAGGCAAATTTATTGACTACAATCTTTCATATAAGACCTAAAACAAAGTAAATTAATGTAGTTGTTTTCTTGCATCGATTGTCCAAAAAATTATCCTCGAGCTTTAAAGAGATCGATTACTTCTTAACCATGGCGTCATTTCTCACAAATTTCACAAAAATCTGAAATGAAATATGACGTCAATCTCTTTAATGTCCTATGAAATAAATAAATCACTGTCCTGTTATGCTTAGTTTAACAATGAATCCATTGTTCGGTGCATGCTCATGGTTCGTATCTGAAGCCAGCGACCTAAATAATCACTACGCATGTGCATAAAATCGAACTTTTTAACTGTCAAATTGCAATTGTGGTCACAAAAATTAAAGTTTGTACATCTATAGAGAAATCTTTTTAAATTTATACCAAAATAAATTAATACATTTCTCTCATAGACCTTCTAAAGAATCGGCCCTGCATTTTAAATAAATAAGCAAAGGGGTTTTTTTTTTTTTTTTGTTTCAAGTTTCTTTTAAAGGTGTAAAATGACAATTTTTATTCAGTGAAATTTTACGTTTTTCAGCTTCCAAATAAAATATTAAAAATTTTAAAAGTCAACTTTAAGAAAACAAGGGCTTTATTAACAACCATGATTTTTTTTTATTTCTAAAAGCATAATTTAAAAATATACAGTCGGTAACAAAAGTATACGAACACTAGCAAGAATTCCTATGTAAAAAAAGTAGAGTTAATACTGCTTTGTTAAATAAATACTTGTCGAATCATGTTATTGGACTGACTAAGAACATGATTCGACAAGGATTTATTTCTTTGTTTGCTTGTCAAGTACAAATCTTGCAATCGATTTTTAACTAACTTCCCGACTAGCTAGACATTTGAAACTTTCAGAATAGTTCAGAATATGGTGAAAATGCATGTTTTTAATACCTTTAGCCAACTGTTTCAGGTTCCTGCTGTCTTCGACACCATTATCAGTACAAAGCTTACAATCGATTTTTCACTAAATTTCCGACTACCTAGACATTTGAAACTTTCAGGATAGCTCAAAACACGGTAAAAATACATTTATTTAATACTTTTAGTCAACTGTTTCAGGTCCCTACTGCCTTCGGCAGCGTTTATATCATTCCACAGAAAATTTATTTAACTAACTTCTCGACTAGCTAGACATTTGAAACTTTTAGAATAGTTCAGAATACGGTGAAAATGCATTTTTATGATATTTTTAAACAATTGCTTCAGGACCATGCTGCCTTCGGCAGCGTTACAAGTGCAAAGCATGCAATCAATTTTTAACTAACTTCCCTGCTAGATAGCCAATTAAAACTTTTATAATAGCTCAAAACACGATAGCAATGAATTTTTTTAATACTTTTATCCAATTGTTCCGGGTTCCCGCTGCTTTCGGTAGCGTTTATATGATTCAACAGAAAATTTAAAGACATGTATACAAAAAGTTCTTTTTATCTCGTAATTATTTCATATAGCTCTAAAAAATTTAATATCAAATTAGATGTATAAAAAAAAAAAAAAAAAGAGAAAAATGTTGCAATACAGTTTAAAAACGACTGTTATAATACTAAAATTTTGATTTGCATACATTACGTCAAAATGATAATTATAATAATAATAATAACAAAACAAACACAATTGAATAAAAGTTAGACTTTCAAAAGAAAAATCCAAAATTGTATTGCCATATATTAATTTTATGTTTAGAGTATGTAAGTACAGTCGGTAACAAAAGTCTCCGAACACTAGCAAAAGTTCCTATATAAAAAAAGTACACTTAATGCAGTTTTGTTAAATAAATGCTTGTCGAATCCTGTTCTTAGTCAGTCTAAAAACAAGATTCGACAAGGATTTATTTAACAAAACTATATTAAGTGTACTATTTTTATATAGGAACTTTTACTAGTATTCGGAGACTTTTGTTACCGACTGTATTCTAAAATCCTCAAACTTATAAACTTCTTTTTTTTTTATATATATATATGCTTTTCGTGTGCTTTAAAAATGAAAAAAGTAAAAGAAATAAAGGACTTTATTTTTTCTGTAAAAAAAGATTTTTCTTTTATGAGAAACATTTAAAATGTAACATTATACTGCTACTTAACTTAAAAATAGTTAATTATCATCTACACTACTAAAAGAAAGTGTTTGTTTGTCTGTCTGCTTGCGACTTACAGTAATTGGCACGTACAGTTCTGATTTTTTTTTTTTTTTTTCAGATAAACTAATGAATGTAGTTTTGAAACTGGCATGAGTATTATTATTATTATTATTTTAATATGTTTTATGCGATTTTTGGATTATTTTTTTCGACATTTTTCTTTGAATTGTAATTTTAAGCTGATGCGAATAAAAATAAAATGCTTAAAACTTTTTATTTACTTATTTATTTATTTTACATAAAAAGAAAAATTTATTTACACGTGAATTAAAAAAAAAAAAAAAAAAAAAAATGGAAAAAATGGAAAGTTAAACGTGTAATAAAAACTTTCTGAAAAAAATCCGGCGTCATAATAGTTTTAAAATTATTAAATATACTTGACTCTAATCAACATACATAGATATAAGCAACTCCTGATTAAACACAATATATTTCCTTTTTTTTTTTTTTTTTTTTCCAAAATTTCCATAACATTTTATAAACTAAATAAGCTTTTTTTTTTTTTTTTTTTTTTTTTTTTTTTTTTCTTTCGTACTTTTAATTCCAATACTTTTAAGTAAAAAATTCCATAAATTTACGCGACACTCAAAATAATATTTCACATTTACAGTATCATAAAATAAATTATTTCGAAAGAAACAACACATAAAATTAATTATGTTGACTTGATTAGGACATAGTATCAATACATATACAGATAAATACACAAAAAGTTCTGGTATAAGCAATTCCTGATTAAATACAGTATAGATAAGCATTTAAAAAATATATTTTTGAAATCTCTGTAACTTTTTATAAGGTAATATACCCCCCCCCCCCCCACACACACACACACACCACCACCACATTCTTTTCTTTTCTTGTTCTTTCTTTTTTTTTTTTTTCCTCTCTAATTTATTTAAGCTTGATATACTTTTAAGTAAAAAAATTCCTCCGCTACAACAAACTTATTTCTCCAAATTTCAAGTTTTCTAAAACTATAGATTCAAAACATTGATGATATTGCGATAGTGTAAACACATATACATGTAAACAGATAAATAACAAACTCCTGATTAAAACTTTTTTCTCAATTAATGTAATTTTTTGTAAGCTAAAAAAATATGAATTGAAATTTACAATATTTTTAAGTCCTCGAGCAATTTCAGAATGTATATGATTTTTTTTACTACAAATACGATCTTTCACCTACGGTGGACAAATGTATATACATATAAATGCTTTATTTATTTTTTTATTTTTTTCGGATTAAAAAGTAACCAAATTAAATATTTCTAATTCTATCAAAAAAGAATTCTTTTCTATAAACTTCTCGATACCGAACAGCTAAACATCTTCTGCAACAATGTTTCGGCCATACAACAAGTGAACATTCTAACCGATTTTGTGTGGCATAAAATATGAATCTCGGCTGTTTGACTCCGAGACTGAAGAAAGACAAATGGTGCTCTAAAGAGAATACTTGCTGTTCAAATCCACGTTTGAACTGCATCCAAATGAACGAACAAGTATGTGAAACGTCAGAGAAAATTAAAAGAGATATGGCAATGTAAAAATCTCTCGCTCAAAAGACGAGAATAAGATTTGCAGCTCGGTATCTGGCGACGCTTCAGAATTTGATATTTTTAATGCAGGATAACAGGAAAGTATTCCTATGCAGGTACAAACAAAAGAGGCTGGATGGGGCCCCATATTTTCTTTTTTAAAGGTCAGAAAAAGTTTCGGAAATGATTTATAATTTAAATGAAATGTCTATTGACGACATTAAAAGAATAATAAAGCTAATTTATTTAAAACGAAATTACCGTTCACATTTTCTAATAATTTTAGACTAACACAGTTTTCAATGAATTCGGAAATTCTAATATTATTTCTTTAAAAATTATGATAAAAAACAAATTGTTTTTTAAGTAATGTTTTTTCATGACTATTTTTACATTGGAAAAGAATTAGTAATTGGAAAATTACAGATTAGAAGAACGATCCCTTCTCCCAAGTAAACATTTTCCCTCCTACGCATGTGTAATAATGTCTGCATAGCAATTTTTAAGTTTTTTTTTTTTTTTTTTTTTTTTTTTTTTTTTGAGAGAAAGAACTGTTATTTTCTGACAAAATGAACCAAAGAAAAGTGTTTTTCTTTCTTTTTCTTTTTTCCGCCTTTGCATCAAGTTAAAATAAAGAATTTATAACTGATTTGCAAAAAGAAAAACTTACGCAATACGTAATTCTATTTAAAATAGACATTCAGTTATTATTAATTTTTAACGTGGAATTTGTCTTTTTATATCTTTCTTATTATTTTTTGTTTACAAAATAAAATATTGATAATTTTTAAAATTGTAAAATGTGTGTGTTTGTGTTTTATCGACTTATTTCAAACAGCAACAGTTACCTGTTAACCTTGTAAGTTTTCGGTCAGCTTCATATTGTCTTAGATATGAATATCTTTTCCTTTAAGATTTATGAAAAGTCACGTTTTTTGTAGCATTCTCGGTTGGAATATAGCGCTATAAAAATTCCCTTAATAAATGTAATTGTTTTAACTGTTCATTTAACTGTTAATTGTTCATTTTTAACTGTTAATTGTTTAGTTTTCGTATAGTATTTTTCTAATTTTAGTGTTTATTTAGATTAGGTTAGGTTGTGATATAGTAGGTAAGTAGCGTGGAACACATGATAGTAGTCAAAAATTGGTGTTAAATCCCACACAAGGAATAATAATCTTAAGTGCAAAACTTAACATGATTTTAATTAAAACAACTTTTAACATTTTAGACATACATCACAGATACCTGTGAAACATAGCGGGTCTAACAGTTTAAAAGATTCAAGAGAACGTCCGTTCTCTTTCAAGACGTAAATCCAAGTCCTCGATTTAATAATCTGGAATTCTTAGTCCTCCCAAAAATCTTAGTGATCTGAAAAGGGGGAACAATTTTTCCCACTCGACAAACACCAATCAAACAGTCTTTGGTCAGGAGGAGTATCCTCAGGTCAACAGTTCATTGGAGTTTCAACTGGCGACAAAACGGCGGGGTACCACCCTAGCGTGGGGTGCCCAAACGGCACATCAAAGCCATCCGTGAAATCGCGGTTACTTTGTAACCATGAGGATGAAAAAACCCCTGGTATGCCCGGTTTCTCGAGACTGCAGACAATCCGGCACCAGAGACCTCACGCAGGCAGTCGAACACAATGGACACAACCTTGACTATGTCACAGCTCCTCTCCCCATAAAAAGATTTTGCACGACTATGGAGAGCAAAATCCAGCTCTTGACACACATATAACACAAGCTGGCGACACAAGTTGGCGACAAGTAGTAGGCGACCGGTAGGACCGATAGCACTCCAGTAGGCGACCAACAGCACTCCAGTAGGCGACCCCCATTTTTCAATTAAGCCCCAGGGAGGTCTTTCCCCAGATAAACTTAAAACCCATTTCCAATTTTACCCCTTAAATGTGAGTTAACTTAAAATAAAATGAATAATAGTAATAAAAAAAAACAATTGAAAACAATCCACTCAGTTGGAGTTTTCCTAACATCAGAATTATGCTTAATTCACTTAATAAACACAAAAAAATTCAAAATTTCTTTACGTAACATTGTTAACTCCACCGTAAAATTGAAATGCCAAATTAATAATAAATAAAAATTGTATTTCTGAAAGATTTCAAATATTTTTAAAACTTTTCACACTTTTTTTTTTTTCACAAGGGCCACACAAAAATTTTAAAATATTAAATAAATCATAGTCCACAAAAAAAAAATTATAAATAGACCACTCAAGTTAAAAAAAAAAAGATAATAAAATAAAATAAACTTGAAAAATAAAATGCTAAAAATTAATACGTCTAAGAATTAAAATTTCATACATTCCTACACAATGCTACATACAAAAAAATAATAATAGAGATGACATTCAGTTAATCAGTTAGGCAATTATCTACAAGAGAAGAAAGAAGTATGCAACCACACCGTAAGGATAAATAAAATACCCAATTAAAAATAAGTAAAAGAAAGGAATCTCAATAAATTTTAAAAGGAAAATTATGCAATGGAAAAAAGCAAACCTACAATATGCATCATCTTAGTTAACATGGATCACTCAGTATCCGTAACTAACAATGACATGTTATCAATCAAAAAAAAAATCATTTTTTCTCTACAGCTTTTCCCTAAATAATTCCTCACACAGATTTCCTTTCTTTTCATCTAAACAATTTTATTACGTTGCAGTTAACACTTCTTTACATAATACCTTCTAACTTAAAAGCACAGTTTAACCAAAATTCATATATATGAAAATTAAAAAAATTAAAAACACAGAAACGATTAATTCAATTTTTGCATAATATTCCAAACACAGAAAATCTACACAGAAAATTGCATAAAATAAAAATAAAAAAACATTTCACTCTTACAATTCTGAGAGAGGAAGGAAAACTAAATAAACAAACAAAACTTGTAAGAAACTTCCCTCCTTCCCAGTAGCAAACACCTGCTATTCAGTTTCGCGTTCGTCCACTGCATTGTTCAGTTTCTCTCTCTGATAATCTTTTGTTATACGTCTAACAAGTAAAGGATTTGAAAGTCGGGTCTGTTGGCCTACGCGCTTATCTTTCCCAAAATGATCAGTCCTTTTAAATTTTGCTTTCGGCTCCTGAAAACCCTTTAAATATCCTTTCATTTTGTCACAGTTTCGACTCAAATGCTCCGGTGATTGACACGTGAAACATAATTTCGTGACTTTCGTCCTCCACTTTCCAAAACGGGGAGCTGGGTTTTCCCAAAAGCTTGGACTGGATTCATTTTTCTTTTTTCCTTTAGCGTTAGAAAAACGGGATTGTATGGGCGAACGAGAGTTGTTTTTATGGAAAGTTTGTACATGAGACTCATTTTGAAGTTTTTCTTTACTAGTGATTTTACTCTCACCTAATGAGCGTCTTCTCTGCGCTTCAATCAACCTAGCGGTTTTATTCCCCATTAAATAATATTCCTGAATCAAATCGATTGGTTTCACGGCCGCTTTAGTCACAATAATACCAAAATCTCCCTCAATCGTAATCCTAGCCACAGGTAAGGAAATACATTCGGAATCTAATGGCTGCCGTATTTTCACCGTCTCTCCCAACCAATCTTGATCATTAACCCATGAACGGTCACAAATATCTATCTCCGAACCTGAGTCTAATAAATAATTACGATAAACCCCGTTTATAACAGCATTTTTAACATATGGCCTGAAAGATGGACTCAAATAATGCGCTGTAATTACATGATTTACAATTGCCTCCGATTTATCATTCAAAGGACACCGAGGTCTCATATGTCCAGTTTGACCACAATGGTAACAAATTATTTTTCTCGGTTTCTCGAAAATTTTCTCATTCTGAACCAATTCTTTCTTACCTAGTTCTTTTTTTCCCTGCTTATCACTTTCCCCTTTCGCGTCATAACTATTTCTAGAATACCCGAAATTTGTTTTTTCTTTCTTGAAGGAATTTTTCCGTTCGAATTTTTTGTGATCACGTCTGACTGCTTCAAATTTATCACATTTTTCGGCGAGATTCGTAGCATTATTTATCTCTTCCCAATTATCTAAATAATGTTCTCGGATTTCAAACGGAACCCTTTTTTTAATTTGCTCGGTGAGTATCAATTCTTTCAGCGATTCAAAATCTTTAACGTCTACGGCTTCTAGCCAATTGTCTAAATAACCTTTTAATTCGTACACCAAATCTACCCATAAAGCTGCTGGTTTTTTGTTATGGTCTTCGAATTTATTTTTAAACGCCAACGCGCTCAACTTGAAACGCTTAAATAATAGTTTTTTTATGTACTGGTAATTTTCAAATTTATCCGCAGGCTCCTTTACAATTAGCTCCGCTATATCCGTCGGTAATAACGGGATTAATTGGGATACCCAACAATCTTCTTCGACTTTTTCTTTTACCGCTTGGCGCTCAAAAATCATAAGGAACAAAGAAATGTCAATTTGCTTTGGGTCAAATTTAGGCACCAATTCTCTTAATTGAATCCGTTTTCTACCCGGTTCTACTGATGTTACCGTTGACGCTGTGCTATTGACTTCTGCCTCATTTTGAAGCCTCAATTTTTCTAGCTCAAACTGCCTAATGTTGTCTCTTTCCTTCCTTTCTAACTCTTTCTCTCTTTCCTTCCTTTCTAACTCTTTCTCTCTTTCCTTCCTCTCTAACTCTTTTTCTCTTTCCTTCCTTTCTAACTCTTTCTCTCTTTCAACTCTTTCTAAATCATTTACAATTCTCACTAAATAATCCTTTGCTTCTTCCTCATCGTAATCAGAAGCGTTTAAAATTGCCTGAATAATATCTTTATTTCTCGTATCCTCCGATACGTCGGTCTCAAATTCTGTTGCTAATAATAGCAAAGTACTTTTATTCAATTTTCTTAAATAAGCCATTTTAAAAAAACAAATCAAGCACTCGAGAGAGAAAAGAGAAAAAAATAATAATAATAATAAAGAAAAAAGAGAAAGGGGAAAAAAAAATAATTGATACTAAATATATTTTTTCTCACAAGAATAATAAAAAATACATAAACAATTAATGACTACAATAAAACACTTCACTGTTACTGAACTTCAGTTCCTATCACAACCACAACTGAGTGAATTTTGAAATTCAATTGACAAAACGAAGCAAAAACAATTAAATACCCCAAAATAAAGTATGACATTAAAAGCAACCAGATTTTAAATGCCTTTTATTTTGCACAGAAAAAAAATTATTAATTAACTTTTTTCTATTTTTTTCTCACTTAACTTGGATTAATATTGAGTTAAGCAAATTCAAAACAAATAGAAACAAAGATCCCGTTTCCTTTTGATTCCCAAGACTTTCGTTAAAAATTTTTCTTCTTTTAACTACAAAAGAACCATTGAAAATCTAAAAGAAGAATCTTTCCTATGATCAGTTAACACCTGTAAGAAAGTTACCCCAAAATACAGTTAATCCCCTGCAACTAAGACCTCCCTGATACTTAAATAGAAAAAGAAAGGGACTCACCACTCCTAGTTCTGAGACATCTGTTGGGCTGGTAATCTTCTTGATATTGCGTTTCTTATCATCTAAGGCTTGGGCTGCACCTAATTTACTCTAGGCGCACATCCCACCGCTGCCACCACTTTTCTTCAGCTGTGATATAGTAGGTAAGTAGCGTGGAACACATGATAGTAGTCAAAAATTGGTGTTAAATCCCACACAAGGAATAATAATCTTAAGTGCAAAACTTAACATGATTTTAATTAAAACAACTTTTAACATTTTAGACATACATCACAGATACCTGTGAAACATAGCGGGTCTAACAGTTTAAAAGATTCAAGAGAACGTCCGTTCTCTTTCAAGACGTAAATCCAAGTCCTCGATTTAATAATCTGGAATTCTTAGTCCTCCCAAAAATCTTAGTGATCTGAAAAGGGGGAACAATTTTTCCCACTCGACAAACACCAATCAAACAGTCTTTGGTCAGGAGGAGTATCCTCAGGTCAACAGTTCACTGGAGTTTCAACTGGCGACAAAACGGCGGGGTACCACCCTAGCGTGGGGTGCCCAAACGGCACATCAAAGCCATCCGTGAAATCGCGGTTACTTTGTAACCATGAGGATGAAAAAACCCCTGGTATGCCCGGTTTCTCGAGACTGCAGACAATCCGGCACCAGAGACCTCACGCAGGCAGTCGAACACAATGAACACAACCTTGACTATGTCACAAGGTTGATGATTTTCTTATCTTTTTTTTTTTTTTTTTTTTTTCTTTAATTCTTAATTGCGACGCTTATTTCATAATTTTCACACTTCCTATCATAGGTATAGGTAAATTAGGTATTCGTGAAAGTTTTCGGTGTTTTTTAAAAAAAATTATACGTTTTGAGGTGTGAGAAGTCCAAAAATCACAAAGTCATTGTTGTGTTCTGTAGGTTTGTCTGTTAATAGGTTTGTCAATAAATTCATTAGTTCGTAGTAAGTTTGTTAGTGTGTGTAGTATATTAAAAACGATTGATAAAAAAGTGACCGTATCAGTTTTAAAATTCACTTATGATACTTGTATGAACCTTATTTATTTTCAGCGCTCCAAATTAAAAACTTCGCAAGTTATTTTAAATTTATGATTTTTTAACATGAGTGAAGTGAATAGTGTTAGAACGGATTAAGTCTTTTTCCCTGCATCGTTTATCCTGTTGCAGTGAAAAAAGTTTTACTGGAAAAGTGAAGAAAAAGAGGCAGGTCATTACCTCTCAGTGAAGTCAGCTTTAGCGACAAACTTGGTGACTTGGCGACTAAATTTGGTGAAAAATAGTTGTTTAGGGTTCCCGAAGTTTCAAAACTCTCCTATTCACTGGAGCCGAGTGCTAGAACTTTCCATGTGCTTCTCGATGGAATTATCGCCATACCCCAACGCCGAAATATATAAATAGGAGTTAGTTGACTTCTGCTGTAGAGTGTGTACAGTCAACAGCAAAATTATTCGAGTGCTAGCAATAATTCCTATGTAAAAAAAGTACATTTAATACTGCTTTGTTAAACAAATTCTTATCGAGTCATGTTCTTAGTCAGCATAAGAAAATGGTTCGACAAGAATTTATTTAACAAAACAATATTAAGTGTACTTTTATTTTTATTATATAGGAACTATTGCTAGCGCTCGAATAATACTAAGAACATAACTCGACAAGGATTTATTTAACAAAGCAGTAGTAAATGTACTTTTTTTACATAAAAATTATTGCTAGCGCTCGAATAATTTTGCTGCCGACTGTAGTCATTGCGATTCATAGTTATTTAGAGAATTATTATAAGCGATTGCACTTTGGAGACTGTGCCTCAAGCAACTAAAGTTTGTTCGTGAGTTAGCGAAAATTCCTACTCTGGATATTTGACGTTATTTTCTTTTCTCCTCTGGAACAAGTGACTGTTTTTCTTGGATTGTTCAAGAATGTTGGTCGAAAAGTGACTTTTGCGGTATGAGTGACAGCTGCATTGTACTGCTATCAGAATATTCGATGAATTAATAAGTGTTATTGCACTGTTTCTAGAATATTCTTTGTAATCACACTTTTGTTGTATTGATTCGAAAAATTGCATTGAATAAAGAGCATTCAACGATTAAAACCTGCCTGTTTCAAAGAACTACTTTCTTACACAAGAAAGTCGACAAGTTTTTCTTAACAGCTGGGAAGGTATTCTCATAAGCGTGCATTACGAAGATTGTTTTCATTGTAACGATCTCGGATCAGTTTTACAATATCATTTTTGATGCTGGAATGAATTTCACTAATATAGTTGCCAACTTTAGTACTTCTTAGCTACTAGAAAATTTTAATAGAAACAATTATTCTATTTAATCAGCGAAAACTGTTAAAGAAGTATTTAACCACTTCACCGGCCATCCCGAGATAACTCGGGGGAAACGTAGCCTTCCACATACTACAGTGGCCGGTGAAGTGGTTAAAAGATTTCTTTTAAATCTTTCCAGTAACCAAAATGGGCTAAAGTTGGCACTTATGTCCATTAACACGTTGATCACCATGTCAGCCATTCTAGATTCTAGACATTTTGTCACGTATCTCTAAGTACTGAAGGAATCATCTTGAAACTTTAGGAGTGTGCAGAACATGTTATACTTCAAACATTTCAGTGAAACTTTTACCCCGAAAGTAAAAGCAGTATAAATAAAAAATTAAAATGTTGAGCGTCATGTCAGCCATTGGTGGCTGACAGTGTAAAATAGGATATAAAGCCGCGTCAACTATCGGTGGAGGATATAAAAATAAAAATATTACATTTAATGATTGAAAATTTATTAAAAGTTTCCTTAATTTTTATTTATTACAAGAGGAATCATTGTGGAATTTTAATGGACTTTAAGAATTTGCGTGGCGCTCAACATGTTAACTATGGATATTCTAGTTTGAGAACTTCGTAAATTATTAGAATTTTCGACTTTCCTAAGATGCTAGAAAACGGCAAAATTTCACGTAAACATGCTTTGTGAGGAATATTTTCATCGTAATGATGACAAACCAGCTTTAAAATATCGTTTATGATGCTGTCATAAACGTCATTGAGAATAAATATTATAATTTGTACACTTCATAAGTTATTCGATATTTAAGATTGTTTTCTTAACATTGGGAAATAGGTCAAAATTTCGCATAAATGTGCAGTATAAGGATTTCTGCATTAGAAAGATTATAAAATTGCATGAAAATTGAAATATGAAATTAACCCTGATAAAAGTAATCAGCATATAAGGATAAGGTTAATATTTCGAATCGGAGGTAAGTAGCCTAAAGGGTGAGACATTTCAGTTTGTACTATGTTAAGTGATCATCCGAGTTAATATCCCCTAACAAGACTATAGTGTACCCTATTATAGAAATTTGTGAGATTAAATATATGAAGAAGTGTGAAATGATCGGTGTCCACCTACGCCACGCGCGAACTCATTTATATACATGAAAGCTAACAAATGATAATTTCCATAACGCTTTCAAATGATTCCTTATAAATTCTATAATCCTTTCAAAATAATTTAAATCGGGTGCTTCTTACATTACTATTTACATGTATTCATTGTGTGACAGAATATTTTGATTTCAAGCGTAGGCGTGATCGTCGTCTTTAGCTGCATTAAGATTGACCTACTTCAAAGAACTTTCATTCCGTGATTTTTAATAATAAAACTTTCTCGCAGATAATTATTTCAAGAAATAAGAATGTAATAAATATCATTGTTGCTAGAAAAGTTTCTTTTCAAATGGGATTCCAGGTGTTACAAAAACATACAAAACGAAAATTGGAAAATATATGAATTAATTATTAAAGGGAGCCTTCACCTAACGCCTAAAACCATTTTATTCTATAGGGAAATATATAATGCAAATTGCTCATTACCTGATGTAATTTTTTTTATCATTCGTATTCACATTTTAAAAATTCACATTCGTTAAATTGAGTTTCAAGGAGAAAGCGAAAAAATCATCTGGTGTGTCACTCACACTACTTTCTCTTACCCTGCATTTTAATAATTATGAAAATAGATTGCAGATTAAGTCGTAAGATAATAAAGTTAGATCCACTTTAAAAATAATCTAAAATAGGTATAAGAACTGTTTTATTGACATATAACTCTATGTGAATGTGTGTGGGGGGGGGACTGCCGCCCCTCCCCGAATGTTCTATTATAGTGTATATGTTTATTAATGTATATATATATGCAGTCATTTGCAAAAATTTAAGACCAGTAGCCGATTTTCAGCATTTTAACACATTGCACCATTTGCGCAGATATTGCGACATCTCATATGCTGACTGCATGAGACGCATTCTACTGCTATAAATAAAGGTGCCCGGCACGTTTATCGCCGGTTGTTTATTGCATTTTGTCGTAGACAGTGCTGTTGTGTAATTATTGTAATGGGTAAAAAACTACACGTACTGTTATAAAGAGGTGAGAAATATTGACACTGCATAAAATTGGATTTTCTGAACGTGAAATAAGTTCCAGGGTAAATGTGAGCAAGACAGCTGTGCAACAAGCTACTAGTAAATTTAAAATTTCGGGAAAATTTGTGGACCTTAAGAGAAGGAGTTGCCCTGGAAAAACGAGTGTACGTGATAATCATGTGATGAGGATGGTCGTACGAGATCCAAAAACCTCCTGCAATATGATTAGACATTCTCCGGCTGCAAAAGGCACCAACGTCAGTTTGAGTACTATTTCAAGACGTTTGGCCAAAGGCATTGGTTTATCATTCCATGAACCTGCAAGGAAACCTCGACTTACGACAAGTATGAAAAAGAAACGACTCTTAAAGTCTACAAATTTCCTCGAAATTTTAAATTTACTAATAGCTTGATGCACAGGTGTCTTGCTCACATTTACCCTCGAACTTATTTGACGTTCAGAAAATCCAATTTTATGTAGGGTCATTATTTCTGACCTTTTTGTAACAGTAAGTGAAGCTTTTTTACCCATTACTATAATTACACAACAGTACTGTCTGCGACAAAATACAATAAACAACCGGGGATAAACGTGCCAGGCACCTTTGTTTATAGCAGTAGAATGCATCCGATGCAATCATCACATGCGATAACGCAATAATCTGAGCAAATGATGCAATGTGTTAAAATACTGAAAATCGGCAATCGGTCTTAAACTTTTGCAAATGACTGTAGAGAAAGCGGTTATTAATTTCACTTCAAACATGCCAATCTTAATCAAAATTTTCAAGTGATAATCTGATACGGGCTTCAATATATGAAGTTTGAATTGTCTAATTATTAGTTTTTAAGTTATGCTGATACCAGATATACATACAGATGAACCGCTAAAAATTGGATTTTCGTATTCAAGGAAACTCAAAACGAAATATTATACAAAGAACTAGAGTTGAAAATAGGAGTTCAAAAAATACTTTGCTTACAGTGTGGGAAAGAAAAATGAATTTTACTTCCCGAACAATGTTCGTCAACATAATAAAATGTAGCAAAATATTTCCATCAATTACATTTAATAGAAAAAAAAGGTCTAGCTTAATATTAGGTAACCCTGTATATTATGTATAAACTATATGCACATCACACTGTGTACTTAAATTTAGTCTTATATGAAAGACACCTAACACAAAATGAAATACAATTTCAGCAGTTTCCAAATATAACCCTAATATAACCAAATACTTAGGGTAGCCTCTGTAAATGAATGCTATGCTGAATGATTTTCACATCACAATCATCACAAAAATAATCTGGTGTGTCACTCACACGACTTTCTCTTCCCTTGAAATTTAATACTACAAATACAGGTTGGAGATTAAGAGGAAAGATAACGAGTACTGCTATGTAAACCTATGTTAAACAATTCAATTTAGGCTTCGGAAGAGTTTTATGGGCTAATTAGTTCTGTGTGAGGGGGGAAACCCCCCTCACACACCCTACACACACCCTACAGACGGACACCAAACAAATTTGTTATTTTTAGATTCCTCACACCTGAAAACGTGCAAAAAAGTCAAAAAACCGAGGTCTAAAATTTCCACGATTACCTAAGTTCCCCATACCTATAGTATGATGGGGAACTAATAAATAAATAAGTAAATCAAGAACAGAATGCTTGGGATTACCTTGTAAAATGTAATGCTTGGAATGTGTTGTAACTGTAGAATGTGGAGTAGAAGGTTTCTTTTAATTATCTACATTCAACTGAATGCAATGCCATTTTTAGGAAACTTGAGATACTATATTAAACACAACAAACAGCAATCAGAACTAGTTGGCATAGGCGGACTCTGCTTAGTTCCCCATAATATTTATATTCTCATAAATTTCTAGTGCGAGACATATTACAATCATGTTAAGAGAAATGAATCTAACCAAAGCTTGACGCAGTGACAGAATGAAATCCCCGCCTAATAAGCTATCCACCGTTCACTTCGACATATTTATCTTATTCTAATCTATTAATTTATTTTATCAGGGTCAATTCCGTTGTTTAGTTTTCATGCTACTATTTCCAATGCAATAATCCTCAAAATTCCTATTTATATGAAAAATTTTCAATTTCGCTATGTTGATAAAATCTTAAATTACGATTTACTTACGAAATTTTCTTATTAGAATATTTGTAGTCAACCATGCTCAAACAAGTATCATAAATGTTATTTTGAAGTTGTCTGGTATATTTATGATCCTCAAATGGACGTTTATGCTCAATTTTGCCCTATTCTGCCATGTTAATTAAATCGTAAATTCCAAATAACTTACGAATTTTTTAAATTGGAAAAATCATTGTCTATGATATTCATGCCAGTATCCTAAATAATATTTCAAAAGTGGTGTGACATCTTTACGATGAAAATATCCCTCAAGATTGACGTTTATGTGAAATTTTGACCTATTTGCCATGTTAAGAAATTCGTACATATCCAATAACTTACGACATTTTTATATTGGAAAATTCATACTCAATAATATTCATTCCAGTATCCTAAATAATATTTAAAAAGTGGTCTGACATCTTTACGATGAAAATATCCCTAAAAATTGACGTTTATGTGCAATTTTGCTCTATTCTGCAATGTTAAGAAATTCGAATAACTTTAAATTTCGAATAACTTACGAAATTTTTATATTGAAAAATTCATAGTCAATAATATTCATGCCAGTGTCCTAAACAATAGTTCAAAAGTGGTGTGACATCTTTACGATGAAAATATCCCTCAAAATTGATGTTTATGTGAAATTTTGCCCTATTCTGCCGTGTTAAGAAATTCGTAAATTCCAAATAACTAGCGAAACTTTCAAAGTAGCATGTTTATAGTTATTGATGTTCATTCCGAATTCAAAACTGATATTTTAAAACTGTCCTGACATCTTTACAGTAAAAATTTTCTACTTAATGGACGTTTAAGTGAAATTTTGCCCTATTCTCCCATGTTAAGAAAATCATAAATTTATAATAACTTACGAAGTTTTTTAATTCGAATGTTGCAAATGAATAAGGTTATTGCCAGTGTCGAAAGTAATATTTTAAAACTGATCTGACTTCTCTGTGACTATTTGTTCTTGAGATATCGTGTACACAGACTAACAAACTCAACTAACGGACTAACAAACTGACAGACACCCTACAGACGGACACCATACAAATTTTACAGACGGACACCATACAAATTTGTTATTTTTGGATTCCTCACACCTGAAAACCGGTAAAAAAAGTAAAAAAAACCGAGGTCGAAAATTTTCACGATTACCTAAGTTCCCCATACCTATAGTATGATGGGGAACTAATATAAAACTATTAAATAATCAATAAAATATGAGCATGTTATTAAAAGGTCTTTGATTGCGCATGCACAACTATTAACAGAATTTCTTCTCAATAATTTATTCGTCAAATGTATTTCGATACTTTTATGAAAACCCCAAACAAATACCGTGAAAATTCAAAAATTTTTCGCTGAGATAATGAACTAAAATTTAGTTCAATTTAAAAAGAGAGAGAGAGAAAAGAAAAGAAAAATAAATCCTATAAAAAATTTTAAACAAATTTTAATTTTAATTCTATGAATGGTAATATAGTATTCGTTGATTGTAATTAAATGCGAATAAACGCCTTTTTTTTTTTTTGTGTGTGTGTGTGTGTGTGAGTGTGCGTGTATTTATTTATTTATTTATTTATTGCAAGAAATTGTAATTCAGCTTAAGCTTTTGACAGTAACTATTTTAATTTCGACGACATTTGGTTGATGTTTCCGAATAAGTAGGACTTGGCTAATAAATGATGCAAATGTAGTTTTGTTAATGCTTGCGCATGCACAGTTAAAAATTATTTAACATTAATGATCATATTTCATCCGTTATATAATATTTTTATATTCTGATTGTTTTTTTTTTTTTTTTTTTTTTTTTTTTTGTATGTGTGCGCAGAATAGCAGCGATATGCTTTGCATTTTGAAAGGAAACCTTCTATTGCGACTTTAAATAATACATATCAATTTCGAGACATATTAGAAATATTAGTGGAAATCAGAGTGCGATAAGTTATAAACAATTTTTAACAAAATGAAATTTCATGTGTTATACTGGCCTCTAAAATTATCTAAAATAAATTATTAAAGAAACGTTTTATCATTTACCTTCAAACCGGGAACGTGGAGAAATATCCAGGCCATAAAACTGAATCCAGTACATTCCTGAGGACTGGGACGGGCTTGGGCTTCAAGCCCGGACCCGTGAAAACCTCTAGTGTGTGGGTATGTCTTAAATATCCTCTTAAACTTCTAGACTGATTTCAACCAAATTTCACGCAGTTACTGCTTATGGCAAGGATTGAAATTCTGTGGGTTTTTGACATTTCTAGCATATGCACAATGGGAGGGGTTGAAAGAAAAACCGTCTCAAAAATCATAATTTTGTATTATTTTTATAACAATAATACAATTAGAAACTTCAAATTTGTTATGTAGGCTACTTCTAAAGTATATATTCTCCCTAAGTAGACGTTTTTAAAAATTCGAAATTAAAAAGCGGTGAAAAGATAAAAAAAAAAAAAAAATGCTCTGGTTAAAATTTCATGCATGGCCTTTAAATATTTTACTGTGGATACGTCAAATTGATGAGGTATCTTAATGTAATTCAAAATAATTTTTACAACATGTTAAAATGAGGCCACCAGGAAATCTCTCAAATAAAATACTGTCATCTTTGGAAATGATGAAGTCATTAGATAGGAAATGCGCATTTACACAGAGAAAACTGCTATACTTTACTATCATTGTATTGGGATTTTATTTACTAGCACCAGAAAAAGTAGTAAGAAATAATAATCTTAACTTCAAATAATAATTGCCGAAACGTCAGTGGAGGTCTCCATGTGAATTCTGTGTGTTTATGTGGTAGCTATGTACGTCTCACGACAGCGGTCGAAAGTTTTTCTTGACTTTACGGCCTATGGACAGAATTTCTCTGTACCGCGATACCGACCTCAAAAATCACCCGATCGGCATGCAAATAGGTACACATGTTTACGCGCTATACAGAAATGGCTGTATAAATTTTGACATGTATATTATTTATGGTTCGTGTTCGTACACAGGGTCGCTCATTACGGCCTATGGACAGAATTTTCTTTAAACATATCTTATAATGGTTACACTTCATACAACAAAATGAAACTAACATACATTATTGAGATGCTTAAAAGCATATTTTCCGTAGTAAAATGTGCGCTTAAACTGGTTAATATACAGGACCTTAAAAAGTTAGATGATAATGTCACATAATCATCTAAATTATATCAAATTTCGAACAATTATTCATAAGCTACTTGGAACTAGTTGTATAGTTTTTACAGGTTATAATATTTATGGCTCGATTACAGTGATATGCAAATGAATGTTGTGCAATAGAGCCTATGGACAAATTTTTATTTATGCGCATTTCAATGCTATTATGTTGCATTCAACATTATAGAATTAACATACATTATTAAGATGCTTAAAATAAGCATGTTTTCTCTAGAAAAATGGTACGTATAGAGAATAATTTATTTACATGACCACGTAAAAAAATTCGTATGACATTCTGTAATCATCCAAATCATGTAAATTTGGTTAAAATATTAATGAATTACAATGAATTTATTGAATAATTTTTATAGTGTATATAATTACTACGGCTCGTGTACAGGGATACACAAAATAATTTCGTACCATTACGATCTATAAACGGTATTTCTTATAAGTGTGTATTTAACATGGTTACACTCTATTAAACATAATGAAATAAACATAGGTTATTAGTGTTATATTGGTTTAACACAGTATCTGATGAAGTTTATTAACTGTTGAAAAGTTAGTCTTATTTGCGTTGGCCGCTAAGAATAAGCTAAAAAAAAAAGTCAAGTTAAAATTAATTAAAGATTAAAGAGAGCAAGGAGGCAGTATATCGGTTAAAGTAAATTTATTAAATATTCCAAAGCATCTAATTTGGAGCGTGACTATAGTTGGAATAACAATACAAAGCTTACAGCATGGAGTGGGGAAACAATCGCGAGAATCAGGCCGGGCCCCAGGCCCGAATCACTCTTGAGGCTTTACATCGTTGATAATCAGTAAGAAAAGGTGTACTCCTAACTGAAGCAAAACACATGACAATGCATTTGGCGTTGAATCATACACGCCAAGTTCAAAGTTTAAGATAGAGAATGGTTGCATTACGTTAGGAACATTCATATGTATATTTTTTAAAAAGTGACGAGTAATTTATTGACCGTTGTTTGTGAATGTTGGCATGATTTCGCCAAGATTTAGACCCTGGGAAAATAACTAGCTAAGCAAATATTTTATTTAACTGTTAATGTAAATTAGGCGACGAGAGGCTGCATGAGTTACATTTCGATGTAAGATTAAAAGACACCGAATTAATTATTTTCTGGTTTCACAAAGCAAAAGGATAGAAATAAGTCAAAACATTATCATTTACAGAGCAAAAAGAATTTCCAGTACGTTAGGCTTTCTAAATGAATACTGGAAATGATCAAAGATTTTTTGTTTCAGCTACATTGAAAAAGGCATGAAAGGGAAGATATAAAAATTAGAAAATGCATATTGTAAAGTTTATTATTTATAGCATAAAATCGTTATATTTTAAGTAATTGTTTAAGATTAAAGAATCTAATTTATAATTTAATTTATTTAGATAATTTACCTATTCCTTTAAAGAGAAAAATATAAATTTTATAATATGTGATAATCTATATCACAATTAGAATATTTAAAAGCGAGATTTCTGCGGATAACGGTAAGCATAGAATTGATAATTAATTTATAGGGCTGCACAAAATTATTCCGATAAGTTATGCAATCATTTGGATTCAAATTTCGCACAAGCATTTACGAGTTACAAGGAAATAACAAAAGGCTATGAGTTAAAAAGAAATATACATACACATGCATACAGATATGTATAGACAGATATTATAGATATAACGCAAGATATAAGGGGAGCGGCAGCCTCCTCAGAAACGTATATGGTTATACAGTGAGTTAATCATATATATGTATATAACTATCTATGGATATACTCCTTCTCATATTTATAAGGACACTTTATATTTTGAAATAACTAACGTAAAAATAATTGTAAACAAGATTATACTAAGTGCACTTAATATATCTAGTATTCTAAAAACCAAAACTGTTATAATTTTTTTAATATGAAACAAAAATAATAAAAAATAATGCAAAATGTGTTTTTCTCCACGTTTTTAGATGTTCATAATTATAGGGACAATCCAGATTTTGTCGTTTTATTTAACTTACTAGCGGATAAATTACAGTTGACATGCGAATTTGTTAACTACTGGGATAGATTAATTCATATATAAGCCTTCAATTTTTCTTAGACGGACATTACTGATAATTCCTCGAAAAAAAGAACGTTCAAGTAGTGAAGTATGATAAATGTGTTTTTTAAGTGGAAGGATAATTTCAATCCGCCGAATTTCTAATGAAATTCGAAGGTCTAAAATTGCTGAAGGAAATGTGATCAAACGTTGAACTGCTGGTTCGATAGGAGAGAGATCTGATGCAAAATCAGAGTTGTTTGACAGAGATCGAAGACTCATAATTCCTCTTACTGTTTTACTCGTAATGACTGCTGCTGAATTTGCTCGTAATTTTTAACGAAAGGTTAGGGTCCACATTTATGCATGTTTAAAATAATTAATAATATGTTAAAATGAATAAAAAACCTATAATAATCAATCAGCATTTAATGAGGGAAAGAACGTCTGTGTTAAAGTTGAATAAAGACAATATTAAATGGTAAAATGTTGCATTTTCGGATGAAAAACATTTTATTCTTTATTAACCAAATGGTTTTAACAGTTACTGGCACAATCTGAAGATAGCGAAAGACCGAGCAGATTTTTTAAACTCAGATATGAATCGGGCATTTTAAAGGTGGATCTGTGGTGCTCTGCGGAGCTGCTTCTACTAAAGGCAGAATGAATTTAGTAATTTTTTCTATTATTATGCACATCAAGAGAATATCCGCAAATTTTAAACGGGGAATTATCAGATTTTTGTTAGATTTTGGGGGGTAATAATATTTTTTTCAACAAGACTTACATTTTTTTTCTACTTTTAGAGCAATAGGAAATAGTTTGAAGAAAGAAACTTCTGTATTATTGCCTTTCCCATGGCCTAAAAGTTGAAAAAACCTTAACTTATGATATTAGAAAAGTGCATGCAAGTGGAAAGCAATTTTAAATGGTTTAAATGTGTTAAGAATATCATATATGCTATATGAAATGGTATTGAAACTGAATATTAAAAAGAAATGTATATATATATTCCAGAGAGAATGTCTGACTGTTTAACACGAAAAAGGTATCCCATAAAATATTAATTTAAAGAATAACCGAAAAAAATTACTAAAATTCGAGCTGTCCTTATAATTGTGAACACCTGAAAAATCATATTTTTACCATATTTAAAGTTTTTTAAGATAGAACAACGATAAAACTCTTTAAATGTAGTCTATTAATGAAATTCAAATTAATTAAAAATATATTTGTATAAATAATAGTGTTCAGTGTTTAGTTAATACAGAAAACGGGTGTCCTTTAATTATGAGAAGGAGTGTATATATAGTTATTTTAAGTATATTATGGAATAAATAAATATGATCTGCTGGGTAATGAGTGATGAAAATAGGACGTTGAGGCTCCTGATTTGTAGATCGCTACTATAATATCAGAAGGCTTTTGCACGTTACAGATAAAAATTTTATTTGTCTGTTTTAGAAAAACAAGCTCTTTTCTCAGATAGTTTTTCTTTTTTAATAGTGATGCCGTTCCAGAGTTAAGATTTACAAATGAATTATTTAAAAAATAACCAATTTGTAGCAAACGATAACTGTTCACATTTTCGAGCTTGTTAATGGTTAATACATATAGGAATTAAAAAGTTGAGACCTTTTATATGAATGATTTATTTAAATATAGGGACCAGCGAAGCAGGCAAAGCCAGCAAGTGGGTATAAAATCAGACGTAACATCTTATGCAATGTCTTAAGAACTCAATGTCTCAATGACAACTCAATGTCTTAAATAGTAAAATTTTTCTAAAACTGTAAAACTATTTGTCTTATGAAATGTATCTTTATAAATACCATGAAATGACAAATCAAAAACTACGAAAAAGAAGAAATTACATATATATATATATATATATATACATATAAATACATAAAGAAAAGAAAGAAAGAAAAAAGATTTTAGTGAAAACTTTCCACGTATTTCGTATGATTATCAATACTTCTTTCTTTGACGATTGAATCATCCAACATAATCTACATTTTAAAAAATAGAATAGAAAGAAATTAAAACAAAATTGATTCGAGAACACGAGTTATGTCGATAAAGAAGGTAGTTAAACTTTCTGGAATCCTTCCAACGTGTATCAAAAACTAGGAAGTCTTTTCTGTACTGACGAATGTCTTCTAAGTCTTTGAATAAAATATGAAGACGTTTTCCTTCTGTAAAGATAAGCTTCTACTTTAGTATGCGATATTAAAGAATATTAAAAATGAGCTAGTCAAATAGCAGGAAATAGAGCAAAAATCTGTATTTTAGATTGAGAACAAATGATGGTGATACACGAGAGATTTAATTAATTCTTTTAGATATGTGTATTTTGAAACAGAAAGAATTTTTCTGAGACACATACATAAAATATCTTATTAAAAATTTACATAGAATGTATCTTCTAGTTTTTTTTTTTTTTTCTTTTTACTAAAGAAAGTTTAAAAAAAAAAAAGTATCTTTCATATATATTTTTAATAGGGTATGCAGTCTTATATTTATTATTAATTACACATGTCTGCAAAAATAAAATAAAATAATAAAAATTAAAATTAATTAAGTAAATTAAAATTCTGTTTCATTAAATATATATATATATATATATAGAGAGAGAGAGAGAGAGAGAGATAAACTTTATCTTTACAAATATGTTAAATCCAAAATGACCCCTGTCGCCAAATACGCTATTTTTTTCCCCCTTCAAAATAATGAGAATTACAATGAAAAAGTCCTTCATGATATACTGTTCATTATATTCAATATATTGTTCATCCATTATTTTTGTCAATAGGCGGCGCTGCGCTCTGCAGAAATAATAAAAAATGAGTTACAACTTTCGTCAATAGGTGTCGCTGCGCTAATATCTAAGATGATTTTTGCATTTTTTTTTTTTTTTTTTTTTTTTGTAAAAAAAAAAATGTATATATATATATGCGTTTGGATTGACTGAAATTGATAGAATGAATCTGCAGAAATTACCAACTGCGAAATAAATTTTTCTTTATTTTGTTTTTTACAAAAAATCTACAAAAAACATCTTAGATATTGACGCAGCACTACCTATTGACGAAAATTACAGCTTTTTCTTTTTCTTCTTCTTCTTTTTCAGATAGCGCATCACCTGTATTACTTACTAATGAAATTTTTTGTTTCGTTTGGAGACATGGCTCTAGAGCCTTCTGAATACACGAACTTTTATTATTACAATTCTATATATAGCAAAAAAAAGTAGGCTTTCTTTCCTGCATGGCTTTCTCAATATGAGGATTATTTTTAATAACTATATAAGCAAAAATGATGAACTTGTAAAGGAATATTATAGTATGAATACCTTTTCAGACAGCATGAACAATTTGAAGAAGGAGAAAAATTAATGAAAATCTTTTAAATTGTAAGCATACAACTTTACAATACTTCATCAGGGGCCTTGATTGTATGTTATATACAAAAGGTGTATATTTCGGTTGTACCGTATGTATATGTCAAGAATTTTACAGGATCAAGGTACTATATGCACAAAAGGAGACTTAACAATTGAAAATAATGTGAAAAAAATGGAAAAAAATATTTAAGTTAAAATGTACAAAATGGAGAACAACTTCAATATGTGTGTGTGTGTAAAAATGGTCAGAAACTTAATGCACATCTTTTTCTTTTTCTATTAATCAGATAACACTATTTTTTTTTTTCTTTTAATGCCAAAATTACTCTGTATATTATAATTTTATGCAGATATTAATACATGTAGATATTATTATGTATTATAAAACTGAATTACAAAATCCATTTCGCTCTATCGTATGAAGATATACCATTTTAACAAAAATATGCCCCTAAAGCCTTCCTTTATTTATTTATTTATTTACATAAATAGCTCTACGTGCTTTTGATAAAACAAAGTTGTATTTCCAATATTACAAGTTCACCATTTTCATCATTATGGTTAAAACAACAAACAGAATATGTAACGATATCCAAGCATCAATTAAAAACATCACTAATTAAAATGGGATACCGATTTCCTAGTAATCACTTCCGTATATAACATATGAATTATTTGAGTGACCGATCGTTTCGTGTTGACATTGCATGTGGATTAGACATTGTCCTTAGAAACAAATGAGTTCTCGATCGTAAATACCTTTATTTATTTGTTGTGGTCTCGACCCGTAGTAACAGGTGACATCTTCCTAAGAATCACGTGATTTAATAAATAAAAATTATGTTTACAATTAAACGCTTGTAACTGAAATTTCATTAATAAATAACTCGGATTCCAGGTTTATTGCAGCATATTATTTCTAGATAGCATGCATTAATTAATTGGGACTTTTACGATGGATAAAATAAGAAATTGTGGCTTTAAAATATTTATAAACTTACTTTAACATGAAAGGATTATTTAAATATTTATTTATTTATTTAATAAATGTTAAATGTATTTAGTAAAAAATATGTTAATACAAAATCTCTTTAATAAAATGTAAAATTAAATAAATTAAATTAAAAATTTAAAAAAGGTATCACAAGTCAACTTGGCACAAACTTTACCAGTAGTTTCATTTATATAAGTTTTACATTTTAAGTTTGGAAATTTTTGGAAAGATCATTCAAAAACTCCCAATTTATTGATATTTTGATTTACAATTTGCTTTATCTTCTGTATAATATTTATAATCTTTTTTATTTATTTATTTATTAATTTTTTTTTTTTTTTTGACCTATTTCGTATTTAGTAGTTTCCTAAAACCAATTGTTTGAAACCAGACTAAAATTAGTTTATGACACTAGTCGATTTTAAATTGAAATTCAAACTCACTTTACCATAGTCACATCACTATGTTAAATCGTATGCGTAAAATCGTACGTGATCTCCCCAAATTAAAATACGATGTAATTTCTTTCGCTATCTTTTTATATTTACCACTAAAAAGAACCGAAACTGCCATTAAAAAAAAAAATAATAATAATAATGCTTACATGCATGATTATAAATATATTTACTCAAAGCTTGTAAAAAGATGCAACTTTAGCTACACCTTAATAATATTGGACTCAATCGAAGAAATCGAAGATAATTTGGAATACCATGCTTTAGTAAATTTCTGTGTAAGTTTTATTAACACATTTTTAATCTTTATATTTCCATGAAAGGAATAGACAAAGTCAGCGGCAGGGGATTTATTTCATCCAGATAGTAGTCGATCGAATAGACAGAAAACGCATTATTATAAATGGATGCAGCCAGATGTCTTCGTGTGTAATGTGATCGAAAGATATTGAGATCTATCTGAATTTAACATAAAAAAAAAAAAAAACAGATATCGGGACGTTTAGCTAATTCGTTTAAAATGACGATGGATACTTTTGTACCTTAAATTATTTTATGTTTTTTTTTTTTTTTTTTTTTTTTAATAGGTAAAGGAATACATTTTAATGTTATCCGAAACGTCTTCAGAATCAAGATCAATCAGAACTCCTCGTAATATCGCTCAATTCAAGATGAAATTTTACAGGGATATTCTTCTTACCACCTACAATAAAGTGCCCGTTTACACTGAGCAAAAGACAAGTTGTTGGAAAAAGACGGTTGTTTTGAGCTTGTTTTGTGGAATTACCGTCATTTTTTGCACACTTGGCTAATTAGACCGATATATATGACTTAAAGTAGCATTCTGAACCAATAAGAACATCTATGTCTGAATCGTGACTAGACTCCCACACCTGGAATGTGGAGCTGAGAGCCAGAGCGTCAACCTTTGTCGACCAAAAAAAGAAAGAAATAGGTTTCTGTAGACTTCATAGTCATGTCTTGGAAAAATGATTCAAGTTATGTTTTGATTTGGAAAATAAAAGGCGACAGAATCTGCAATTGTAACATGAATTAAGATCACACCTTCAAGTGTTGCAAGCTCTTGAGAACCAATGCGGTCAACTTTAGTATACACTAATTTGTAAAATATTGTGTTAACAAAAGCAATCCCACAAGTTCCAGAGGTTCTGTCGCAAGATTGGTATGGCCCAAGACCGTATCCAGAAAAGAATTTCGGGTGGGAGGGGGATTCAAAGTTTAGTACATAATGTTGAATGTTGAAAATAATGTATAACTGAAAAAAAAAATTCGACATATTTCAAAATTTCAGGTTGAAACCCCAACCCCTCCCTTCTGGCTACGGCCATGCGCTATTTCTAGGGGCCCCGGAGAATGATAAACGCAGTGTCAAACACCTATTGCGGAGATGAACCTAAAGCCTAAACCAACGATCTTGGAGAGTTTTATCATCGGATGGGATTAGGAATTCCATAATAAAATATATACTTTTATTTTTTAAACAAGAATATATATATATATATATATATATATATATATATATACATACATTTTTTTTTTTTTTTTTTTTTTTTTTTTACTGGCTGATATCCCCATTAGAGAATACAGAAACTGCCAGTTAGTGAATTTAGTGCACTTTACTTCGGGGTATACTGCCTATCCGATTTCGTGGATTTTTCATGTGGAATCGACCAGCTTAAAATGTGTATCACGTAAGTCCATAAATCAACTGAACTGACTTAAAATAGTTATAGAATGCGTAGAACCATGCTCAGTCTGAAATATATCTGAGTGTTCATCGGACAAAGATTGAAATGTCACTGAACGTGTTGGGTTTAACCAAAAATTTTATTGTTGGGTTTCACATAACTTTTCTGCAAGTTCATGGGACTACTACATTGATACTCGTGTTTCCTTGCTTTTTCGGTACAAAAAAGACAAAAATGCCGGTATGAATCTTGGAGGAATTATATAAGAGGCGATAACATGTCCAGAAAAAATGTCTTGTAATTCAAAATGTCCAGAAATTGTTTTTTAAATTTAGAACTATCACTATTAGATGTAATACATACAACAATAATGCTGATAAAATTCTCCTTGACATTCTTAAACAAATTTATAACTTAATAAGTAAATCAAAATTTATTGCCTTAAAAATAGCTACCAACTCATAGATAGAATCCAAACTATGAACAATGTCACTGATACTATAACTTATGATTTTGCTGATCTATTTAGTAATATTATTTTAACAGATCTTCAGCAAATCAGCAATCTTTTTGATAGATTCAAAAGTAAAATCTCTATTCCTGAACACTTTTGTGCAGCCTCCTTTAAGATCGTTTTAAATTTTATTATTCATAATAATTATATTTTATATAATAGCAATATCTATATTCAAAAGGTCGGTATCCTACAAGGTGGTAGTAGCTCGAGTCTGTTATAGCTGATTTAGATTTTTACAATTAGGAACAAGGTTTATGAAATGAAAATATCATTTTATACAGATGACATTAATTTTTTTATGTTAAGAATTATTCTCCTACTTCATTAAAATTAGAATATTAATCTCATCTAACTTTAACTCAAAATCTTCTTAACAATAACTGCATTATTTTTTTAGATTTAAAACTTAAACTTAAAGGAAGTAAAATTGACAAAAGACAAGATTTTCGTTTAAAAGAAAATTTATTTACGCATTTTAATTCTTGCCTCCATTTACATGTGTACAGAAATATCATTCTCAATCACCTCTTTCGAATGCATAATCTTTGTTCATATAAGTATAAAACAAAAATATCAACCACATTAATAAAGCTGCTAAAAGAATAGGTTTTCCAAAGAATTTTATTTATTCAATAATATATCAACAAGTGTCTCTGTGTGACATTATTAAAATATACATAAATATACATATTTAATGTATAATATAAAAAAATAATAAATATAATAAAACAAAATAAAAAAAGGTGGAGGTTGGGAGGGCAAATGTTTGATTAAGGAGGTTGGGTGGTGTTGTTTGGCTGGATGGTTAGGAGGATTGAGGAATTAAATAGTAAAAAAAGAGAGGGGAGAATTATTGCTATTACAGACTACTTCATCATTTGCTGGTTGATTTTATCAAAGATTAACTCTTCACACGTTAAATTTAATTCTATGTATAATTAGTTTTTGGTGATTTCCTAAGTTTAATTTGCACAAATTAAACCATTTCCATTTTTATTAAATTAATTAATAAAATATAATGTAATAAATATAAATATAAAGTAATTAATATAAATTAATAAAAGAAAAAAAAAACAGGTGAGAATGTTAGGATTATCGATAGAAATTAAGAAATATAAAAATCCGATAACATTGCAATTAATTAATAAAAATAATTTAAAAAATTAAATTGAAATTTATTATCTCAGGATTTAATTAAATGATTTTAAAACTAGAAATTAAACAAATAAAATATTCTCTCAAAAAGAAATAAATATATAAACATAAACAAAAATAAAATAAGTCTGTTATAAAAAATTCTTTTGATTTGAATTATAATGTTTATTTTTTTTTCCCACCAGATGGCGCAAACTCACATCTAATACATAGAAATTTTAAAGAAAACAGAGTGTAATTGAAAGATGTAATTTAACTCTAATTTGTAAAAGTTTAAAAGATTTAGAATGATTACAATAAAAATACGTTAAAATAGTGACTTCAATTATTTATAAAATTGCTCAATTGTAGAACCTTTATCGATTCATTGTGATTGATCTCGATATTAATTTTTCTTATTAGAAACGTTCTGTTGGCAACTTGTTATGTGTTACTCTCTGAGTTTGGTGTCCGATTGACATGTGGATAAATGCTTTTTTTCAATCATGATTCATTGTTCGATTGTGTTAATGATTTGTTGAAATTTAATTCATTCCTTTTTAAATTTGGGTTTTGTCGCGAGAGAGGAGTGTGAAATGTATTTTTGGCTTGAATTAGCTATACAGTTTTCCGAAATCTTGCAATCTCTCTGCTCATAAAAATTCATGTTACCTGACGAATCCTTCTATTTTTGAGCATTTCCAGTTCCAGTTCTCATTCCCAGTTATCGTTTTTTTTTTTTTTCCCATATTTTTATAAAATTCATTGTTTCCGTATGATAACTTTCTTGAACATCGCATGATAAAAATCACACCTTGTTGGTCTCAGAGTTATGATCCTAATTGCAAACATTAGCGTAAGTAATTTAAAAGGAATTTATCTATTGATATACTGTAAATGAAAATCGTAAAAAAATATATATATACTTCATTTGATCAGTGCGATGTATGATTTTTGTTTTATCCGCCTTTCCATTCTTTAAAAATTATTTTCTTATATATTTAAAAATGGGTATTATTAGTTACGTTTATGATGTTGATTTTATAATAAAAGTCTGTTTTTTTTTTTTTTTTTTTTTTTTTTTTCGAGAGGTATTTTCCACAGAAAGGGACGTTCTTATTATTTTCTTATAACTAAAACTTTTAATATTTCCCGGAATTATACTCACCTGACCACTTCATCAACAGAATCTTGTTACTTTTAGGTGATGAAAACCAAAAACTGATTGATTTTAAACCTAAAAAAGGAGTCAAGATTATGCATTCAACTCAATATTTGAGAGTAAAGATGTGGGTTGTTATATTTAATTACATAAAAATAAATAAATAAAAATAATACAAAATACATAAACGATATTGCATTAAAACCCACTATCCGTAGAAGATGAATTTTCTTTCTTTTCTAAAACCTGCTTAACGCTTTGATAATCATGAAATTTGTTTCAAAGTTAGTACAACAAAACTCGACAAACAATATGTTCATTCAATAAACACGTTGCAGTCATTTTTAATTTGCAATTCTAACACTAAAACTATTCACAAAAACTGTATTACCAGAACATAATATGAAGGACGTCCATTTCTTTTTTCACTTTAGCAAATTTCTGAATATTATCTCTTTCTAATCTCACAAATCAATTTAAAAAAAAAAGATGACGCCGTCAGGAGGGATTTTGAATCGTTTCTTTTGCTGACAATTCCAAGGTGATGCCTAAGAAATATACTCTATTACTATAGTCTTGCGTCACTTAATTTATTGTTATCTTTATTATGATCAAAAATTTCACGTGTAATTTTTCTGGTACCGTAATGAAAATCGAGTAGAATGTTTTCCCCTCATAACAATTGATTCTTGGTTTTTGAACAGTATTAATTATTGCTGCTTGTACCCTGTCATTTTAAGAAAAGAAACAAGGTGAAAGGGATGGTGTGTTTAGGTTTACTAAAAAGAAAAATGTTCCGCCAAGTTCCTTTTATCTAGCGCCACGATAATGTTAGTAAACAAAAAGAGCAGATGAATGATAGCTTCTGAAAACTTTAAACAGAAGTGGATATTTGTTGATGTTTTCGATTGTGATAATTTTCTTTTTAATGCTATATTTAGATCTGTACATTTAAGTTTGTTTAATTTAAACTGTTATTGTTATTTTAAATGAATCAAACTATTGTTAAATGTAAAAGCTATTGTGTTTGTTATCAATATAATTTTTATTACTGCACCACTAAATATGTATTTTTTTTTCTGGGCTTTAACTTTTTATTATTTATATGTATACATTTATAATCGTTAACTTTGAATAAGCAGTAATATTTATTGTAATTTTAAATACTTATGTTTATTTAATTTCACTTAAATCACAAAAATCTCATTTATAATATTTATGTCAATCAGTATTACCATGGTTAATGTTTACAAATATTCATTTACTTTCTTATTTATTTAGAAATACACCGTACAAAAATTCTATTAAAAACAGAAAATTTCAGCAACTTCTCTTCAGAAAATTCATGCTATCTAAAACTAGAGAAATTTACTGTTAAATTACATCTCAATTTGTCAGAAGACACATTTTTTTTTTTTTTTTTCTCTATTCTAAAAGAGTAACAGCCGTCTCCATTCATTTTGTGTATCTGGGACTCTATATTTCATCACAAACGAGATGACCTTGTTTCTTATATTAATTGACATTTTAAAAATTTTATATGTATATATATATAATTCATTTTTAAATTCCCATTGCTCAATTTTTAAGTGAAAATCGATTCATTTATTACAAAATACAAGTTATTTTCTTGAAATGTTTTGTATATTTCATGCTGAGTCATTATGCAAGTGAAATCGAAAAACATATTTTCAGTAAATGGCTTCTTAATATAAAGTAATAATAATAATGATATAGTTTTACGTATAATTCTTAATCGTTATTTATGTAAATTATTACAGTATATTTTCTAATCAATAATATAATAATGAAGGGAATAAATATTAAAATAATATGATTTTATTTTTAATAACTTTTTTGCATATTTGCAAGGTAAACTTCAAATTTAAAATAATACTTTTTTAAGCCAGCTAAGAGATACAATGCATTTAAGTGCAGAAAAACGATCTTATTTAAAATTTAGACAGAAGTGATGTTTTTTAACATCACACTCATATATATATAAATATAAATATATATATATATATATATAAATGGCAAATATGACAAATTTTTAGCTTTCAGGGTTACCTGAAGGATACTGCAATTTTATTATTTAGCAGAACTAGTTTTTGGAAAGCACCAGTCTTTAAGTTTAATTACATTACAATGCTTTTGGTTTCATAATCAAGCTACTGTTTTCTTACAAAAATAAGTAATGTACAAAAATAAAATGTTAGTATCATTCTGGGAACACTGGCTTTATATGCATATAGACCAGCGAACTTTCGCCGCTTCGCGGTGAAAGTTCAAAAAAAATATAACGTTAACAAAAAAATATATATTCGTTTCATTTGGTTTAGTGCAGTCTATAGACGTTAAACTCTACTTACCTGCAATTTCCCCCATAGACGTAATGTATTAGAATTCTCTTGATTGTCCCTGTACACGAACCATTTGCCAAAAGCTTACTGTAGCATCCTTATATGATACACATTTAGAATACGAAGTTTGAACTTTCTGCCATAATTTGTTTTGCGATATGCTGATAACAGACAGACACACACACAGACACACATACATACACACAGACCATTTGCTAAAAACATGATTTTCGTATTCGGGGGACCTCAGAACATGTAAATATAACAAAAACTCGCGTTCGAAAATTTGACCCAAAAACAATACTTTTTCTACCTTATGGGTAAGAGAAAGTAATAACTATAATAATATCACTTATATCTAATCTATCCTTAATACTAATTCACATCGCTTATCTTCCTGCATGTTTAAAAAAATAAATTAACTATAGCAAAACATTTCAACAAATTTTATTTCTTATAAATGTTTTAATTTTGTCAATAAGTACTTGTATAATTTTATTCTGTTTTTGTACAATTTACAAGGTTTATTACATTGAAACATCATTTAGGTTTTTTTAGTTTTTACTTCAAATTCATTTTAACTGCACTGAAATATTTTTCAAATAAATTGAAATGGATATATAAATATACGAATAATACAGTTATTTCATGCTTTTTCCTTTCTTTTTTTTCAGTTAATTTTGAAAATTACTTATAGACATTTTATCTATTTATAGTTACACAGTTCTTTCAAATGTATAATATTTTGTCACATGCACCATTGGTGGAAATATTTACGTGCAACTTCAGCAATCATACATTTTTACATGACTGTGATTATTCACCTGTATTTAAAAGTGATAGGATTTTTTTTTTTTTTATCATTCTTTTTATAAATTTTTACATCTGTTTATTCAATTTTGTGGTTGGGAATAAAAATGATTTTTTTCGTCTTTTTTTTTTTTTCATCTTGATCCATTTAATTTAATTTAATTTAATTTAATTACACACATGCACGCACACACATTTGTACTATTCTTGATCATTTGAGGTACTTTCTTCACTTTTATTTATTTATTTATGGATTTTGTAAGTCAGATTCTTTTTTTTAAATATTAGATGTTTGTACATTTTGTAACGTATTTTAATTTTAAAATTTATGTTATAATCAATATTATTGCACTTTTTATATGTCTCACACAGAAAATTTATTTTCATGCTTTACCAAACTGCTTCTTATTTTTGAGAAAAATAGACTATCTCTTCATTAAAATGTAGTATCTATATACTGTTGTGCATTTCAAATGTATTTAATTATTTTGGGTAATAATGTTATTCTAAAAAATATCAGCAAAAGTTAAATTTCTCGAATATAAAATATGTATCAGATTAATTGCTATTTCCAAAATCTTCATTGTTGTTTTTTTGAAAATAGTTATGCCTTTTTTTTTTTTTTTTTTTTGTGTGTGTGTGTGTGTGTGTGTGATTTTTCCTAAATTAGGCAAAAGCCTTGCTAAATTCATGTTTTCAACCTTTTCATTCAGAGTGGTTCACAAAACTGGGGACGACCGACGCTTTTATTGTCAATTGACTGACTAAAAATTTCGCCAATGTAGCTGATTTTTAGTCAAATATGGCAACCTTTTTTCTTCTCATTCATTAATTGTCGATCTGAAGGCGCTCGTTATAATTGCCTGTTTTGTTTAAACGGATTGTTGTTTACTGAGAACAACGCTTGGTGAGAGCAGAAGTCCTTAAGCTTTCCCGCTACTACTTCTGACCCGCCTGATATTGTGGCCGATTTGATTTTTCTTTTCGTTCTTCATTTCTCTGTTTTGTTTTTCGTCTGTCTGCTAGTTCAATTTGCGACTATTGTAGAAACACAATTCAATACTTCGTTTTAATAATGTTGCGTATTTTAAAATTTAATTGTGAGTAAAGATTATATTTAAAATCATTATTGCTATCGATTTGCTTTTGAGGGATTGAGTTGGAATAAGTTTTTAATGAAGTTAATAATCAAGAAAAATTTTAATAATTATTTTGACAATTACCTAAAAATATCAGAAATATCCAGGGGCGCGCCGACCCGGTGTGCGATGTGTGCGGCGCACACAGGCGCCAGGTAAAGAAAGGCGCCAGCCGGGAATAAATTATTTGAAAAAAAAAAAAAATGTATATATACGTATATACATATATTGCTTTATTAAATCTGATTTCATAATGCCGGTCTGAAACCATGCGACTTGTGTTTCTAAATGAGGCGTCTTCAAAAATATGCTGGGAAAACTTGTGTTCCTCAAATAGTTTTTAAGTTTTTTTTGTGAAAAGTCATGTTCAAAATGGAATAACTTTGTAAAAATGCGCCTACCTTCAGCAAAATCTTCTTTGACCTTTTTACTTTCCGAACACTATAGTGAGGAAAGTGTTGTAATCATGTCAAAAATCCGAATTTGAGATTTTGATGTTTCTATACGTTTCGAGGTCCCATGAATCCGTTTTCACCATTTTTACGATGATGTATGTATGTGTGTATACATGTGCGTGTGTATGTCTGTGAGTGAACACGCTAGCGTCTAAACGCTTTGTTCGAATAAGCTGAAAGTTGGTATGTATATTGTAAGTCACCATAGTACGAACCCTATTGATTTTGGTGAATCTAGCATTTATAGTTTTTTTACAGGGACGTCAGGAAAATTCCTTTATCATTATGGCCTACGGTGCCAAATTTTTAAAAGCGTGATAGCGTCTAAACATCTTATTAATCTGAGCAAAAAATTTGTACACATGTCATAGTCACAGTTGCACCAACTGTATAGATTTTGGTGAATTTAGCACTTACAGTTTTTTTTACAGGGACACGAAGAAAAATTCTTTATCATTATGGCCTATGGGACTAAATTTTTAAAAGTGCCACAGCATCTAAACCCCCTTTTCAATTGAGCTGATAATTTATATGAAAATTATAAATCACTGTAGCACTAACTATAAGCATTTTGGTGAATCTAGCATTTATAGGTTTTTACAGGGACACAACGAAAAATTCTTTATCATTATGATCTATGGGCTCAAAGTTGAGTAGCGTTAAATAAAACATCGTGTAATATATGGAGAAAATTACTCAAACAATCTATTATGGTTTTCTCTCTTTTGTTTGTTTAACAACTCCTCTTTCTTTACTTTATCTACAAAACTGTTAATTACTCAATGTTCGGAAAGTAGAGTGGAGTGACTCCACATTTTTTAACATATCAAAGCATTCTGTTGAAATTTAAAAGGGCGCCTTAATCTTTCCCCCCTTCTCCTCTTCTGCCGAAAAAACGTTACTTAGATGAGTGAAAAAGGCAACATAATCCAATTGCAAAAACAAAAATTTAATAGAACTGGAGATTTTGAGTAGTTTTGCCCCCATTGCATTATCGATATAACACCTATATTAGTAAAATCAGACTTTTATCTGTGTGTGTGTGGTCATTGTGTTTGCATGTATATAACACTTTTGTCTTGTTATCACATGAGAACAGCTGGACAGAATTCCACGACACTTGTCAGGAATTACCCAACTTAAAATTATATCTATCAACTCTTGTAAATACCCCCACCCCCGTTCTACGCCTGGGGGAGGGGCAGGAGGCAAAAACAAATTTATATGCATAACTTGGCTTCAAATTACTTCACATTGAAGAAATTGCCCAGATTTGAGTACAAAAATAAACAAAATAAAAATCATTGTCTACGATTTTGGAATTTTTGATTTTTAAGGGGGAGGGGAGAGAGGAAGAAAATCGATTTTCGAGGAGAAAATTCGTAAAATCTGGATTTTTGAGTAGAAATTTACCAAAAATGGTAAAAACTGTTGAAAACAGACATGCATATTCTTTAGGATATTTCCAAAAACCAATTTTTTGTGTTTGTGATTATCAGAAAAACTTATGGGAGCTCCGGTCAAGAATTTTGGTGCGTGTATTTTTTAGGTGCATCCAATGCCTATACTGACGGGATTTTACGAAATTCCCCATCACCCTTTTCAAGGGAGAAAGGAGGCAAAAATCACGTTACCAAACTTAACTCGGCTCAAGTTACTTCGCGGTGAGGAAATTGCATATGGGGAGAATAAACTTGAGTGAAGAAAAAATATCTGCAATGTTAGAACTTTCGATTTTTAAGGGGGGAGGGTAGAGGGGAGGGGAAAAATCTATTTTTGCGGGGAATTTCGCAAATTCTGGATTCTACCAAAAGGATTTTACTAAAAATGGTACAAAGGTGTTAGAAACAGGTATGCGTTTTCTTTAGGATATTTCAACCCCCCCCCCTTTTTTTTTGTAATTTTCGATTTGGGGAAGGGACGTAAAGAGGGGGAGGGATTCTAGATTTCCTTCCCCTTTTAGGCTGAATTTGTCGTGTAAAATCTATGGGAATTAGTTTTTGGAACACGTATTTTGGAGCGTAAATTGTTTCTATGTATCCGGCACCTATTTGTAACGGGATTTTACGAAATTTTTCCTTTCCTACAGTCGGTAACAAAAGTGTCCGAACACTAGCAAAAATTCCTGTGTAATAAAAGTACACTTCATGCGGTTTTGTTAAATAAATCCTTATCGAATCATGTTCTTACACTGACTAAGAACAGGATTCGACAAGGATTTATTTAACAAAACCATATGAAGTGTACTTTTTTTACGTAGGAATTTTTGCTAGTGTTCGGACACTTTTGTTAGCGACTGTACCTTGAGGCCACAAACACGTTTCCAAGCGTAACCTTGCTCCAAATTATCTCAGCAAGAATAAATTTTATGTGTGCATTAATTGTTTTTGAGATTATTTTGTCATAATTACCAGCAGCATCAGTGGAACAATCTTTTTCTAAATTTAAAATGATCAAAAAATACTTACGCTCCACAACGGTATTAGACAGATTTTTAAATTTTGCAATTACATCGATAGCATAAGATATTTTGGAACAAATGGATATGTATTATTCCAGAATTCTCAAAAACTCAAGCAAATAAATTACATTTCACTAAATAATATTATTTCTTTAAATGTTCATATAATTTACTTTAAAACTAACTAATTTTTATTGTATATTCTTATTTTGTTTACTTATAAATTTATCTATTATTTATATCTGTGCAACGTACAAACATCGCGGCGAAATAGTTTAAAAGATTTTGCAAGGAAAAACACATAAATTTACATACAAATTACATAAAAGTTTAGATAATGAAAATGGGCAAAATTCCTTTCATTAGACATTTTTTCCCTGTTAAGTATTTTTTATGCATATTTACCAAGTATTATTTATTATAAGTTCCTATTTTATGTATTTATAAATTTATTTCTTACTTTAAAAAAGAAAAAAATAATAATAAAAAAAAAAAACCTTCCATAATTACCCAAGTCATATTTTGTCCCTATATCGATAGTCATATATTAATTTGGTCTTTAGAGTATTTCGAGAGTTTTCAACAATGAAATTGAGAAAAATAGAATTCACTATCGTGATTTTTTTTTTTTTAATGAGTTCTAATTTTATATACTTATTAATTGCATTTATCTGTACTAGTATAAAATGTTAAACTCATTTATAAGTGCAACATACTGCAACAGTATGACTAATTAAATTTTTTTTTCATTATAGTATTGTAGAGTTAAACTATTTTCCTAAATGAAAGTGTTGTTGCAACAAAAGCAGATTTGCAATTAAAGTGCAAATAAAGAGCAGTTCATTCAGTTTTAACGGGATGGGGGTGGGAGATGATTGTCAGCCTTAGATACAGACTTGGCAACTTAGCGATGAATTTGGCGACATGGCGACCAAACTTAGTGGGAAGTAATAATTTAGTGTTTCCAATGTTTAGAAGCTCTATCCTCAGTAAGAGCCGAGTTTCGGAATTTTCTGCATTCATCAATTGGTTTCTGTTATAGAATTACCTCGAAAGTTCGTCAAATTACGGCAGGAATTATAAAAACAGAAGAGACACTCACAAAGAGATCAATTGTATTATCTGTTCTGAACGTTCGTTTTGGTTTAAATGGTTTATATTTATTCTTAAATGAGTGAAATTCTACTCTGTGATATTTGTAATGTTGTTTTATGACTTTTTGAGGTATGAATTTGAGTATGATAATTTAATGGTTTTTTCGAGAACAATCCTTGAATAAAGTATATCTTTCGACAAGCAACTGCCTGATTCTTTACAACTACTTTTTCCTCGCAAGAAAATCGACATTTTGGTAACAGTATGGAAAGAGACGGATATTTTGGATCGTAATACTCGCAAAAAGTGTAGTGAAGTGAGGGAACGTTTAGTTTACTAAGACTTTTTTTTTTTTTTTTTTTTTGTGCTTAAATGTTCACTTAAAAATTAGACCAAAACAAATAGAAACGTTTACACTTACAGCTCTCATTTAAGCCATCTATTGTAATGCCTCAACGCGGCATTTCTGCACACACATCTACACTAAATCTGTCTATTTTGGTTTTCTCTATTTGCCTTCACAATTGTACCTCGTGTTTTTGCAACTCCCTGTATAAGATTTTTTCTCTGTCTGTAAGATGCACTTTTTATTTGTTACTTTTACAATTTCATTTTATTTGATACATTTTTCTTTTTATTAGCCATTCAATAAACTTATTACTTTTAAGGTTCGAGATTCAATTGAGAGTGTAATAAAGCAAATTATTAAATCGAAAATGTACATAGATATCATTTCATCCCTTTGGTATTATGCAAACAAGACAGTTTTATTTGTTTCAACCATTAATTTTAAAGTTATTACAAATAAAAAAGGTATAAGTCATTTTTTCTGCAGTGCGGCTTTTTTTTTTTTTTTTTTTTTTTTGTCACTTAGTGTATATATATTTTTTCTTCTTTTTAAAAAAAGGTAATATAGGGCGCCAATTGAATCTCTGCACACAGGCGCCTGACAATGCTGGCGCGCCCCTGGAAATATCGAGTAAAGAATCAATGACACGAAAACATTAATTATTTCTCGTTTAAGAATATAAGTTAACACAAAATAATGTATCTGATTTTTATTATTTTATATTAGGGCTGTGTCGATTAATAGATTAATCGGTTCGGTTAATCGATCAATGCTTAGTACCGATCAATTTTTTTAATCGAGTTAATCGGATCGATTAATTCCATTAAAATTTTTCAAAATCCGATTAAAATTTTCAAACTACGAATTAAATTAAAAATGCTGTTCTGCAAATATTTTTTCGCATATTTTGCTAACAAACATTCTAAGAAACATCCATCAAATAATGAAAAAGCAAAAAATAAAAAATGAAATAAATAAATAAATAAAAATAAATAAACCTCTCAAAAGAAGTTGTTGCACTTTTGTTGATAAAGAAAAGGGAGAGGACAGTTATTAAATAAAATGCCGCTCCATGTGCATGCTGGAGCAACACCACCTGTCTGTAGCCTTCTACAGAAAGTATTGGCTAGGGTAATAGTATTCTCAGAAACAAGAAGCTTTCAAAAAATAGAAATGCTTAAAAAAAAAAAAAAAAAAAAAAAAAAAAAAACGAAAAGAAGGAATTGAGATTTCCACTATCCTTGTGAGGGGGGATATATCAACAGAGTTTCAGAATATCTTCAAGCGCTTAATGTCTGTTCAGAATTGCTGATAGTAACTATTGAAGTAGAAACAGAAAATAACATTCTGTTTCCTAGTTCAAAGTGACAAAGAAGAACCAAAATATAAGAATTTGAGATTTTTAAGATAATGATATGGAATTTTGAGAATTCATTTAAAAATAGTGACTAGCGAGATGGACAAGGTCTACAAGTATAAAACTAAAATATGTGTAATTTCATTTAATGTTTCTTTCAAAATTAATTGAAAAATTAATTTATATAAAAAAAATGAATAAGTGAAAATATTTATATAAAATTAACACTTAAAATCACCAATTATTGCTCTGAAAATTGATTTAAATTTCAGCTATAAAACAGATATAATTAATTTGAAAAAAAAAAAAAAATTCTCAATCAAACTTATGAATAATACACAATATGAGAGTTTTATTCATCATTGAAATAAAATTATAAAGAGAAAAATGAAAACCAATTAAAAATCCGATTAATCGACCGATTAATCGATTAATGAACTACGATTAACCCAGTTAAAACTCTTAATCGATTCCCACCCCTATTATATATATATATATATATATATATATATATATATAATAAAAAGTTCATTTAGTTTCTCTCTTGCGTTTCTTTTTCTTTTCTTCTCTTAAGCAAGAAAAAGAAATTGAGTGAAAAACGAATTTTATAAGTTTAAATCCAATTTATGAAATTTTTTTTTTTTTTTTTTTTTTTTTTTTTTTTTAAATCTATTATATTAAAACACAAAGCATTTTCTCTGAGACCAAAATTGTGCGATCTGGGCATGCGCGAGAAAATTTCGAACCCATTCGGAACGGGAATATCCCTTTCTCTTTACGCAGCGCAATACGAATACCGATGATAAAGGTCGAGCAGACGGCACTAATATTTCATATGTCTATTCTATGACAGACGTCTAATTAAAGCTCAATCATAAAAATAATTCACACGATTAATTCATTGATTCATACTTTCTAAGGAAGTATATTAAAAACAAAGCAATTCGCGAATACTTATCGGTTACATTTATCTATGATCGGTGTACATTTTCACCGAAAATTTCTAAATACAAGATGTGGCGCCATCTGTCGCCATGTGGATATATTATATTTCTTAAAAGAAAAAAAAAAGAAAAAATCTTTTTAAATTAATAAATTATCAGAGTTTATTGTTCTTTAAAAGTTAACTTTTATCAGTTGAAAACTTTGTTTAGAAAAGATGGGGATAGATATTTAAAATCAAAGATTTTATTTATTTATTTATTTATTTTTATTTTTTTTACTCTAATTATTATAATCTCTATCTCTGATACTTCATTTCGATACCATATTACAGTAAAAATAATTTAAAAAGAATAACATTAAAATATTGATATTTTATACGAGTAAAAATTTACATAGTATAATTTATTCTTAAAATTTAATGAGCAAATTAATTTACTAAAGTATTAAATTCATTCTTATTTATTTATTTATTTTTATAGTATACTTTTGTTGAAATATATTATTTTGATAGAAGTAAGTGTTATAATATTATTCCAGTAAAAACAAATTTTAACTTTTTTCCGATTTGCAGTTTAGCTTTAGAATACAATGAATTAATATTTTTGATTATATCCAAGTAGTTTTACAAATATGGGAAGGAAAAATCAGAATCAAAACTATTATTTTACACGTGAAATGCACTTATTGTCTTGGCAAATTAGAATTAATGATATATTTTACAAGTGAATGAAATCTTTGTCTTTCATGTATGTCTTTTATTAAAAAACTGTGACCTGTTATCGTTGATAGTAAGTTAATATAATTATAATCTGGCAATAAATCATTGTATTCATTCATTTTTCGTGAAAAGCGACAAATAAATTTTACAGTAAACATAAAACGAGTGCAGTTTTACAGATTATTAGTCGATTTGGTGTGACAGGGAGGAATTCTATTGTGGGATTAATTTACATTCATGATGCTTTGATAAGTATTATCACAAATATTGATACCATACTATCTCATTAAGAAATTTTGATTCCTTCGATAATTTATATAAATTCTGCCTTTCATTTAATTACTCCTAACGTTCTTTTGGTCATATTTAGAATAAAATTAGGAAAACCTTGGGATTTTATTTTTATTATATGGAGTATTCTTAAATTTTGTATATTGAAATTTCATGAAACTAATCCCTCCTCCCTCCAACCAAAAGATAATTGATTAAAGCAGGGTGTTTTAAACCGGTTAAGAGCACTGCGAAATATTAAAGCAAGGATGTTTTAAACTTTATGCCGTGAGAAGATTTTAGTTGCACGTCATCCGTCAGATTTTGACGGGTATTAACCAGTGATTCTCTAAATAGGATGAATCCTTTTGCTTGTACTCTGGACATCTTATTATCAATTTTATTTTAACGATAAATCTCCTGATTTTATATTTTAATCAATATCAGCTATATAGATGGAATTCAATTCCACAAAACTAAAACGGTAAAAACAAAATCATTGTATTGAAATTGACAATATTAGAGGACTGAATTGGACTATATCTTTAGATGAATCAAAGACTTTGCTTTCGCTTTCTTGTATATACGTAATAAAACAGAATTGAATTCGATAAAATTTCTGATCTTCGGTTTTCGATGATTTACATGATTTACATGATTTAAGACGCCAAAACAAAAATTGATTTTTTTTACAAAATGTCTGTCTGCGTGCCTGTAATTGTATTACAAGTAATTTGTAGGTGCTATATCTTCTAGGAAACAATGGAGGAAAATTTATACACAACTTTATACTTAGTTGGATCTTGACATAAACTGATGCTGATTAGATTTTGGCATATATTGCTATGTATGTGTAACTCCTATGCTAATTATTTTCTCATTTACATGAAGAAGGCTGTGTCTTAACTTCTATTATCTAAAAATCTGTGAAACTTCATATGTAAAAGAGCGATTATGATGAAATATACTACTATGCTGCAAATTTCCCCATTTGAAGGAAAACTATATTTTAATAATTTTATTTCATTGAGTAAAATCAGTATTCAAATCTTTAATTTCAAAAAAAAAAAAAAAAAAAAAACCACTAAAATGGGTATTTAAAAAATAAAAAAAAAAAAAAAGAACAGAATCTGAAAAACTCCATTTTTTTTAATATAATATCCTTAAAAGTACGAAGCAACGAAAATTCCACGGGATTCCAGGAGAAAGAATGAATCTCACTAATGTGCAGACCTAACGCCAGAAGAATGAAAACACGCAGTTAATTGATCAATGACATGATGACAGTAACTGCAAGATGAATGAAAACTTTAGAACACAACAGAGGTTTCGAGTCGAGAAACAATTAATTGCAATACTTTATCGGGCGAGAATAAGTAAGCTTGGTTTCATCCTAAAAGCAACATGAGTTTGCAATCAATTTATGATGTTAACTTATAAAAGTTTTTTCATTTAATCATCTTATTTATGTGCCAGTTTTTTGCAATATACGTAGCATACCACTTCCAGTTGGAAGCTAATTCTACTTCGTTTAACCACGGATGCCGGTATTTAAAATGCTGGTTATAATTCTATAACTTTTTTTTTTTTTTACAAAATAATATTAGTCTGTTAAAACATTGCTACAATATGCTTATACACTGCTTCTCATAATTATAAGGACACCCGTTTTTCTATATAAACTAAACACTGAACACTATTATTTAAACAAATATATTTTTTATTAATCTGAATTTTATTAATAGACTATATTTAAAAAGTTTTATCGTTTTTCTATCTTAAAAAACTTTAAAAAGGGTCAAAAAGATGATTTTTCAGGTGTTCACAATTATAAAGACAGCTCGAATCTTAGTAATTTTTTTTTTTTCATTTATTCTTTAAATTAATATTTTATGGGGTCTCTTTTTAGGGTGAAACAGTCAGACATTCTCTCTGGTATATATATATATATATACATTTTTTTTTTTTAAATATTCAGTTTCAATACCATTTCATAGATAGATGATATTCTGAATACATTTAAACTATTTAAAATTGTTTTCCACTTGCATGCAATTTCTAATATGATAAGTTAAGGTTTTTTCAACTTTTAGGCCACGGGAAAGGCAATAATACAGAAGTTTCTTTCTTCAAACTATTTCCTATTGCTCTAGAAGTAGAGCAAAAATGTAAGTCTTGTTAAAAAAAAAAAAAAAAAAAATTATTACCCCCCAAAATCTAACAAAAATCTGAGACTTTCACGTTTAAAATTTGCGGATATTCTCTTGATGATCATAATAATAGAAAAAATTACTAAATTCATTCTGCCTTCAGTAGAAACAGCTCCCCAGAGCACCATAGATCCAACTTTAAAATGCCCGATTCATGTCTGTCTTTAAAAAATCTGCTCTGTCTTTCGCTATCTTCAGATCGTGCCAGTAACTGTTAAAACCATTTAGTTAATCAAGAATAAAATGTTTTTCATCCGAAATGCACCATTTTACCATTTAATATTATCTTTATACAACTTTAACACAGACGTTCTTTCCCATATTAAATGCTTATTGATTATTACGGGTTTTTTATTCATTTCAACATATTATTAATTATTTTAAACATAAAAACTTATAAATGTGGACCCCAACCTTTCGTTAAAAATTACGAGCAAATTCAGCAGTAGTCATTATAAGTGGAACAGTAAGAGGAATTATGAGCCTTCGATCTCTGTAAAACAACTCTGATTTTGCAACAGATCTCTCTCCTATCGAACCAGCAGCTCAACGTTTGATCACATTTCCTTCAGCAATTTTAGATCTTCGAATTTCATTAGAAATTCAGCGGATTGAAATTATCCTTCCACTTAAAAAACACATTTATCTTACTTCATACATGAACGTTCTTTTTTCGAGGAATTATCAGCAATGTCCGTCCAAGAAAAATTGAAGGCTTATATATGAATTAATCTAGCCCAATAGTTAACACATTCGCATGTCAACTGTAATTTATCCGCTAGTAAGTTAAATTAAGAAAAAATCTTGATTGTCCCTATAATTATGAACATCTAGAAACGTGGCAACAAAAAAAAAAAAAAAAAAAAAAAATTGCATTATTTTTTATTAATTTTGTTTCATAATAAAAAAAATTATAGCAGTTTTGGTTTTTAGAGTACTAGATATATTAAGTGCACTTAGTATAATCTTGTTCACAATTATTTTTACATTAGTTATTTTAAAGCATAAAGTGTCCTTATAAGTATGAGAAGGAGTGTAATTGTTATTATCATAAAAGAAAATCTTGATTCGGATTGATGAAAGGCCTTTTCTTTTCTTTCTTTCTTTCTTTTCTTTTCTTTTTTTTTTTTTTTTTTTTTTTTTCATCTGATGAAAGGTTGTTAATGCTAAGCTCTATGTAATTTAAAATTTATTTTACTAATATTCATTATCATATTTTCTTACACTGTTGAAATAGTTCTCAAATGCTATATGCAATATACTTCAAAAGCCTTTCGGAGACTTTTTATTCCCCATATTGAAATTCTTTGGAAACTACAGTGATATATTTTAGCGACATTTAGAAGAATTAATAAATTCCTATTTAATGTAAGTGAAACAATAAAAAAAATAAATAAATTGAGAATTAATCTTAAACTCTACGTCTAATCAAACATCTAAAAAGGCTTCTAGATTTCAATAATTCCTTCGTCTTCCAACTCATTTATAGGGTCTCGAATATAAATTCTTATTTAATACGTATACTATGCTTCCAAAAGGACATAAATCTGAACAACTTCCTTATAAGCAAATTTTTAAAAGGTTTAAAAATTCTTTTTTCGTATTGTTAAACAAATATTTTAGCCCGATAAGAAAAAAAAAAGGGGCGGGAGAAGAGAGAGAACTTTTCATTAATGTGGTTATCAATCATATCCGTTAGATCAAATTGACTGTAATCAGATTTCGGCTTTGATGTTTTTTATATATCATTTTCTCATTCAGTTTCTAAAATATTTCTTTAATTTATTCGCCCACACAACATGCAGGGCATGCAAGAATTTCATATTATCCGAATTTCGAATAAATAAAAGCATGTATATCAAGAGAAGTCACAAAGCTTAATCTTGAATGACAAAACTATTTATTAGACTTCGACTTAAAACTTCTGCTAATTTTGTTTGACTCAATAAAGCACATGATATTAGATAAAGAAATTATATATTTCGTATGTATTTATTATATATTTCGTATGATAATTATCTAAAAGTGTATTGTCATTTTAAATAATACGAACGTTAATTCCTTCAATTTGATTTCACGGACGCCTTCTTTAAAACTTTTACAAGTTATAATTAAACTTTTAAATATTTCAAACATTACGACTTACGATTTCAGGATTGTACAAGGCGGTGACAGTCTTAGTTTGAATTAGACCTTTTTAAAACACTGCTTTTAATCCCATTTTCAAAGGAAAAAACTATATTCAATATTTAAAATAATTTAAATTGGCGTTAAATAAAGACTGCTGTATTTGAGAAATATTCTAAAAAAAATAGTGAAAGAAAGAGAGATTTTTCACAGTTTCTTTTTATCCGAAACGCCCTAATTCAAATACTATGCCAAATTTTTGCAATCAATCATCTCAAAAGAGCAGCAGATAATTACCTATTACTGAGTAGAAAAAAATAACATAACAGGAAATAAACGTTTCACCTTCTCTTGCATAAACAGTATGTAAACAATAATCTTAGTCGGTGGTCTCTCTAATTTTCCACTTTAAGATCATAATTATTATTATTTTTTTTTTTTTTTAATAATTGAAGCATTATTTCTTTTCGTTGGATAACTGAGACTGTTTTGGAGATTGATAAATTTTCTTTTTTCTTTCTCTGTTTTCTACATACATATGATGAAAGTATTGAATTCGTGAAAATTTGCACTTCTTGAGGTACGTTGAACATGAAAATGTCAGCCTGTTCGTGTGTCTGTTACCAAAATTTTGTACGCGCTATATTTCACGAAATAATGAACGGAGTTCTACAAAACTTTATATATGGTTAGCTTCATATAAATTACCGCTTATTACATTTTGGAATACAGTCGAACCTCGTTAACGTGAACACTGTTAACATGAATTACTTTTAACATGAACTGTTTCCACAATACCCGTCAAAATGAAAATTAGTTTAGTTATATTAAGATTAGTTATTGATAGCATGAACTACTGATAGCATGAACAATTTTTTTTATTCTATTTTAGATTCACGTCAACGAGGTTCGACTGTATATCGTCCGGCAGGTGGCACTGTGCTATTATTCTGCAACTTTTCCCATTTACTGGAAGATTATAATATTTCAGCTCGTATAGCATGTAGGTTCGTCAAACTTGGTATGAGAGATGCTCATACCAAAAAATTATGCTGGTTGAATTTTGGTTGATATGATCATCAGACAGCGTTGCTATGTTGCAATTTTCGCAGATTACGAAAGACTGTAACTTTATTTCTCTGATATATGAATGCACGAAACTTGATATATAAGATGTTTAGTCCGAAAAACTAAACTGATTTATTTTAAGTTCGTATTGGACAACATGTGGCGCTACTATTCGGCACTTTCTGCGACATTTCAAGTGGCTATATCTCAACATATATTGGGTATAATTGCACCAAATAAAATGCATATGTAGAATCTTTATTGTGAAAAACTAGTTGATTAAATAATTTCTTGTGCGATTACCACGTAAGCAGCGCTATTGTGCGGAATAATATAGAAGAAAGTTTTGTGATGGCCACAGCTAACAGATATACATATTTTTTTTGTATGTGTTCTAAGCATATTGAATGTTTATAATTTTTTAGAATAAAATTAAATCAATTCAGGTAAACTTGAAAAGCTTCTTAAAGTTAACAATTAATAAATAAGTTTGCTTTTCAAACGCCAGAGTTCCCAGGATTAAATTAAATAGATATATATACTTCATTTCCAATATTTAAAAAAAAATTATAAAAAATTATTTAATTTTGACTTACTATTATACATCACATTTTATTTATTTACAGTTCTCGAAAACTGCCCTTCATCCCCAAAAGTGAGAACACATTTGAAGACACCAGTTATAAAGTTATTTATGTTTTACTATTAATAATTTATTATATGTAAGCTGAAATAAGTGATTTTAGATACTTCATACATACAAATTACTAAAATTTTACAATTCAAGGTGATTTATTTATTTTGTCCTCGAAATTCTTGGACGCCACCATGTTTGTCCTCAAATTCAATTTAAAATTTCTGATCGCTTTATAAATAGACAATTTCTAAATAAGAATTGTTATTTTATGTTAATTATAACTTCAGTTTTAAGAATTCGAACCTTCTCATTTATAATTCAATATAGTACTCGTGAAAAAGCAGACGTTTTGAATGAAATTTTTGTTATTACCTTATTTACAAGTCCTTTGTTTTTTTATGAAAGGAGCACCGACACCACGACATTTACTTCTTACAAATAACATGAGTTTCTCCATCAAAAAACCAAAGCTTATTATTTTCAAGCTGATATAATAGCACTTGTAATCAAACATTACGACAGGCAGAAACTGCTTGGAATGATCTATAGTCATAAAAAACATCTCTTGAATGAACTTGCTTTTTGGAATCTCTTGAGTAAAGTATATATATATATATATAACGAACAATAGCCCCTGACAATATATGTATTCAAAACATTACGCCGATCCTTCTATTTGCAACCTAAAATATGTGAATGATACATTTGTTCATTTTGAAATGATTCATTTTCCTCTGTATATTGCCGTATAAATCTTTGGCACGCGCCAAACTAATGCGTACTTTCACGCGTCAGTTACACTTGTGACCCCCATAGGTACAAATTGTGTCTTCTTTGAAGTTTTCGGCTTCTTTAAAAGTTTAGTTTCTGTAATCTTTGGTTTCTACATCATTATACTTTACATCAATGAGATTCTGAGAATTTTTTCTGATTTTCGAAATGTAAGAGACTGCATTCGAATGCCCGCTTTAGAAAAGAAATTTGACCTTCGTAGAAAAGATTTATTAAGTATATATATGAGTTTTGAAAGAGTATTTTTTTTTTTTTTTTTTTTTTTTTCCGTGAAGTATTAAAGATTTTATAGTGACAATTAGGGTTCACACGAGCATGGTGATATACCGGGGCAATTGTCGCCAAGTCACCAATAAATATCACGAAAGTAACACACATAACGGCAAATTAATTGACTAAAAGATATTTATAAACCCATTTCTTCAAATTTCTGTTTATATTTTCAAAATAGAAACAAATATATTTTGATATTTACAAAAAACCAAATTACTTAAAAACCCTTTTATTAAGTGAAATTCATGTAACAAATTTCTTACTCCATTTTTTAAGACTTTCCAACAATGTTGAAAAGTGTTAATGACTTCGGTTTGTCTGTCTGTCTGTCAGTCCGCGCTCTAACTCCCGTAAATATTTATGGAATTTCCTGAAACTGATATATATTATTCAAGTTCACTATGTGATGTTCCCTATTGAAAATGGAATGCGTACCTCTACTGGTTTATGTACAGGGACACCCGAAAGTATTCTAAAGCATTATGTTCTATGGGAGGTATTTCTATAAAGCATCTTTTAGTACCTTTACTGTCGGCAAATCTTAATGAAATTGAAATATGTTATTCAAGTTCACTTTCGGATGCTTCTTATGTAAAATGGAGTAAATATCAGCACTGGTTTGTGTACAGGGACATCCGAAAGTATTCCAAAGAATTGCATTCTATGAGAGGCATTTCTATAAACCAAATTTTAATAACTTTACTTTGCACAAAGCTACATGAAATCGAAATATGTAATTCATATGCACAAAAGATTGCTTTCTATAGAATATAGTATGATTAGCATTAAAGTTACAGGGCCACACAAAAATATTCAGTTGCTTTAAGAAATATTAATAAAAGTTTGCTGGAATTGCATTTTCGTTTATATTAAGAATTGTTAACACTTTCTAACAATTTGTAAGTGTGAATATGATTTCAATTTGTGTGTATGTCTGTCTGTTCGACTACCCGTCTGTCTGTTTGTCTGTCCATGGTCTAACTGCCTTAAATACTTATAGAATTTTTCGAAACTGATATATGTTACTCAAGTTTACTACCGGATGTTCCCTATTGAAAATGGAGTGAATACCTCTGCCGGTTAGTGTACAGGGATACCCCAAAATTTTCTAGAGCATTGTGTTCTGAGAAAGGCATTTCTATGAACCATATTTTAATACCTTTATTGTAGGCAAAACTTAATAAAATTAAAATATGTCATTCCAGTTCACTATCGAATGTTTCCTATGTAAAATAGCGTAAATACCAGCACTGGTTTGTGTACAAAGAACATTAGAAAGTATTCCAAATCATTGTGTTCTATGTGAAGTATTTTTATAAGCCAAATTTTTATAACTTTATTACTTTTCACAAAGCTTAATGAGATTGAAATATGTTATTCTTATGCACAAAAGAATGCTTGCTATAGAATATTGTATGATAAACATTAGATTTACAGGGACACACAAAAATATTTAGTTTCTTTAAGAGATATTAATAAAAATTTGCTGAATTGCACTTTCGTTTAGATAAGCATTTTTATCGCTTTCAAACAATTTTTAAATGTGAAAATGATTTCAATTTGTGCATTTGTCTGTCCGATTGTTTATCTTTCTATCTGTCTTTCTCCCGCCCCAACGTCCGTTAATATTTTCAGAATTTTTAAAAAATGCTATATATTAGTCAAGTTCACTATGGTATGTTTCCTATTTAAAATGGCATTAATATATCCTGTACAACTAGTTTATGTACAGGGACAACCAAAACAAAATTCCAATGCAATACGGTTTAAGTGATACACTTTTAAAAATCACATTTAAATATCTTTCTACTGTAAAAATCATAAATATATATATATATTATTTATATATATATATATATATATATTGTTAGTATTGTAACATAATATTTTGTAATATGATTAACTTTCAGATTTACAGGGCTGCTTCTGTCTGTTGTGGGATAACGTAGGCAAAGAATATTGAACGATATATGATACAACAAATACGGGCAGTTGGAAAGTGTTAATAATCAATGGGTACCGCATGATTTTTCGTTCTTGTTGTTGTTTGAAACGTTTTAAACATCATTAATAGTTCAATAGTCGATTTCAAGGATTTAAAATTTTTACGGTTCCGTACTAGTGATAATTTCAGTGTAAATTCACGTAAAAAGTTTCTTACTCCATTTTTTGTTGTTTGCAACGTTTTAAACATTAATATTAGTTCAATTGTCGGTTTCAAGGATTTTAAATTTTTACAGTTCCATACTAGTGATAATTTTAGTGTACTAATTATATTCACACTACACATCCACTTTTTACTTTCTGAACACTATAGTGAGGAAAATATTGTAATCATGTCAAAAATTTCGAGTTTAAGCTTTGATGATTCTACAAGTTTTGAGGTCCCCTGAATTTCTATTTACTATTTTTACGATGACGTGTGTGTGTATGTATGTGAAAGAACACGATAGCGTCTAAACGCTTTGTTCGAATGAGCTTAAAATTGGTACGTACGTTATAGGTCACCCTAGCACTAACATTATTGATTTTGGTGAATCTAGCACTAACACCTTTTTTACAGGGACGCAAAGAAAAATTCTTTATCATTATGGTCTATGGGCCCAAATTTTTTAAAGTGCGAAAGCATTTAAATGCCTCATTAGGCTGACCTGAAAATTTATACATATGTCATGAGTCCTCGTCGCATGAACTGCATAAATTTTTGTGAATATAGCGTTTATAGTTTTTTAACAGGGAACAAAGAAAACTTCTTTATCATTATGGTCTATCTGAGCCCAAATATTTTAAACTGTGATAGCGTGTAAAAGCCACGTTCAGTTGAACTGAAAATTTATGCAAATGCTATAGGTCACCGTTGCACAAAGTACATAAATTTTGGTGAATCTAACACGTATAATTAATTTTCAAGGACACAACGAAGAAATCCTTATCATTATGCCCCATGGGCTCAAATTTTTTAAAGTGCGATAGCATCTAAACGCCATATCTGATTGAGTTGAAAATTCATATACATCTTATAGATCACCGTTACACTAATTATATGAATTGTGGACAGTGTAACACTTATACTTTTTTAGAGGAACACAAAGAAAAATCCTTTATCATTGTGGCTTATGAGCTCAAATTATTTAAAATTCGATAGCGTCTAAACACCTCATCCGATTGAGGTGAAAATTTATGTATATGTTACAGGTCACTGTCGCACGAACTTTATAGATTTCGGTGAGTTTAGCACTAATAGATTTCTACAGGGACACAATGAAAATTTATTTATCCTCATGGTGTATGGGACCAAATGTTTCAAAATGCGATGGCTACTTATTCCATTGAGCTGAAAATTTATACACATATTATAGGTCCCGTTTCAGAAACTACACAGTATTTGGTGAATATAGCACGCATAGTTTTTTTTTCTTTTCTTTTTTTTTTTTTTTTTACAGGGACACAACGAAAATTTCTTTATCATTATGTCCTATGGGCTCAAATTCGTTAAAGTGCGATAGCGTCTATCCGATTGAGCTGAAAATTTATATATTTACATGTTACAAAACATCTTCACACGAGCTGTATGAATTTTGGAGAATCTAGCACTTATATTTTTTTTACAGGGACACAAAGAAGAATTCTTTATTATTGTGGCTTATAGGTTCACATTATTTAAAGTGCGATAGCGTCTAAACGCTTCATCCAATTGAGCTGAAAATTTACATAATTTTTCTAGGACATCGTCGAACGAACTGAATAGATTTTATTGAGTCCAGCATTTATAGATTTTTACAGGGACGCAGCGAAAATTCCTTTATCCTTATGATCTATGGGCTCAAATTATTTGAAAGGTAATAGCGTTAATCTAAACAACATACTACATAGAGAGAAATACTCATATACACTATTATAATTTTCTCTTTTCTTTATTTAATGACTTCTTTTTATTTAATGACTTCTTTAATTTATTTATATACAACCGTTATTTACTTAATGTTCGGAAAGTCGAGTGGAGCGCTCCAGGCTTATTATTATTATTATTTATTTTATTTATTTATTTATTTATTTATTATTATTATTTTGTCCCATGATGAACCGTGCTTGTTTTATTATAATTTAAAGCAATTATGCAAATTATAGTGTTTGCTTTTTTTTTTTTTTTCATCTTTCAACACGTTTTTTGATGCACTTTTCTGCAAAAACCTGATGGAAAGACTTAAATGCAGTTGTTATAAACCTTTTTCACATAATTTATTTAAATTATTAACTTAAAAAAGACATTTTCAACTTTGTGCGAACAAATTATTAATAAAACAGAAACAGTTAAACAGATTCTGCTTTTAACATCTTAATGTTTCTATATATTTTCGCTTAAAGTTTTCATATATGCTATAAAAATATGGATAAATAATCTGGTGTGTCAATCACACGACTTTCTCTTACCCTGAAATTTAATATTATAAATACAGGTTGGAGATTAAGAGTTAAGATAACGGTGTTATGTAAACCTATGTTAAATAATTCAAATTACTCTTCGGAATAGTTTTATATGATAGTTAGTTCTGCGTGAGGGGGGGGGGCTATCGCCCCCCCCTCACACAGAACTAACCCCGTTTCATTAATGCACCTACATTTATATTAGAATTTAATTTTGTGTTTTTTTTTTTTAATAATTTATTAAAATTATTATTTTAAAAAAAATTATCTTTTATGATAATGCAGACGATTTCCATATTAGAGAAGTAGTTTAACACTAAATATATAAAAAATAGTCCATTTTATTCTCAATATTAAAAAAAAAAAAAAAAAAAAAAAAAAAAAAAAATCGTTAAAAGTAAGAAAAATTGATAACTTTGTTTTAAATTATAGCAGATCGATGGTTCAACCATTCATTTTAAAGGTATTGGCGAGCTCTTTTGAAAGAAACTCATCATGAAAATTTACTATTTGTTCTTGAGATATGCTGATAACAGACACACAGACAGACCATTCGCTAAAGACAGACAGACCATTCACACAGACAGACAGACAGACAGACACAGACAGACCATTCACACAGACCATTCGCTAAAAACATGATTTTCGTATTCAAGGGACCTCAGAACATGTAAATATAACAAAAACTCGCGTTCGAAAATTTGACCTTAAAACAATACTTTCTCGTCCCTATGGGTAAAAGAAAGTAAAAATGTTCAGATATTTAAAAATGCTCAGATATGTCTATCCAATATTTTCTATAAAGTATACTCTCGATTATCCACGAAATTGAGTGGCATGAGTTTCTCGGATAATGCAAATTGAAGATAATCCGCAAAAAGGCTATAAAGGAAGAGCTAATGAGATAATAAATTTTTCTAGCTCAAAAACGTGATTCTATTGTATATAATGTATAACACAAACAGTAAAAATATTGACAATATAGTAAAAATGTTTGTATTTTATATACTAAAGGACATTAAATCAATTTAAAAAAAATGTAATTAAGATTAAGCAACCAAGATACAATCTGTTAGCTAATGTACGCACTAAATTAAACAGTACCCTACAGCATTGCATAAAAAATGAAACAAAAGCAGCATTGTTCTTTATATCTATACATTTTTCTTTGAAAAAATGACTTATTTGTATTTGTTTTTTGTTGGTTAGAAAAATACATTCTCTTGATTCCGCCTTTTCCTGCGCCTGCGGATGATCCGTAACACGATTAATTCGCACACAGATAATCGGGAGTTTACTGTATTTGAATCACTAAAGTTTTATATCCGTCGAGAACCCTAATGATAATAATAAAAAAATATTGAACTTCTGATGTTTTGAATAATAGGTTCTTGTTTTATTTATTAATTATTATTATTATTATTATTATTCGATGAATCCATATAATTCATTCGCCCACACAAATATATTTGTAATATAATTCATTTTCATGATACACTGGGTAATTAAATCAATCCCTTTGGAACCAAATCATTGGTTCGAAAATAAAACAATATCGTTCCATATACTTCTCTGTTTTGAAAGACACGTCTGTAAAGTTGTTAAATAGAATCCAAAAAAGCATTAAACTCATTATTGTAATATGCGTTGACTTTCCGTAAAACATTGCATTGAAAAAAAAGAAAAAGAAAAAAAAATCATTTTTTTTTCTTTTTTTTTTCTTCATGATTCTAACTTTTTTTTAAGATCATTTAATCTTTAAATAAAATACAAATTCACTTAAAAGGCATAATATTAATAAAAGTACGGGGGAAATAACAAAAATTGAGGAACGCCAAAGTCTGGGTCTTTGCAAACGAGGAGATGGTAATAGAGTGAAAATCCTTTTTTGGTTATACAAATATGCTCACATTATACATATCTGTGACGAAGAATATAGATGGCCGTTGGTTATTCAAGTTTACTTTAAAAACAGTTTCCGATATGTTATGTAATCATTTTGCATGAAATTTGGTACAAGTATTTATGAATTACACCAATTAATACAATCAGTTATTAGGAATACATATAACATATATATTTACAGAGAGTTATAGAAAGAGAGATACAGCGGGGGGGTTGATGCGGACGGCAACCCCCCTCAGAAATGTTTCTGTATATGTAGCAAATCAATCGAATCAATACATAGTATATATTATAGAAAAAGAAATTAAAAAAAAAAAAAAAAATCTGTTGAATAATGCATGATGCAAATAGGACTTTGAGGCTCCTTATCTGTAGATTCACTAGTTTAAAACGTTATCGGAGATGCTTAGAAGTTTCATGGGGATGATTAAAATATCCGTAACGAACCACATACGTTTAATACTTCACGTTAAGGAAAAATAACAATTCATTTTAAAGAACAATCGCGTTTATAATTTTTGCATCTTCTGATCATAATATTCTGAAATGCACACATTCTGCTGATAAAAAAAAGAATCCTTCTGAATACAGAAAATTACCATAAAAGTTATATGAGAAATACTAACTTGGGGGGTTATTGCCGAAACGCTAGTGGAGGCCCTATGTTGGGACTCAATATGATTTTAGATCGCGTCCGTGTGTTTGTTTGTTTGTCTATCTGTCGCGCGATAGCGGCCGCAAAAATCACGCTATTGACTTGAAATTTGGTACACATGTTCATGAGCCCCACGGAATGAGCTGTATAGTTTTGGGTGTGTATTCCATTTATAGTTCGTGTACAGGGACACGCCAAAGTTTTTCTTATAATTACGCCTATAGGAAGAATTTGTATGTCTCGCGATAGCGGCCGCAAAAATCAAGCTATTGACTTGCAACTTTTGCCGAAACGTCAGAGGAGGCCCTCTGTTGAGACTAAAAAAGATTTTGGGTTCCGTCTGTGTGCGTATGTCTGTATATCTGTCGCGCGATAGCTGCCACAAAAATCATGCTATTGATTGGAATTTGGTACACATATGCATGAACCCAACGGAATTAGCTGTATAGTTTTCGGTGGATATTCCGTTTGTAATTCATGTACAGGGACACGCCAAAGTGTTTTCTTATCATTACGGCCTACAGAAAGAATTTGTATGTACCGCGACAGCCACCGCAACAATCAAGTGACTTACAAGTTGGTACACATATTTATGAACTACACAGAATTTTAGCTGTATAGTTTTGGGTGTGTAGTCCATTTGTAGTTCGTGTACAGGGACACAACAAATGTTTTCTTACCATTACGGCCTATGGGCAGAATTTGTATGTACCGAAAGAGCGGCCGCAAAAATCCTCCGACTGACTTGCAAATTGGCGCATACGTTCAGGCTCTGTATAGATATAGCTATATAATTTTTTGTGTCGTTATAATTTTTATAGATTGTGTACAGGGACACGTCAAAATTCTTATTATTACAGCATATGGAGTGAATTCCGTTTAAACGCATTTTGACATCAATTCTTTGCGCCATCAACAAAATGAAATTAGCGTACATTACTGAGATGCTTAAACTTATGTTTTCTGCAGAAAATATGTGCTCTTAGGCTTCCTAATTACAGGACCATACAAAAGTATTCTGACAGTGTAACGTAATCAGCCAAATTATGTCAAATTTCGTATTCATGAAAAACGTATAATAAGCTGAATAGTTTTTACTGGTGTATACAATTTTTATGGTTCGTTTATGGAGACACACACAAGAATTTCGTGATTAGAGCCTACCAATAAATTTTTATTTAAGCGCACTTTAATGCGCTTATGCAGCATTCAACATAATAGAATTAACATACATTATAAAGATGTTTAAAAGCATGTTTTCTCTAGAAAAAGAATATGCATAGATTAAATAATTTATTTACGGGACCCCACAAAAGAATTCCGATGACGTACTGAAATCATCCAAATGATGTCAAATTAGGTTGAAATATTAATGAGTTATAATTAATTAAATAGATGTATTCTTTTTAGCGTATATAATTACTGTGTCTCCTTTTCTGGGATACATAAAAGATTTTCGTACTATTACGGTCTATATTCGGTATTTTTTAAAAGTGTATTTTAACATGCTTACACCTTGTTAAATATAATGAAATTTTATTAGAATTTTAAAAGAATGTTTTTCAGTGAAGAAGTGTGGGCATCGAATTGGTAATTCCTTTACAGGGTTACACAAAATAATTCCAACATGTTATGTAATCATTTTGCATGAAATTTGGTACAAGTATTTATGAGTCACAGGCAATTAATACAAGACAAGGAGTTATTAGGAATACATATATACACATATAACATATATATATATATATATACACATAGTTATAGAAAGAAAGATAGAGCGAGGGTTGAGGTGGGCGGCAACCCCCTCAGAAATGTTTCTGTTTATGTAGCAAATCAATCGAATGAATATATATATATATATATATATATATATATATATATATATATATATATATATATTATATAATAAGGAATAAAAAAAATGATCTGTTGAATAATACGTGATGAAAATAAGACGTTGAGGCTTTTGATCTGCAGATCCTCTAGTATAATTGCCGAAACGTCAGTGGAGGCCTCCAAAAGATTGTGGGTACCGTCTGTGTGTTTGTCTGTCTCGCGATATCGGCCGCAAAAATCACGCTACTGACTTCAAATTTGGTACACATGTTCATGAGCCACACGGAATTAATTGTATAGTTTTGTGTATGTGTTCCATTTGTAGTTCGTGTACAGGGACACGCCAAAGTTTTTCTTATCATTACGGCCTATGAACAGAATTTATATATATTGCAAAAGCGGCCGCAAAAATTCCCCACTTGATTTGCAGATTTGTACGAATGTTTACTGGCTATACAGAAATAACTGTACAATTTTTTATCTACTATTATTTCTTTTTCATGTACTGGGATACACCAAAGATTTCCTTAGCATGACAGCCTATGGGGGTGAATTTCGTTGAAATGCATTTTAACATCGTTACACTGCATTCAACAAAATGAAATTAGCGTACATTACTAAGATGCTTAAACTCTTGTTTTGTGTAGAAAATATGTGCTCTTAGGCTTCATAATTATTATGCAGGACCTTACACAAGTGTTCCGACAATGTCGCATAATCATCCAAATTATGTCAGATTTTGGAAAAAATATTCATGGAAAACATAGAATAAGTTGAATAGTTTTTACCTTTTTGTACAATGTTTATGGTTCGTTTATAGGGACACGTAAAAGAATTTTGGAGCATTAGAGCCTATGGAAAATTTTTTACTTAAGCGCATTTTACCGCGTTTATCCTGCATTCAACATAATGGAATTAACACACACTAAAAAGGTGCTTAAAATCATGTTTAATTAAAAAAAAAGCAATGTATAGACTAAATAATGTATATACAGAACCACACCAAAATATTCCACCACGAAAGATATTCCAATGACATATTTAAATCATCCAAATGATGTCAAATTAGATTGAAATATTAATGAGTTATAATTAATTAGGTGCATTCATTTTATTGGTGTATATAATAACTGTGGCTTCTTTACAGTGACACACAAAAGAATTTCGTACCATTACGGTCCATAAAAGGTATTTTTTAAAAGCGTATTTTAATATGGTTACACTCCATAAAATATAATGAAATGTTCTTAGAATGTTTAAAAGCATGTATTTTATGTAGAAAATTATGGGCATGGAGTTGTTATTTAGTTTACAGGGTTACACAAAATAATTCTGATATGTAATGTAATCTTTTTGCATGAAATTTCATACAAGTATTTATAAGTTAAAAGAAAGTAATAGAAGGCTGTTACTAGGAAAATATATAAATATACGCATATATAGAGATAGATATAGAAAGAGAGATACTGTGGAAGGGGGACACCAGCCACCCTCAGAAACGTATCTGTTTATGTAGCCAGTAAAACGAGTCCAATCAATATATATATATATATATAAGTATATATATAATCTTATATATTATATATATATATATTATACAATGCGGAATAAATAAAAATTATCTGTTAAGTAATGTGTGAGGCAAATAGGAAGTTCAGGTACCTCTGATCTGCAGATCTACTAGTTGCCGAAACGTCAGTGGAGGCCTCCCTCTTGAGACTCTAAACGGCAGCCCCCCTCAGAAACGTATGTGTTTATGTAGCAAGTCAATCAAATCAATACATATATTATATAATAAGGAATAAATAAAAATGATCTGTTGAATAATGTGTGGTGCAAATAGGACGTTGAGGCTTCTGATCTGCAGATGTACTAGCGAATACGGACTATCTGTTCGCTTTTAGATAAAAAGAAATCGTGAAGTGTGATTGTTTTGCAGGTGTATATATGATTTTTTTTTTTTTTTTTTTTTTTTTTTTTTTTTCAAGAGAATAATTTAAATAACCATTATTCTGTAAACACGAATGTTCACATGTATAAAAGGCATATTTAAACATTTTCGGGAATTTATTCAGAAATTCGATTATTTTAAACTCTTAATATGTGAAAGGGGAAAAAAAATCATGAGTAATAATTACTGAAAACATTATGATCAGAAGTCTCTTCCAGAAACACTATTGAATAGTAACCAAAAGAAAACTAATTTATCTGACCAAAAGGAAAATAATTTTCTTTTTTTTATTTCCACATTATCTTATATTATACTTATATTATTCAAATCTTAAAATTTAATATAATGTCTCAAATCATCAGGAATATAATTAGAATAACATTTATAATATTAAACAAAGCAATTATGAATGAATTATTGCATACGCATTTAGAATACATTGAAACGGTTAAGCTTCCGGACACTTTCAGATAAGACTAATGACCTCTGTTGATATCTAATATTCAAATACAAACCTAGAAGGCTGAGATAATTCTCTTCGATGCCAGAATTTCATTTTCGCTGATACTTCTTTTTGAAAATCTTTCTAGCAAAACCAGGACAAGGCACCCGATGACATTTAGAACGCATGTCTCTACTGATTGGGGGGGCGACGGATTGCATACCTCTAAAAATAGCGTCTCGATTCATCAAGCGTCCCTCATCATTTTCTTTTGGCGCACGGTCTTTGTCGCCTCCTTTTTTCCCTTAAAATTCTTTTGTTTTTGTCTTCAGGTATGTTTTGTGTATGAGAAGGACGACCTTTCCTAGCAAAGCATGATCCATAATCTTCCGGGTTCACAGTCTATAGAGCTGTTTCTTGGCAAGAAATTTAGATAACAGGCACGTATACCTAAGTCATCCCCACTCATTAAAAAGACTTAATTTATATACCTTGCAACTTTGTGAGTAATTATGAGGAAAATTATTCTTTTTCCGAAAAAGTCATTATATAAATAAACAATCTCAAAACATCACAGTGAATGAATGTTTATTTAACGAAATGGCTTATGAGCGAAATAATAAAACACCTGAATTGAAATTAATTTCAGCTTCAAATTTAGTCATTGGTGCAAATAATTAGGTTACAGACATTTTTTTATGAATTTCAAATCAAATTATCAGTTTTCAAATAGCAACGTTACTTTAGAAATTTTTAAAGAAAAAAATATGACAAAAATACATTTAACCAATAAAAAATAAAATTGATTATTCAAAAACCTTTATTTGGTAAAATGCATTCGAACAACGCTTTATACAAGAATAAATGTAAAATGATATTATTTTTAAAATTCTACCTCAGTTAAAAACAAAATACTTATTTTTCTTTACGAAATAATTATCAACAAAAATTATAAATCTTGGTAGTTTTCTCAATTTAAATGTTATATACAAGTTACGCATTTTCTATTGATTTGGTTCTCTTCAACTGAAAAAAGATTTGCTTTTGAGTGTGTGAACATTTCTGCCTGTGTGATACTGCTTATAAAATACTAATGACAAAGTTTATTTTTCCCCAGACAATGGTTTATGTTACATTCATTCTATGAATGTATTGTTAGTATGTGTAATATATGTGATGCGTTAAACGTTAATTGTAAGTTGTATTTTTTATGAATACAAAACTTTTCTCTTATGAATATAGAAAAATCAAAAAAAGTAGTTTATTCACAAAATATATTAAATTACATTTGTGCATTGTCACTGTTTAAATTAAAAAAAAAAAAAAAAAAAAAAAAAAAAAATGTAAAAACTTGTAACGGACATTTCACTTTTGTATATCCCAACTTCATATTACTATATAACTGATCTACTTAAATTTATCTGTCTCTCTTACAATAGAGATTTATAACAGTATATTATGTTATACACGTTGTTTTATATATATTACAGAATTATATACAGTACATTATCATATCTTTTATATAGACGTGTTCAACGTTCTTTATATGTTTTTTGAGTTTATTTTATAGGTTGTTTCGGGGCCATATTTTGAAAAGCTATATTCGATGTAAATTACCTGAGCCATGTCTTCTGAAAGAGGTTATTTTGCGTTTTGTTTTTAAATAAAGTAACAAAACAAAACATTTGTCAAAAATTATGCAAGTATCAGCCACAAATTTTATTCGGGGGGAATGCGAAAATTCACTTTATAAACTGAAAATACACAAATCGAAACCTATTCCAACGAACTCGGTAGAGAAATTCAAGATGAAACGTCTTAATATATATGTATGTAAGCTATATTATTAAAAATTTTTTTTTCTGTTTCTTTCATAAAAAAAGCATTATCTCAGCCGTGCAAACTATCCTATGCTTCCTTGAAGCTAAACAAAAACCATATTAAAAAATAAAATAAAATAATAATCTTAGTCACTCTTGCGCATAAATATTTAAAATGTATTTATTATCAGGGCAAGAGATATATTTCTTTCAAACATAATAGATGAAATGAAACCAGTTTTCCTTTTTTGATACTTTCCAACAAAGTTAATAAGTGTTTCTAACTTTGATTTGTCTGTCTGTCCAGAGACCAAACCACCAGTGGTTTGTGTACAGGGATACTCGAAATAATTCTAAAGCAATGGATTATGTGAAAGTATTTCTATAAACCATAATTATACTATTATTTTGCACAAATCATAAGGAAATTGACATTTATCTTTCCTAAGCACAAAAAATATTATATATATATATTTAGATACATTAGTAAGGCTATTACTGGAAACAGCCGGAATTGCATTTTCTTTTTTATTAAGCATTTTAAACGATTTCTAATAATGTTTAAGGGTGATTTATAAATTGAATTAGTCTACTTGTCTGTATATCTGTACTTCTGACTGTCCGTCTGTCCGCGTTCTAGTGTCCGTAAATATTTTCAAATTTCTTTAAACTGCTATATGTTATCCATATTCACTATGGAAAGTTCCTTATTTAAAATGGTATAAATGGCATAAATGGTCTGTGTACAGATACACCGAAAAGAGTGCCAATACGTTGCGTTCTATGAGTGGCATTTTTTAAAATCACATTTAAAAAAAATTATTGCACAAATCATTATAAAATTTACATTTATTATTTATAAAGTTTAAAAATTCATATGGTTTTTCTGTATAATATGGTATGTTTAGCGTTAAGATTTACAGGATCGCACTAAAATATTTAGCAGATACGAGGGCTACAATTGGAAATTGCTGAAATATTTCCGTTTGTGTTAAGCGTTTTCAACAATTTCTAGCAATGTTTAATAGTGATTATAAATTCAATAACTTGAACTGTTTCTCCTTTTGTCTGTTCTGTAATCATGTAAGCTAAATACACTAAAGGTTAAACGATGCACCTTGATATGAACTCATGTCGATCAACTTTTGGTATTTTTTACTCAACAGGTGACGCTACTATACTGCATCTTCCTCCATTTATGGAAAGGGTTTGCCTGAGCTTCTAAAGTATATAATAGCGCAAAAATTGACATGTGAACGGCTCATTATTTAAATATATATATATATATATATATATGCTTATTTAATTTGTGTACATATCGGCTGACAGGTAGCGCTGCTGTGCAGTGGTTGTCCCTGTTCACTTGAAAGTTTTATATCGACTTTTATAGCGTTTAACTACACAATATTTTACATGTGAAATAGTCATTCATTACGATAAAAAATTATGACTTATTTGCGTGTTTATAGGCCGAGAGGTGGCGCTGCTATTATTCACTTTCTAGGACTTTTGCAGATGGCTGTATGAAATAGTACCTATTGATTATACATCATGCTTCACGTGCAAACTCTTTATTGTGAGAAATATTGCTAATTATATTTTTTGGTATGTTAAGAAACAGGTACAGGTCTGTTTTACAGAATAACATAGAAGAAAGTTTTTGTGATGGCCTCAAGATACTAGATATTCTATACTAATGACTGTCGCAAGAAAGACATCCATCAATTTTATTTTCTATTTATAAATCTCGATGTAAAATAAATAGCATAAAATTTAGATTGAGTTCAGTGTATCGTGCTACAATTTAATAATTACAAATACAGATTTTGCACATGCAAAGAACTCATATAAGTATATAAAAAAGTTCTCCTCCTTTAATTCACATTATGTTTTACAAGAGTTAGAAGCTAGAATTCTAAACATTGATATGAAAATAATAATATATAATTAAAATAGAAACAAATGGTTCTTGAATATATATATATATATATTTCTAATTTGCTTGCTTGCTTTTATGTTTCATTGAAACGTTTTAAAAACAAAAGACAAAACTAATGTTATCTCATTACAGCTCCGCCTGAAGCAATTTTATTGTGTTTTTAACTATCTTGTACGACTTTAAGTTAGTAACGAAAAAAAAAAAAACCTACGAGAAAATAATTAGGTACTCATCAGTGCAATGTGATTGTTTTGAATTTTTTTTTTCCTCCGCCATTTAATCACATCAGGTGTAGATATAATTGCTTTAAAATGGATTGTTTCACACGCTTGTGATAAAAAAAATAATCCCTATTCAGTTAATTGAAAGTGATTTTAAAAAAAAGAAAACAAGAACGAAAAATGATGCAGTTCACATAGATTATTAACACTTTCCTTACCCGATGCATCGCTTAACAACTTTACTTTGTACTTTGTACATTGTACTTTGCCTATGTGATCACATAGCGGAAACACAGAATAACCGAAAGACAAACAGATTAATTGAATTTATAATCACTCTTAAACATTGTTTCAAATTGTAAAAAACGCATAATAAAAATGAAAATGCAATCACAGCAATTTTCAATCACAATCCTTACTGTATATGAAAATTTTTGTACGGTCCTGTAAATCTTCATGCTAATCACACTTTTTTTTATAGAAAATATTTGTGTGTGTGTGTATTTTATGTGTATGGATATTTTTTGAAGGTGTAAAAAATGCATAATAAAAATGAAAATACAATCGCAGCAATTTCCAGTTATAGTCCTTACTGTATCTGAACTTCTTTGTACGGTCCTGTAAATATAATCCTGCTAATCACACTTAATTTTATAGAAAACATTTTTTATTATTTATTTATTTATTTATTTTTATTATTTATTTATTTTCGTGTGTGTGTGTACGTGAATAATAAATGGGAATTTCATTAAGATTTGTACAAAATAAATGTATTATAATCTGGTTTTTATAAATGAAATTAATTTATTGAAATTATTTAGGCGTCCTTGCATACAAACTAGTGGAGGTATTTATTCTATTTTTAATATGAAACATCCATTAGTGAACTTGAATAATATATATCAGTTTCAAGGAATTCTATTAGTATTTACAGGAGTTAGGATGCGGATTGAAAGCCAATCGGACAGACAGACAGACAAATCGAAATCATAAACACTTTTCAACTTTGTTAGAAAGTATTAAAAATGAATAGTTCTTCTTCTTAATCTTCTTATTTATTTATTTATTTATTTATTTATTTTTTAGCATATGTCATACAACTTCTGCATTGTTAAAAATTTCAGCAGAAAAACTACTGGAAATTATTTAGCTTAAATCTTGTGTAAGACTACAACAAAAACTTAGTAACTTTAATGAAGTAAAATAATATACAGTAAAATTTCTGATTATACGCGACCAGAATATGTACGTTGCAGATTTTTTTTTGACTTGTTGTTAAGTCAGTTTACTTTGAAATGTTCTATCGCCATGTAGCTTTGCGAGAAAGTTTTATTAGTTTTAAGTTGTATATTTGTATATAGTGTTTTGTTTTTATGTTAGCTAATAAATATGTTAGGAAAACTAAGAACTGTGGATTATAAAGTGTGTCGCCCTTCGAGCGGCTTGGATTCACTAAATGCTAGCCTGGTTTTGATGGATTCAATGGCCGATTTAATTCTGTTTTACGAGTTAGGCTTTAGCAGCCGTCATTGTTCCTGCTGTGGAAAATTGTTCTAAAAGTTATGTATGGAATCACAATCACCTTGATTTAGTGCTTTGTAGAATCATCCAGATTCTTAGTGTATTTCAAGATTAAATGAATAAAATATTGTATTCCAATTCAAGTAATAAGTGCATCCGTGCTTAATTTTAAGGAGCCAGCCGTATCTTTATTTAGCGAAAATACAATTGTTTAAAGTGTTATTGGTGAAACCGCACTACTAAAAGAAGAATGTGTTTTACTTCGTTGTAAATCGACATTTTAAAAAGAGCCAAATCTGCTTGTTTAAAAGTGAATATTAGTGTTCTGCGACCTGTTTCGTTTTGTTTGAGAATAAAATTTCGCCATTTATGAAAGAGGCAACCTGCCTACTTAAAAGTGAATATTAGTGTACTGTGATATATTTATGTCTATTTGAAAACAAAATTTTGTGTTTAGCGAAGAACCTTCGCTAATGATTATTACTATTATTATTAAGAACATTTTCTATAATAACGTTATTTAATGTATTAAATTTCTTTAAAATTGCGGTTTTATTAAGTTATTTTGTTAGAATATTTCTGATAAAACTGTTTAATATATATTCAAGTTTTAACTATTTAAAATTTTTGTCTGAATATGTGTGAATCTTTGAGTTAATTTGGCGCCAATCATTTTATCATTTCTCTTTCTTTCTTTTTGAGTGTACGTACACTGGTAAAAATAAAAAATAAATTGTTCTCAAATGTATCTATATTAATTGAATACTTTATACACAATTTTGATATACAGAACTTAATTATAAAGTCTCAAAATTTCGATGAAGAGTTTGTCAAAGAAATGTTGTCAAATATAATTGAGGACCGGAAATCGAGAGTGTGTAAGGTCTGTGCCCCGGCATCAGCACTAGACCACATTATAAATTTGCACTTAAATTAGAAAGTAATTAAATGAAACTCTTGAAGAGAAATCAAATCAAAGTTTATTTCTATCTTGAAATAAGGGCAAGGGCGATCGATTTAAGAGAAACTCAATATAAATTAAATAAATGAATTAAAGTAAACATGAAAATAAAGCTCACCGCTGGTGATGGATATAACTGGTAAGAACTAGCCTTGATCTTTAGAGCTTACACGAAACCACCTCTGTCTGCACACCACAACGATGAAGAAATCCCATCGCTCCTCCAATAATTTATCACGCCCCACTACTATAACGCTTGATGCTTATTTAATGAGCAAACTCCTCTATGAATTCTAGTAAAACTCGCACTCGTATAACACCCCTATAGTTTCGCTACACCAACAACCAACACAAACTGAAAACAGAATACATTCATTATTTCAATTCACCACTTACATTTCCAAAACTAATCGTATTCAACGATCCTTACTCAACTTGCGTAGAATCTTCTTTACTTCTAGTTACTCCATGCCGACCTAAAATCATCCCAACTCAATAACTTCAATCCACTGCGTTCGCCACTACGTCATCAATCGTGAGAGGCCCAGCTCACGCCTTTCTACTACGCGTTTTCAAACTGTGGTCAACATTTTACTTTCACAACTGGCGACATCCTTTTACCCTAAATCGACGCTACATCTTTCACAATCTTACTTTCAATACAAGTGGTTCAAGAAGAGAACGACAAAGTTTTAGAAAAGAAAGGCTTAAGCTGCAACTCAAAGCACAGAAATTGGGTTCGCAAACCGTAGTTTCTATATTAATATAGAAACAGAACAATGTAATTTTGAACTAAGAAAACTTCTACCAATTTTTAATTCCAAGTGTCTGTTCCACCATATCACTTGCCACCGGCAAAGAAAATGTTATTGAAAGCTCAAATAGAGAAACTTCTTGATAAGGGAATAATTGAGGAGTGAGAAACTCCGTAATCAGTCCCAGTTGTACTTATCCCTAAACCAAATGGTGATGTACGACTCTGTATAGATTACAGAAAACTCTGTGACTGTACCTGATTCTTACCCTTTACCAAGGATGAACAATCTTTTGCATGAAGCTAAACGTACTGAATTTAAGTCGACACTTTATTTAAGTTCTGGTTACCATCAGGTCAATGTGTATGCACCTAATCGTGAAAAAACAGCTTTTGTATTTTCTTTAGGGACATACCGCTATAAAAGATTACCTTTTGACTTGCGGAATGCGCCTGAAACTTTTCAGAGATTGATGGGCAATTTTCGAAAGGGCCTTCCAGGGGTAAATGTACTCATTTACTTAGAACTCTCTTAAGTCGTTTCTCACCAACTTTTGAACAACACATATCTGATCTTGAAACTGTCTTTCAAAGACTTAAAAAATGGAAACTTTAGGCAAATAGAGAAAAATGCAAGTTTGCATGTAAACGAGTTAAATATTTGGGTCACTGGATTACCCCTAATGGAATTAAGGTGGATTCTGGGAAAGTCGAAGCCATCACTCAAATTCCTCCTCCCAGGAGTGTTAAACAACTTCAGTCATTCTTACAGACATGTTCGTGGTATCGATGGTTCATAATCAAATTTGCAGAAGTATCTAGACCATTAACTAATCTCACCAAGAAGAACGCAGCGTGGCGTTGGAGTGCCAGTGAAGAAAATGCATTTCAGACCTTGAAGTGATGCTTAGTTTCGGCACCAATACTGTAGCAGGCTGATGGAACAAAATGTTTCATCGTACGCAAGTAACTATACTCTTGGAGCAGTCCTCCTCCAAGGAAAAGAAGCAGAAGAACGTGTTATTGAATATACTAGTAGATTGTTAAATTCTGCAGAACGCAACTATTGAACTACTGAACGAGAAGCACTTCCAGTAGTCTGGGCTCCTAAGAAGTTCCGAGGATACATAGATGGAGCAAAAGTGACTGTGGTGTCCTACTACCAACCCTTAAGATGGCTTATGAGCCTTAAGTCTACATCCAGACTACTTGCCAGATGGACATTGCAGCTGCAAGAATTCAACATCAAGATTGAATATATACCTGGAAAAACTAATGTTATAGCTGACATACTATCACGTCCTGTTTGCGAACATTCTACTAAAGGACTTTGAGAGTTTCGCGCGGTTGTTGTTGACATACCTACTAGCAAACTTAGTTATCTGCTTTCCGAACAATTGAAAGATGAGGAACTGAAAAAGATTATGAAAAGTTTTAAAGATGATGAGAAAGGTGTTAAATATTGTGACTGGACTGAACGTGGTTATGTTATGAATCAAGGTATTTTGTACAGATACTCCCCTAGTTCAGAAGCTGAAGAAGCACAACTCGTAGTACCTTGAAAAAAGTTTATGAAAGAATAACATGACTCGCCTACAGCTGGTCACTATGGTGCTGAAGGAACTCTAAATGGAAAGATAATATTGGACGGGAATGTGTTCATATATTTCAGACTATGTGAAAAACTGTGCTGAAAGTAATAGGTATAAACCTTCCAATTAGAAACCCCCTGGATTGCTGCAAACTCTTGTTTATTCTCGGAGGTTTGAGGTTCTATCCATTGATCTTTTTGGTCCTTTACCAGAAACCAAAAGAGGCAAAAAATGGATATTAATTGTTGAGGACTGTGAAACAAAATTGGTCGAATTGTTTGCCTTAACTCAAGCTACTGCGAAAGAGTGTGCAACGACATTACTTGAAGAAATCATCCTGAGGTATGGTCTACCAAGGCGTCTGATTAGTGATAACGGAACCCAATTTGTCAGTGGTGTAATGCAGCAACTTTGTTATCGTTTAGATATAACACAAAATTTTATACCTGTCTATCATCCCCAAGCTAATCCTGTTGAAAGGAAAAATCGTGATCTTAAACCCAGATTAGCAATACTAGTAGGGAATGAATATAATTTATGGGATGAAAAGCTTGCAACAGTACACTTTGCCATGAACACTGATAAGTGTGAAACAACTGGGCAAACGGCAGAATTCCTGCAATTTGGAAGAGAGACTAGAACATTAGATGATGTGCAACATGATATACGTGCAGTCATTTATAATGACAATTTCGTACCAGAAATAACTCCATATTTAAAAAGGTTTGCTAATATGTCCAAAGATGTCAGAGAAAGAATTGAATTAAAAAACAACCAAAGAAAGAAAAATGCAAATTGCAAGAGACAGCAAAGATCTAAATTTGTTCCTGGATACAAAGTCTGGATAAACTTACATCCTGGGGGTAAAGCCTCAAGTCAAAAAACTGCAAATTTCATGCCTAAACGTGACGGATCATACGTCATATTAACTCAGAGGTCATATAGCACATTTGAAATTGCAAGTCTAGATAACCCTAATCTAATAACTCGCAACGTATCACTCATCAGCTTTGAAACTGTATCATGACTCGAACACTACACCTGTGGCTTCTATAAGAAAGAGCTTAAAGACCCCCTAAAAGGTCTCCTGTTTCATTGCCGGGACGTCAGCAGAACGAGAGGGAGAGGTTGTAACAAAGTAACAAAGGTTAACTACCTTACTTTCTAAGAGATGACGATATTCGTCATTCTGGTAATGCAATGGAAAAGCTATTTAGCCGGTTGCAGAATTCTGGTAGAATAACAAAAATCTATTTAGCCAGTTGTTATAATATTTTTTTTTTTTTTACTTGTTGTGAAGTCGGTTTACTTTGAAATATTTTATCGAAATGTAGCTGTGCGAGAAAGTTTTATAAGTTTTAAGTTGTGAATATGTATATACTAGCCGCCTTCGGCGACCAGCTGGTTCACTATCCTTGACAAATCCGACTTTACGAAACTCCCGCTTGGTGGCGCCTGCGGCGCCTTTTTCCCGTTTCAATATCTGAAACAGCCTGTTCACTCACAATGTTATGATCTCTCAAATTTCTGACTTTAGCAAAGTCCCGCTCGGTGACGCCTGCGGCGCCTCATCCCCGATTTGGAACTTACAACATCTTCCTCCCTCATAAAAATTTGAAATATTGAAACTTTAAAATATTACAGAGCCATCTGGCGGTAGATATTTGTGTAATCTACTGTTCAATTCCAAATCAACAACTTTCAAATGGTGTATTGTTTATGAAATTATTTTAATTAGCAGCTGAGATACAAAAGAAAACGCAATCAGGACACCTTAAAACATGTAAATCAAGTGAAATCTCGAATTCCACTTTCGATAATATAAAAGTACTTTAAAATGTCTTTCGAATGATGTATTAAAAATAATTCAATCATAATTAGAATTTGAAATACTGAAAATTAAAATATTACAGCGCCATCTGGCAGTAGAAATTTTTGTAATCTACTGTTCAATTCCAAATCAACAAAGCTTTCAAATGATGTATTACTTATGAAATTATTTTAATTAGTAGCTGAGAAACAAAAGGAAACCTAATCAGGATTCCTTAAAACATGTAAATCAAATGGAATCTCGAATTTGGCGGTAGAAATTTCTGTAATCTACTGTTCAATTCCAAATCAACAAAGCTTTCAAGTGATGTATTACTTATGAAATTATTTTAATCAATACAAAAGGGACACAAAAGAAAAGCTAATCAGGACACCTTAAAACGTGTAAATCAGGTGAAATCTCAAATCCCACTTTCGATAATATAAAAGTACTTCAAAATGTCTTTCGAATGATGTATTAAAAATAATTTAATCATAATTAGAATTCAAAATACGCTTGTTGGAATACAATTTAATTTGCAATTAACATTAAAATTAAAATTAAAATTTTTATTAAAATACTAGCTGTTACCCGCGACTTCGTTCACGTGGAAATTTTGATGTGTATGTGTGGGAACTGACGGTTTGATCATAATATGTAATGAAATGAAACCTTATCATTGTGGTGCTGTGCAAAACAGAGTCTGATAAAGTACACTCAAAAAATTTTGTAACTCATTGAAAGCCAAAAGAAAATGCCAAAATAAATAAATAAAAAGTTATCGCCAACATGGCGATAAAAATTTAAAATTCGTCCATAGGTATTCTGTACTAAAACAGTACTGCGTTGTGGAAGTATAAAAACTGGGTCGTCAATTATGAATTTTATTTCGAAATTTTTCTTTGTATGATTTTAGTTCACTATTGCACAATATTAATCTGGTTCTAATAATAATTTGGTGACTGGTTAATTAAAATTTTAACTATGTGGTGAAATTCATATAATATTTATGAGTTTCAAATTTTTTATTTATTTATTTATTTATTTTTTTTTTTTTTTACAAATAAATGATTTTTTTTTTTTTTTTTTTCGTTTCCCGGCGAATTGTTGAATAATATTTTAGTTCTTAAACAAATTTGGACGGCTTTGCCCGCTTCGCTGGCAAACTCTTTTCTATATGCTTTATGAAAAAAAAAAAAAAAAAAACTGAAATCGATCAAAAGCTTGCTTTGGTTTTCCGCTGCCTGTGCCTGTCCCTATTGCCTGCGACAATGGCTTACCCGTGGGCTTCCATTTGGTTGCTTATCATACATAACAGTTTCGATACGGACAGTATCGAAAAATTTGAAGTAGCTCTTTTATATCTGAATCCCAGTTACATATGAACAACATTATATGTGATGTACATAATATTTGCTCTCAAGTTATTTCCTATATTTATTTGATTTAATCAATCAACCATAGAATGACATCAATTTCAAGCCACATATAATATTACAATATGCTATGATCGGCAACTTCTATCGCATGAGACAATTATTATTTTGTGGTTATATATACTTCATGCTTAGTTAATAGTAGTTGGTATATAGAAAAATAAATAAATTAGTATGTAAACTTGATCATGGTACAGCCTTAATGCCCTTGGCGACTTTTAAATTTTTGCTGCCGTTTTAGACCAAAATATAATTTATGCGATTATTGTTCCTATACGCAAGCGAAGTGTGACGTCACTGACCGTTCGTGGATGCAAGAAAATGATTTCCTATGTCAATCGCCCATTGGATTTTTTTGTAAAAAATGATTAAAAATCGAAGAAAATTATTTCCCGATTTTACTCCCCATATTTGGGTACACATATGTATTAGTTATCATGTGCATGTGTTAGATTGAGTTATTTTGCTGTCAAATTGACAAAATTTTAATTTTAAATTTCAAAACTCTGTCGTTCTTGGCGCTTATTGTATTTGGTGATCAAAAACGTAATACGAAAATATACATGCCAGATGTATATTTTCGTAATATTACATTGTACGAAATATTGTTTCATATTATTCATTACTGTCTTAAAATAAGTTGTTAAAATAACCATGATTTTTGAAAGGAATTAAATTATGTTCGCCAAATAATTTGGCGATATTTTATTTTTCTACCAAGGATGACCGATATCAAATCTATTCCGCTACAACATATTAGTATCTTATATCAGATACTTTATTTAGACATTTGAAAACAAATTTGACTTCAAATTATGATAGAATATTTATCATTTCCCTTTTAATCAGTATATTAGTTGGATATTTATTGTGTTAATATCATCCTTTGAAATTAAATGTTTGTGTTTTCAATCGAATATGGAAGTTTGCCATTTTTTTTTCTTCTAGAGTTTTGAAATTAAAAATTCTAATTTTGTCAATTTTACAACAAAAATAACTTAATCTAATGCATGGACATGATAACTAATACATATCTATACCTAAATATGCGGATTAAAATCGGGAAATATTTTTCCTCGATTTTTAATAATTTTTTACAAAAAATCCAATGGGCGTTTAACATAGGAAATATTTTTCTTGCATCCACGAACGGCCAGTGACGTCATCACTTCGCTTGCGTATTTCTTTCTATCTTTTCCTTGGCGAAAAATGTCCGATCTACTTCAGCATCAAAATTATAAAAAATTGTCAAGAATTATCAATAAGAAAATACCTTTACCATAATGCTGAATTAACTTTTATGCCAAGCGTGTTTCATCCGCCATACTAAAAAAAAAAAAAAAAAAAAAAAAATCTGAAGTTGAGGTATATAAAAAAAATGCTGTGAAATAAAATTCAGAAGAAATATGTTAGATTTGTAATATTACTATTTTATTTTAAAATTATAATGTGTCATTTTCTCATCGACCAATTTAACATTTAGTAATTTCTTATTTTTCGCATGAACGCATATTTCATTTTATGCTGAAAACAATAAATAAATATATCTTGTAAACTTTTTTTGGCAACAATTAAAAATTTAAATGGCTTATATTAAGTCAATATAAGTCATTAAGTTTATTATTTTCATATTTTAATTAATTTTAAAGATTTTTTCAATTTTTTTTTTTTTCCTGAACCATCCCTGACCTATAAGGAAAAAAACAAAAAAAGAATGATCGAAATCGGTCAAGCCGTTTACGATTTTATAAATAACATACAGACAAACATTCATTTATATATATATAGATTTATAAAAATTAAAAAAAAGAAAAGACAGATTTAAAGACAGAAAATAAAAAAAATGATAACTGATTCAGTTTCTGAAATAATCTCTCAATCTTTTGAGATAAGTTTCGTTTCATCGAGGTCTATATGAAAAAAAAAATTGAGTTATAAAAGTTTTGTGAAAAAATCGATGTTTTGTAAAATCTAAAAACGTGGATTGCTAATTCGTATTTTGTTAAAATTTTTATATGGTTCGAAAGAGGATTAAATGACCTTTCAAAATATACCGGTTGTTAAGAAATGGGACAATTAGTCTTTCGTAGAGGGCGGTTCAAAAAAGACGATCGAAAAAAAGAGAAATTTTGGATCATTTTTAAAACTTTTTTTTTAAATATAAAAAATTCGTATTTTTCAAAAAAATTTGTATCGTAAGAATTGGTAATAAATGCTATTTCTCGTGGTACAGGCATATTTTCAATATCTCGAATCGTTGAGCAGGTATCGCTTTACAAAAACGCGCAAAATTTTCCCTCTGTGCTTCTTCTTTTGAGGAACGCGCTGAAATCTACTTGGAGGATGAAAAATATGATCCGCTGGCTTTTTAATTAGACATAGGTTAACTCTTTAATTAATATCTCCGGAACTAATTAAAATTTTAAATTCTGTTTTCAGGAGCCCCTCGGGAATGCTCCTGAGCACCCGTAAGTCAAATTTTGTACTTCTACGTTCAGTAGGGGCTGAACGTATAGATGCACAGACAAACAGAGAGACAGATATCTTCTTTTATTATTATAGAAGATAGTGTTTTGTTTTCATGTTAGTTAATAAATATGTTTGAAAAACTAAGAACTGCGGATTATACAATTAAATTACTTCATAAAACACTAAAATAGATTTCAATTAAAATTAAATAGAAATTTTTTAAAACATATATTATTACTACATCTCATATATCGATGCGAGTATTTTAGTGATTTATAATACTTTTTCTGACGCCGAAATATTCATTTATAATTATTTATTGAGAAATAAAACTACTAGAAGAAAAATATAATAATAATTGAGAATCTCGAATATTTATATTTAATTGAAAACCATTGTGATTTAAAAAATACTCTGGATAAACACTTTAGTAAATTTACAGATATATTTTTACAGTGTGCATGAAATATGTATATAAACTGTTAATGAAATATTTCATATTTCAGTCTTTTGAACTGCAATATAATCTGTATTTTAGTTGGCCCTCTTTGTACAAAAATTAAAATTTTCAAGTATCACACTATTGTTTTTTACTTTCTTCTACATATATAAGCAGAAAGTATTGGATTCGTGAAAATTTTATATCTCCGATTTTCGATGAATTTACACATTTTGAGATAGCCTGAATTCGATTTGACCATTTTTTTTTTTTTTTTTTAATGTTTGTCTGTGTCTGTGTGTGTGTGTGTGTGTGTGTGTTAGTACGTGTGTATCATAAATTTTTGGACGCTTTATCTCACAAATCAGTGAAAGAAATTTAACCAAATTTGGTATTTAGTTGAACCTTGACCCAAACTTGTGCTCATTACGGTTTTTGGATTTGCTGAACTATGGCGCTCACATCTCTCTCTTTTTTTTTTTTTTTTTTTTTCCATAATATTTACAGTACATGACAAATGTTTCAGGCAATATTTTTTATGGTTTTGATTGATTTTTACTTCCTTATACAAAGTATAAGGAAGTATAGTAATCCCGATTTGCGAAATGGATTTTGTATTTCACATTGCTCGAAAACGAATGATCGCTGAATGTTGCCAATTTATACATGTTACTGTCATGATGTCTATTTACACACCTGCAAGTGTCGTCTTAACACGAGCTCTCGTTTTAGAGATATAAGGGATTTTACACGATTTTTCGTGACGTCTGTATGTGTGTGTGTGTGTGTGTGTCTGTGTGTGTGTATGTCGCATAACTCAAAAACGGTTGGACGTAGAAAGTTGCGAGGTACATAGGTTTGTTATAACATCTAGTTGTGCACCTCCCTTTTTGGACTTTGTATTATTTTCCGTTTTGGAGATATTTAGGAAAATTAGGTTCATAATGACAAAAATACATTGGTTTTGGCCATAATGTATCAAAAAACGGTATAGACAAATCTTGCAACTTAAGAGACTTCCCGACTAGCTAGACATTTGAAACTTTCAGAAAAGCTCAGAACACGTTGACAATGCATTTTTTAAATATTTTTAGCCAACTGTTTCCGATACCTGCTGCCTTCAGCAGCGTTTATGCGATTCAACAGAAAATTTATGTAACTAACTTCCCGACTAGCTAGACATTTGAAACTTTCAGACTAGATCAGAACACGGTGAAAATGAATTTTTTTAATACTTTTAGCCAACTGTGTAGGGTCCCTGCTGCCTTCGGCAGCGTTACCAGTGCAAATCTTGGAATCGATTTTTAACAAACTTCCCGAGTAGCAAGACATTTAAAACTTTCGGAAAAGCACAGAACACTGTGACAATGCATTTTTTAAATATTTTTAGCCAATTGTTTCGGGTCACTGCTGCCTTCGGCATCGTTTATATGGTTCAACAGAAAATTTATTTAACTAACTTCCCGACTAGCTAGACACTTGAAACTTTCAGAATAGTTCTGAACACGGCGGATAAGCATCTTTTTAATACTTTTAGCCAACTGTTTCAGATCCCTGCTGCCTTCGGCAGCGTTTATATGGTTCAACAGAAAATTTATTTAAGTAACTTCCCGTCTAGCAAGACATTTGAAACTTTCAGAATAGTTCAGAACACGGTGAAAATGCCTTTTTTTTAATACTTTTAGCCAATTTTTTCGGGTCCCTGCTGCTTTCGTCAGCGTTACCAGTACAAATCTTGCAATCGGTTTTTAACTAACTTTCAGAAAAGCTCAGAACACGGTGATAATTCTTTTTTTTTTTTTTTTTTTTTTTTTTTTTTTAGCCAACTGTTTCGGGCCCAGTGTCAATGTTTTTTAACGTTATGTATATTTCTAAAAGTGTATAAGGAAGTCATGTGGTGCCCACATCAGATTTTTTAAAGATTTATTTTCAGCTTGCATTTTACCACGTTTTTATTAACTTCGATTCTTGTTTGTTTATTTGTTTGTTTGTGTGTTTGTGTGTTTGTCAGGCACAAATCTTGCAATCAATTTTTAACTAACTTCCCGACTAGCTAGATATTTGAAATTTTCAGGACAGCTCACAACACGGTGACAATACATTTTTCTAATAATTTTAGTCAACTATTTCAAGTCACGCTGCCTTCGGCAGCACTTATATGATTCGACAGAAAATTTATTTAACTAACTTCCCGACTAGCTAGACATTTGAAACTTTCAGAATAGTTCAGAACACGGTGAAAATGCATTTTCTTAATGCCTTTAGCTACTGCTTCGGGTTCCTGCTGCCTTCGGCAGCGTTATCAGTACAAGTCTTGCAATCGATTTTTCACTAACTTTCCGACTAGCTAGACATTTGAAACTTTCAGGACAGCTCACAACACGGTGACAATACATTATTCTAATAATTTTAGTCAACTATTTCAGGTCCCGCTGCCTTCGGCAGCGCTTATATTATTCGACAGAACATTTATTTAGCTAACTTCCCGACTAGCTAAGCATTTGAAATTTTCAGAATAGTTCAGAACACGGTGGAAATGCATTTAATGCATTTTAATACTTTTAGTCAACTGTTTCAGGTCCCTACTGCCATCGGCAGCGTTCATATGATTCAACAGAAAATTTATTTAACTAACTTCCCGAGTAGCTAGACATTTGAAACTTTCGGAATAGTTCAGAATACGGTGAAAATACTTTAAAAAAATATTTTTATCCAATTGCTTGAGGCCCTGCTGCCTTCGGCAGCGTTTCCAGTACAAAGCTTGCAATCAACTTGTAACTAACTTCCCGGATAGATAGCCATTTGAAACTTTTATATTAGCTCAAAAGACGATAGCAAGGAATTTTTTTAATACTTTTATCCAATTGCTGGGGTTTCGGCTGCCTTCAGTAGCGTTTATATGATTCAACAGAAAATTTAAAAACATGATTTATAACTTTTTTTTTTTATCTTATAATTATTTTCATAAATTCATGAACTTCAAAATGCTAAAACTTTTACAGATATTTAAGTTTTGTTATTTTTTTATTTTTGATAGAGCCTGCTTAAAAGAATTAGGGATGGATTTTGGCAATATCTTTAATAGAAAAAATATTAAAAATAATACTATAACAAAAATCATGTTTTGTTTGTAAATTTTTATATTGTCATGCCCTTTTTAATTTTTTTCACAAAAATTAGTTAATAAATTTCAAAATCCATCCTTGATTCTTTTAAGTAAGTTCTAATAAATATCCAATATATATATTATGTCTTAAATAGCTGTAGAAGTTTTAACATTTTGAAAATCATGAATTCGTGAAAAAATGCAAACTGAGAAAACACAATTTAAATATTTCAAATCTGTAAAATATGTATTAAAAACCATAAGAATTGTCCCCTGAATGCGTATTTTATTGAAAAAAAAAATTAAAAAAATACTAATATAGCTCAGTTTATAAACATTAAATGGAAATATAAGTTTTCATATGAAACCTTCAGTGATGTCAAGTCAAAGGCGCCGTCCCCTTAAATACGCCGTATTTCTATATTTTTACGGTCTAATTAAAAAACTTAGTTAACTGTATTGTAAATATAACATGTTTGTAAAATCTATTATAAATGCATTTTGAAGTAATGCATCCAAATACACTTCTTATTTTTTATGTAATTTTCCTTCTTAGGTATTTTAACTGATTGTCTATACCTGTTAACAAATATTTCGCATAGCAGGTTAAACACCCCGCCCAACTATTATTAGCGCATCGCCAGAAAAATTATGTTTTTAATTTCTTGGTTCGCGAATAGCCGCAGCTCTTGGCAAAATAAACAGTTTCGAATAGGAGAAGTTATTTTTAAACTCTTATACATCATCTTTTCTTTCTGAAGGGACGAGGATGGGAGACTTTCTCTGAAAACACGTGCTCTTTGTCATGAAAGGATCAAATGTATAGCTTGCAGGACGTTTAAAACATTACATACTATACTATCAAGCTATAAATGAAACGAAAAGATTTCTTTTCAAAGGCAAGATTTTGATGCAGGTTTTTCCAGGAAGACTTATGATTCAGTACCAATGCTTATTTCTAGTACTTCAATAAGTAAAAAGAGAAAAGAATAGAAGTACATACATTAAAAACTAGAAGTAGAATACATTAAAAACTTTCCATTACTAAATGCATTCTACAGCATTTTCTTTTTGAAAATTCTTCTCAATAAGTAATTATGGTTTGTATAATATTCCATCATTTTTAAATTGATCGCTTTATTGAAAGGTGAGGTCATATCAGTATTTATCTGAAGCTTCAACAACAAATTTCAGCAACGAATAACATGAATCATGTTAATTAAAGTATTTTTTTATTAATGAATAGATAAATACATTAAGTGTAGTGCATATTAAATGGAATAATTAGAGGCATTAACATGAAAGTCATCATTATTTAGAATTATAAATTATTGTAATTATCACAGTGGTGGAAGAAATTTTACATTAGAATTCATGAAATTTTCAGCTTGGTAAACTTTGTTTTATGTCTTATAGTCTTTATACTCCATAAAGGGATAATATTTTACTCCGTTGTAACTTAGACTTAACAAAATCTTTTTTTTTTTTTTTTTTTAAACTTACAGAGGCTAAATTAAAAGATAGAGAAAGTGACATATAATAAAAACTCATTATAAAGTCATATTGATTTACCCTCCCCTCCTTAAAGTTTCACAGTCTATAAAGTAAATTAAAAATAATAGTAATAATAATAGTAAAACTAGCACAATATATATAATGGATAAACAGTTTATATAAAAATTCTTTTCTGTAAATTACAGTTTTCTACGTCCAAGGAAATAATGTCAGGAGAATAACTAACAAAAGAAAAAAAAAAAAAAAAACTTTTCTACTAATATAACCAAATGTACCAAAATTATAATTTTTTTGCTTAGAAAACTTAATTAAGGAAACACTGATTCATTGCTTTGAGATTTTATTACAATGTTAAGTTTAACAGATACAGGCTAATGGCAGAGATTAAGTATACTGAAAAGGAATAGGGAATCACAATTTTTTACAGACTCCTGTTTTGGGGAAAATAAAAACAATCGAAGATAACTTCTCTGAAGATACAACTCCCCCTCCCCCCTACTTTATGATGGGTCAATAAAAAAATTGTCAAATATAATTATAATGTTTTTAGAATGCTTTTAAATAGGTTTATGTGTCTGTTTTTTTTTTCTTTGTCATCAATTTTCTTTAATATGAATTCAGGATAGAATCGTCATGGAACCTTCCAGAAATGTCTAGAAACGTTATGGAATCTTCTAGAAACTATATGGAATCTCTTAGAAACTTCATGGAAATTTTTGGAACCTTTATGAAAACGTCTGAAAACTTCATGGAACTTTCTAGAAACATCATGGAACCTTCTAGAAACATCATGGAATCTTCTACAAACTTCATGGTATCTTCTAGAAACTTCATAGAAACGTCTATGGAAACTTCATGGAAACTTCTGGAATCTCCATGAAACGTCTAAAAACTTCATGAAATCTTCTAGAAACGTCTAGAAACCGCATGAAACTTCTACAAATTTCATGAAACTGTCTAGAAAAATTTGGCATACAAAAAGCTTTTAAAATTTCCCAGAAAGCTCCAGAATTTTCTAAAATGCTCCAGAGTTTTAGAAAAGCTTTTTAGTTAAATAGCTAAAAAGCTAAAAATAAAAGAAGAGTAAAAAAAGTAAAGGGAGATTTTTTTAAATAGAATACTTTTATAGATTTACTCTAAAATGTGGAAAATAAAGAAAATTTTATAAAATTGTGGTCAACTTAAAAAAATAAATAAATAAATAAAATTGAAAGCATTCAAAATTGAAAACAGAAAAGTTTACTTCTTAACAAAAAGAAACTGTTCAACTTTAAATACTTTTCAAATTTTATTTATTTATTTATTTATTTATTTTTAACACTGAGAAAAAATATGAACCGCTTTCATCTAGAACGTATAGGTAGTCCTTTTCTGATCCCTAAACTAAAAATATAGGTCGCGGAGTTATGCACATAATGTAAACAAATAAACTGAATAAATGAAATTATCAAGAATTTCTAGTCTATACTTTTCTACATTGTGAAATAGTATGATGGATATCATGAATCCTTTGTATTGCGAGAAGTTCTCGCTTAATTTTCAAGAATTAAGTCATAAAGCAAAATTATAGTTACTGAAACTCACCTGTTGTGTTCGCATTTCTTTTACAGAAATTTTTCAGTAAATCTGACCACGGTAATATAGGAAAATGCACTAGAATTTTAATAGGGCTTTATATATAGTGGCAAAGAAATAAGACTAGAACTTACTAAGATAACATGCAATTGTTTTTACTGGAGCCATACTTTATTTTCTAGATGTCAGTCACAGATTTTTTTTAGTGAAGCTAAGAACAATTTCCCAAAATTTTCCTTATATTCCACATTTTAGAGCCCTTCTATAAAAGCATTCTGTTTTATTTATTTATTTTTTCCCTTACTCTCCTTTTATTGTTCTTTGTGGCAAGGAAATAAAAGCAAAGTCAAAGCGTATTTCTTCTTTAAATTATTTCTTTACGAAAAATAAATTATAATATTGATAGTATTGCTCCTAATATTAATATTTTAGCTTCTACTTCTTAATTATTTAAGCTTCATATATCACAAACGTATTATTTTGAGCTTCACTTTTAGTAACTAGATTTGAGTTAAAATACAGGTAGGGACATACTGGAAAAGGATAATAAAACAAATTTTAAATATCTCATATTTATTTATTTATTTTTTTTTTTTTTAACGGTCATTTAACCCATTCTATAGAGAAAAAAAACATGTGACTGAAAACTTCTAACATTTGTTTCATTTTCATGCAAGTTTATATGCGTTATTTTTCAGAAGAAAACTAAAATCGTTATTTAAAGGAAATGGTGTAAAACTGTTGAAACTAGGACTGAAAAACTTTCTCAACCTCAGCTCTACATTTACAGAAACGTACGCTGTCAAGAAAAAAATAAAAACATATAGTTCACATTTTAAACATTACAGTTTCGTTATCCTAACAAATTGTTCAAATAGTTTGGTTTAACTACCCCCCCCCTCCCCCACTCCCTTTTTAAAAATACGATATAACAGGATTTTTTGCTGAGGTTTAAAAGAAAAAAAAAATACTCTGCATTGAAGGAGATAGATTTCTCTACAAATGCGAAAAGGAAATGAAAAGTTAACCTCTTCCAATTTCTAAGCTTTTAAAGAAATGTTAAAATTTTTGATATCGGATTCAAAATTAGGCATAAGTATGGTATAAGTAAATATTTAAATGAAATCTGATTTTACTATTCATAACGATATTGTTTGCAAGAAAATTTAAACAATCAAATAAATTAAAATAGGAAATAAATGTTTAAAGATTTAAGAAAGTTTAAAAGTTAAAAGGTTTTTTTATTTTTTTTTTATTCCCATGTACTTATTTTTTTAAGGTTTGAATTCTCCATTCCAAAAAGAAACCAGGGAAGAAATCAGTTTCTGTTAGTATATCTATTCTAAACACACTCTTTTGTCAATCAGAAATAGCTTAGCATCTTTCAAATGTTTATTTATATATACAAATTCAACATGATTATTCCTGCTAAATCATTAAAATATGAAATATATATTATATATTGTGTTATGGCAATGTGGATTAAAATCAATTGTCTACACTTGGGTTCTAGGACTGTAGGTAGAATCCCCCCCATGGGGATCTTTCTGAGGGGTACTAGCCCGTATTTACTCGAGTTTCGGAAAACTCTGAACGGTTAGGTCGATAAGCGCGACCTGGGATCGAACCCAGTACTTCCTGTCTACCAGCTTTGAGCCCAGAGTTGTTCGCCGATACACACTAAGGGACAAAAAAGAAAAAGAAAAAAAAAAAGCCTCACTTGGATATATATATTTTTTTTTTCTTTCTGCATCCGCCAGTTTTATCGTTTAAAAAATAAATTTTCGAACAGATTTTAGTACGTCGTCCTCCACGTACACTTTGTGGTTGAGCTCAATGTTAAAAACACAATGCAATTGACAGGAAAATTGTAATTTTAGAGAGTATTTTATAAATGGCAAGGATAAGTCAATTAAAAAAGTATTAATTTTAGAATGAAAATAAAAAAAAATATTTTAATACGTTAGATGGCAAAGTAATTAAATGTTAACGAAACATCGGTAAGATGTTTTTGTAGTAAGATATATAATTTTTTTGGGCTGTTTGAACTAGATATTTGACTTTAGGCGGCTACGTTGCTCATCCAAGCATGATGACCGCGCAAGTTAAAAAGCAAATGTTTAAAAAATCGATTTGTATCATGTTCAAAATTATAAAATAAAAAAATAAAATAAAATAGCAAAATAACAAAATAATTTCTTCAAAAACAGTGCAGTAACACTTAAACAAAAAAGGTTAAAAACCATAAGATCTGCAGAAAAAGACATTATTTAGGAAAAGAATTAAAAGAAATAAGTCTTCAGACGATCAAAAAATTTAAAAAAAATTATGAGTTAATTATTGAGCTGAACTGGTTTTTTCTAATGACTCAAGATTAATTTATTTCTAGCTGATGAAAAATGCTAGTAGGACGGCGAAAATGTGACCTACTTAATGAAAATTTCTCTCTTAAAGCAGTGACACATTCTCCGTATATTATGGTACGGAGGTGCATAACTTTTCAAGGAATCTGGCAAATTTTCATGCTCAAGGCATCAATTAACTCGAAATAAAACACGGCCATTATAAAAGTGGACCGACTATTTTGAAGGTATCTCAGACTTTTCCGCAAGCAGCATTTCAAGATGATAATGCCCTTGTTACAGGGCGTCCGGGGTATGTTTATTCGATTCAAATTGTTAAAATCACCTATCCATTCCCCTGAGCAACTATAATTCTGTAAGTAATTATATCTTTTTTCACTTTATGTTAAATCCCTCAGTGAATTTCGTAGAACGTCTTTACCAAACCCGCAAATACTTCTAATCTCAATCTGCTCGATAATGTTTAGTCTATAAAAAGGCGGGGGGAGAGGGGGGAGGATTCGAAAATTGCAACCTGCAATTCTGCAAGAACTAGAAAAAAGTATTTATTGTTGGCTTAGTGAAATTTCTGGGATTTATATTAAAATATAATACTATGGCATTGTGCATTAAAGCAGTAATTCCATATAAAGGTGGAATGAACCCAATGCAGAATACATATTTTTATTAAATAATTGTTTAGATCTAATAAATAAGTAGTTTTATTTCATATGTTAAAATATAACTTGTTTATTTCCTTTTACAAATCATAATAGAATATAAAGTATGCGTTTATTATATTAAGTTTAAAAAAAAAAGTTTTATGTAGATTTTTATTATATACTTCGTAAAGTGTAATAAAGCGAATTACTAAATTGAAAACGTACATAGGTATCGGTTTATCCCTTTGGTATTATGCAAACACGACAGTTTTTTTTTGTCCCTTAGTGTGTGTGTATATATATACATATATATATATATATATTATATGTTTTAAGAAAAATTTGTTTTTATTACTATTACCATAAAAACTTATTAATAATTCATAAATTATTATTATTATTATTTTTTTTTTTTTTTTTTTTTCAGAAAAGACTATTATTGTAAAAGTTCAGTTGTTGTGAAAATCAGTTGTGAAAATTCAGATGTTGTAAGAAGAAAATGTTTCAGTTATGCAAAGGAGTGTTTATGTTAAAAGAGGGACGCCAGTCAAAAGAGACAAAGATGAAATTTTTTTCTTGCAGAATAATCCTAATTTAGAATAGAAATACATTAAAGAAATAAATAAACATTAAAAAGGGAGAATGATAATAGTATTTCTTTTAGTGTTGTGGGCCAAAATATTAAACATTCAAATAAACGCAATTATGAAGCAAACTTAAGAATCGATTTGAATTTTTTAGTTATTATAAACATCATTAATAAACTATTTTAATGTTTGTTGTTAATTTAAATGGGATTAAAATTTGTTTTTTATCATTAAAAACTTTTATAAAGTTTTTTAACTCCTCTATATATCTTTTAAAATCTTATGAATTTCGAAAATCCAGAAAATGCTGCTAATTTATGTATTAGTTATATTTAGTTTATTGCATAATATACAAAATTATTAGTTAAAATTTTTGGAACCTTGAATAAAATAAATCTTATAAAATAATAATAATGAAATTCTTATTATATACGAAATATTTAAACTAATTAAAATTAATTAAAATTAAATTAGTAAATTTAATGAAACTCATTCCATTTCAAACTAATGCATTATTACCATACAAAAAATTATCTATTGCTTATCACTTGCTTTTACATCAAATAGAAAAAAAGTACTGGTTTCTTAATTTGTTTTCGAATTCCAGTTTACGAAGGATTAACACATTTTGAGGTGTCCAGAATACCATTTGACCATTTTTAGAAAATATCGGTCTTTATGTCTCAGTGTGTATAACAAGCATTTTGAGGCAACTTTAGCTCATGAACTAACGACCAGAATTGCATTCAAATTTATATGTACTTTAACTTTGACATAAATTAGAGTCTGGCAACTTTTGGTAAAATTACTCAAAAAGTGACATTGTCATACTATTTTTTTTCTAAATTTTTAATATGGTAGTATAAGACAAAATTTCGTGTAAATGTTTACAATGAGAAATATTTTAAATGAAACATTATAAAATTAAAAAAGAATTATTTACAATAGTAATGAGTTATCTAGTGTTGGACATCGCTTTTCTCCTGAGACCAAATACTCTCGGGGTGTGTAAATTTTCAATGTGAGCATTTATCAAAATAACTCATAGGTACTTTTAAAACGAATGGTTTAATCATAGATCTGTGATAACTTGAAATAAAATTATCGATTTTCTTTCTTTCATTTTTTTTCTTTTTCTTTTTTCTTTCCTTTTTTTTTTTTTTTTTTTTTAAGTATGAAGAAGAGAACGCATTCCCTGAGATGTTTCTGTAGAGCATAAAATTGTTTTTCTTCGCTTATATAATGTTATATTTCTCTGAGATCAAAATCGTCTGCACTCATTCATCATGGCAAAAAATTTTAATAAATAATAATTTTGATAAATAGTAATTTTAATAAATAATTTATACTGCGTGAATTTGTAAATGAAAATGTAGAAAAAAGTTATGTAATTGTACAACACACTAGTTTTTCCTGTGTATTTCAGTTATGTTTCAAATTATGATATATGCTGATGCTGAGCTAAATATATGTTGCTTTTGTTTTTTGTTTTAAAAAATCATCATCCGACAAACTGAAGATTAATTATGAACTCGCTAATGTTCACCGCAGACAGCTGCGAGGGTCATTTCTGCGACACATCTTACTGAGAAATTAAAGGCTACGTCACGGGCAAATAAGTGAGATGTAACTGGGTTCTCAAGGGATTCTTAACTGTGGCCAAGAAACACACAATATTAATGCGTGTTCCCGTCACAGTCTCCACAATCCATTCAGCAATATGTCAGGACTTTTGCTTTGAAAATAAATAAAAGATCGTGTGCCGACCGTAAACAGAAAAACTCACTGCCGGAATTAACTGCACTCGAGCAGTTATCTGTCTTAGGGTATCTTCATAAATCGCTTTTCTTACTCGTTACAATTTGGTATCCATTAATTTTTTTGGTATTCTCTGGAACCTCTCCAAAAACTCCTCGTCTCTTTTCATAACGAGAGACAAAAAAAAAAAAAAAAAAAAAATACTGTTTTTTAAAACACGCAATACTCTGCCTCAAAAGATAAACGGCGTTAGAAGATTTATGAAAACTCTATTACGAATTTTGGTTTGTGGGAAATTCTTCCAAATCACCCGGTGTAACTGTGTTGAGTGTGTTCAAATGAGCATATTTTCCTCTAAAAAAATTTAAGAGCAAGTGTCAGATAAGGCTAAATATTTTTTAACATATTCAATTTCTTACTGGAAAGCTTAGGTAATATCTCTTAAAAAAAATTAATAATAATAATAAAATGTAATAATAATATCTTGAAATCATACCTCAGATTTCACAAATATGTTCAAATGAAGTACGAAAAATGCACGTAAATTTACACGACATTGATATGCATAAAATCACACACACAGATAGAGGCATGCCTCTATTTCAATTCATGCTTATTCTGAAATTTATTACATTTTAATAATTTTCAACGCAATGTAACTTATTTCCGTTTCACAAAAAATAATCTAATCGTTTTCCTACTCACACAGTGTTAATTTTAGATATTTAATTATTTTGTATAGCACACACACATATATATGTATGTATATATATGCATATCACAAGACATACTTTGTATCACAAGACATGTATCGCAAGACATACTTTGGCCAAAAATGTTTGGGCGCGAGCAAGGAGGTGGTAAGAGTACCGCTAGGGAGGGCAACTTTAAAATTTCAAACAGGAAAGTATGTCTTGTGATACATCCCTAGAAACGTCTTTTCAAGACAATGAATTTGATATAAATAGTTTTGTCCTACAATGGTTATTAAAACGGATACATAGTATAAAATCCACATTTCAAAATTCTAAAAACTCATGTATCTCCTTTAATACCATCGTAGGGCAAAACTATTTATATCAAATTCATTGTTTTGAAGAGACGTTTTCAGGACTATATCACAAGATGTACATTCTATTTGAAATTTTAAAGTTGCCCTCCCTAGCGGCCCCTTTGCCCCCCTCCCCGGGCCCGATTTTTTTTTTTTTTTTTTTTTTTTTTTTTTTTTTTTTTTTGTTATCAAAGGAGGTCACTCTCGAATTCATTGAACATATGTTTCGCCATTTTTCACAATTCCGACTCATTTTCGAGTTAGGAGTATATAGAAATTGATTATGCAAATTATCTCATCGTTAGGCTTATGATTTATGTGTGTCATTTCTCTTTTGTGTAAGTAATTTAATATGTTTTTTACTACTCAGTGTAATTAAATTAAATTATCACCGTGACTATAATATTATTCGAAATACATCTCATTTAAAATTTCATACGTTGGTATTTTCATCTCTCTTTCATTTGCTGAGTGTTGTAAAGGAATTAAATTATTCAAATTATATATATACACACACGGCTCCAAATTAACGGTAGACTGTGGGTCTGGGACCACAAAAACATTCAACGGACCAGCAAAATATAAATTATAGTGGTCCACCGGACCCGTAAAGCTTTTCAGTTTATTTATTTATTTATTTATTTATTTTTAAATTGTCTATGAATCTTTCACAGAGTATAATGTATATTATAACATTGATAAGTGTACTTCATTACAATCATCCACATTGCATATTCTCTGTAATTTTTCATTTAATTTCACTTTAATAACTTTTTTTTTTTTTTTTTTTTACTGTAATGCTTTAATGCTTTAATATTTTAATAACTTTTCTTTTTACTTTAATATGTAACATTTATTAAAACAAACATTTTTTTTTTATTTATATAAGACATTGTGTTTTTAAATCAATCACAAATATATTTAATTATCATATTTATCACGTAAATTTATTTAGTCTGGCAAACTTGTAAATATTTTTTAAAATGTAATTGAATGGATAAAAAGATCCGTAAAAATGTGTACAGACCAGTAAAATTTTAAAATATCTGGTGCAGTGACTTAATTTTCTTATTTTCTATCCCTATATATGCATGTATATATGAAATCCTTTTTAAGAATTTCATAGGTTGCTTGAATAACATTAGCGAAATCTTGAGAAATATTGTTACCATTTATGTTATTATTTCACGTATTGAAATTTTTAACCTTCTTAAATTTCTCAATCTAAAGTAGTTTACCATCAACCAAATATTTGTTTATATATACAGATTCATTAGAATTTAAATAAATAATTAAATTGTAAAAATATGCTTCATACCCTTATGTAAATTTACTATTATCATCATCTTCAAATCTTATTACTAAATTATAAATTATCGTATTTTTAAAAGATAGCGTTAAGAAGTTTGGTAGTAAAAAATAACATCATAAATATAGTTTCATAGGTTGTAATTAACACCGCTCAGCATTAAAATTACCCCGACCATTTACCATTTTTACAAATTCTTATGTAAAATGACCTCCTTTTTCTGAATACGACGGCCATCTTACCCTATCACCCACCATTTTGTTGGGAGACGGCCCCCTATTTTTACCATTTTTCGGTAATTTTATGGCTATAAATTTGATTTATAGTGGAGAAAAGAAATATTTTAACTGTTAAATATCTTCTGAGGACCTAAAGAGATGAAAAATTCTATATCATGAACATTTGCAGCAAGGAGAAGATTTAAGGGGTGTGTGTGACGCGGGAAGGGGGGGGGGGGGTTATTTGCCACTGAAATTATAATTTACATTTATTATATTTTATAAATCGATTATTATTATCACTTAGTATACATTATATATATATATATTTTAAGAGTTAAAATAATTATTTTCCATTCTCCAAATCAAATTCATGGCCATAAAATTACCTAAGAGTGATAAAAATTGGGGTAGGAAGAGGCGTCCCGAGAAAAAAGTGGGTGATGGGGCAAAATGGGCGTTATATTCGGATTCAGGAGGTCATTTTACATAAGAATCAGCAGGAATGGGTATCAGGGCTCGATTTTTTTTTTTTTTTTTCAGCGTAGTGTAATCTTTTTTTGTTATACATATAATAACATAGTTTTTATGATGAATAAAATTGTCTTTACTGTTATAAATATCGACAGAGCAAAAAAAGAATTTAAAAAAATCCCTAGACTTAAATGAGTCAATTTAAAAAATAATACTATTAGAATTAAACTTCTAGAATTCCCTAAAAGATATATGAGTAGAAAATATCAATAGTGCAAAAATAGTCACTAAAACATTTTTTTAATTTTATTTAGTACACGTAAGGAAATTTAAGGGGTTACATGGGTTTTGAAGGCTAAAGAAAGCATATTTATTTATTTATTTATTTTATTTCATTTTTATTTATTTGTTATAATAATAAAAAAATTTTATTCAACATTTTGACCATACAAAAGAGCAACGTTTAAACAATATTTTATAAAATATACATTACAAATTTTGGAAAATTTAGCGGGTCCTGGTAGCAGTGGCTCGTGAACCGAAAATAGCTGAAGAGTTGAAAAATAACATTTTAGTTTTAATGCAAAATTTTCATTAAGCATAAATTTAACTGAAATAATTCATTTCATTTAAATGTAAACTTAAGCTCTATAAATGAATACAGTGTAAAATATTAGGTGAAGTGGTTTTGAGAAATTCGTGTCCACCGCTTTTTTGAAAGGGCTGAAATAAAAGGGCCACCGGCTGAATTTTCCAAAATTTTTAAGGAAAATTTTATAAATATTGTTTAAATGTTGATGTTTTATATGCTCAAAATTTTCAATAAAATTTTTTATTTATTATTAAAAAAAAAAAAAAAAAAAAAAAAAAAAAAAAACTTCAAAATCCATGTAACTATTTAATTTATAATTAACAGTTTTATTATCATATTGGAAAACCTAAAATTCTATATTTAAGAATACTTTTTATTTCACTAAAAATATTTGTGACGATAGAGAAATGGAGACACTTCACTCAATCAGGTTAATAACTGTTTTGATTATGGATGCCTTCACATCGAAAAGTAAAGGTAACTGGTTGTTTAATTAAAAATGGATCAGATACATTAAAGATGTGTGGAAGCATTAAAGATTGCATTAAAGATCGATGGATAGAAAGTTGAAAAGGTTATAAACAAAAATATACATCAAATCTTTAATGCTTTACGATATTTAAAACGAACGTTAAAGTGTTAAAACGAACGTTCAAGTGTGCCTTTAAAATTGTTACAACTCATAATTAGTGCTGGACGATATCAGAAATTAAATATCGCGATATATCACCAAGTTAATATCGATATTATGTGATATATTGCGATATTTCTTTCAAGATAGGAAAAAATAGACATTTGTTATTTTTTAAAGACATATGCACACGAATTTTAAAGTATACAAGTATAAAGTGTTTTCCATGTATTTTCTGGTATATTACTACCATAACTTTATCATAAAAAAAAAAAAAAAAAAACATAAAAAGTGAATCAATATTTTGTGTTTCTTATAACTTATACTGTTGCTTTTTAGTATACCTCTGTATAGTTTGTCCTCTATTCTTCCCATTTTAAGCATTAATTATTTTAAAATCATATTTTAACACAGCTAATATGCGATCTGTGTTTTATTTGTACCAAGTATATCAAAATTCATAATTCTACTAAAAATAAAGCTTAAGAAAAATTAAATAAAAAGGAAAATCATTCTAAATAGTTAAGAATTGCCATTGGATACACCTTTTTTGGTCGTAGAGAGTAATATTTTTTACTTAAAACTCTTATATGCATCCTAAATGTCAGTTACTTGTCATTTTTATTTTTGTATCTGCTTACCAAATCATTACAATATTTTTTAAATGTATATGTGTTCAATTCACATTCGTAATAGTTTCATATATTTGTAATAGTTTCATTATATATATATACATTGTCAGTATAAAAATTATATTATTTAAACAAAATTATGTTAAAGTTTCATTTTGTTACTTAAAGTAACTCATTTTGCAATTACATGTACGGCTTAAAAAAAAAAAAAAAAAAGAAAGAAAGAAAGAAAGAAAGGAAAGGAAAGAGAAAAAATAAATGCTACATAAAAAAAAGTAATAAACTATCCAATATTATATAATTTAATAAACTTTCACTGTAAAATTACTGAAGATAAAACTTTATTTTACATCAGTCAGATAGCACCCTTTCTCCCTTCCCATGTTTTCCAATGGGATTTTTGTCGCGTCGTTTTATAAAAATATTTTATTAAAAAATGAACTTTTTCGAATTCTGTTTTTTTTTTAATATTACTCTTTGAACAGGTCGTCTTTTAGCTTAAATTCTGTTTTTTGAATATTACTCTTTGAACAGGTCGTCTTTTAGCTTAGTGAACAATTTTTCGAAAAAATAAATTTAAATATTTTACTTAGAGATCCACACTTATCAGAGTCCATATTAGAGTCCATAATTTACTTATTGAAATAAAATATTTAAATAAATTTTTTCGAAAAATTGTTCACCAAGCTAAAAGGCGACCCGTTCAAAGAGTAATATTCAAAAAACAGAATTCGAAAAACTTCATTTTTGAATGAGATATTTTTATAAAACGAAGCAACGAAAATCCCATTCGATAACATGGGAAAGGAGAAAGGGACTGATGTACAACCCAAACAGTGATGCCAGATGGTCGAAAATTATTTCCCCAAACAGGTCTTCAAATTTCCCCAATTCAGGAGGTTCTTTTCGAAAAAATCCCCAATTTGATTTCTACTAAAAAGGGGAAATAAAAATTTTTTCAAAAAAAATATCAAGCAGATTTTTCTGTGATAAAAATTCCGATTTTTCCCCAAAAGAAGGCAATTTAAAAAAAAAAATCCCCAAATACCAATAAAGATATTGAAAGTCTCTAGTCGTAGGGATAAATCATTACGTTATCAACATTGACAGAGAGTTGAAGAACTCCCCAGATTTGTCCCCAAAAATTTTAGAATTCCCCAAAAAAGTCCCCACAAACATTTGGTCCAAAAGCCTCAAAAATCCCCAAAATGGGGACAAAATCCCCAATCTGGCATTACTGAGCCCAAAGCGAGTTAAACACATGTCGCATCTTATTGGCCAGAAGATATGGATACTTTGAAATAAACCAATATCAATGAACCAATAGCAGGAAATGAGCTAAAACAAAAGATATTGTTTTCATTCATAATAAGCGTTTGATTTTATATCGCCTGTCTGTGGTATTACACGTACGATCCACGAGCGATAATGTGCAATATTATCAAAGAACATATACTAACGGTAGTATAAATTCTTTCATATTAGCGTTTAGAGCCAGGGAAATTCATGAATGTAGAATGAGAAGTCAGTAAGTCAGTATACTGTAAGAAGTCGATATACTATGGGAAGTCGATATACTGTGATAGTTTAATTTTCCTGATGAATATCATTGACTTTTTGGACAGTGATATTTTCAAGAAAGTAGATATATTGCGGTATAGAGAGGATTGGAGAGGAAGGATTGCTTGGGGTTGGGAGGGGAAAAAGGGGGTTGCATTAGTATAAGCTATTCAGGTCTCTTTTTTTTTCGGGCTTTGCTTGGCGCGCGGTGATGCAGGTTTGTGGCGCGCACAAGGGGTTGCGTCACTTCCGCTAGCCAAACGGTTTGTTTGTTTTTTTAGAAAACACGGTGAATAAGCTATTCGGCGTTCTCTTTATTCCGAGCGTGGCGACTGGTGGTAGGTGCTAGTGAGAAACATTATTTATCGGCGTTTCGATCGATCGCTCAGTGTGCGCTAAAGAAATATCGTTAGAGGGATATATCAGCAAAGCTAGATCTTTAATATCGTTATTGCGATACTTAAAAAATATTGATACTTGGGGATATATTGATAAATACTCCAGCCCTACTCATAATCTCGTCAAAAACGTGAAAAGAGAAAAGCCTGAGAAAGGTGATGAACAAATTCAAGGCTTTAAAACAAATAAATTGGAAGTGGGAAAAATGGATTAAATTATATGTTTTTGAAATGATTTTTTTTTTTTTTTTTTTTTTTTAAAGTACGACAGATCTATTTCTTTCAGACAGCTATTTTGTGTTGTCGCCATTTATTGTAGTACACCTTGAAATTTATTTTATTTTATTTTTTAGATTTAGATAACATTTATTTAAGAAAATAAAAAGTGCGCATGAAGAATTAAATATAATGATACGGGATAATTTAATTTAATTTAATTTATAGAGATGTCAATGATATATTAAAAACTACTTTAGCCATTTTCTTTCTAATAATAAACAGAAAGGAAAACGGATAATATTTTACCTAGAGATATTTTGTATATTGACCAATTAAAACATGTTTTTCCTTTTCCCTTTCGCAATAAGCTAAAAAATATTTTAAATAAAATTGAGAAATATCGTGCTAAAGCGATGGAATAGCTTGGACCTCTTTTTGAAATTTGGCATCGAAGTAGCTCGGGCGTTTCTTGCCATGATCTTGATATGCGATATAGTGATAGACAATTTAATTCATCGTCAAAATAGCATCAAAATTTTTTAATTCACCATGGGGATCCTATATTATCTATAACTGAAAAATTTTCACAGATGGATATAGAATCCGTTGCTAAGGAACGCAATGCAGTTAGCACATGCCTTTACATGGAAAAATAGACCCCCCAACCCCCCCCCCCCCCCAAAAAAAAAAAAAAAAAGTCCTGTAGTACTAAAATATATTTTTAAAGCCCCTATTTTTTCATTTGTGATAGATTTTTTTTTTTTTTTTTTTTTTGTCACAAAGCGATCCATCATTACCTTGTACCTTTATATATTAAATGAATCAGTCATTTTATGTAATGGTTCAGTATATCATGTAGCGTGACTTACTTGCTTCTCAGTCTTATCTTCATCTTCTCCATCACTCGCTTCGCAAACTGTCCTAATGCTTCAATAATGATTTGTTTAATAGTATTCATTTTCCTAGATTTTTTGTTTCACCTGTTATCTCACTTTCTTTTGGTTGGAGGTGTAATATTAAAAATAAATGTACCGTTGTTTATTACTAAAAATATACATCGTAATTTAACACCGAAAAAAAAAAAAAAAAAAAAAAAAAAGGCCATGGAAGACCGCAGTTTATCTATAAAACGGATAATCTGTTCGCGGATAATCGAATGTTTACTGTAAATATAAAATTAACAATCTTATATGTGATTTTCTATACAGTGGGTACATATTTCATCAAAATTCGATTTTTCGTTTCCCATGTCACCAGCCAATTAGACTCAGCAAATTTTTTAGCCTATAGCTTATAAGTCAATTCCCCATATAAGAAACATGTAAGATTTATTTATTTATTTTATTTTATTTATTTATTTATTTTATATTTTATTTATTTATTATTATTATTATTATTATTTTATTTATTTTTCTTGGAACGTCGGCTTTTTTTTTTTTTTTTTTTTTCAATCTTGTTGTCGCGTACTCAGAATATAAATGCTTTTGCCTGGTACTGAAAAATGTAAAGTCAAACTAAATTCTCATTCATTTTTCTTAGTTTTTGGCCTGTATCCAGTTCTTTTTCTTTTTCGCATTTCACACACTACCACCTGACGCCAAAAAAATAATAATAAATTTATTTCTAAATCTCAAACAGCTTGAAGGCTTTAAATCTTAAAAACTATGTTTGATAAGATTTACATGGCTTGAAGCGGAGAAACGATTACGGAACAAACTTTGTTAGAATATAAGGTTTCTTGCTCCACAGACATATGCAAGAATGTATCTTTTTCGTTGTTACACATTCATTGGAGAAATATATCTCCTGAACTCTTTTTCTTGTTTTCTTTTTTATATCTCCATCAAATAGAACGAAAAAGTTTTAAAGTGAAACGAATGAAATTTGGGTCGTTTTGATATATTTCTTTCAGGGAGGATATAAGTAAGGTAATTATTTTTGAGAAAAAGGTCACGTAATAAATGTTATATGATAGTTTTATTAGGAACATTCAGATAATAAAATAAGTAAACGTTATTTATTGAACTCTCAAAAGTCATTAATCATATTGAATTAACCCATTCATAAATGTATAATGATTATGAAAAACTAAAAAATTTTAGATTTAAAAAAATAGACACATATTCGACTTTTAAATTAAGAATATTTTTTTTTTTTTAGAGTTTGCAATTATTTTATACAAATACTCATATATCATCGAATATTTAACGTATTTATTTTAAAACTTAATATAACATTTTTCTGCATTAAACCTTATACTTTTCGTATAAATTTGGAAAATTTTGGATTAAATTGCAAAACTTGACAATATATATACATTCATTGCATTTTATAAAAGAATTTTTATGAATACAAATATTTTTCTTACAAAAATGCACACAAATATTGTTCATAGCAAATAAATGTATTTGTAAAAAATGATTTCAAGAGTTATTTGAAGGTTCTTTTCTTCTTTTTAATACTTTCCAAAAAGACATTTTTTATAAATTTTGTTTGTCTGTATGTATGTGCATTTTTAAACACCTTCAAGATACTTGAAACCTGGGTTGGAACATTAGGCCCAGCCCAAAAAGAAGTTCATAAAAAATCCAGGCCCATCAACAAAAATCCTTTGGGGTTTTGATCGAAAGCGGTTTTTTCGAAAAACTTTTTATTATTTCGCAAATCCTACTCCTATAGTCTTGTTTAATTAAATGAATCTTATCCTTTTAGCCAAAAAACACTTAATTTTGTATCTATAAATTAGTATTATATATCTAAAAAGGAATATAGTTATTTTTAATAATACCACTTTTTATTATCTATAATAATTTTTGCTCCTCACTTCCTAGGAAACTAAACAAAATATTTAGATTAAAAATATGCATAAATTTTGTTCATAATCGATATTTAATTTACAGTTTTTTTTTTTTTTTTTTTTTTTTTTTAACTGCACGAGAATTGTTACTTTTATTTTAATATTGAGAGCAAAATTTAGTACTTTTTGTTATTCTGGAATACTACTTTGTAAAACTTTTCTTATCCACCTGTATATAAACATTTTCAAGAGATTAATAAAATTGACTAATCTTAAAAGTATGATGCGAAGTTTGTAATTAAAACAGACCAAATGAAGTAATAAGACTTTAAAAAATACATTTTAAATATTATACATAATGTACATTATACATTAATTATGCAATTGTAAATTCCCAAATTTCACTTTTATGATTTACTAATCAATGAATTGAAATTTATTTATTGAAATTTATTTTTCCGACTGAGTGAAAATAATGCTTGGACCGGGAGTCGAACCCGAGATCTTTGACTTACAAGGTCAAGGCTCTACCAATTGAGCTATCCAGGCCGACAACCGGTGGACATTACTCACTCAGACAACCTTTGGGCAGAAACTACTGGTCTATCATGTAGATAGCTCAACAGAAATAAGCCGCAGGTAAAGGAAAACACCATTAAACAATGGGAGAAAGAAATACAATATATTAAAATCACACAGTCAACTGATTGGGAAGAAAATCGTATTTATTGAAATTTATTTTCCCGACTGAGTGAAAATGCCTTTCTTTCTCCCATTGTTTTATGGTGTTTTCCTTTACCTGCGGCTTATTTTTGTTGAGCTATCTACATGATAGACCAGGTGTTTCTGCCTAAAGGTTGTCTGAGTGAGTAATGTCCACCGGTTGTCGGCCTGGATAGCTCAATTGGTAGAGCCTTGACCTTGTAAGTCAAAGATCTGGGGTTCGACTCCCGGTCTAGGCATTATTTTCACTCAATCGGAAAAATAAATTTCAATAAATATGATTTTCTTCACAATCAGTTGATTGTGTGATTTTAATATATTGCAAATACACTGTTATTTCGTTTATAATATTTTTAAACCTTTAATAAGTTTTCACGTGCTACTCAAAACTTGTTTCATAATTTTGACCATGGGAAGCCAAATGTCGAGAAAATCTATGCAATGGATGAAGAGCTGGTCCCGGCCTAAATCAGTCTAATTGCAGCCTGAAGGGACAGATACTTATTCGGAGTTCCCTTACACTTATTTAAAACCAAAAAAGGTCATTAAAGTTAGCTTAATAGTTGATTTAGGTACTCGTTTTGGCACGGAGTCGGGGGCCGGGGCAGTTGCCTTGAATACTCTTGCTATAAACAGGCCCTGCTACAGAGTGCAGCGTTATAAAAAGGCAACGAAAGTCGCAATACAACTTGTATTTGTTAGCCTTTTATTCATTTTTTTTTTCCAGATTTAACCTAAGTTTAGCAGTTTATTTTGGTAAATATGGGAATGAAGCATGTTCTTTTATGATTTCAGAAATTGAAATGATATTTATTTTTTTTACTTTAAAATTAGAATTATTTTGTTAACTCCCAAATGCATTGGCTTTATAAAATTGTGCATATGATATACGTATTTCTAACATGCTTTCTGACACATCAAGGATTTTGCAAGAGTGACTAGTTTTAAATCATTTTACATGTAAATATCAACGCCATTTTATGGCATCATATGAATTATAATCAAATTAGGAAATTCCAATTGTAATGTAGAATACAGGAGTTGCTATATAACTTCAATATTGGCATGTTTTTTGACATGTTGAATTTTAGTGCAGATCACTGGAATAACCAGTTCTAAATAATAATAATAATAATAACGTGTTTTGAATTGCATACTGATTTCAGTACAGGTGGCTTTTATTTTACTCGTGAAACTTTTAAAATACCATTTTTGAAATCAGCATGGCAGGCAAGTGAGTAAAACTTTTTAACACGCTTTTATTAGCTTCACATGTATGTATGTATGTTTGTATGTATGTATGTATGTATATTTGTAACTGCTCTGGGAGCAAACAAAAAATTTATATTGTAAATAAATACTTTCCCTACGTGAACGATGTGGCGTTGAGGTAAGGCGCCGCGCTATGAACCTAAAGGTTCAGCGTTCGATCCCAGTCAAGGGAGATTTTTTAAAAATGGTTTTTGTTTAATTCTAAATTATTTTAATTAAAGATTTAAATGTATGTAAATATTATGGTGTGTCACTCACACGATTTTCTCTTACCCTGCATTTTAATACTAAGATAGATATTTTGTGCTTTTTTAGTTCACATTTCTATAAAAGCGTATTCTTTATTTTTTTAAACTATTATATTATTGTAATATTAATGATTCTTTCTTTCTTTTCTTTTCTTTTTTTTTTTTCTTTTTTTTTTTTTTTTGCGATGTATATATATATATATATTAATTACTTATTAATAAAAGTGTATTTGTATATAAAAAAGGCGCCAAAGGCAGCACTAAAAATTATACAAAAATATATAATTTAGAAAATATGGTGAAACTTGAAGACAAGTGGGCGTGTATAACAAGAAAAAACGTTAAAAAAAGTAACGAATTATAGTAACGATGAACAATTGTAAAAAACAACACTACATGCGAAAAACACCCTTCCGCTTCCTCTTCAGTGGGTGGGAGCAGCAGAACAGACAATAAATTAAATTAAAAGAGGCCTAACAGGTTTCGGAAACATGGCGAAACTAGCATACTCCCAACAAAATCAAGAATAAATTACTGGCAAATTATATATAACAATCTTCATGTAAATTAGATATAACAAAATTGGTGCTTCATAAGAGTAACATAACTAAATTAATATAATAATCCAAAAACTACAAAGTCGATATTTGTGATAAAAATAATTTAATAAAAGGGCATGCTAGATCGTCATGTTCCCACCCAGACCTGAAAGGCAAAAAGATATTGTAATGAACTGAACTTACTGCAATGTAGAAATAGGTCTTTAAAGCAAAAGCAGATGATTCACATGTAGTGGCTCAATACTGGCGCTGTCTTGTCCGATGTTCCAAAATCATAGTCCAAACTCTCCGAGTCGCTCAGCACCAAGTAGCTGCAGTCCGACATAAGGCGTTCCACAAGTTGGATTTTGGCCATGAGTCTTCATCAGCAAGCACTACTAGACACCAAGAACCACAAGTGAAGAAACCTTACCGCAGCTATCACCCCAATCGCAAACATTTATTAAAATTATTGGTGTAAAACTTTATGAAATTTAATGGATAGTTATTATTGTAAAAAAGATTAGCAATGAATTTAAAAACTTGTTTATTGTAATTAGAATATTTATTGCATATCTTATAGAATCTATTTAGTTGACCAATTAAAATATTAATATAGATTTTTTTTATGCAAATTACTATACCAGTGAGGCATGCTGTAACTATTAAATGAAAAATCTTTCTTTTTGTCATATATATATTTTGTCATTTTTCTTTTATGACAAAAAGAAAGATTTTTCATTTAATAGTTACAGCATGCCTCACTGGTATAGTAATTTGCATAAAAAAATCTATATTAATATTTTAATTGGTCAACTAAATATATTCTATAAGATATGCAATAAATATTCAAATTACAATAAACAAGTTTTTAAATTCATTGCTAATCTTTTTTACAATAATAACTATCCATTAAATTTCATAAAGTTTTACACCAATAATTTTAATAAATGTTTGCGATTGGGGTGATAGCTGCGGTGAGGTTTCTTCACTTGTAGTTCTTGGTGTCTAGTAGTGCTTGCTGATGAAGACTCATGGCCAAAGTCCAACTTGTGGAACGCCTTATGTCGGACTGCAGCTACTTGGTGCTGAGCGACTCGGAGAGTTTGGACTATGATTTTGGAACATCGGACAAGACAGCGCCAGTATTGAGCCACTACATGTGAATCATCTGCTTTTGCTTTAAAGACCTATTTCTACATTGCAGTAAGTTCAGTTCATTACAATATCTTTTTGCCTTTCAGGTCTGGGTGGGAACATGACGATCTAGCATGTCCTTTTATTAAATTATTTTTATCACAAATATCGACTTTGTAGTTTTTGGATTATTATATTAATTTAGTTATGTTACTCTTATGAAGCACCAATTTTGTTATATCTAATTTACATGAAGATTGTTATATATAATTTGCCAGTAATTTATTCTTGATTTTGTTGGGAGTATGCTAGTTTCGCCATGTTTCCGAAACCTGTTAGGCCTCTTTTAATTTAATTTATTGTCTGTTCTGCTGCTCCCACCCACTGAAGAGGAAGCGGAAGGGTGTTTTTCGCATGTAGTGTTGTTTTTTACAATTGTTCATCGTTACTATAATTCGTTACTTTTTTTAACGTTTTTTCTTGTTATACACGCCCACTTGTCTTCAAGTTTCACCATATTTTCTAAATTATATATATATATATATATATATATATATACGAGGTGTAGCTATTAAATAACGAGACTATTGCTGCTACAGATGAACTACATATGCGCCAACGACCGACAGCTGTGCAGCGTAAAGCCTGCTCTTTCGATTGCTGCGCCTTCCGAGTTTGTAGAGAAATCAGTCTGGCCGTAACCTTCGTTTGTGTAAGAGGTGTACGTTTCGTTTTGCCGAAGACATGATAAGTGTAAAAATAGAGCAACGAATCGTCGTGAAATTTCACGTGAAACTTGGTAAAACCTCTACTTAAACTTATCTTTTATTAAAACAAGTTTATGGTGATGAATGTTTATCATGTGCGCAAGTTTTTGAGTGGTTCAAGCGTTTCCATGATGGCCGAAAAGACGTTGGAGATGATGACCGCCCGGGTCGCCCTTCCATGTCCAAAATGAATGAAAATATCGAAAAAGTCACTAATCTGGTTAGATCTGACCGTCGGTTATCTATCTTGAGGTGCATGCTCAACTCCGTGGAAGAGTAAGGAGAAAACGACCCGAATTGTGGAAGAACAAGTCATGAGTTCTCCATCAAGACAACGTGCCGGCTCACACTGCATCGTCTATCAAGATGTTTCTAGCCAAGTACAACATCCCAGTTTTAGACCATCCGCCTCATTCGCCTGACCTGGCCCCATGTGACTTTTATCTGTTCCCCAAAGTTAAATCTGCATTAAAAGGAGCATGATTTGAGTCAGATTAAGCTGTGAAAGTAAAAGCGGCACGCCTTATGCTGGCGCTCACAGAACAAGACTTCCAGCGCGGTTTTGAACAATGGAAAATTCGCATGGAGTGTTGTAGGGACAGAGGAGGGGTGTATATTGAAGGTGATAATAACTAAATACGGATAAATTTAAAATAAAATGTTTTACAGCAATAGTCTCGTTATTTAATAGCCACACCTCGTATGCATATATATATTATGTCTAATTCTAAGAATATCCCAAATTTCAAGAAAGAAAGAGTTGAATGATTCTTTTGAAAGTAATCCTGAATTCAATAGCTATTATGAAAATTTCTCGTCAAGCACTAATAAAGAGGAAGATAATTTGAATGCATGTAGAGGAAGAAATAGAATAATATAGAATTTTGAAGATGAGAGTTAAGAAAGCAATGAATTTCAAAATATTAATTGTTATTGATGAAATAGTTTGGAAAAAAAATCGAAGCAAGTTCAGATTCTGGCAGACCACCTCTTCATATCATTTTCAATGATATATCAGATCCAACTCGACACGTCAGACGAAACATTATGCTAGATTGATGATGATAAATTAGGCTAGGATTCCCAATCTGATTCAATAATATCTGATATATGCGCATCAGTATATCAAAAAATGATAGATCAAATTATCTATGCTTAACTGATAATTAGAAATCCCGACACTTTTGGCAATTATTCAAAATGCAAATCTGTCAAAAGACACTGTTTCTACGAAATAGGTATACACAAAAACGTGGTAGAAATAGTATATGTAAAGAGTGATCATTTTAAAAGACTACACGTTGGTTTGTCTTATTACTCTTAAATCTGATGGATGTGGCAACTATTTTAACGCTGAAGTATAATATTTTTAACCTTGATTAAGTGTGGGAGACAATTTCCGACACTGATGGACTATTACAACTTTAATTTTGCGGTAAAACAGAAATGGGGAAGCACAACATTACTTAATACTGTGATAATTTTATTTCTGAGAAACATAAATTAATTCAAATTTTTTACATTATTATTCCTATCCCGTCAAATTTTTTTTCTTTCTTTTTGCGGGGCTATTTCAAAGATAGAGTCCGCTAGAGAAGGCCTGCAAACATCGATGAATTAAAACAAATCATAACTGAAGCTCGTCAATAACACCAACAATGCTGTCAAAAAACTTGGTTTAACATGATCATATTTGTATTCAAAATGGTGACGAACATTTTCAACATTTTCTGTAAGGAATGATAATGTAAAAAACTTGAATTAAATTATGCTCTTCAAAAATAAAATTATCACAGGATTAAGTAACATTGTGTGTCTCCATTTCTGTTTTACCTGACAAATGAAGTTGTAACAGTCCAACAGAGTTGAAAATTACTTCCCACACTTAAACAAGGTTCAAATAATTATACTTCAGTGTTAGAATACTTGCCACATCCGCCAGATTCAAAGGTAATTAAAATAGGGAAAAAAAGGGGGGGTACTTTTTTAAACTGATCACCCTGTATATATATTGAAAATCTTTTCAAACATTGCTGTAGATGAAACCAAGGATCACATGAAGAACTAGAATATATATATATATATATATATATATATATATATATTAAAGTGGAGAATTTTAGAACGTTATAAAATTTCGCAATTAATAGATACATGATTATTAAATAGATATTAAATAGTTAATAAATTAATTAAAAAGAATTTTTTTAACAAACCTTCAAAACAAATAATTAATATGATCAAACCCAAAAATACCATAAATATAGTGAATCAAGACAATAGGAAACACATGAAAGCATGCTTTATTCCTTACTTTATCAAGGGCTACAAATTAGTGTACAAAATTATAATTTAAAACGTTGTAAAATAAAGAATAACAAACGATTGAAAGCCAACGAAATCTAAAGTTACCAAACAGAATTAATTAATCTCTACATTAAATAACCTGAGAAATACAAAAGTACTTTAATAAAAACAGTTAGCTTAATTGACTTATTAATTAAACAAAATTGAATTTCTTCACAACAAACTTACCGTAACTTTATTCCACAATTAATTCCTGTAAATCATATAGCAAAACCAGATGGTGAAATGAGAGTGAATCAAAATTTATTATTAAAATGTAGAAAAGAGAGAGCTAGTTCGCCATTAAACTTAAATAACCAGAGGGTTTCCCTATCGTTTTTACAAAGCAATAAATTGAATTGAAAAATAATGGAAATATCTTTGGAATTGTCAGAAAACATATGCACTTATATATTGGTGCGAAAAAATAAATGTATTTTAGTTCCCCACCATATTATAGATATGGGGTCATAGGTATTTTTGATTCAGTTTTTGACTTTTTTACAAGTTTTGAAGTGTGAGGAATCCGTAAATAATAAAATTGGTATGGTGTAGGTTTTCTAAGTTGTCTGTTAGTTTGTTCATGTGTCAGTTTGTTAGTTTATAAGTCTGTTTATACGGCAGCTAAAGAACAAGTAATAGCAGAAAGGTCAGACTAGTTTTAAAATGTTATTTATGACACTGGAAAAGAAACATGTTGGTTTTCAACATTCTACTTAAAAAAATTTTAAGGTATTTGAAATTTAGGATTTCTTTACATGGGAAAATAGGGCAAATTTTCGCTTAACGTGCATTAAAATGAAAACTTTTACTGTGAAAATGTCAGACCTGATTTAAAATATCAGTTACGATGCTCGCATGAATATCATTAACAATGAAAATTGAACTTTAAAAGTTCGTAAGTTATTTGAAACTTACGAATTTCTTAACATAGTAGAACAGGAATTTCTTTTCTATGAACGTCCATTTTGAGGGATATTATTTTAATTGTAAAGATGTCAGACGAATTTTAAATATTATTTTGAGTACTGGAATGAACATCATTAATTACGAATTTAAAAATTTAAAAATTTCGTTACTTATTCTAAATTTACGATTTTTATAACATGGCAGAATAGGCAAATATTCGGATAAACGTCCATTTCGAGAGATAATTTTCCCTTAAGTGACATATTTAATTATGAGAATAAGCATTTTACTTTAATAATCTCTACACAGACAAGCATGATGATTTGTACCTCAAGGTGCCCTCATGACATCACCGTGATTTCAAAGAGCCTTGCCTTTGCTACTATAATGATTAAATAGTAACGCTGAATACAGCTTGATCCCAAGCCAAAAGATACGTCTGTTACGCCGCTAACCCTTGATGCGAAACTGCACCCGACAACTTACCTTGAGACCACAGCCGCCACCTTCAATCTGCAATGTGCCAAAAGACACGTTTTCAGAATGATGGATCACAGCAGTAATTTATAGGTAACATTTCACCGGTGTCTTTGGTAATCTCCAGAGGAAAGCCAAATCTCTAATAGTGAGAAAGGAAAATATATAATTGCGTCATGCATTTACAAGGGGGTTAATTCGCAAGTTCCGCTATTTTGCTTTGCATTTAGTCTATGTACAGTAGTATCTAAAATGCCAATCAGTTAAAGCATGTTACCAAAAATAATTTATCCCTCTTTATGCTTTAGGGTGATGATTTAGTAGACGACTGGAAGGGAGATTGCAAGAACATGTGTGTTGTGGTGAAGAAGAAAACAGTAAATTTTAAAAATAGTACCTAAACCTTAATATTAAAATTTTGCATTACTCACCAGTGGCTGGTTAATTCTTTGTGACTTGCAATTTTTTCTTTCTTTTTCTTTCTTTTCTTCCTTTTTTTTTTTTTTTAATTACTAAAATCATATCTCCACCAAATTTAAAAATATATATAAATTAAAAATATTCCTAATTTTATGAAGGGCCTATTTTGCATTCACACATTTTTGTAGAGTGCCCATTTAAACATTCCGGTGTTATTTATTTGTTTATCTATTTATTTATTTGTGTAGGTTATTTTTTATACATGCTGATTTTTGTGATCATTAAAACCATGTCACTAAAATAGACCAGTCCCACAATCGTTTTCAGGGTTCTCAATTTTGTGAAATATCTCTTTATGGTCTCAAATTTTCTATAGTCAATGAATGACATTTACACTTTTATTTTGTGTTCTATTATCAAATAATAAGGACTGTGACGAATGATATTGGTCAATTTTGAAAATGTATAATTAATTTATTTCTACATCTATGCATCTAAAACAAATTTCTTTTTCATGTATCAACCTTGAAGAATACAAGTTCATAATATTTATACTATAAATTACAGTAGTTTGAGAAAAAGAAATGAATGAAGATGAACGTAGATAAAGGACTGTTGCCAAATTCGTAAAGAATCCACAGAAACCATAGCATAATACTGCTAAAAACTTAAAAATTCCCAGAAGTACTGTAAATAGAGTATTAAATAGATTTAATGAAACATTGCCAACGAAAAGGAAATCTTGTTGTAAAGAAAAATTCGGAGCTCATGATATTCAACTGGACAAAAATATAGAAAGAACAGTATATCGAAATCGAGGAATTTCAGTCAGAGATGTGGCAAAAAAATGTGGAACAAATATATTAATCTTTCAGAGGGCTAAAAAATGATTGAACTTTAGAACGTATAAAAAATAAAAAATGCCTAAAGTGACAGAAAAACAAAAAATATCTATAAAACTAAAAGCTAGAGAATTGTATGAATATACAAGCAAGAATACGTTTCATTGGATTTTAGACGATGAGACCTACGTCAAAGCGGACTTTTCTACTGTTCCTGGCCCTCAGTATTATACAAAAAAGAACTTTGAACATCTGCCTCAATCGTAGACATCCATTAGTTTGGAAAATTTTTGAAAAAAAAAAATATATATCTTCTTGGATCGCTATTTGTCAGTGTGGAGATAACAGTAAGCCGTTTGTAACGGAAAGTACAATTAATCATAAATTTATATAAATGAATGCCTCATGAAGCGTTTTCTGCATTTTTTAAACAAACACGATGTGCCTACATTATTTTGGCTCGATTTAGCCACAGTTTATTATTAAAAAAAATGGAAGAAATTTTATGAAACAAAATTCCATCAATTCCGTGCCAAAAACCATAAACCCACCAAATGTCCCACAATGTCGCCCTATTGAGAGATATTGGGCTCTATTTAAAAAAAATTAAGATGCTCAAAGAAATGTGCCACCAGCAAAGAACATTTCACTCATTTGATCAAAAAAGCTATCAAGGGGATCCCAAAAGAGACCGTCAAATCACTAATGAAAGGCTTTCGTACAAACCGACAAAAAGAATAAGAAAAACTGTAAAAAAAATTTTGTTTTCACTACTAACATATTTTTGCACACCCAATTTCTCATATTCATGCAAAGATTGCGAAATAAATTTCAAATTAATAAACAGTATATTTATTTGTAAATGATCGATATCATTCATCACAGTCCTTATGTGATATTTTTTCAGTTAATTGTGGGGGTTGGGACAAGAAAGTGCCAAGCCACATCTGGTTATTATATTGGTACATGTCACCCATCATGAAAAGTATCGATTCGTGACATCTTTCGTGGATATCGGAACTTCTTTTTTGCGCCATCTGCTCGTGTGTGTATATATCATATTGGATTGGTATATTGTATTGGAGAGGAAGAGATGATTTTTTGATTTTTTGGAAGAATGTAGATTTATGACCATTTTTCAAATACCATGATGCATTTTCCAATATGCATTTCATATTTCATGCATGACTAATTAGCTACATCCAGTGATATTTTTTATCCTTTTAAATAATTTAAAAAGTTAAAATGGGGTGTTTCCTTAATAGCTTTTGCACCAATTATTCAATTGTTCAATCGGATGATTGGTTCAAAAGGTATTAAACAAAAACTCCATTTAATTTTATAACTATTAAAAGGAAAAATAAGTTAATGCAAGAAAGAAAGAAAATCAATGGGTGCATTTACCTCCTCATGCATGAATCTAAAAATGCATGAAATATGATATTTGGAGAATGGTCACAAAACCACATTAATATATGTATATATGTATATTAAAATAAAACCAAAAAACATCTTTTCTTCTCCAATAGGGTATACCAATCCAATATAATATACATATACGAGCGATCGCCGCGAAAACGTAGGTCCGATACGAAGAGGTTACCAAAAAAATGTGTTACCTTCAAATCGCGTCGCAAATTGTTACTTTTCATAATGGGTGACCTATATAAAACTTAACCACATGTGGCTTAGCCCTTTCTTGTTTCAACTTCCACACAATTGCCAAAATACAAAACCATTTTATCGCTGATTTAAAAAAAAATATGTTTATTCGCAGGTAGTTACTGAAATACATTACTTTTTATTATTATTATTATTATTATTATTATTATTATTATTATTATTTATTTTATTTATTTCTTTATTTTTATTTCTTTCTTTATTTATTTTGCCAACAATATTTAAAATAGACAGTTATTTTATCGCTACATTAATCTTTTTCGCCGCATTTTCAATTTACGTTTAATCACAGCTAATTTCTTTCAGTTGATTCTAAGATTCTAAGACGGAAGGTGGCCGCTCACCACTATGCAGCGGTTTTGAGCGATTTCAACCTTTAGAGAGGGGCTCCGATGGCACTGTGGTGATTCAAAAGAGCCCGTGTCTAAAGGTTAAACCTCCTCCGTTGTTTATTGCATAAACAGAAAAAAAAAAAAAAAAAGGTTACAGAGGTCGCCAAAGCGGAGCTTTCACACGACAGAGGGCGACAAGGATGAAGCTTGTTTCCAAAGTACGCCTTATTGTGTCTGTCGATTTTTGAAATACAGATCATTTCAATTTCACCTCTGTTTGATTTAATTTATGTTTGATTGCCAAAATATTCAATTTTACGTAGTAAATTAATGAAGTTCTCCCTAAAGAAGCTCTTAGAGGAAAAAATAAGCAGCGAGTTGTTGAATTCTTTAACTCCCCATTTTACATTGTTTAATCGCCAAGCAGCGGGTGCTGAATCCTTGTCATCCTTGGCGGTTTTTGCATTACCATGATTTTTGAAAGGAATTAAATGTGTTCACTACATAACTCGGAAGGTTATATATATTTTTTTTTTTTTATCGCCAAGGACGACAGATATTAAATCTGTTCCCCTATTTTTTCTAATGCCTATATTTTTTACTATTGCATTTTTTAGTTAATTTAGGCAGTATATAATACTTTCTATATATATTTCTAATGTAAATTAGGTAATAATTTTACACATTTGAAAATATTTCAAGAGTTTATTATTATTATCGTCATTTTAATTTGGAAAAATGAACTACAGCTTCAGTTGTTAATCTCTGCTACCTACTTCTTAAAATAACGAAAGATAAAACGTACTCGATACTCTGTAAAAGTTTTAGGTGATGATTTTCTTCTTGGCCCTAAATTTAAAATACTTTGGATATATTTTATGCCAAAATATATTCGACGTATTAAAAAAAAAAAAAAAGTTTTTAAGTAAAAAAGATAAAACGCTTTAAAGGCAAAAAGAAATGCAGTCAAATATACACATACAACATTATTTCATTATGTACAATATATAAAGTTAATATGGTAACTCATTGGTTCCTTATCTATATCGCAACTTTTTGTGTCATTCTTTCCTCTATGTTAAATTCAGTTCTATATTTTAGTGTGCTGTTATTGTTTTAGTTCTATTAATTGCTAAATTTTAAGATTAAATTTTATTACGTTATCTATTATTTATATATATATATATATATATATAAACAACATGAAAGATTGCCAATAAGAAAATTTATTTTCTAAAAGTAGAAAAAAAATCAATAAAAGATAGTTGCTGACAACAAATTACAATCCTAGATTTATTTTTACATTGAAAAAACTTTTTTTTTTTTTTTTTTTTTTGGCCCCATCGTAGACCCAGGCCGTCGCCAATTACCCATTGCGCAGTACCAGTTTGTCGTTAAACCCAACCAACCAACTTTTGTAACCATGGATCACATTTTAATTTTCCCGAGGAAAATGACATCATGACGGAAAATAACGCCATAAGAGAAACTTTTTTCAAGGTGGCAAATAGAATAACTTTATAAACCTGAAGTTTTTATTTGCTAACTTCCTTAATTAAAAAGATAGAAATTTCTTTCTTGGAATACACGGCACACATTGGTGCCTCTCATGATGCGGAGAACTTTGCCCTCCGCGAGAAGATGCAGTCACAGACAAAAAAATTTGACGCCAGCAACAGTAACTTTTTTTTTTTTCAATATATAGAGAAATTATTAGTAAAAATTTTGTGAAGGTGCTTTTTCGTAATCAGTAGATTGTTTTGGAAAATGAGTTTTTAGAAGTAATATTTAAATATGTCTATATATTACTTAGTAATGATGGCTATGGTACGACTTTACTGCACAAGACTTCAGACCATTTCAGACCCAGTAAACAATCTCAGTAGCTTTTTTTTTTTTTTTTTTTTTTTTTAATCATAGAAAACAACGTTTATTCCAATAAACATTGAATGATTTCATATAAAATCAGAACTGTTTCTTAGAATATAGTACTTTTTTAGTAACTCCCGGCTTAGTGAATGGAGTGATCTCCCATGATATTTTCGCACTGAGTTTTGGTACGTTGAGGATAATATTAAATACGATTGTCAATTCAGTTACGATATTAAAGGAAAATAAATTTATTTCATATTTAGTCTTACTTAGAAAAAAATGCAGGGCCCTGAAGTGTAAAGATCTACATATATAAAATCTAGCCGTTAGTGTACTGGGCGGGTTACACATAGTTATTTAGGTTTTATTTATATAATCAGTAAAAACTGCTAGGAAAACTTATAAAAAGAAATATTTCTGTTGAAATTACAGATAGTTAAGAGCGTAAGATATTGCAGTTATATATAAAGTTTTCAGATAGCAGGAGTAAATGATTTTTGTGGTAACTGCATTAAAGGCTGTATTCACCAATAACCTCAACTCTCGGTTGAGCACGAAAACTTGAAAAGCGTATAAAGATAGGGTTCAACTCTTCAGCAACACTTGACGCGTTGCTTTTGCCATCTAGCGGCATTGTTATTTTCGGATTTTTTAGCTGAAAATAACCAATCAAATGTTATACGAAATCTTTGACGCTAGATGGCAGAAGCAGCGTGGTAAATATTGTTGAAAAGCTACACTCTGCCTTTAGATGCTTTTCAAGTTTTTGCGTTGAACCGGTAGTTGAAGTTGATGATGAATAAGGCCGTAAATTTCGAAGGTTAGCAAGTTGCAAAGATTTTATCAGTCACAGTATATTAATTAACATGTGGGAAATTTAATAGTCAGACGACTTAATAAAACACTTTTGGGATTTCATTATATTACTTCCATTCCCCTACGTAGGTAATGGAAGTATTGTATTTGGTGCAAAAATTTGATATCGAGTTTTCGCCTGATTTACACGTTTTAAATCCTCCTGAGTCCAAAAAAGTAGTTTTTGGCAATTGGTCAATGTGTGTGTGTGTATGTATGTATGTATGTATGGAATCTTCTGGCTGTCATATTTCCGAAACTAATAAAGATACACCTAAGAAAATTCAGAATTGATACAGGTCTCGTATACAGATGAATTTTCCAAATTTTGGTGAAAATTGGAAAAACAGAAGGGAGACATACGAAACTGAAATTGGGGCCGTAAGTAAGTATCTCAAAAACGGCTCCAACGATTTTCTTCAAAGTTGCTATATAATAACTCTATTAGATGCCCTTTCGAATGATATAGTTGGTTAGTTCATGAGAATGGATACGCGTCCTGTATAAATAGCTCAATTTCCGGTCTCGCAAATGCATTCCTTTAAAAACGGCTGTACGGATTTTTTCCAAACTTGCCATATTAACTTCCTTTTAAATATCCTTTTGTATGCAATTATTGTTTTCCGGTCAATAATTGAGTATGCCAAGTTTTAGTAAAAGTTGGTATTCCAAAAAATGCTCTAAGGATTTTCTTGAAAATTGTTACATAAATCCATCTTAGATACCCTTTCTCGTGTATTACGTGGTTATTACAGGAAAGTTAACGGTCATTATGATTAGGTAGTGCAGATTTACATCTCAGAAATTGGTGCTTAAAAAATAACTCTATCATTTTTACCCCTTATTTTTTAACTCGCTATGCAAACTCTGTTTTATATGTCTTTACGCGTGTATCAATTTTCTCTTACTCGAAAATTCCAAAAAATTCATATAATATCTCCAAAAAATTCATATAATACGTGTAAAAATGGGTAATAGAAGTCGTGTGGTTGCTTCCCACCAGTTTTTTTTTTTTTTTTTTTTTGAAGTTTTTAATGGACGCGAAATCTAATTCAAGATTTGTTTTCAAACTTTTTTTTTTTTTTTTCCAAGTATAAAAACTGCTGTATTCATTATCGAATGTACTACCACTTAAAATGAAACAGACCTACAAGCAGTACTCGACTCTGTCAAGATGATCTCTCTATCCCCAGGGCTGAATTCTATAATGATGCAGAAGGGCTCTTCTGAATTTCTATACTACCCTACAAAAGAAGTTCAATGCAGGAATTTTTCTTCCTTTTAAACCTTATTAAAAAAAATGATAATAATAATCTGAAGAAATATATACATATATATATATTATGTATTCAAAAAGAGAAAAAAAAAACTTTTATCAATACAATTTTAAAAGAATTCGAAAAGAAAAGCCTTCAAAAGAATCAAATATTGAAAATAAAAATCTTTAAATAAACCCAAAGAAAAAGTGTGCATATGTGCGTTTGCATACGCATGTGTGTTTCATCCTGAATGTTTGTACGCGAATTTATGATTACGTATTACTTTTTAAGTGAGGAATAAGAAGGCACAGGTTAATTTGGGACCAGCGTTTGGTCCCAAATTTACCCCTTGGGTTCATCGTAGGATAAGCTACAGGATTACCTTGGTTCCAAATTTACCCATTCCTATAACCCATCTGAGTCCACTGCGAGACCCTTTTCTTTTCTTTTTACACTTTTCAATGACGTTAAAAATTATTTATGATATCACAGGTAAATACTGTTAACAGTCTTTCATAGAATTTTAAAAATATTTATAGGAAAGAAAACATAGACGTACTACTTCCCCTAAATGACCAAACACTTTCGATTTCAGACGTTTTATGAAATATTTAGAAAAATTGTTAACAAATTATACAGAAACTTTGGGCATGTAAGAATATGTTCAACCTCATATTTCATATATATCAGCAAAAAGTTTGCTTTAAAAGCAAAAAGGAGACCAGTAAAATATTAAACAAAAATTTAACTGTTCAGAATAACTTTGTAGGAAGTAATGCTTGAAATATATTCTGGCTTAGCATGTGATATATGAGGCTTTTCCTTGCTATCTGTATTCATCTACTGAGTCCATATATTCATAATGATATAAATGTTTCTTTAAAAAACTTGGGGAAAAAAATTTTGTTTTATTATAACATGCAGAGTATTAAACCCAATGCAATGCCCATCTAAGGAAACTTGACATACTACAGTCGGTAACAAAAGTGTCCGAACACTAGCAAAAATTCCTATATAAAAAAAAAATACGTGTGGCATTCGAGGACTGCCGCGGTAAAGCTATTGCATAGCATTTTTTATCAACTTATGCAATTATAATTATTTATTTATTTTATTTATGCAGTATTTTATTTTCTTTGAAATTAATGCAAGTTTTTTCTTTGATATTAATTCAAGTTACACTTTTTGAGCGTGGTGACCGATAAGAAAACAAATTTTTTTCTTTTATTGAATAAATGAGAATATATCCGCAATGAGAATATATCAAAAATATCCGCAATCGATTTGTAGGTATCGAAAACCTCGATGTACCAAATTTGAATGATCTAACTCTATTTTTTGAGAAAAGGTATTTTAATAGGTTTTTAAAGGCCTGCAAGTCGAATGGGGATATTCAAGTTTTTTCTTTGATATATTACACTTTTTGAGCGTGGAGACCGATAAGAAAGCAAATTTTAATAGAGAAAAGGTATTTAATAGGTTTTAAAGGCCTGCAAGTCGAATGGGGATATTCAAGTTTTTTCTTTGATATTAATTCAAGTTACATTTTTTGAGCGTGGTGACCGATAAGAAAACAAATTTTAATAGAGAAAAGGTATTTAATGAGTTTTAAAGGCCTGCAAGTCGAATGGGGATATTCAAGTTTTTTCTTTGATATTAATTCAAGTTACACTTTTTGAGCGTGGTGACCGATAAGAAAACAAATTTTAATAGAGAAAAGGTATTTAATAGGTTTTAAAGGCCTGCAAGTCGAATGGGGATATTCAAGTTTTTTCTTTGATATTAATTCAAGTTACACTTTTTGAGCCTGGTGTCCGATAAGAAAACAAATTTTAATAGAGAAAAGGTATTTAATAGGTTTTAAAGGCCTGCAAGTCGAATGGGGATATTCAAGTTTTTTCTTTGATGTAATTTCAAGTTACACTTTTTGAGCGTGGTGACCGATAAGAAAACAAATTTTAATAGAGAAAAGGCATTTAATAGGTTTTAAAGGCATGCAAGTCGAATGGGGATATTCAAGTTTTTTCTTTGATATTAATGAATAAGATAACAATAATAAGAAAACAAATTTTAATAGAGAAAAGGTATTTTAATAGGTTTTAAAGGCCTGCAAGTCGAATGGGGATATTCAAGTTTTTTCTTTGATATTAATTCAAGTTACACTTTTTGAGCGTGGTGACCGATAAGAAAACAAATTTTAATAGAGAAAAGGTATTTAATAGGTTTTAAAGGTCTGCAAGTCGAATGGGGATATTCAAGTTTTTTCTTTGATATTAATTCAAGTTACACTTTTTGAGCGTGGTGACCGATATAAAACAAATTTTAATAGAGAAAAGGTATTTAATAGGTTTTAAAGGCCTGCAAGTCGAATGGGGATATTCAAGGTTTTTCTTTGATATTAATGAATAAGATAACAATAATGATAAGATAACAATAATGATAAGAAAACAAATTTTAATAGAGAAAAGGTATTTAATAGGTTTTAAAGGCCTGCAAGTCGAATGGGGATATTCAAGTTTTTTCTTTGATATTAATGAATAAGATAACAATAATGATAAGAAAACAAATTTTAATAGAGAAAAGGTATTTTAATAGGTTTTAAAGGCCTGCAAGTCGAATGGGGATATTCAAGTTTTTTCTTTGATATTAATTCAAGTTACACTTTTTGAGCGTGGTGACCGATAAGAAAACTCATTTTAATAGAGAAAAGGTATTTAATAGGTTTTAAAGACCTGCAAGTCGAATGGGGATATTCAAGTTTTTTCTTTGATATTAATTCAAGTTACACTTTTTGAGCGTGGTGACCGATAAGAAAACAAATTTTAATAGAGAAAAGGTATTTAATAGGTTTTAAAGGCCTGCAAGTCGAATGGGGATATTCAAGTTTTTTCTTTGATATTAATTCAAGTTACACTTTTTGAGCGTGGTGACCGATAAGAAAACAAATTTTAATAGAGAAAAGGAATTTAATAGGTTTTAAAGGCCTGCAAGTCGAATGGGGATATTCAAGTTTTTTCTTTGATATTAATGAATAAGATAACAATAATGATAAGATAACAATAATGATAAGAAAAGAAATTTTAATAGAGAAAAGGTATTTTAATAGGTTTTAAAGGCCTGCAAGTCGAATGGAGATATTCAAGTTTTACCTGATCTACTTTATACACAAATTTTACGCGTACAGCTATTCACTGTTGTACATAGATGATAGATACCTATACACCTATATATTTTCTCACAAACAGCTGCTTATGTATTCGTCCGATTTCGGAGCAGCTCGTCTCGATCTGTGCGAGCTTCGTACAGCCGAAGTCTACCGAAGTCTGCCGAACTGTGTTAGGTTTTTTTTTCGTTACGGAATTTTTCGATTCGGTCGCCGCGCTCAAAGCCCGCGATAAAAGCTATACAATAGCTTAAAAAGTACACTTAATGCAGTTTTGTTAAATGAATCCTTTCCGAATCCTGTTCTTAGCTAAGAACAGGATTCGACAAGGATTTATTGAACAAAACAGTATTAACTCTACTTTTTTTAAATAGGAATTTTTGCTAGTGTTCGGACACTTTTGTTACCGACTGTACATTAGACACAATATACTTCAATTAGAATATACAAATATTAAATACCTTGTGATATATGAGCATTTTTACTAAATAATATTTAACTGCGTAAAATTTAACAAAATTCCATTTGTATAATTTATTAGCCAAATATATTAAACTATTTATATGAAAAACCTAAGCAAGTATCGTAAAAATTTAATATGTTATCGTGATACAATGAACAGAATTTGAATTATTTGAAAAAAAAAAAAGGGCAAACGTATAATGGCTTTTACCAAATTTTTATTTTAATTCGATCAGTTGCGAAAAATTAATTTTAATTCAGTCAATAGTATTCGCTGATTGCAAACAAATATTGATTTTTAAAAAAAATCCTATCACTTCTCCTTTTTTTGAGAGTAACTGAGATTCCGTTCACTGCAACAACAATAACTGTTTGAATCTTCAGGATGTTTGCTTGGGGTTTTCGTATAAGCAGCTCAATATATTTCATTCTGGTCTTGATTTCACTAATAAATTAAGTGAATAAAATTTCGTTAAATCCTGCGCATTCGCAGTTGAAGTTTATTTAGAAAAAATGCTTATATTTTATAAGGCGTTTAGTATGCTTATATTCTGATTGCAGTGCGTTGTATTAATATGTAAAGTGTCAAGATATAGTATGCCAAGTTTACTAAAAATGGCATTTCATTGAACTAAAATACCTTGTATGCTATGATAAAAAAAATAGTAACTTTTTTTTTTTCAAAATTGTAAAGAAACATTTATTTTTTCATGAATATATGCGCTAGTCCAATATAAATGAATACAGATGACTCGAAAAAGCCTCATAGTCACGCGTTACAATCAGAATACATTTCAAACATTACTTTTTTATAAAGTGATTCCAAGCTTTTTTTTATTATTATTTAAATTTGTACTAGTTCCTTTTTTACTTTCGAGGAAAAACTTTTGCTGAAAATTAGTGGTATAACATGTTCTTTATACGCCCAAGTTTCACGATAATTTGTCAAGTATATTTTTGGATATTTTACAAAACGTCTGAAATCGAAAGTATATGATAATTCTTGGACAGTTAGTATGTAGCTAGTGGAACCGAAGTCACAAACATTTTCAAAGTTTGTAAAAAGTGTATAAAATACCATCCAAACTACTGTGAAAAACAGAAAAATTAATTATTTTAACAAATGAAAACCTTTGTCTCGAATTATTGTATGCATTAAAAAATTTATAATTAAAAAAAAAAATATATATATATATATATATATATATATATATATATGTACAGTTATTCTAATAATTTTCTGACTTTTGTATGTCTATATTACCAAAATACATTTTATTTTTTTTTTTTTTATTTTTTTTTTCAAAGCATACATTACATTTATTTAAGTAATATATGTATATATATATATATTACTTTTAGTATAACGTATAGAATGTTCATTGCAACAATTTAATGTCAAGCAAGCTAAAATCTATTTGAAAAATGTAAAAAGAAAATAATATTAAATCAAACTCTAAAGAGCATACAAATATTTTTAAACAAACTTTATACATTTAGAATCTATCAATTAGAAATACGGTTAAAATCTGGATCGTGCTTTACTCAATTAAGTTACGCTTAAAGGTTCAAAATGACCTTTTATGAAGGGAGAGATTTTTTTTTTTTTTCCGGTAATTTAAGACTGCAAATAACTTATTTAAATTTGCTTTATTACATCAGATTTAAAGGGACTTAAAATCTTAATGATATGATGCAAATCTCTGGAATCAGTGGGCTTACGTATCTGTACACCGTTGTTGCTACGCTTCAGCCATTTCACTGTCGTGACAAGGGACGTATCTATAATTATAGAGTTTTATTACTCCTTCGTTGAATTAATATTGCATTCCATTGTATACGAATCATCCACCCTTCCCCCTCTGTCTCTTTGCTTGTCTTAATCACGACCCTGGAGGATGGCTGGGGGGAAATATGAAAGCCAATAAAACTGAAGGGTTTTACTAAATGTATGGGGGCACAGAGTGATGTTGTACCCTTGCTTCGATACTTATATGACAGATAACGAGATTATAGCAGGGAGATTATATTTGTTCGTGTTTAATGAGAAAATGTAAGTGAAAATTGAAAGAGACGTGTGGAAGCTTTTGAGAAAGTGGCATATGTCTGGAATATGCAAACATGCTAAATGATTAAAATTTAATTTTTACTTCGGCAAAAATGAAAGTTTGAGTCAGGATCAGAACTTGCTTTTAATTTTGAAAGCTGTTTCATATTGATCAGTTATCTATAGTTTCGGCTAAGAGTCAAAAGTTATCCTCTTTTATGCGCTATGTGCAGTTTCCTTTTAATACTTAACGTATCGGAGAAAATACATGGAATTATTGCAGTTATTTTTAAAGAATGCTCGCATAAATGTAAGTAAGGTTTAATTATGAAATTTTTATACTGAAAGAAGAAAAGAAATGCTGAACTTTTTATAAATAAAGCATCTCTTTATCGAAATAATGCATCTACATAATTTTTTTGCTGGGGATAGAACAAATAAATTAAAAATGATTTAGATTACTTTTAAGTGTTTTCAGTATAATGTACACCGTGGAAAAATAATGGAAGTTTTTAACTGAAATGTACAACGGAGATATTTTCGGAGGGTATATAAAAACTGATGCAGCAAACTCTTCAAAGCTCAGTTGCTTTGTAAATTGTAAATAGCATGAAAGCACTGAGCTTCTTCGATAAATGGATTTCTTTACTTTAATTTTTCTTCTTTTTTTTTTTTTTTTTTTTTTTTTTTTAACTTCTAAACGAAAAAAAATGTTGATAATATTTTTAAATCGTGTCTTTTTGTTATTCCAGCGGAGATTTTGTTATAAACTATATGAGGCAGAGGCAGATATTGCAGCCATGCCATGGCTCTTTTGAAATAGTTATCGAGATTACAGCAAAGAGATTATACTTTCCTTAATTTGTTAAGTTATTCATCATAATTAAAAAAAAAAAAAAAAAAAAAAAAAAAATGAGAAAATGAGAAATTTATTTGTGAGAACGGAAAAGAATTTTGAAATAGAGATGCCACATACACAACATAGCATGTGTAAACCTAGTTAAGAAATTATACGTTTGTACATCCTTTCATGTTATGGCTCTCTATTAACTAATTTGCGTCTATGTTAATGTTCCACTTTTCTAAGCACTTGTAAGAGACAGGTAGAAGGTAAATGATTCGCTGTCACAAACACATAAAATGTTCGCAAGGTGTGTGGACATCAGAAAAAAAAAAGCTCGTGTCATGGAGAGATTTAAAAAAAATTCAAATACCATAGTGTGGGAATAAAACCTGGAGAGTCATAAATATGGAGTAGGTCACAGCATGTTGAATGAGACTAATGAAATACTTATGCACCTATATTCGTGAATCAAAGTGAGAAATGCATAGAAGAATACTCACGCAGAGTATAGTTTATGAAAAGGATTCTTCAGAAGAAATAAATAATTTACAATTTCAAGCATTAGCGTGTTTCACCTATGAAGCTTTGTCTTCTCGAAAAGACATTATCACACTCGAAAAACACCCTCTGAATTGAAATCAGTAGCTACACCACTGTCTCCTTCGATAGCACTAGTACAGTTTTCTATAATCCTTGGTGTTACCTGAAACTTTTGTCAGTCCACCATGTCTTACACTACACATATCCATACACCACACATATCCATATACAGTTTTCGTTTGATGAACCCCAGCACACTTTATCACCGCTACGCAATATGCCTTAAATGCCACATTTCTTGTTCAACGAATTAAATTTGTTAATCTATGGTTGACATGTTACTTTAACACTCATTAAACATAAATTCATCTGATTTTTTTCTTGTTTGGCACATTAAACATTGGTTCGGGAATCACCCGCGAAGAATTCTCATTCCAAGAAACTATTACAACCAACAAGATCAATCTCACATCAAAAATCTGTGCGAGCATAGCCCGATTCAGAAAATTCTAGATTATGAGCACAATTCAGTTAATGGGGGAGGGGGGTATGTCTCTTTAACAAAAGTTTGTTAAATTTGTATTTCAACCAAACTAATGCACCTTCCCCCTTATTTAAAAAAAAAAAAAAACATTGTTGTCATGAGAAAAATTTTGCCACGAAAAGACTTTTGCTAAAGTGTTTCTTGAGATATAAAGAGAATTACCTTTCGGAAAGTCTCATAAAATGAGTTTAAATTACCTCTTCATAGACCTCCTGAAACATGATCTTCTTAAGATAAATTTGTACCCAGTTACAAAATTTATTATCCTAAAATCCTTTAGAAATTTCTTTTCTGTCTATCCTTTTCAGATTGATTTATTTTAAACTCAAACCTACTGAATCATGAAAATAGCTGAAATGATCTAAGATTTTTATATAATGTGTATATGCATGCATTTAGGAAATTAATAAAAGTAAGTTTAATGTATTTTTCAGTGGCGACTCATGAATGATATTTTGGGCTATCTCAATACGGCAATAAACAGTCTTTTTTAAAGGAATATTTATTCATATTACTGATTGTTTCACTAACAACGTACAGTTGGTAACAAAAATGTCCGAACACTAGCAAAAATTCCTATGTAAAAAAAGTACACTTCATACGGTTCTGTTAAATAAATCCTTATCGAATCATGTTCTTACACTGACTAAGAACAGAATTCGAAAAGGATTTATTTAGCAGAACCGTATGAAGAGTACTTTTTTTAAATAGGAATTTTTGCTAGTGTTCGGACACTTTTGTTACCGATTGTAGGTAGGGAACCATTCTAACAACCAATCAGATGAATCATCTGTTCATGATAATGAATTGCTTATAACCACCCTAATAAGGTAGCCAAAACGTCATACATGTAACGCCGCTGGTATTTATAAATCTAAATATAATGAAACAATACATTGTTTTAAAAAAATCGTCTCATGTTTTGAAATATATATAAAAAATAAATATAGACAGGAAATAATTATACATAAAAAAATAAAAATAAAAAATGGTTTATACCGCTAGTATTTATAAATCTAAATCTAATTAATGAAACAAAACTTTGTCTAAAAAAAATTTTGTTTAAGAAAACGCTTTCAAATATACTATTTATAAGACCACGGGCGACATATTGCCACAGGCGACTTTTTTATATTCCTTTCGTACCACTATTTCGAAAAAATAAAATTTGTAAAATATTTCACAGGTAAAATATTAATTACATTTGTAAAATATTTCCATTCTTTGCCTGCATAAATTTATTATAAATTATATGTTATAGAAAAAGTGATACGAAAATAATGATTAAATAAAAGTCGCCTGTCGCAACCATGTATTCATAGACAAAAACCCTCTATGTTGAAAAATGTTTATACCGCTGGCATTGATAAATTTCAATCTATTCAACCCATATCGTACCAAGCATTGAAAAAATATTTTTTTTTCTTATTAAAATCTTAAATATGTTTCTTTAAGCCTATGTACACACACAGAATCAAAAAACTTACCAACCTTTCATTAGCTTAATCGGTACAGGCTGTCCTAAAAATAGGACAATGGTTTAGGACAGTCGGATATATAAGGAAATATATAATTGCTTTACTAGTACAAAAGTGTAGAATATTACCTCAGTAAATTTATATGGCCGTTATTCTTGAACGTGATACCTCTCTAAGTAATAATGTTTTGAAAATGTAATGAATAAATCTTCAAGAATCGTCATTTTAAAAATTAAAAAATATATATATTAAATGTTAATTTGAACTAACGATAAAGACACATATGTATTTATTGGACTTTTAAATAATATATTGCCTTTAATGTGAATTAAAATATTCAAAATAATTTATATGAATACCACTTATGCATGGTGTCCTATTTTTAGGAAAATGGTGAAGTATGGGTTATAACAATTATAATTAAAAAAAAAAAAAAAAAAAAAAAAAAAGTTTTTATGTTTTTAAATATTATATACATAAACAAGAACTATCATATATATTTAAAAAACAATAATGAATCACAGTTTTTCATCATTTTTGTATTTATTAAAAAGCAACAAGCAGTTTAAAAATTTATTTATTGACGAGGAAAGTTTATAAATACAGAAAAAATTCTTCTGATAAACCCATTTTTACTTTCTTTCGGTCTCCTGAGATTCGATACCATTTAACTTTTCAACGCTTAGTAAGTAAGTTAAAAACGAAAACATGACTTAAGTAAATGTGAGTTGAAGGATAAAAGAGGCCCGCAATTGCTGCGTTGTTTTGCTTTCGCTTTTAAACCCATTATCGCCGAAAACCTTCCGCTGACAGACTAAGATAACGAGTTCATATAATAGAAAAATATCGGTTTCTGAAAACTAAGTAAGTTTCGCTTAAAGATTTTCTGTAATGTATGTAGGTACGAAATATTTTCCAGACAGGAAACAAAAATATTGAAGTTTGTTTAGGCAGTCGCGTTTCTTTTTAGACTAAGAATATAAGTTTATTGTACTTAAGCAATTTCTTTGAACAAGACTGTATAAATAATCAATTTTAAGATAATTTATCTATTCTTTCTCTAAGGAAATATACTAAGCAAGATGGAATTTTCTGCTAATAAAGAAAAATTAAATTTGTGAAAAAAAAATTATAAGAAAATTAAATAAAATGACGTAAATATGAAATATGTATTTATCTTTAGTTCAGCAATTACAATACTTTGCAAATTGTAAAAATTAATTGTTTTTGAAATATATTTAAGTAATATCAATTTCGATCAAAATCATGCTTCTGCTTCCTATGTAACGATTCAATGAATAAATTTTTAATAAAATTATACCGACTTTAACCCTTTGTCAACCCAAATGCTCTAAGGCGCTCTAAACAGTGTTGACAAATTTAGGGACCCTTTTATTCAACTACCACCAATAGTTTTCAGGAGTGATATTTGATAAATATCGTGGAAGAATAAGCTTCAAAGTGATCAGGCAACCATTACAGTTAAAATTTAGTGGTGGTTATTGAATAAAATAGTCCCAAAATTTGGCAACGATGCGCACTTTAAGGGGAGGCAGTACACTTCAAAAAGTTTCACTAAATAATTAAAAACCACGTGCGAAATAACTATTTAAAAGAGTAAAATCCGCTGTAAAAGGCACGTTAAAAATATTTAAAAGAATTTTAAAAGGTCAAAAAACAGTTAGACAACATGTTTCGTGCTTATTTACTAGCACATCATCAGGTCTCGTTAGTTAATGAAAGCCACCGAGCTTTATCTTGTTGTTCTAAGAAAGGCTGCCATAGGGTTGCTAAGTCTTTACTCTGATTCTCGTTGATGCATTTATCGCCAAATTTCCAAATCATGATCTTTTCGTATATGTCTAATGTGTATTCGGTGTGGGGGGTTGCTAGAATTTTACTTTCCTCCCACTTTGGCTGGGCTTCTTTATTGTCGAGTAAAAGTTGCTTTAATGCCGTGTTTCCGTACAATGATTTAATGGAATGTTTATGTTCTTTAATCCTTTTACTCAAATTGCGCTTTGTTTTGCCAATATAATAAGATGTTATATTATTGATTGAGATGGGGATTGCATATACGCCGCCAACTTTTGTTTTTTTTGTCACGATCGGATATTATCAGATTTTTCAATGTTGAGCAACCCTATGGCAGCCTTTCTTAGAACAACAAGATAAAGCTCGGTGGCTTTCATTAACTAACGAGACCTGATGATGTGCTAGTAAATAAGCACGAAACATGTTGTCTAACTGTTTTTTGACCTTTTAAAATTCTTTTAAATATTTTTAACGTGCCTTTTACAGCGGATTTTACTCTTTTAAACACTTCAAAAAGGTCGAGAATTACATTACATAACAACCCATGATCAGAAACATTATGATAAAGTGGTGATGGAGAAGCAAGAAACCAAAGGAAACTAGACAAGGAAAACCAGATGTGTTCCTTTTCTTTTTGAATAAGAAAAAAAAAAAAACAGGCAGTACATGCAGGCAAAATATGTTAAATAATAATAATCAGAATTTTTAAAATAGTTGTGTTATGGAGATTACTAAAAATATTTACTTTTTGCAAAATAACCAAAAAAAAAAAAAAAAGCAACAAATAAATATTAAATGTGATGAAGATATACAATTAAAATGTGCAAATTCACACAACGCTGATAATACTTTAGCTTTTCCCTTTTCTTTTTTGCAAAAGAAGTACAAAAAAACAACAAATAAATATTAAATGTGTTAAAAACATACAATTAAAATGTGCTAATTCACACCACGCAGAAACTACTTTATTATTATTTTTTTTTACAAAATAAGCGCAAAAAAGCAACAAATAAATGTTAAATGCGTTAACGGTATACTATTACAACAGATGACGCAGAAATTACTTCAGTTTTTTCCTTTTCTTTTTACAAAATAACCACAAAAATGCAACAAATAAATATTAAATTTGCTAAAAGTATACAGTTACAATGTAAAAAATTCATACAACTCACTCAGATATTACTTTAGTTTTTCCTTTTTCTTTCTGCAAAATAAGCACAAATAAATATTATATGTGTTAAAGGCATACAATTACAATTTTTAAGTTCACTTCACGCAGAAATTAGTTTTTTTTCCTTTTCTTTTTTCAAAATAAGCACAAAAAAGCAACAAATAAATGTTAAAGGTATTAAAGGTATACAATTACAATGTGCAAATTGATACAATGCAGACATTACCTTAGGTTTTTTCCTTTTCGTTTTGCAAAATAACCACAAAAAAGGAACAAATAAGTATTAAATGTGTTAAAGGTATTAAAGGTACAATTAAATTGTGCAAATCCACACAACGCAGACATTACTTTAGTTTTTTCCTTTTCTTTTTGCAAAATAACCACAAAAAAATAAATAAATAATATTAAAAGTGTTAAAGGCATACAGTTACAATATACCAATTCATATACAACGCAAAAATTACTTGCAAAATAACCACAGGAAAAGAAACAAATAAATATTAAATGTGTTAAAGGCACACAGTTACAATGTGCAAATTCTCGCTACACAGATTTTTTTTCCTCTTTTTTTTTTTTTTTTTTTTTTTTTTTTTTGTAAAATAACCGAGAAATTGCAATAAATGAATAGAATATTTGCTAAATGTCAACGCCAACATGAGTTCTCCGGAGAACTTGCAATTGGTCCCAACCAATGTTTACCTCCTTCGAAAGCGTTAAAAGCATACAGATAATTTTTCAGATAATAATGCAATTAAAATACCCAAATTTACACAACGGGAATATTACATTAATTAATTTATTATTTTATTTTTTATTTATTTATTTATTCAAAAATGCAGCAAACGAAGGGGTAGATGCTACATGTTAAGCATTATAATTTCCAAATTGACACAAGACAAAAATTAACAGGAACATTTTTCTTTTATTTTTGCAAAATATCACGATAACGCAGCAAATGCAGAAATGATGTGCTAAATGTGAGAAAATAGAATGTTTAGGCTGATACGACACCTACATACTTTTCAATTTTCCCTTTTTTTTTTTTTTTTTTTTTTTTTTAATTAACTACAAAAATGTAATAAATGCGAAGGAAAAAAGCAAAATGTAATAAATTTGAACAGTTACAATTCTGAAACTGACCCAAGACAAAGATTGCAAGACATGTTCCCCTTTCATTTTCTTCATCTTTTCTTTCCTATTCATTTTTTTTTTTTTAATTAACTACAAAAATGTAATAAATGCGAAGGAAAAAAGCAAAATGTAATAAATTTGAACAGTTACAATTCTGAAACTGACCCAAGACAAAGATTGCAAGACATGTTCCCCTTTCATTTTCTTCATCTTTTCTTTCCTATTCATTTTTTTTTTTTTTTAATTAACTACAAAAATGTAATAAATGCGAAGGAAAAAAGCAAAATGTAATAAATTTGAACAGTTACAATTCTGAAACTGACCCAAGACAAAGATTGCAAGACATGTTCCCCTTTCATTTTCTTCATCTTTTCTTTCCTATTCATTTTTTTTTTTTTTAATTAACTACAAAAATGTAATAAATGCGAAGGAAAAAAGCAAAATGTAATAAATTTGAACAGTTACAATTCTGAAACTGACCCAAGACAAAGATTGCAAGACATGTTCCCCTTTCATTTTCTTCATCTTTTCTTTCCTATTCATTTTTTTTTTTTTTAATTAACTACAAAAATGTAATAAATGCGAAGGAAAAAAGCAAAATGTAATAAATTTGAACAGTTACAATTCTGAAACTGACCCAAGACAAAGATTGCAAGACATGTTCCCCTTTCATTTTCTTCATCTTTTCTTTCCTATTCATTTTTTTTTTTTTTAATTAACTACAAAAATGTAATAAATGCGAAGGAAAAAAGCAAAATGTAATAAATTTGAACAGTTACAATTCTGAAACTGACCCAAGACAAAGATTGCAAGACATGTTCCCCTTTCATTTTCTTCATCTTTTCTTTCCTATTCATTTTTTTTTTTTTAATTAACTACAAAAATGTAATAAATGCGAAGGAAAAAAGCAAAATGTAATAAATTTGAACAGTTACAATTCTGAAACTGACCCAAGACAAAGATTGCAAGACATGTTCCCCTTTCATTTTCTTCATCTTTTCTTTCCTATTCATTTTTTTTTTTTTAATTAACTACAAAAATGTAATAAATGCGAAGGAAAAAAGCAAAATGTAATAAATTTGAACAGTTACAATTCTGAAACTGACCCAAGACAAAGATTGCAAGACATGTTCCCCTTTCATTTTCTTCATCTTTTCTTTCCTATTCATTTTTTTTTTTTTTTAATTAACTACAAAAATGTAATAAATGCGAAGGAAAAAAGCAAAATGTAATAAATTTGAACAGTTACAATTCTGAAACTGACCCAAGACAAAGATTGCAAGACATGTTCCCCTTTCATTTTCTTCATCTTTTCTTTCCTATTCATTTTTTTTTTTTTTAATTAACTACAAAAATGTAATAAATGCGAAGGAAAGAGCAAAATGTAATAAATTTGAACAGTTACAATTCTGAAACTGACCCAAGACAAAGATTGCAAGACATGTTCCCCTTTCATTTTCTTCATCTTTTCTTTCCTATTCATTTTTTTTTTTTTTATTAACTACAAAAATGTAATAAATGCGAAGGAAAAAAGCAAAATGTAATAAATTTGAACAGTTACAATTCTGAAACTGACCCAAGACAAAGATTGCAAGACATTCTTTCCTATTCATTTTTTTTTTTTTTTTTACAAAATAACAGAGAAATGCATGAAATAATGAGGAAATATCTTAAGTGTGAACAAATAAGTATAAACAACTTCAAGGCACATATTAATAGAAAAATTCCTTTCTTTTTACAAAATAACTACCAAATTTTTTTTTTTTTTTTCAAAATAATCAGAAAAAAGACAACAAGTGTCTTGGAAATATGAATAATTAAATATGCTAATTCCCACGAGACAGAAATTACCAACCCTCTCCTTCTCTCTCCACACCTTTTTTCTTTTCAAATTAAAACAAATAAATAAATAAAATAAACTTGTACATGGAAGATATGCTACAAGTGAACAAGTAATATGCTGAAATGGACACAAGACAAAGATTACCAGAAACATTTTCATTTTACCAAATAGCTATAAAAATGTAATGAAGAAAGAGGAAATTGGTTTATATAAATATGAGCAATTAAAATGTTTAAGTTGACACAACATGGAGGTTACTTTGAATATTTTCTTGTTTTTCAAGATAACTAAAAATAATAATAATAATAATAAATGGGGGGAAATGCATTGAAATGTTTCAAATATGAAAAATTACAATGTTCAAGTTAACACAATGAGGAGACCACGTGAAACTTTTATTATTATTATTTATTTTTTATTTTTCAAAATAACCACAAAAAATGAAAGAAATGATAAGAAATATACTAAATGTGAACAACTACATACATTGTTCAAATTAACACAGGAGAGTAATTAACTTGATAATTATATTTTTCTTTTTGAATTATAAACCTAAGATTACAACAAATGAAAACAAGTGCTAAATGTGAAAAATTACAATGTATAAATTTTAACATGACAAAAATTACCAGAGACATTTTCCTTTTTTTGAAAGGCGGAGGGGGGGGGGGGGGGGCAAAAAGACAAGAAATGAAAAGAAAATATAAGAGATGTAAACATATGCAATGTGAAAATTGATTCCAGACTGGACTTATCCGAAACATTTTCTTTTGCTTTTTGCAAAATAACTAGGAAAGTACCGCAATTTCAGAGGAAATATGCTAAACGTGAACAATTACGGTATTCTAACTGATACATGTGCAGTATAAAAAAATTTAGCTTGGATTGCAGTAAAGATGTATATTAATTCACCAGGTTCTCATAAAAAAACAGGCATTATTCAAGTTGCAAATTCACTTTAATTTATCCAAATAATAATTAAAAAAAAACATTAATGGTGACCATATAGGAAATTACAAAAATTAATAATTTCAAAGTTATTACAGAGCGGAGGGGGAGCCCCAAACACAAATGTTTTCACAGCTTACATTATGGTGATGAAGTGATTGATCCAATTCTTCTTGACTTCACCAAACCTTCCATCGTAGCTAAATTCAAAAGAATAAAGAAAAAATGATTGTAATAAATAATACATATAAACACATGTAATTTTTGCAAAGGTTAGCAGACAGTTATAATTTAAACGGTTCTTAGTGAAAGCCAACTTTCTTCAAAATAATTTTGGGAGAACAAAGAAGTTTTATATAAAAAAAAAGTATAAAATCACTTTTAAAAACACGTAGATAAAATTTTTTTATTAAAACCAGACACAAAGCTTTTCGCTATTATCAAAATAGCATCATCAGGTGTACTTAAGTAACATAGTAGCCAGCAATATATAAGTGAGAAAGTCAATACAGCTAAAGTCAAAAGAAAACTAGTTGGCATAGGTAGACTCTGCTCAGTTCCCCATCATATTTATGTTCTCATAAATTTCTAGTGCGAGGCATATTATAATCATGTTAAGAGAAATGAATTTGACCAAAGCTTGACACAGTGACAGAATGAAATCTCCGCCTATTAGGCTATCCACCGTTCACTTCGATATATTTATCTTATTCTGAACTATTAATTTATTTTATCTGGGTCAATTCTGTTGTTTAGTTTTCATGCTACTATTTCCAATGCAATAATCCTCAAAATTCATATTTATATGAAAAATTTACAATTTCGCTATGTTGGTAAAATCGTAAATTACGAATAATTTATGGAAATTTTCCTATTAGAATATTTGTATTCAATCATGTTCAAACAAATATCAAAAATGTAATTTTGAAGTTGTCTAATGTATTTATGAGCCTCAAAATGGAAGTTTATGCTCAATTTTGCCTTATTCTGACATGTCAAGTAAATCGTAAATTCCAAATAACTTACGAATTTTTTAAATTGGAATAAAATCTTTTTGTAAAAAAATAGAACCGACTCCAGAAAGGAACTACTATTCAAACAACTAAAAATGAAAGAAAATTGACAGAAAATGAAACTGTAAATTGCGCCTAAAAGTATAAAATAATTTCCTTCGCCAAACAACCTATAACACTACAATTAATCATAACTTTTGAAGTCGGCGCAAAATTAAATAAAATTTAATTAGTTTTTAAAGGTTTGTCTTTAGATCGGTAGCAACAAATGCTGTTTTCTGGAATGATCCATTTTCATGTTTCCTTTATTATTTTATCACTGTATACAATTGGTCCATTAGTAGCATCTACAAAGAACAGTGAACATTCTTCACAATGCGTTATTTATGTTTTTACGAAGTTAGAGTTTCCTTTGCAAATTCGGTATATCTTTGATAACTATGATCCTTGGTGGCTTTTGGATTTGGCGATCAAAACGTAATGCAAAAATATACACGCAAGATGTATATTTTCATAATATATACTGTACGAAGTATTGTTTCATATTCTTGATTACTCTCTTAATATACCTCATGAAAATAATCATGATATCCCAAAGAAATTAAATATGTTTGCCAGATAATTTTGCGATTTTTCTTTCGCCAAGGACGTCAGATACCAGCATCTTCGCCAACTTTTGCTGCTTACGAAATCTTATTTGTTTTCTTGAATCAAAATAGTTTTCGGCTGCGTTTTTCAGGTAACAATGTGAGATGTGTATTTTGAATAGGATTTGATTTTTGTATTGAATAAAGGTATAAATTTTTATTTAATTTTGCGCCGACTTCAAAAGTTATGATTAATTGTAGTGTTATAGGTTGTTTGGCGAAGGAAATTATTTTATACTTTTAGGCGCAATTTACAGTTTCATTTTCTGTCAATTTTCTTTCATTTTTAGTTGTTTGAATAGTAGTTCCTTTCTGGAGTCGGTTCTATTTTTTTACAAAAAGATTTTATTTTTCTCTTTTCAGTGAAACTGAAAACTTATTTATATAGCAGTGCATCAGAAGATGTTCGACGGAAGTTTCACAAATCACAACTTCCAAGAAAAGTGACATTACTCAAAAAATGGTTTATGTCACTGAAAAATACTGGAAATGCACCCAATGTTATTCTAGTCAAGTTATTTTTAATTTGATTTTTCTCAAATGCTGCATTTTTAAGTTGTGTCACTTTTCTTGCCTTTATCGGATATGAGCAAAAAACTATCTATTGAACGAACATACATTAAATTAAAAAGTATTTAGAAATGTAAAGAACGGATACGCTGCACTGTAAAAAAAATGCAGCCCAAATACAGAAATTCTCTGTAATTTCAGAAAAAAAGGCGTAAATTACGAAAAAATTACGTAGACAAAACGTATTTTACGACTTTTTTTCTGAAATTACAGAGAATTTCTGTATTTGGGCTGCATTTTTTTTACAGTGGTATTCGTAACCGAAAATTCTGTTAGACGTATGTATTGAACTTTACAGTGAATACGTGCCACCCGCTGCGTTGAAAATTGCGCAGCGTAAAGTTCAAACAAAGAGCTAAATATGCATTGCAGCTGACGGACAGAAGTTTCAACATCCATACTTACATACTGCTTTTACCAGTGTAGCTGCATGCGTTCAGCAGTTAAAGTGAGAACAGACTTTTGTGAGTATTCTTTAATTTGTTTATATCTTAATGAAATCATAATGAAGCCTATTTCAGGCCAAGACCTTTACGACAACAAAAAAAGTATTAAAATTAAATCATCTCTTACGAAGTTATAAGCTAACAAATTTCAAGAACAACAACGACAATGATAAACATGGTTTGTATTGAGAACCTCTTCCTTTATGAAGTCGGTTTAAAATGTCTATGCGTTAATCGATGTGACCGCTTACAATAACCATACTTTGAATTTTACATAGCATAAATGTCACCCGCTACGCTACAACATATGCAATGTCGTTCAAGTGTGCACAAAATAGGAGATTGTGAACAAACAAATGCACGTTTTAAGCATTCTGTTTTTAGCATTAACGTCTAAACTATCTTTTCGTTATAAATCGATGATGCTCCGTAATTTTATAATTTACGTTTTTCCCCTGTCTTGAACTGTTTCCGAGATAGCAACGCTAACTCCACTGTTTCCCACCATGTGGCGCTGTAGGCGGTTGAATCGCGCAGCACATATCCACTTTACTATACCTACATACCACTTTTATGACTATAGCTGCAGCTGTTCAGCAGTTAAAAGAGTCGGGACTGACTTTTATGGGCACCCTGTATTTTCTTTTGATCGTAAAGATATTGCAATGGGACCTATTTCAGACCGAGACCTTTACAATAAAACAAAAAGTGTCAAAATCGGATCATGCGTTCAGAAGTTATGAGCTAAGAAACAAAAACAAAAACAAAAAAACATACGCTTTGAATTGAGAACCTCCTCCTTTTTGAAGTCGGTTAATTAGAGCATCTCTTACGAAGTTATAAGCTTACAAACACCAACAACAACACATAGCTCGTATTAAGAACACCCTCCTTTCTGAAGTTGGTTCAAAACGACTTTGCACTAATCGATGTGACCGCTTACAGTAACAGTACTTTGAACCACAGAGTATACGTGTCATCCGCTACGCTGCAAAGTGTGCAACGTAGTTCAAGTGTGCACAGTGTAGGAAATTGCGAACAAACGACTGCACGTTTTAAGCGTTCAATAATGTCTAAAAACTGTCTTTTTGTAGTAAATCGATGATGCTCTACGACTTCGTAATTAACTTTTCTCTCATCTTGAACCGTTTTTGAGATAGGAGCGCTAATTCCGCTGTTTTTCACCAGATGGCGCTTAATTTTCTTTAGATTGTAAAGATGTTTATAATGGGACCTACTTCAGACGAAGATCTCTACAACAAAAAAAAAAAGTATCAAGTAACCCTATTTTGAACTATATAGCGAATGTCTCACCAGCTACGCTACAACGTGAGCAATGTAGCTCAAGTGTGTATAGTGTAAGAAATTGCGAACAAAAAAATGCACGTTTTTAGCCTTGTATTTTTAGCATCAATGTCAAAGTTATCTTTTCGTACTAAATCGATGATGCTCTGCAATTTTATAATTCACTTTTCCCCCCTGTCTTGAACCGTTTCCGAGGTAGGAACGTTAGCATGAATGTCTAAACTATATTTTTGTACTAAATCGGTGATACACTTCAGCTTTGGAATTCACTTTTTCTTTAGAACCGTTTTCAAGATAGGAACACTAACTTCGCTGTTTTCCACCAGGTGGCGCTGCAAGCTGTTTAACCTTGTACTGCATGGCCACTTTGCCATACTTACATACCATTTTTATCACTATAGCTGCAGCCGTTTAGCAGTTAAAAGAGTTGGGACTGATTTTTTTGGGCACCCTGTATTTTCTTTAGATCGTAAAGATATTACAATGGGACCTATTGCAGACCAGGACCTTTTCAACAAAACAAAAAGTATCAAAATCGGAGCATCCGTTCAGAAGTTATGAGCTAACAAACATAAAAAAAACATACGGTTTGAATTGAGAACCTTCCTTCTTTTTTGAAGTCGGTTAAAAATCATAGTCTATGATATTCATGCCAGTATCCAAAATAATATTTAAAAAGTGGTTTGACATCTTTACGATGAAAATATCCCTCAAGATTGACGTTTATGTGAAATTTGGCTCTATTCTGCCATGTCATGAAATTCGTAATTTTACAATAAGTTACGAAATTTTTATATTGGAAAATTCATAGTCATTAATATTCATGCCAGTGTTCTAAATAATATTTCAAAAGTAGTCTGACATCTTTACGATGAAAATATCTCTCAAAATTGACGTTTTTGTGAAATTTTGCTGTATTCTGCCATGTTAAGATATTCGTAAATTTCCAATAACTTATGAAATTTTTATATTGGAAAATTCATAGTCATTAATATTCATGCCAGTGTCCTAAATAATATTTCAAAAGTAGTCTGACATCTTTACGATGAAAATATCGCTCAAAATTGACGTTTTTGTGAAATTTTGCCCTATACTGCCATGTTAAGAAATTCGTAAATTTCCAATAACTTGCGAAATTTTCAAAGTAGCATATTTATAGTTACTGATGTTCATTCCGGCATCAAAACTGATATTTTAAAACTGGTCTGACATTTTTACAGTAAAACGTTTCCATTTGATGCACGTTTAAGTGAATTTTTGTCCTATTCTCCCATGTTAAGAAAATCGTAAATTTCTAATAACTTACGAAGTTTTTAAATTCGAATGTTGCAAATGAATACGGTTCTTGCCAGTGTCGAAAGTAATATTTTAAAACTGATCTGACCTCTCTGCGACAATTTGTTCTTGAGATATCGTGTACACAGTCTAACAAACTAACGGACTAACAGACTAACAGACACCCTACAGACAGACACCATACAAATTTTGTCATTTTCGAATTCCTCACACCTGAAAACGTGTAAAAAAGTCAAAAAACCGAGGTTGAAAATTTTCACGATTACCTAAGTTCCCCATACCTATAGTGTGATGGGGAAATAAAAAAAGAGTTCAGTCCTCAAAAGGTCGCACAGGAACTACATGGCAAAAAACTTGAAAAAAAAAAAGGATTTATAATTTTAAAAGAAGTTTTAAGCAAATTATTGCACCTTGCTGCAAAACAAAAATGTGCCACAACGGCGGTGAATTGCATTTATTTGCAAGATGAAGAAAAACTAATTATCAAAAAGACATAACATGCTATATATTAATTTAAGTTATAATTTAGAGGTCATAAAAATTTTTCGTTACATTCAAATGGTTTTTATACGCTCTTACCCTTAAGGTAGAGAAAGTATTGTTTTTGGTTCAAATTTTCGAAAGCAAGAATTTGTTATATTTACAGGTTTTGAGGTACCCTGAATACGAAATTCATGTTTTTAGCAAATGGTCTGTGTGTATGCCTGTGTGTCTGTCTGTGTGTCTGTGTGTGTGTCTGTCTGTTATCAGCATATCTCAAGAACAAATAGTAGCAGACATTCCAGACTTGGTATTCTAAATGTGCATCATATATAGATGCTACAGTAAGCTTTTCCTTAAGATCAAGCAAATGGTTCGTGTGCAGGGACAATCAAGAGAATTCTAATACATTACGTCTATGGGGGAAATTGCAGGTAAGTAGAGTTTAACGTCCATAGACTGCACTAAACCTAATGAAATGAATATACAGGGTCCCTTTAACCTGAAAATACTTGCGAACGGAGAGTGCTACAGCCACGCAAATGAGGTAACGGTATAGTAAAGTTACTATTCCCGACCTAATGCAAACGGCAGCAGCGCCCCTAGTGGCAAAATTTGGAAGTTAGCCATTGCAAATCGAAAACGAAAAGAGATAGAGCAAAATTTCCAATTAGAAAGTTTTAGAGCATCAATTAATTAGTACGAAACGATATTTGGTTCACACGGATAAGATAAATTGGCGCCTGTATACCCAAAAATGTCCGTAATCTATGCGCGACTGTTCTACTCTACATATTCACATTTCGGAAATGTAGCAGTGTGAAAAAACAGTTGTGACTTTGTACTGTGCTGTAATGTCTGAAAACTTTAATTTCCAATGCATTTAAGATTTTAGTTTAAAAGGTGTTGGCGCTCGCTTGATACAAACAACATAATCTCATAGCATAAAATTATTGATGGCAGACGATAATTTAACTTTTTTTTTTTTAAGAGTAATTCTAAGAGTAGTTTTGCTTTTTCAAACTTATGATTCTAATCACGAAAAAAAGTCTTTCTTATGCGAAAGAGAATACAGAAAAAAGATTTATATAATTTACTAAAAAGTTTAAAAACGCCTAATTATAATCTTAATTTTAATCGCAATCATATTTAATGGGACAGAGGATTTCACAGCCATCTTTTGCTAATTAGCGTCTTAAGTTTAAGGAACCTTAGGTATACAGAATGCTTAAAATATAATCTCGTGTGACACTCGAACAACGTTCTATTATCCAACATAATACTATAAAGGCAGATTGCAGATTTAAGGGGTAAGATAACAAGTACTGTATATGAACCTACATTAAAAACATTTCAATGTAGGTTTAGAACAATTTAGAATAATTTTACTTGACAGGTTTTAGAACAATTTTACTTGACATATAATTACATGTGAGGAGAACGACCGTCCCTCTATAACCCCGTTTGAATTACCTGCATTTATGAAGATTCAAGGCAGTTATTAAATTTAAAATTTTATACCAAGTTATTCAGACAACTTTCAACTGCATTACTCCGTGAAAAACACCAATTTTGATTCAGATTTTTAAGTGGCAACATCATATGAACGTCAAAGTACAAAATATGAATTGCCTATAATTATTTATTTTTAAGATATACGCAGAGATCAACTGCTAAAAATCTGACTTTAGTATCCAAGGGAATTCAAAATGTATAATTAATAGAAGGAAAAAAAAAAAAAAAAAAAAAAAAAAAAAAGGCAATGAAAATTTAACTTTAAAAATACTTTATCTATCCTCCACCCTGACACCTCTACGCCTCCACCGTGTCGGTGAATACACCCTTTTTACACTACTTAGTCATCATCTTGGACGAGGGGGTGTTGCCACCGGAAGAATAGAAACTGTGTTGCCACCGGAAGTCTAGAAACTTTAACTATCATCTTGGATGAGGTTTGGTGGTGCCATCTATCGGGGAGAAAGGGGAATTTTGAGGAGTTAGATTTATTTTCCTAAATTTCGGGACTTAGTATTTTTTTTCACAATTTTGGGGACTTCAAAATTTTTTCGAATTTTTGCAGGGGTTAGATTCGAACCGAAGGTAAAATAGTTTCACGGCTTGATAAGTGGATAAGGGTTTTATTTATCAAGCCATGAAGCTATGCTTGTGAGTGCACTTATAAGGTATATAAAGAGAGGCGTTGCACTAGTGAGTCATTGTAAAACGTATCTTCGTACGAGGAAGGTATGATGCGCTTTCGTGTGAATGTGAGTCATAATAAAATTTTGTGTTGTAACCATGGAGATGTATCAGAACCCAAGTCACGCAGGAAGTTTTGGTGGTGTAAATGCCTTATTTCGTGCTGCCAAAGGCAAAATCTCGAAGAAGAAGATTCAGGACTGGCTGAGCGGAGTCGATGCATACACGTTGCACAAACCTGTTCGAAGAAAGTTCCCGACCAATCGAGTGATAGTCTATTCTATCGATCAACAGTGGCAGACCGACTTAGTGGATCTCGGCAGTTTGCAAAAGTGCAATCAAGGGTACCGCTACATCCTGACTTGTATAGACATTCTGTCTAAATTTGCGTGGGCGGTCCCTTTGAAGCAAAAACGGGGTGAAGATATTGTAAAGGCGTTCCGGTCTATTTTCGCGACGAGGAAAACCAAGTCCCTGCAATCGGATGACGGAAAAGAGTATCAAAATAGACTTTTTCAAAAATTTTTGAAAGAAGGCGTGCGGTTTTTTACGACGAATAACAATACGAAAGCATCGGTCGTGGAGCGATTTAACCGAACTTTGAAAACGAAAATGTGGAAATATTTTACCCATAATCATACCTACCGCTATTTAGACGTGTTGGATCAGTTGTTACACAGTTATAATCATACTTACCATTCAAGTATCAAGAGAGCTCCAGTCGAAGTAACCGCTGAAAATGAAAGCGATGTATGGGATACTTTATACGGTGACATGCAAAATGCAAAAAGAAAACCCTGCGTGTTTCAACCGGGAGATGTTGTACGAGTTTCCAAGCAGAAATTAACCTTTGAAAAAGGATATGAAACGAACTGGACGGAAGAAGTGTTTGTGGTGACTGAATGTGTGAGAAGAGACCCTCCTGTCTACCGAATCAAGGACCTGTTAGGGAACCTGTTAGGACCCATTAAAGGAACCTTTTACCCTCAAGAACTTCAGAAAGTGAAACCAAAAGAGAATTATACGATTGAAAAGATTTTAGATAAGCGGATACGGAAAAAGCGTGTGGAATACAAAGTGAAATTTAAAGGTTATCCCAGCAAATTTGACCAATGGATTCCATCCTCTGATTTATTCACCTTATAAAACAAGTGTTTGGATTGTTGAAAGATCATTTGAAAGCATGTCGTTCTACGTGACGTTACCTTCGGACAGTTCCCTGAATTATTTTCCTGAGAATAAAATTTCTCATTTTATTACGCGATTACCCGCCCCCGTTGAATTGAAAGGGGAATGGGAAGTAGGCCTCGTCGAATTTATTTACCCTCACACCTGGTATAATGTGAACCAAAATAATAATTTATTTGGTTTCGATTTGAATGACCAGAAACCTCCGTTTGGTAGAAGAATTCCCCCTGGCTTTTACGAATCGGTTGATGACATTTTAAAAGCGATGTCTATTGAAGAGATTAAAAATAAAATTTCTTTCACTTATGATCCGCACACGAAAAAGGTGTGTATTAACGTGAAAGATAAAACAAAACTGATATTGCATGAGGGGATAGCGCAGATGTTAGGATTCGAACCAGGTGAAATCGCCTCGCCGGATATAAATATCGAGCAAACTATTTTTAGTACCTATGTCGCAGATCCCTGTGCGCATTATAGAGTGTTGCTGGTTTATTCGGATATTGTCGAACCCCAAATTATCGGAGATGTGTTAGCACCCCTTTTACGAATTGTCAATGTGAGAGGAAAAGATGGAGAAATGATTTGTGAGACATTCGACCGACCGCACTATTTACCTGTCAGCGAAAATCGTTCGACTCTTTGGAAATCGTTATAAGGAACCACCTCGGCGAACTCACGCCATTTGAACGTGGGCGCTCGTACGTGAAGCTTCACTTTCGTCAAAAATACCTCTCGTGATGTTTGTTCCTTACCAGTGTTGTGCGAAATCTTTTGAAGATTACTATTCCCATCAGTCGGGTAGTGGTCTAAATTATTATCAAGGCACTACTTTACAAAAGGGATATGGATTCAGTGGACTGTTTCGATCCCTTTTTCGTGCAGCAGTACCCCTCTTCAAATCGGGTGCGAAAGCGGTCGGCAAGCAGTTGTTTCATTCAGGCGTGAACGTGTTAAGTGACCTGTCTCGCGGAGAAGACATTAAAATGGCCGCCAAGCGAAGATTAAAAGAAGCTGGACAGACCTTAACCGACAAAGCCGCTACTAAAGTGAAGACGATGATTGGATTGGGCCACCGGTATAAAAAGAGGAAGCGTTCTACCAAAGCAGTCATTCGACGTAAAGCCAAGAAAGTGAAGGTACAAGATATTTTCGCTTAAAGATGTCTGGACTCATCCATAAAGATTCTGCTGCCTGTGCGAAATCCGAATTGGATTTATTTTTGATCCCACCCACGCAAACGGCTATTGAAAAAGGATATTTTGTTGAATACCACCCTCTTGCGAATATTCGAGACGGAGGACCTGTGGAATTTAATATTTCCGGAAATGGTGAAGACTATATTGATTTATCAGCTTCCTACCTGTATGTGAAAGTGAAAATTACCAAGTTTGATGGATCACCCTTAGCGGAAACGGATGCAGTTGCCCCCGTGAATTTATTTTTACACGCCTTGTTTTCTCAAGTGGATATTAGCCTGAACGAAAGAGTGATCTCCTCGTCGAGTAACACCTACCCCTACCGCGCCTATATTGAAACGCTGTTGAATTATGGAGAAGATGCCAAGAAAAGTTTATTGACCTGCGAATGTTTTTACAAAGATGAGAATTTAGCTGCTACAGATCCTGCTGGAGACAACCCCGGATTAAAGATACGTTACGCAGGGCCCGACTTAGACTACCTGCAGCCCCGGGGCAAGCCTATTCTGGGGGGCCCCCTTGCAGTGGCATAAGAGGTCTTTAGGTTGCAGAATTTCTGCATTCGACCGTAGGGGGGGCCCTTCCAGAAGGGGGGCCCAGGGCATTTGCCCCGTATGCCCTGCCGTAAGTCAGGGCCTGACGTTACGCACTCACGAATAAAAGCAAAACGTTAGATATGATTGGACCTTTGCATTGTGATATTTTTCAACAAAATCGATTGCTATTGAATATGGTTGACTTGAAAATTAAGATGACCCGAAGCAAGCCCGAATTTTCCTTAATGTGTAAAATCGATGCGGCGAAACCCATTCCCAACTACAAAGTGTATTTTGGAACATGCTTCTATTTTCATACGTAAAGTGAAAGTGAGCCCCGGTGTATTACTGGGTCATGCCAAGGCCTTAGAGAAAAGTACAGCAAAGTATCCCATCGATCGAGTGTTATGCAAGACCTATTCGATCTCAACCGGAAGTAAATCCTTTATGCAAGACAATGTGTTTTTAGGAGCCATGCCGAAAAGAATTATTATTGGACTTTTAGAAAATAGTGCCTACACTGGTCAATATGATTTAAATCCCTTTTATTTCTATCATCACAAGGTCAACTTTTTAAGTGTTTACGTGGATGGACAACCCGTACCCAGCAAACCCTTGGAATTGGATTTCGAAGAAAATAACTATATAAGAGCGTATCATCGTTTGTTTTCGGGATTTAACCGGGATAACGGCATTTATCTAACCCGAGAGAACTTTGCGAACGGGCATACTTTGTATGCTTTCGACTTGAGCCCTGACATGTGTGACGGACCTCATCTGAATCTACAGCAACAAGGAAATTTACGAATTGAAATCAAGTTTGCAGACTCCTTAGAAAGAACCACGACTGTATTGGTGTATGCGGAATTTTAAAACATTATAGAAATTAGTAAAACACGACATGTGTTGTGTGACTTCCCCAACTGAAAATGAATTCTATAGAAATCGAGACTATTTTATCCCACGATCCAGTGACCAAGAAATACTTTTCCGGTGTTTACCCAGTGATCAATTACCCAAGAAGATCGAGCGTTATCCTGCATGTTTTGTATGCAACGTGGACAAGTCTACAGAAGCCGGAAGCCACTGGGTGGCATTCTACCTATCCTCCCCTACAGAAGCGGAATTCTTTGATTCCTATGGAAACAAGCCAAACTTTTTTAAAGGACCTATATCGAACTATGTATCTCAATTTTCACGTGTGGTGTTTAATCCACTTCCGCTGCAAAGTCATGTGACAGCTGTTTGTGGTCAATTTTGTGTGTATTATATTTATTGCCGATGTCGTGGCAAAACTTTGAAAGATTTTTAAAGCAGTTTGTAACTGAGAATATATGTAACGACCATCGAGTCTATAATTTTGTATCCAAACGATTTCGCACACGTGCTCCTTTTTATCAATAAAAAACTATTTATAATGTAAACCTATGTGTCTGTGTTTATTTAGAATGGAGTTTCCACGCTTTCAACACCCTTTTACAATGCTCTTAGCAGGCCCCACGCGGGTCGGTAAGAGTTGGTTTCTGCGGGATTTACTGGCAGAACGACGGAGTATGTTTAACCCTCCTCCCGATAAAGTCGTTTGGTTTTACGGCATCTCTCAAAAGCTTTACGAGGAAATTCCCGACGTGACGTTCGTGGAAGGGTTTCCTTCTAATTATCGGGAATATTTAGGTACCCATTCTTTAATGATTTTAGATGATTTGATGGTGGAATGTGGGGGTGATGAACGATTAACCCACCTCTTTACCAAAGGAAGTCACCATTTAAATTTAAGTATTATTTTTATTACTCAAAACCTTTTTCATAAAGGTAAAGAAATGAGAGGTATTTCCTTAAACAGTCAATACTTAGTACTTTTTAAAAATCGTCGGGACATGAGTCAAATTACGCACTTGGGTAGACAATTATACCCGAGATTAACTCAGTTTTTTCAAGAAGTGTTCGAGGATGCTACCAAACAACCCTTCTCTTATTTGTTGGTGGATTTAAGGAATGAAACCCCCGAAGGTATGCGACTCAGAACGCGTATATTACCGGGGGAAACCCAATTTGTGTACGAGCCCAAAAAAGGTTTAAAAGGAAAGCCCTACCGATTTTAATTCAGTTGTGATCATGACGTTAACGAGGAAACAACTTCGAGATTTGGAGCTTATAAAGTCTTGTCCTCAAACCTTACGCAAGCATTTGTTTAAAAATTACCGACTCGATCTGTAAAGGCTATTTGCGAATGCACCCTGAACGTATTAAAAGGAAACGTACCTCTCTCCTCTCATCAGAAAAGGTCTTTAAGGAAATATAAGACGACTCTTCGAAAAATTGGTACCAAGAAAGGAAGTTTATTCAACAAGAAAAAATTGATTGTTCAACACGGCGGATTTTTAAATATTTTAATCCCGGCTGCATTGTCTGTTTTAACCGGCATCATCAATGGAATTCGCAGCTAAGTATGCGTTGGTACCGGAAGAAGAATTTTCTAAGCATACACCTTCTAAAAAGCAAATGACGGAATTTGATTTAGCTATGGCTAAAATATTAAATAGTACCGGATATATTAATTACTACCGGATCACGAAAAAATTCAGCACTACTACGAACTCTTAAAAAGAAAAATGGATTTGCAAGAATATAATTTGCCTTGGATGTCTAAACAACCCGAAGAAGAACCTGAAAAAGTGGAACCTAAACAAGTGGAGTCTATAAAACAAGAACCCCAAGAAGACTATGAAACCTTTGTGTTATCATCTGTAGCTAAACCCATGAAGAAACAAGCCGAAGCCTTATTAAATTTTCTCAAGTCTCATTCAAACAAGTTTAAGTGGAACCCGAAAGGAGAGATTACTTACAACGGAAGGACCATGGAACATTCTAATTTAGCGGAACTCTTTCATTTCATCTTTTCTGTGAATAAAAAACCACCTATTACAGGACAAAGTGAATTTTTGCAAGCCTTGAAAGATATGGGAGTACCCCAAAGTATTATTAAGAATCGATATTTGTCTTCAAGAAAAAACATTGTCAAACCGAAAAAGAAACTTATTGTAAAAAAACCTGTTGTTAAACTCAACCCTGTAACCTGGGAAACATACTAAATAAAATGAATTTGTATCTATCCATACGTGTGATTATTTATAGAATAAAATACACTTACCTGAAAACACGTCCTACTCCAACGGCTGCCTTGAGAGAAATGAATGATAAGGAGACTTCTTATCAGCGACGCGAGGTCACGTGATTAGGGTGACATCACGAGTGATGTGATTGGCTATGCTCAGTCACGTGGTGAGTGACGTCACGAGTTATCTGATTGGCTACCTCTGGTCACGTGACGAGAGTCTTATCTTATCAGAGATTGCTTATCAGCGATCACGGCTCAGTCTACCATTTGATTTCGTGTGTGTTGGTTGTCTCGTCATGTCTGCAGTGAGTTTCACGGAAAACGGACTGAATGTCCAGTATGTTTCAAACTTCATTGAAAAGGAACAAGCAGATCGGTATTTTGCCGAGTTAAAAACTTTACCTTTCTACACGCCAACCTTTAGAATTCATGGAAAAAGTTTTAAGCCTAAAAGACAAGTTCTGGGATACGGCGATTCAACTTTGAGTTATGCCTTCAGCGGAACTCATGTGCCTGCTAACCCTTGGACACGTCTGATATTGGAGTTGCGGGATCGAGTGGAAAAATGGACGGCTTCTACCTTCAACTATGTTCTGCTAAACCTCTGCAGCAATGGATACAGCTACATACCTCAACATAAAGACAACGAAAGTGGATTAGATGCAACTTTCCCCATCGTAGTCCTCAGCTTTGGTGCCGAACGAACAATTGAATTCAAGAAGCCTAAAACACCTTCTACTTTGATTTCATTAGAACATGGTTCTCTCTACAGTATGTTAAAGCCTACGAACGAAATGTTTACCCACGGCATTGCACCGAATCCTATCGTCAAAGATATGAGAATCAGCCTGACTTTTCGTGACTTAATACCCAACCCTATCATGCCACCTTTAAAGAAACCAAGACTTGATATAAGTGATGCTTCATCCAGTGCATGCGATACTTTGAAAAACTCTGATTGTGATACTTCGAAAAACTCTCGTTGTGATACTTCTGTTAAAAACTGTTCTCAAGACATGTGTGAAGAATTGAATGTGAATGATTGGTTAAACCAATGGGTACGTGAACAATCTTGGGATCCTATACGAGGTGAATTTAATTTAAACTTTAGCAGTTTTTTACAAATTGTAATAGAAAAGAATTTTAATGTGAGAATCCACATTCGTAATTTTAAAGAATTACATACAGGTCAATGGATACCTACTAAAGAAGGCGTTGTAATGACAGCTCAGACATGGTATTATTTTCAAAGTAAGATTGAAAATTTTAATTTTGAATCAGTAAATGATAGTTTTATTTCTAACAATCAATTAATAATGGCTTACATAGATGAGGATTATTGTACTTTACAGCAAATGTTTTCTTTAAATCCTTCTGGCTTTTATTTAAAACCAAATGTCATTAAATTGTCCAAGGATCAAATTTTTAGGCTTAGAGAACTCAAAATGAGAATAACTCATTTTATTATTGATGCAATATTCACCGTTCAACTTCCTATGTTAATTCTAAATAAACCCCTTGTGTGTATTTCTCATGAAAATGAGCAAAGTGCTAAGGAAATCTTACTCGATTTTATCGTGTATGAAATTCAGTTAGGAATTGAAAATTTATTTCAATGTGACGGGTGTGTTTTTAATTCAGACGATCAAAGTTCATACGAGTGTTTAATGAAATATATGTTTGAAAAATATCAATTATATCGTGAAGAAATACTTTTAAAATTAAATATGCATGCTATTGTTAAAAAAATTAATTGTTCCTGTTATTACAATGACGATTTCTTTAAACAATTGAATATGACCTTGTATGAAAAATATATTGAAGATACTTTATCCAAAAAGTAATGTGTGTTTATGAAAACGACTTCTTTAAACAATTGTATCCAAAAAGTAATGTGTGTATATATTTTATGGATTTTCAATAAATAGATTGAAACTGAATATCTGTGTCTGTCTGTCTTATTTTGAAATATTTTTATTGATTTTATTTCTTAAAAGATTTAATTAGAAATATTTTATTTCATAAAAGATTCAATAAATTTATAAGTTTGAAATGATTATTTTATTTCTTAAAACAATTTATTTTTAAGAGAATCACTGTCTAGGGATTTAATAATTTAAAAAATATATTTCTTAAAACATATAATAAAACCATTTCCTATACATTTAATAACTTATATTCGCGAAAAATATTGTTTCGAAAAGATATATTTTATTTCGTAAAACATATAATAAAACCATTTATTCGTGAAACAATCCACTTGAAAAAATATTTTTTAATAATCAAATTGAAATAATAATTGTTATTTTCCATTAATTAAAAGTGTAGACATTATCTCTTCATTAGAAATATGCAAATGAGTATGTTTCACATCTCCCGTAAGATATTATACCTGTACGAACACGGAGGGGATGACTCACCTTGGAAAATCCACGAGGGGAAATATGCAAATGAATCAACCTCTATGATGATGAATCAGAATTCGAGAAGTTTCTCGTAAGATCTATAGAGCTGAGTCAGGGTGACGCATGGGGGAAACCCCCTTATCTAGATAAGCCGCTGCAACTCAATTCTCGGGTCATTCGTAGATTATCTACTGCCTAGGTAACACGCGCTTTTAGTTCTCTCCTTTAGCGACGCTCGCGAAGTTTTCTTCCCGTAAATATCTTGTGTTTTTCGGCGTATTGTATTTCAGTTTTTCCGTACCTCTATAATGGAAGGATTCACCAACGACAATCAAGCTATGAATGTTGAAAATGCAGTAAGTATATTTATCTAGTAATCATTGATTTTAATTAATTTTCTAACTGTGTTTAATCATTTTTAGTGAAATATGAGATATTAAATTGTAATAAGAATTCTTTAACTTATTATTACTTTTTACGATATGTTAAAAAATAAATTTGATTTACACTATGCAAAAATAGAATGAGTTTAAAATCTATTTATAATGTGTGTTTAAAATAAATTTCATTTCGAATCTTTATTTTGTTAAATGAGAAATCTATTTGATTTATATTGTGTTTAAAATAAATTTAATTTCGAATCTTTAATTTGATAAATGTGAAATCTATTTTATTTCATTCAATAAACTATATAAAGTGAAATTTAAGTATGTGTAAAATCTGTTTATGGCTAGAAATTTAAGTATGTGTAAAATCTGTTTATGCTTAGAAATTATTTATTTTATAAGTGAAAAACTTTGTATAGAAATTTTAATAAGTTTATTTTTTTTTTTTTTTTTTTTTACAATCATATGACATAGAAATTATTCTATAAGTGAAAATCTATTTTATTTATAATGTGTTTAAAATAAATTGAATCTTTATTTTGACAAATGGGAAATCTATTTTTATTTATATTGTGTTTAAAATAAATTTAATTTCGAATCTTTAATTTGATAAATGGGAAATCTATTTTATTTCATTCAATAAACTATATAAAGTGAAATTTAAGTATGTGTAAAATCTGTTTATGGCTAGAAATTTAAGTATGTGTAAAATCTGTTTATGCTTAGAAATTATTTATTCTATAAGTGAAAATCTATTTTATTTATAATATGTTAAAAATAAATTTGATTTACACTATGCTAAAATCTATTTTTATTTATAATGTGTTTAAAATAAATTGAATTTCAAATCTTTATTTTGACAAATGGGAAATCTATTTTATTTCATTCAATAAACTACATAAAGCGAAATTTAAGTATGTGTAAAACTTGTTTATGCTTAGAAATTATTTATAATATGTGTTAAAAATAAATATAATTTCAAATCTTTATTTTGACAAATGGGAAATCTATTTTATTTATTATGTGTTAAACATAAATTTAATTTCGAATCTTTAATTTGATAAATGCGAAATCTATTTTATTTCATTCAATAAACTACATAAAGTGAAATTTAAGTATGTGTAAAACTTGTTTATGCTTAGAAATTATTTATTTTATAAGTGAAAAACTTTGTATAGAAATTTTAATAAGTTTATTTATTTTTTTACAATCATATGACATAGAAATTATTTTATAAGTGAAAAACTTTTTAATTAGAAGATTTAATTAAAACTTATTCTCATAAGTTTAAACTAAAAATTTATTATTCTAATAATTTATTTCCTTACAAAATTTATGACTCATACTTCGTTTAAAGGTGCTTTTTATATTATTCAAATCAAAAAGTTATTATTATTATTATTGTTTACTTATGAGAAACTTAATTTGCATTCATTATAAATAAAAAATTTAATTATTAACTAGAAAATCAGTTTACTTATAATTTTCATTAACTAGTGTTGTTTATTTAATTTCCAACATCCTATACTTTGTGATTTATATAGTAATTATCGCTTATGCAATAAAATGTTAGTGTTCAAGTAGATTCATGTTCAGTCATGTTTAGGATGACTCATCGTTTGATGAGTCATCGTATAGCTTATACAATAAAATGTTAGTGTTCAAGTAGATTCATGTTCAGACATGTTTAGGATGACTCATCGTTTGATAAGCTATCAATTAGATTATACTTATTCAATTTATTTATGTTGTATAAAAGTTAGATTTGCATAACCTTTTGTTTATTAAATCTTTAACTAGGAGAATTTATTTTTCTAAAAAATTTTTTTAATTTGCTTACCTAATCCTATGTTTAGTTAAAATAGTGTATTGGTTTATTAAAATAGTAGCGTGTATGTATAAAAGTTAGATTTATTAAATCTTTAACTAGGAGAATTTATTTTTCTAAAATTTTTTAAAGTTGCATACCTAATCCTATGTTTAGATAAAATAGTGTATTTGGATTATTAAAATGGTAGCGTGTATGTATAAAAGTTAGATTAATTAAATCTTTAACTAGAAGAATTTGTTTTTCTAAAAATTTTTAAAGTTGCATCCTATGTTTATAAAATGATTCGTTTATTTAATGACTCATCGAATAGATTAAATTTATTTATTTATGTTGCATAAAAGTTAGATTTGTATAACCTTTTGTATATCAAATCTTTAACTAGAAGAATTTATTTTTCTAAAATTTTTTAAAGTTGCATCCTATTCGTTTATTTTCAGTTGGGTATTTCCTTCGGTATACCCGATGACGAACTTCATATGCTTTGTACTGTTGGGGAAATGAATGATGAGGAGTGGCGAAACCCTCAATGGGACGACGCCGCCCAACCTGAACCCCAACCAGAACCCCAACCTGAGGTCCAACCTGAAGCCCAACCTGAACCTTCTAAGGTATGTATTGTTTTACATTAAAAATGAGAGTGTTTCCTTTTACAAAAGTTTTAAAAATTGTCCCTTTTACAAAAGTTAAAAAAATTGTCTTTCTTATTATAGGTTCAACCTGTTTGCCCTACTTGTGGGAAATCGTTTGCGAGAAATTGTGATTTGACTAGACACAAGAAAACACACAACACAGAAAAAATGTTCGTGTGTCTCATTTGCCATAAGGAATTCTCCAGAAAGGATGCTTTGAACAGACACCGAAAATCGCATCACCCCACATGTGAATTGCAAGAATCTGTAGATCCTCAGCCCGGTCCTTCTAAGGTATGTATTATTTTTTAAAGTTTTTGTTTTGTGATATTTCAAAAAATTGTAACACTTTGATTAAAAATTGTAACACTTTAATTAAAAAATCATTTTTTATTCTTTTATAGGGTTTCTCCTGTTCTGTGTGTTTGAAGGAGTTCTCCAGAAAGGATGCCTTAAACCGACATAAGAAGTTGCATGATGCTGACACTTCCACCTACCAATGTGCTACATGCCAAAGAAAGTTTAGTCGCCTGGACGAGTACAGCGCTCATCTAAAGACACACAACTACCCCTGCAAAGAATGCCAGTCCACCTTCTCCTCTAAGTCATCATTAATGAACCATATGCGAGTTCAGCATTCAAATAGGCTAATTGAGAGCCGGAAGAAACCGAAAACGACTCCTCCACCACTCTCTCGAAGACGACCCTATACGCAAGCTTTGAACACGTTTAAGACGGTGCATGCTCATTGAACCTACTGAAGCCACTCGGTACGATGTGAAAATCTTTTTAGAGTCTATTCGTGCCGAGATACATGAAAACATCCTACAGGAATTGTATGAGAAAGATTCCATCAAATGGTACCTGGTAATAAAAGTCTGCTTTCAAAGAGAGACAGCCGAAGGAGAACTGGAAATTATGGATGCCTACTTCAGAACACCCTGCTACCAGCAACACACTCCTGATTTAATTGATGATCAAATAAGTGTAGGATTCATGAAGATTATTCAAAACTACGAAGAGTTCTTAGAGAGAGGTTCCGGCTGGGTGCTGAGAAACATCTACTACCTAGAATTCAAGTCTGCTAAATATAACCCCTTGAGAGCGAGTAGCTATCAAGAATTGCCAGCTAAACTGCTTGCCAAGAAAGCTATCTTAAATATACAGAACAGGGATAACAAGTGCTTCCTATGGAGCCTGCTAGCACACAAACTGAATTTAGACTACACAAGCCATCCTCATCGAGTCTCCCACTATTTACCTCATGAAGAGGAAATCAAGATGGGTAATGTTCAGTATCCTGTTCCCATCTCAAAAATAGGTCTCATAGAAAAACTGAACAATCTTAGAATCAACGTCTTCGGCTACGAAAACTCTAAAGTGACAATTCTAAGAATTTCTGAAGTAGAAGATGTTGAAGCTATCAACTTATTACTCCTTGCGAACGAGGAAGGTGCCCACCACTATTGTTTAATCCGGAACTTTTCCAGATTGATGGGTGGTCGAACAAAACACTGCTGCAAACAGTATTATTGTTATAGGTGCCTGCATGGTTTTTCAACAGAACTTTTGTTAAAAGATCATGAAACAAACTGCAAAAAACACACTGCTCAAGCCATTGAGATGCCCTCTAAGGAGAAAAATATATTAGAGTTCACAGGAACCCACCTTCAACACCCTATCAGCTATATAATCTATGCAGACTTTGAAAGTTTGTTAGAACCTATTGCATCAGCTGCTCCATCCTCATTAAACTCCTACCTGCAACATACAGCCCGCCATACACCCTGCGGTTACGCTTATGTAATCGTAGGGTCTGATGGCAAAGCCGTGAAGCCTATCTTTAGCTATCGAGGAGAGAATGCAGTCAAGCATTTTCTGGAAAATATCATCATGGAAAAAGATATCCTTGAAGACAAACTGCAAGAAATTAAGCCAATGAAGCTCTCTACCCAAGAAGAGGAGGCCTTCCAAAATGCTACAAGGTGCAGCATATGTCGTCAACCCCTGTTACCCGGATGCATTAAAGTTCGGGATCACAATCACGAAACTGGAGTTTTTAGAGGTGCCGCCCATGCTAGCTGCAACCTTAATTTTAAGCAGCCTATGAAGATTCCCGTGGTTTTCCACAACTTGAAGAATTATGATGCCCACCATATTATGACAGAATTAGGCCATTTTCAAGACCATCAGATACAAGTTATCGCAACAACATTAGAAAAATATATATCATTCACTTTGAAGAAACCTAACAGTCCTGTACAACTTGTCTTTCTTGACTCCTTCCAATTTTTGCCTGCTTCGTTAGAAAAGTTGGTGAAGAATTTGGATATTAGCCAGTTTAACATTCTAAAAGACCAGTTTAATTCAAGTACCGATCTAAGTCTCCTCACCAGAAAAGGAGTATACCCCTATGACTACATTACTGGATTTGATAAATTCCAAGAAACAGTGTTGCCGCCTCCTTCAGCGTTTTTCAACTCTCTTACGAACAAACCCGTCGAAGAATCTGATTATCAACATGCAAAAAACATATGGGAAGTCTTCCAGATAAGAAACCTCGGCGAGTATCATGACCTGTATGTGAAGACAGATGTTTTACTCCTTGCCGATGTCTTCCAAAATTTTAGAAGTCTTTGCTTACACTATTATAACATCGATGCTGCCCATTTATACACCTCTCCTGGACTGTCCTGGCAAGCCTGTCTGAAGATGACTGATGTCAAGCTAGAGCTGCTCACGGATATCAACATGCTGCTGTTTATTGAAAAAGGGGTGCGCGGGGGTGTGTCGCAGATTTCACACCGTTTCGCTGTTGCGAACAACCCGCACACTCCTCACTACGACTCAAGTAAGCCCTCTAGTTATATCATGTACTGGGATGCGAACAACCTTTACGTTTGGGCTATGTCCCAGTACATGCCTTATGGCAAGTTTCAGTGGATGGACCCCTCTGACATTACTGAAGATTTCATCATGAACATACCCGAAGATGCAGCTGAAGGCTTCATTTTTGAAGTGAATTTGGAGTACCCAACAAATCTGCATGACCTCCACAATAGCTACCCACTTGCACCTGAAAGAATGACCGTGACAGAAGAAATGCTCTCCACCTATGCCAAGTCCTTGTTGCAGAACCAAAAGTATTCAGGAACACCCAAACTCATTCCAAACCTTCACAATAAATCAGAGTATGCTGTACATTACAGAAATCTACAGTTATACCTAAAACTCGGAATGAAGCTATTAAAAGTGAACAAGGTTTTGAAATTTCACCAAGCACCCTGGCTTAAAAAGTATGTCGACTTCAACACAGATAAACGAAAATCTGCAAAGAACAGCTTTGAGAAAGATTTTTTTAAACTGTTGAACAATTGCGTCTATGGAAAGACCATCGAAAATTTGAGAAAACGTCGTAACATAGAACTGTGTAACAATGAAGTCAGAGCCCAAAAATTAGTTGCATCACCGAATTTCACAACTTTTAAAGAATTTTGCAATAACCTCGTAGCTGTGGAGAGAACAAAACCCACCATCCTGATGAATAGGCCGATATACGTGGGTTTCTGTATCCTTGAATTAGCAAAGTTGCTCATGTACGACTTTCACTACAATTTCGTTATGAAAAAGTATGAAAGTCGTGCAACTTTGTTGTTCACGGATACAGACTCCTTGACGTACTGTATCCAGACAGCAGACATGTATCAAGATATGAAGGAAGATCAGCACCATTTTGACTTCTCAGAGTATCCAGAAAATCATCCGCTATATTCTACAACTAACAAAAAGGTCCTTGGAAATTTTAAAAACGAACTCCACAGTCAAGCTGCCTACAAATTCATTGGATTAAAACCAAAAATGTATGCCATACAGTCAGCTGGTGGTGAAAAGAAGACAGCAAAAGGCATATCAACCTGCATCGTAAGGAAAAAATTAAGTGTTCAAGACTATCAAGAATGCCTGCAAAAGGAGATAGCCACGTATGAGCAACAAACCAGAATCCTACAAGAACGTCATCAACTCTATACAGTTAATCAAAACAAAAAGTGTTTATCTCCTTTTGATGACAAGAGGTATCTGCTAGATGATGGAATCACCAGTCTGTCTTATGGCCATTACAGAATACCGCAGCATCCATAGTGAAAATTTTTGTATATATTGTTCCTGCACCTTGTATATATTTTTAAATTGTTCCTGCATCCTGTATATATCAATTGTTTCTGCAACCATGAAGATTGTTCCTGCACCCTGTATATATCAATTGTTTCGCACCTATGAAGATTGTTCCTGCACCCTGTATTTATCAATTGTTTCTGCATCCATGAAGATTGTTCCTGCACCCTGTATTTATCAATTGTTTCTGCATCCATGAAGATTGTTCCTGCACCCTGTATATATTTTAAATTGTTTCTGCAACCATGAAGATTGTTCCTGCATCCTGTATATATCAATTGTTTCTGCACCCTGTATATATATCAATTGTTTCTGCATCCATGAAGATTGTTCCTGTACCCTGTATATATTAATTGTTTCTGCATCCATGAAGATTGTACAGATTGTTTCGCACCTATGAAGATTGTTCCTGCACCCTGTATATATCAATTGCTTCGCACCTATGAAGATTGTTCCTGCACCCTGTATTTATCAATTGTTTCTGCATCCATGAAGATTGTTCCTGCATCCTGTATATATTTTAAATTGTTTCTGCATCCATGAAGATTGTACAGATTGTTTCGCATCTATGAAAATTGTCTGAACCCATGCTTTGAAGACAACCTCAGAAAACTATGTGATGAGTTCACCAGGTTGATATTTTTTATTTATTTTTTATTTTTATTTTTTTTAAAGGAACTAACTACCGCCTTGCTCTACGGAGTGAAAAGGGGCACCGCAGGGCCTCGGGAGGGCAGTCTCCCAGGCGCTCAAGGTGAACTCTTTCTTTCTCTCTCTTCTCTTTTTTCTAACTTTATTCTTTCTACCTTTTTTCTTAAATTTGTATTCTCTTTCTAACTTTTTTCTATACATTTTCCTTTCACTTATTTCTCTAATTGTAAATTTTGTATGTATCTCTTTTCAGGTTAAGTCCCAAAAGATCGTGACGTCATCTCACTTCCCGCAAAACTTCGAAAAAATTTTGAAGTCCTCGAAATTGTGAAAAAAATACTAAGTCCCGAAATTTAGGAAAATAAATCTAACTCCTCAAAATTCCCCCTTCTCCCCGATAGATGGCAGCACTCATCGCGGAAACCCTCGTAAAAGGTGATACCCAAAGTTTCTATTCTTCCGGTGGCAATACACAGTTTCTATTCTTCCGGTGGCAACACCCCCTCGTCCAAGATGATGACTAAGTAGTGTAAAAAGGAGACGTTGACCTGCAGGGTAGAGGCGCGGTGGCGCGCTCCAACAGGGTGGAGGCGCGCGCGTCACAGCGCGCCACCGCGCCACCACCCTGCAGGTGAACACTCCTTTTTACACTACTTCTATCGTATGGGTATGAGGAAATCATTTTCATTCCTTTTATGATCAAGGTAAAATCTGAAATGTAGTGAAGCCCTCCTATGAACTACATTCAATTGAAAATAATGTTTTTCGCTTAATTATTCGTACCATATATATTGACTATAAATTATATACTCACCATATTGTGCACTTAAAAATAGACCTGTATTGAAAACACATAGTAGAACTTAAAATGCACTACCAGCAATTTCGAAATGTAGCTTTAATATATTGTAATTATTTTGGATAACCTTGTAAACGAATGGTGAATGACTTTCCTACCCTATTCTGTACGAAACATGCTTTTATTCATATAAAAAATGTATCTTAATTTTATTTTCTTTAGTACAACCTATAGATAATAAACTTTACCTATCAGAATTTCGTCTGTAGACGTAATGTATTCGAATTCTCTTGAATTTCCCTGTACAGGAACCATTTGCTTGTTTGAAAACAAAGTTTAGTATATAAGACATCATATCGGAAAAAAAAAAAAAGAAGGAAAAAAAAAAAGATACTAATTAATTCACGTGTATCATTCTAAAATTTTTAAAGAAAAGCCACTTTAAAAAACGTATATTTAAAAACATATTTAATTAAAAGACATATTTATAGTTAAAACTAGTTGGCATAGGTGGACTCTGCTCAGGTCCCCATCATATTTATGTTCTCATAAATTTCTACTGCGAGGCATTTTACAATCATGTTAAAAGAAATGAATTTGACCAAAGCTTGATACAGTGACAGAATGAAATCCCTGCCTAATAGGCTATCCACCGTTCACTTCGATATATTTATCTTATTCTAATCTATTAATTTATTTTATCAGGGTCAATTCCGTTGTTTAGTTTTCATGCTACTATTTCCAATGCAATAATCCTCAAAATTCATATTTATATGAAAAATTTACAATTTCGCTATGTTGATAAAATCGTAAATTACGAAATTTTCCTATTAGAATATTTGTGTTCCATCATGTTCAAACAAATATCATAAAAATTTTGAAGTTGTCTAATGTATTTATGATCCTCAAAATGGAAGTTTATGCTGAATTTTGCCTTATTCTGACATGTTAAGTATATCGTGAATTCCAAATAACTTGCGAATTTTTTAAATTGGAAAAATCATAGTCTATGATATTCATTCCAGTATCCTAAATAATATTTCGAAAGTGGTTTGACATCTTTACGATGAAAATATCCCTCAAGATTGACGTTTATGTGAAATTTTGCTCTATTCTGCCATGTTAAGAAATTCGTAAATTTCCAATAACTTACGAAATTTTTATATTGGAAAATTCATAGTCATTAATATTCATGCCAGTGTCCTAAATAATATTTCAAAAGTAGTCTGACATCTTTACGATGAAAATATCTCTCAAAATTGGCGTTTATGTAAAATTTTGCCCTATACTGCCATGTTAAGAAATTCGTAACTTTTCCAGTAACTTGCGAAATTTTCAAAGTAGCATATTTATAGTTACTGATGTTCATTCCGGCATCAAAACTGATATTTTAAAACTGGTCTGACATTTCTACAGTAAAAAGTTTCCATTTAATGCACCTTTAAGTGAATTTTTGTCCTATTCTCCCATGTTAAGAAAATCGTAAATTTAGAATAACTGCTGAAGTTTTTTAATTCGAATGTTACAAATGAATAGAGTTCTTGCCAGTGTCGAAAGTAATATTTTAAAACTGATCTGACCTCTCTGCGATCATTTGTTCGTGAGATATCGAACTAACAAACTACCGGACTAACACACTACCGGACTAACACACTATCAGACGAACACACAACACACTAACGGACTGACACCATACAAATTTTGTCATTTTCGGATTCCTCACACCTGAAAACGTGTAAAAAAGTCAAAAAACCGAAGTCGAAAATTTTCGCGATTACCTAAGTTCCGCATACCTATAGTATGATGGGGAACTAATACATTTTCAAAGCACTTCACACTGATCATCAAGGCATCATCGAAAATATATTTATAACATTTGTGTTTCTAAAGTGCAGCTCTCTCTCTCTCAATATATATATATATCACATTTTCAAGTTACAAATACAGTTAAGCTTGATTTATAGAAAACTTGAAGGTGGTATTCACAGGAGACAGTTCTGGTCGAAATTCTAGAGTGGATTGGTTAGAGCTTTTATTCGGTTACAAGGAAGCAACGTGCTATACTTAAGGTCTGTAACTATTGATCTACTTGCTGGACAACGATATCTTTTAAAAGAACTCTTAATAAAAGAATTCAAGAGCATATTCACAGCGTTAAAGAAGAAAAAAGTTGGGAATAGTTAACTTCATTTACAATAACTCCGATGCAACACCTATTTAGGATAAAGCAGAAATGATTTCAACTGCATGAAATCTACAAGAACTGATCAATTCGGAAGCTTTCAATATTATAAAATGTCGGAACGCAATTAATTCTAAAGATTCAGCAATCCTATGAAAAATTTGGCATTATCTTATATAGAAAAAACGTTACAGGCTCTTTGAAAAATTTCTACTGACTCTTCGACTACTCTACACCCTACAAACACATCTTCTTTTCAAGACAATTATAGAACATCTTGAGGATGAAATAGACATAGGGTGTAATGTGAAAGAAAGGGACATCTTTAAGATGAACCGTGTATAAATGTATTTGTAGGTCAGGTTGCCGCCGCCACAACTGTTGCCACCGGGACAGCCTTTCCAGTTCCCATCCACTGACGTCTCCGACAAGTACCTCAGTAGTTCCAGACCCCTACCTCCTTGTAACTCAAAAAAGCTCCAACCAAGCAACTCCAGAGTTTCGACCAGAACTGACTCCTGGTAATACCATCTTTAAATTCATTGACTAGATATTAGAGTATACCAGAGACTAGTAACCTTTTTGTTCCCCAACATCACATCCCCATACTTGCCAACCATCTCATTATGAACCATACAACTTTTAGTACCCGCCTCTTTTTTTCACACCAGTCATTTTTTAGAGTAATTTTAATCTTATTTAATCGTAACAATATTTGGAGAGAATCACTCTAAAAATCACTTGAAAACAAAATGGATGAGCAATTTGGTTAACAAACTCATCTAATATATTTATAAGATAATTTCACTGTCCAAATTTGGTTTATTCGGAGTGTTATATCGGAAGTTATCATGATATTAAATTTACAAGTTGTAACCTGATTTTAAGTGGACTCGCTTAATTTAAGATATTCACCACTTTTTTAAAAATGACGGATAAAGTTCATTAATAAACTTGGTTGAGACCCTTAAGTGATCTATATATACATCAAAATTCAAGCAAATCCGGCCTTAATACGCTTTTTACAATGTGGATTTGAAAATTTCAAGTGGCCGCCACTTGAAAACAAAAAGGCGGAGCACTCATCCAAGATATTTATCAGATAAGTTCACTGTCCAAATTAGGTTTGATTTGAAGTATTATTCCGGGAGTTATCGTGATGACAAAATTTTCATTATACATAGACAGATAGATAAATAAACAAAGAGATCGCAATAGGTCGATTTCTAAAGAAATCAACCTAAAATGTACTGTACTGTTTTCCTCACTGGGGTAATACTGAAACGAGATTTCGTTGTATATTTTAACGATTATAACATCTAGCATAATAAAAGAATTTTTTCTTCAGAGTTTGCTAAATTCTTTACATTACTAAATTTGAACTATTCTAATTTTTCAGACTTTTCAATTGTTAATACATTTTAATTATTAATTTTATTTATACACGTATAGTTTCATATGTTATAACTTGTACAGTAAAAGTATATTTACCTAATATATATTTTTTTCTGAATATCAAAGTGATATTTTTATATTTTAAATGGAGATTGAGTGTACGGAGAAGCAGTAAAATTAGAATAAATACAGTCAAAAAGAACTAACTTACTTGGTAAAATTACCTTAACAGATAAACTTCCATAATTACTATCGTACAAGTCTATTTCTGTCAGAAACATTTTAGGAAAAGGTGAAAACCATCTAAGCAGATTCCACCGGCATTCTCAGACAGAAGGGAAGATAAGGCAGAGCTTGTCTGATAATATGCATGTGGAGTCTTGGAGGTATCTCTTTTAAATGTTTCCCTTTTCTAACGTGTTTGTTTACTGTCCGTGAAATTGGTGTATCAGACAGAGATACATACCATTAAAAGATACCAAAACAAGAACCTCGGTGAAAGTATCATGGTTTAATAATAATAAGAAAATTTCATAGCTTTACCTTCATTGTTCTATTCTACTTGCATTTTAAAATTAAAACGTATACTATAAATGTTTAAATTCTGTAGAATGTTATTAGAGAATGTATTTACTCAATTTTATGTCAATTTAGCTTTCTTTTTCCATAAAATATGTTACAAAAAATTAACTTGTATCAGTTTGAAATAGAGTGTAATTATCGTCTGTGTACAATGATGCCATAATCATAAAATATATTCTTTATTTTTTGCTTTACTCGTTCTAGTTCGTTGTATCGAAATTATATTTATCCAGGTTTACAAAGAAAATATTTTATTCGATTAATTAAAAAATATAAGAAAACCATAGTTTTATTATTTTTGCACGTAAAATAAATGACATAATTAAGAAAATAAATAAAGAAGAAGAAGAAGAAGCATCGAATATTACATTTGACTGGGGGGGGGGGGGGAATCATAGACAAAATGGACAAAAAAAAGGTAAATTTATTTCTTATTCTATATTAATTATTATCTCATGTTTTATAAATTCGCCCAAAATCAAATGCCGAAAAAAACCTTAAATTTTTCTATAGAAATTAACTTTACAGAAAAATTCAATATTTAAATATTTCTATAATATATAAATAGCCGAACCCCGTTAACGTTAATCTCAAAGGGGATAAAAAAATTCTTCATGTTATCAGTAGTTCATGCTATCAGTAGCTAATCTTCATTCTTCATATAACTAAACTAAACTTCATTTTTACGGGAATTTTGGAAACAATTCATGCTAAAAGTAATTCACGTTAACAATGTTCACGTTAACGAGGTTCGACTTCAAATATTTATTTATTTAATAAATAATTACTTAATAATCAGTAATCTCGTAGCATCATTTAATACTGTGCGATAGTCGAGTAACATTGTTACCCAACTAAAACAAATTCTTTTATTCATAGTATTACACATTTTCCTTTTTTGTACCAATTACTCTTAAACGCCCGATCTGTGGTGTTTTCTTATGATTTTGTTTGCTGTTTTTGAGTGTTGCAGCAGCAATATCGTCATTCCAATAGCACATTGTAACTACTAACGCAAGTTTTTTTTTTTTTTTTTTTTTTTTTTCAATTGTGCATCATAAATGCGCAAACAAAGCGATGGAAACTGTAGTGTCACAAAATATTACATATGTTTAGCCAAATATAATGATTAGTAAAACGGGCAAAGCCCGTTTGTTTAAAATAAAATAGAAACTATAAGTTTATTTACTTTTTTTTTCCTTTTTTTTTTTTTAGGACTGAGGACTATTAGTCTCAATCTGGGATTTTTACAGCGTCATTTTTCGATAGTTGGACATTTGTTGAAACCATTTTTCGATATTAAAACAGGAATAAACTACTACGTCAGAAACGCCAAAGAAAAAATATTGAGGTGCATACAGCTGTTTCGGTAGCCTAAAGCGTACCGTCATCAGTGCAAAAAGAATTCTGAATCTTGAGAAGTGCTCGTATATATAGGAGAGGGACCGGATTTAGTTCAACCAATAGGAATACGGAAGAGGTGGGGAGTGTGGCCAATAGGAATTAAGGAATGTGTAGCTGTGTAAACAGTAGAAAAATTAAGGAAATGTGGACTGAATGTAAAATTTCCAACAATCAGACAAATAGGGAACAGCGAAATCACAAATCACAAGGTTTTTAAAATTTTTATAAATATGAAAAGCTTCAAAGAAATCGAGTTCATGAATGGATCTAGGTCTGCAAATTATTTTAGCTGAATTAAATTTAAAATTATGATTTTCCTCCCAGCAATGTTTAGAAATAACCGATTTATTGGTTTCTTGTTTGCGGACGTAATTCATATGTTCTTTTAGACGAAATTTAAGACTGCGTTTAGTTTGGCCAATATATGATAAACCACACTGACAGGAAATACTATAAATGCCTCAAGAATTATGCATATCAATAGGATCTTTTAATTGAGAAAAGGTGAGTTTATTGGAAGGCGAAAATATTATTTTAAAATCATATTGTTTGAGAATTTTAGCTATGGTTTGACTGGTTTTAGAAAAATAGGGTAAAACAATACTGATATTAGATGTGACTGATTTAGTAGACGAAATACGAGGGAGTTGTAATTTTTGGATAGCTTTGTCTATAATGGAAGGGTCATAACCTCTGTCAATTGCTATGGCTTTCAGGTATTTAATTTCAGATTTCAATAAAATAGGATTTGAACAAATATTAAGGGCACGGTTTACAAAAGTATAGAAAGCAGCCATTTTTTGGTTAGGTGGGTGACATGAACGCGCATGGGGAGGAAGGGAGACTGCAAAATTTTTACGATAGACAGTGGTTGAAAATCCATTTACATATTAATATTTACCTATTTTTCTAAAACCAGTCAAACCATAGCTAAAATTCTCAAACAATATGATTTTAAAATAATATTTTCGCCTTCCAATAAACTCACCTTTTCTCAGTTAAAAGATCCTATTGATATGCATAATTCTTGGGGCATTTATAGTATTTCCTGTCAGTGTGGTTTATCATATATTGGCCAAACTAAACGCAGTCTTAAATTTCGTCTAAAAGAACATATGAATTACGTCCGCAAACAAGAAACCAATAAATCAGCTATTTCTAAACATTGCTGGGAGGAAAATCATAATTTTAAATTTAATTCAGCTAAAATAATTTGCAGACCTAGATCTATTCATGAACTCGATTTCTTTGAAGCTTTTCATATTTATAAAAATTTTAAAAACCTTGTGAATTGTGATTTCGCTGTTCCCTATTTGTCTGATTGTTGGAAATTTTACATTCAGTCCACATTTCCTTAATTTTTCTACTGTTTACACAGCTACACATTCCTTAATTCCTATTGGCCACACTCCCCACCTCTTCCGTATTCCTATTGGTTGAACTAAATCCGGTCCCTCTCCTATATATACGAGCACTTCTCAAGATTCAGAATTCTTTTTGCACTGATGACGGTACGCTTTAGGCTACCGAAACAGCTGTATGCACCTCAATATTTTTTCTTTGGCGTTTCTGACGTAGTAGTTTATTTCTGTTTTAATATTCCAACGCCAAGTCTCCTGCTATCATTTTTCGATAGTTGGACATTTATCGAAATCTAAAATTTATCGAAAATATAATTGAATAATTTGAAAACAATGTTATAATTAAAAAAAAAAAAAAAAACTAATAGTCCTCCGTCCTAAACTAAATTCTGCTTTAGCCAGAATGTCTTTTTTTGAAAGAAAAAGAAAAGAAAATTAATAATAATCAGTATCGAAACAAACGATATCTCAAAAGTTTTTTTAAAGTGCATCATTTCATGCTAAATTTTTGAAATAGTATGAAAAAATAATTTATGGCATGTTTGAAATGAGAAATGTTAAGTTGTATCTGTTAAAGATGTATTTAGTGTTCATGTATTTAGTGTTTGAATGATTTTTTTTTTTTTTCCATTCATAAAATGAATTGCATTGCCGGTTTATAATTGTAAACAAATTAGTAAGTATATATTTCTGTCTAATTGTCTCTCTCTATATATATTCATACTCACTATTTATTTATTTATTTATTTTTTATTTATTTTTATTTATTTTTTATTTATTTATTTATGTTTTTTTTTTTTTCTTTTTTGAAAGAAAAAGAAAACAAAAGAAAATTAATAATAATCAGTATCGAAACAAACGATATCGTAAAGACTAACTAGACATTTGGAATTTTCACAATAGCTCACTACCCGATGACAACACAATACTTAGAATAGTTTTCTTAGAATTAATTAAAATAGGAAAATAATAACCTCCTAATACTTTTTTTTTTTTTTTAAGAAAAAGAAAAGAAAAGAAAATTAATAATAATCAGTATCGAAACAAACGATATCGAAAAAGTTTTTTTTTAAATAATTTTGAATTAGGAAATAAAAAGGTCGCGTGCAATAGAGTTCTAACAGATGACGTTACAAATTTGTTTGCTGAGGGACAGTTGACCCCACTGACCCATTTTATCATTGCGGAATAGTATTACAAATTTATTGTAACATTGTGTTGTAAATGTATTTGTAAAAGCATAAAAAAATTCGACTACTACGCTTCCAAAGGCATGGAAAAATTAGCGTTGTCCTTCAGCAAAGTACGGTTTTTAAGAAGAAAGTCACGTGGTTGTTAGAACTCTATAAGAAATAAAAATAAGTAAAAAGAGGAATTAAATGATTTAATTTTTATATAAAACACGATCGCGTGCTATCTTAAAAAGTAGATGTGAAATTTAAAGTTTAATTTTTTGGCAACAATTATAAATTAAAAAAATTATACAGACACGACATTATTTCATTATTTAAAACATGAAAATCTGACATTGACAGATTTTAATTTAGTGCCAGAGGCCTACTGCTAAACTTGTTAATATCGACAAATTCTTTTTTAGTTAATTCGTGACGATCTAAATTCCATGATAAAGTTTTCATTAAATCAAACCTATGAGTTTCAGCTGCAGATATTGTAACAAATAACGTTGGAAGTCCAAACTGTCTTATAGCCGCAAAACAACGTTTTTTCTCTTTTTCCCAATGAGGGGGAGGTGTGCCTTGGGGGGGGGGGGGAATTCATGTCAAAGTTGTACCTTGGGGTGGACTCATGTCAAAGTTGGGCCTTGGGGGGACTCATGTCAAAGTTGGGCCTGAGGGGGTCTCATGTCAAAGTTGGGCCTTGGGGGAACTCATGTCAAAGTTGTACCTTGGGGGGGGACTCATGTCAAAGTTGGGCCTGGGGGGGGACTCATGTCAAAGTTGTGCCTTGGGGGGACTTCATTCAATAAATACCCATTCAATAAACCGACTGAAATAGGCCTCTAGCACTAATTAAGAGTGTATTATAAAAATTCGACAACTGTACCGACTGAAATAGGCCTCTAGCACTAATAAATAGTTTAATGAAAGTTTAGAAGTTAGAATTTCTAACTTCCTGCGTTCGTGTTTTAGATGTGTGTTCATGTTATATGTTAGACAATATACGGCAAAGTATTATCTCTCTTTATTTATTTATTTATTTATTCTCCTTTTAAAATTTTTGTTGCGAAAAGCCTATTAGTTTCAATATGTAGTTTTGCGTCATCTCATCTCCAATTTTAGAGACCATACGGATTTTTTTTTTTTTTCTTTTTGCACAAATCACTGTTATATCAAATACAGAAAATTGCATTATTTTAGCACAATCATGGAGAAGTTTATCACTATTTTCTGAATATAAAATTTAATAATGTCACAAGATTTTTTTTCTTTCAGTGTGAAATTTTATAGATCATATGCTGAATTAAATTCAGATGTCTATTATATCAATACGTGGCTTTTGGAAAATTTTTGAATTTTGTTTTTATGAATATAGACAGATGAATGATAAATGAATATATAACAGGTTTTTTTTTTTTTCTTTACTTGCATAATTAACGGATTCATGTACAATATGATACAGTCTAAAAATGTTCCATATATGCACTGAGCTTTTAGAAGAGGAATCTTTTGAATAAAACGAGCATCAATTCAGAGGCTCGTGATAATGAAAGAGATTTCATCTAATGCTAAACAATATCTTAACTTCTAATTAATCGTAACACTATTAAAACTAGCGTTTAATCCATTAGATCAATAACAATAAAATGACACCTTAAAAATTTCATTCATTACTCATTACTTTTGATTCCATTTCTCGGCATGTAAGGTTTTGCAAGAAACACCTGCAGGCTGGATTGTTTTAATGAAACCACTAATTTATTGAGAAATAACGAAGCTATTAAAGTTGAGCTTTGAAGATCCCTATCAGCCCCTAACATCTCGTTTTGAACTGAAGGATAATTAATGGCTACTTGCTGGTGGAACGTAGAAAGGCATTTTGTCTTGAACAGCATCATGCAACCACGATCTCCGATTGGAATTCCTAAAAAGATGAATCACGGTATTACATAACTTAGGAATTCCTGAACTTTGGTCCTACTAAAATGAGATCTGGAATTCAATAAAGAATAAAATTTAAATACTATGGTATTCTCTACAAATGTATTTTTTATTGAATAAAAAGAAACATACAGGGTGTATCGTTCTGTCGGTACTCAATGATGTCATAACGCTACACTTCCAATTATAAAAATATTTTTTTTTAAGTTCAAATCTATTTTATTAGAAACCGTGTAAGTCAATAAGTTCATGTTTGTAAATGTTACAGAATTATATGTTTTTTATACGATCCGTCTTATAAGTTACATTTAGTAAAAGATTCGTGTTCCTCCTCTATCATGAAAATAAAACTAAATAAATAAATAAATAAATAAACATCAGATGATGCGTCATTAAAATTATCCGACTTATAGCTGCTTAAAATTGAGCCTTCTTTCGTGCTTACATAATTTGAAAAAATATTCTTATCAAATTTCTTTAATTTTCACTTCACCCTACACAGTATTTTGTACCATCTTCTCGTTTCACACACCATGAAAGCCAAAAATGACTTCAGAAAATTTTGTCTCTCTCTCTCTCTCTCTCTCTCTCTCTCTCTCTCTCTCTCTCTCTCTCTCTCTCTCTCTCTCTCTGTGTGTGTGTGTGTGTGTGTGTGTGTGTCGTCGTGTCTGTATATTTGTAACGTTATATTTGTCCGGGTATCACGTGAGAACGGCTGGACATAATTCAACGGCGCTCAGCAGGAATTTAGATCTTTACCCAACTTAAAATTATATCTATCAACTTTTTCGAAATTCCCCCCTCGTTCCCTCCTGGGAGGGGGGGCAATGTCAAAAACACGTTTGTAACTATAACTCGGTTCCAAATTACTTAACAGTAAAGAAATTGCACATGGGAAGACTAGACATGAGTACAAATAAAATAAAATAAAAAATTTGATTTTTAAGGGGAGGGAGGGAGAAAATCGATTTTTGGCAGAAAATTTCACAAATTCCGGATTTTTGAGTAGAACTCTACTAAAAATGGAACAAAGATATTGAAAAAAGCTATGCGACTTTCTTAAGATATTTCCAAAACATTTTTTTTTCGGGGGGGGGGGGTTAAGGCAAAATTGAGGCACCCCTTTTAGCTCTAAATTTGTCCTGAGAAATCTGTGGGAGTTGCGATCACGAATTTTGGTGCTTGAATTGTCTATATGTATCCGACACCTAAAGAAACGGGATTTATCGAAAGTACCCCCGTTTTCCCTTGGGGGGGGGGACAGAAGGCAGAAACACCTTTGTAAGCATAACTCGGTCCCAAATTACTTCACAGTGAAGAAATTGCACATGGAGAGACTACACATAAGTATAAATAAAACACTGTCTGCGATTTAGGAAATTTCGATTTTTAAGGGGAGGAAAGGGAAATCGATACAGTCGAACCTCTCATTAACGTGAAAACTGTTAACGTGAATTACTTTTAACATGAACTGTTTCCACAGTCCCCGTCAAAATGAAGATTAGATTAGTTATAGGAAGATTAGTTACTGATAGCATGAACTACTGATAATATGAACAAATTTTTCATCCCTTTGAGATTCACGTTAACGAGGTTCGACTGTATAAAGAGCTTTGATTCATTCTTGACATTTTCTCATCAAATGAAATCTTGATATAAGGCTTTCTTTTTTAATATTTATACAGTCCCTTAAACCAAATTGCCGCAACTTATATACCAATATTGCCGCAAACCAAATTTTTTTACATTGATTTAAATAGTTTTTAAGGTAACAAATTCAAAATTAAAAACATTGTTGAAATTAAAAATAATATCTCTGTGCTTAAAGATTGATAAAACAGAAATTGGTCACCGATAACATTGGACACTATGTACAGTCGGCAGCAAAATTATTGAAACGCGAGCAATAATTCCTATTTAAAAGATGTGCACCTAATACGTGTTTGTTAAGTAAATATTTATCGAGTCATGATCTTACTCTTTTGCTGTTTATAAAAAAGTAAGTTGGTGATAAAAATTAGCGACCAGACTAAGAAAAAATATGAAAAATATCAATGTGTTCTTCAATAATTTTGCTGCCGGCTGTATGTAATATTTGTATTCTTTCTTACCTTATTTTGAAAAACAATTTAATTTACATTGTCCACTTATCTCTAACAAATAAAGTACTATTACAGTCAGTTTCAATCTTTTAGGGATACCCTCTATATCTTAATCTTAAGGATCTTCCACAAAATAGGTATATTAGTACAACAGATTATTCTTTATTCTATATTCCAGACCATAGAATCCATTTGTATCCTTTTTCCAGAAAATGTTTAGCATTAAAAAGAACCGTAAATATTTTTCGCGCTTCTATGATCATCTGTTTGATTTCATCATAAAAAATACTCAGGAATAGTTCACGATGGACCTGTTTTAGTAAGGACTTCGGTGGAAAAATTCTTGCAGGTAGACAAAGGCGGTACCTATGCGTGACATATCATATGTCTGTGATGACTATCGCTATATGACGTGACAGGGGACATAACATCTCCATACCATAACTGTAAGGTCAGTGGCCAAAGCTGGGGAAAAACTGCGAGAGTATTGTCGCGTGTTTGCTTCTAGATGTTCAAAATTATCTTCCGGTCAAAAATATTGCTGAGGGAGGGGGATAATCGCCCAGTTTATCTATCGTTTTTACGGACAGCTTGGTCAAGTCAGGACGGTAATCACTGAAGGTGTTATGCTCCGTTGGTTCTGCTTTTCTGCTAAAAGAATGTGTTGGATGGAGAAAAATGACGCTCAACATTATGGGCCATTAGGTTTCTGTTGGTGATAATGTTTTCGACCAAACAGGTAGCTCAGATAAACAAAAGTTTACGTAAATATGTGTAAGAAAACTTCATAAACTAATAATACTTACATTCCAAAGAAATTTTTCTTTATAAAAAAAAAAAAATAATAATAATTCATTTTAAGAAAGTAAAAATAAATTAAAGTTAAATTTACCAAGACATTTCTTTTCCTTTTGATCATTTTTATAAGCTTGTATTTAATTTGTTATGCTGTTTATTTGGTGTGTAGGTCAAATCTAAGAATTGAATCTTTTACCTCTTCCTATCGTCCAAATGATTTGAAACTTTGCATTCCTGTGCAACTCCGATGATAATGCATGCTCAAATAGTAATTAATTTAGAGGTGGAGCACTGGGGCAATGGGCTTCTAACACCGGATAAAAATTTATTTCGAATGTTTAACCCACTTTCTATCGTCCTGTTCAGCTGAAATTTTATACATACATAATTCCGATGACAAGACAATATATACTCAAGTAATGAATGGGACCCTAGCTCCAGTTATTTTATTTCAAATTTTAGCATCCTTCTTATCGTTTCATTCAGCTGGAATTTTACATACATGTATAATCCTGACGATAGTACACGCTTAAGTAATAACGAATTTAGGAAGGCGGAAACTGAGGTAACTAACAGAAGTAACCGAGGAAGCCCGTAATTTCAATTTAAAATTTCTTTTCAAATTTTAAACCACTTCCTATCATCCAAATAAGCTGAATTTTTGCATACACGTATGTTATCCTCTTCCGCTGAATTCGAGTTTTCAGTATATTTTAAACATCGCCTCCTAAACTATGTGCCTGTCGCGTGGCTCGGAAACTTGGCAACATTTGAAACGGTAGGCAGCGCCACCTGTACAGATTGCGCAACTTTTTTATTCAACTGTCACGAATAATTTTAAGAAGTGATATATGATATATAAAATCGACGTTTCTTCGATTCTGTTCGCCTTTTATGTATAGGGGAGAGTGGGGATGAATGGAACATTTTTCATGTTTTTATTGATAACGTTGGCTATGTGTAATTCAGAATTTTGCAACATTGCTCATAACTACACTTCAGTAATCAGTTACATATAAACATACTAACTTTAATAAAAAGTTATTATTTTTAACTAATATATTTATTTTTTTACATGCATGTGTATTGTCCCATTCATCCCCACCTATGGGGATAAATGGGACATGATTGGAAATGAATGGAACAGGACTATAGTTAACGAAAAAAAAAAAAAAAAAAAAAAGAAAAGAAAGAAAGAAAGAAAGAAAATGGAAAGTAAACAATTTTTTTTAAGTTAAATTGGTTTATGTGATTTTATTACACACTATGAATTCACTGAAATTAACGTAAACTGATGTATTGACTCAAATTAACATCAAAATACAAAAGTCCTTTGGTTCGTGCAGTTCCTAGTGCTGTAGGCTTTGGTAATTTAATCTAATAAGACCTAATCTAAAAATAAATAAATAAATAAGACACTAGAAAGATATAAATACTTACAATAGAGTACAAATTATCCAGATAAATTTTTGTTTCCGACTAATCGGGAAAATCCACATTTTATTCTGTATTACATTAATAATCACCAGAATTTATTTAATTAGCTTGATTGAAATTGTGATTTTAATCAATTATTATTAGTTTATTTATTTATTTATTTCAATTATTGATTTAATTTGCATTGAATATTCTAACTTATAATATTTTTTAATCATAATTATTATAAACAAAAATCAGAACAATTAATTTAATTTTTTTTTTTCTAAGTCCACAAAATTAAGAATCCTGATAATCAATATGGCTAATTTATGTTTTAATATAATTATTGTGTAAAAATCTAAATTAGTACATAGTGGGAAATGTCCCATTAATCCCCATTTAAACTATCCCATTCATGCCAACCATCACATGATCATATAAAACAGGAAATAGGCTTAGTGAACAATTGTCAATATTCTTCTTGAATATCATAAACACAATTAAAGATTATGCCTTTTCACCATATAAGAGTTATATTAACTTTAAGCAAATAGTTAATTTCTTAACTAATACCTAACTGAATCAGTAAAAACTTACTTTGGCAGCTAAAAAAAACATTTTAATTTTTTTTGCCCTTCTATGAATAGCACAATTCTGAAACTACACTTGATGAATGGCCTCAGTGATACGATATATCAGAAAAATTGTTAAGTTTCCGGTGCTTGCCAAACATAAAAATTTTGCTATTGTCCCATTCATCCTGCGTCCCATTCAACCCCACTCTCCCCTATAATATCCCAGTTTTAAAATTTTTTGGTGGCTCTTGAATAAAAAAGTAGCGCAATCTGTACCAGGTGATGCTGTCTACCGTTTCAACTGTTGCCAAGTTTCCGAGCAACGCGACAGACATCTAGTTTAGGAGGCTATGTTTTGAACTAAATGCTCGTCTTTAAAAATATTTAATTTATGTATTATAATTCAAATTCTCGACAATTTTAACTTAGTCAAAATCAAATCACTTTTTTTTTCTTTCTGTGATAAAATTAATTTTATAATTCTGTGCCAGTACTGTCGGATACTTCTTTTTCGAACAAGAAATCCTGTAGCTAGTCAAACCTGAAATGATTATTCAAAATTATATTATTTCAGAAGAAAATTGTATTGCTACTATTACAAAAAATGTTAGTATATATAATAATAAAAAATGGATAAATTTTCTAAAACAAAGTAGGGATGGGAGAATTTCTTTAAATTTGTGAGTTTACAATGTATCGCTTATGAAAATTTTAAAAGATGCTTATTGCAATGACAAAAATAAATGCATAATAATTAAGGTTAAAATACATAGGAAAATAATTTTTGATGCACTTACACAGACACACAGACTGATATTTTCTATAAAAATAGTCAAATCGTGTTCAGGACAGCTAAAAATGTATAAATCTGTTGAAAACCAGAGGTGGAAAATTTTCCCGAATCCAATACTTTATTCTTGTGCCTGTAGAAGAAAGTAATAATAATAATTTGGTTTCGTTAAAACGGTTTTTAATAATTAATTAGATATTATATTTTTAAGATGTATTTTTTTTTTCTTTAAATTTTCCCCTCAATAATTATATAATTCTTTGACTTTTTAAGAGTATTTTAAATATATCCATTACACATTCAATGCTTTAAAAAGTTTATTTTATTTTATTTTATTTTAATATTTGCAATTAATTTAAAAGAATTTAATTTTTCATCTGGAAAAATACTTTCATTTAGGTTCATACAATAGACAATCACTAAATTTTTTTTAGAAATCGATCTTTCAAACAATCAGATACTATATTGCCAAATTATGATACCATCCTCCACACCCCCGTTTTCCTTTTCTTTTCTTTCTTTTCTTTTCTTTTTTTTTTTTTTTTTTTTTTTTTTTTCTTCACTACCTAATACAGATTTGTAATAAACTGAGTTACATATTTATAACATGATAAAAATAAATTTATATTTAATTTTTATAAATAAGTCCCTTAACTTTTTAAGTCTTTCTCCACGGTATTTTTTATTTTCTTTTTTCAACCTTTTAAAAAGAGTTCTCATGTGCATAAAGTTAAAACACAATTTATTAAGGAATTTGAAAAAAATAATGGGTTAAATTTCTTTCGTAGTCGTAGATTAAAAATGAAAAAATATACTGCTGGCTATCCAAAAGGCAACACCTAGAAAGAATGCAAATATCAGAATGATATTTATTGGACACGTACATTGTAGTAGGAAGAAGAATTGATTAAATTTTCAAGAAATTTGAAGCAATATATACTGAGAAAACAGCGTCCTCTGTGAGCAATAACAACAGTTATCTCTCTAGGCATTGAATTAAACAGCGGTTGAATGACATGCACGGGTACACTTCATGAAGCTTCAACACGATGCCATAGTTCATTGATCGTAGTTACTGGTGAGTGGTGGCATGCCAATCGTTTTTAAACGATTAAACAGTCATTTTCATTGGTGCGAGATCAGGAGAACCCGCTGGTGAGAGCAAAAATTGAACACATTCTGCATCATGGAAGATTCGGACAATCCGGACAACTTGCACGGTCATTTTCATTGGTGCGAGATCAGAACCCGCTGGTCAGAGTAAAAGTTGAACACATTCTGCATTATGGAAGATTCGGACAATCCGGACAACGCGCATTGTTCTGCTTAAATGTTGCTAGACAGAAGCTTCGAATATACGACAGAACAACGGCTTAACTCGTCAGAAATGTAATGGCCGCTATTCAGAGTGCCGAGAATGAAGTCGAGGTGATCGAGGCGTGTATACAATGATATCACATACCATCACTCTAGTTGGTGACCCAGTATGCAGCTGCCAAAACTTTGATAAAACTCTAAAAGCAGCATCACTGATATGGGCGCCTTTAATGTGTGATCAACGACGAACTTGGGTGAAGGAATGGCGTGACGTTGCCTTTATGACAAATCACAATCCTGTTTACAGCATCAAGATTGCCTCATCCGTATTTAACGGCATTGTGAATAATGCACATTACCAGGTAGTATTCGACATCATCATACTGTCCATCACCTGCAGTGATGGTATGGGGTCCCATTGGATACACGTCTCGATCCCATCTTTTTCGCATTCCTGGCATTCTGAATAGCGGTCATTACATTTCTGATGAGTTAAGACTCTCCCCTTTGCCTGATATTCGAGGCCTCCATAGAGCAACATTTAAACAAGATAATGCACGACCGCAAGTTGTCTGTATTATCTGGATTTTTCTTGATACAGAATGTGTTCGACTGTTGCTCTGACCAGCGCGTTCTCCTGACCTCGCACCAATGGAAATGACTGTTTAATCTTTTAAAAGCGACTGGCTTTCCACCACTGACAAGTAACTACGGTCGATGAACTGTGGTATCGTGTTGAAGCTTCATGAAGTACTGCACCCGAATATGTCATTCAATTTCTGATAGATTCAATGCCTAGGCAGATAAGTTCAGTTATTGCTCCCATTGTTCCAGAAATATTTTAGAAAGTAACTTTAACAAATTTATATAATAGAATTTAACTTCCAACCTTATACAAAAATTACTTTAGAGAAAATGCTGCATAAAAATTCAAAAGAAGGGAAGTTGCCCCGTTATCAAATCTTTTTATTAGATCATATGTCAAGCCTCTTCATCTTTGGACAGCTACGAAGAGAAATCATTATTACCCAGCTAAATCAAAATCAGAATTATATACTGGCATACAATTTATTCGCCAAAAGAACCTATTAAAAAATGTGTATCTGCAAGAGACGGTGCTCGTCTATCTCGTTAATAATTTTTAATACCCTGAACAGGATACATTAGCATATACAGAGGACGATAAACAGATGTCAAGAGCCTTTACAGTCCTTTATATACCTAGAACAAGCGACTGGTAAGGAGTCGGTTCTCGGTCCACGCATGCGCAATCGCTTTGTAATTCTAATCATTTGCATGCCTTACCTCACTTTACATTTCCTGTAAGTTCTGTTCAATTTGCAGATTTTCTTCATTGTGGTGCAATTTTAACAAACATCAGTTTAGGTATCAAAACCAGAAAAATCTTTAACATCTTGAACTTCAAAAAGAAAAATTTGTATAGCAGACAGCTGTTTCGGTAGCATTTAGCGTACCGTCTTCAATGTATAAAGAAATGAGAGAAAAGTGCTCGTATATAGGAAAGGAATCTACAATTTCTCAATTTCTTATTGGCCAAATCTATTGGTTAATCAGAACTCGATTAATTTCCTATATGTACGAGCATCTTTCTCTCGTCGTTTCTTTATGCAGTGAAGAGGGTACACTAAATGCTACCGAAAGAGCTGTCTGCTTTTCAGCTTTTTCTTCTTTGGCTTTCAAAACGTTAAAGATTTTCCCGCTTTTAATATCCAATATCAAGTCTCTTTTCAACATTAATGACTAGGTATGACTGCATGATGATAAAAATCTACAAATGTTTATAAAAGACAATTGTTAATGTTTACATACAGGGTGATTATAAAAAAAAAAAAAACTATCCCGATATATGAGACCATAGCTATCATACCGTTCACAGAAACTAAATAAAAATTTGGTGGAAGGTATTTTGAGGTATGCGCTCAAGAATCATATAAAAAACAACAGTTAAACTTTAACAGAACAGTTACAGTTACAGTGACAAAATTTCGAAAATTTCAAATGGCAACACCTACTTTTTTTTATTGGAATGGGATCTCCATTGCAAAAAAAACATAAATAGCATTGGTACGGTACCTCTAGAACGAAAATCACCAACGCTAGGCATACTTAGAAGAAAAGAGAAAACAGCTGTGATGTGCCAACCAGAGCACGACTTTCATTTTCTTAATGACACCACATTTCACACTGAGTCTTCGGCTCTCACTAAAGTCTACTGATTCTGCTTCGAAATGAGACGAAGAGACCATTGGTATCCTTAATTTCGTGTTGGTCTGCTGAATAAGGACTTTAATTTCGTTGTTAGTAATATATAATCACCCTGTATATGAGACGAGTGCAATATTTGTTAAAAATATGTTAATGTAGTTTACATAAAACAACAAAAAATAATGTATGTGGGAAAACAATGTGCAAGTTAAACGCGGTCAGTGTAATGTAAAAAATTTGTCTTTGTTTCATAAATATAAATTTATCTTTATAAATATATAAGAGTGAGAGGTATAACATTTGTATTACTGGACAAAATTGGTTTGTATGAGCGCTCAAAAAGAGTATTATATTGTTTTCTATTCCTACAATACACACAAATAATATGTTTTTCTTCGTGCAAATTTAAAAAGTACTGACAATACATAGTTATCATTTAATTTAAAAGTTAGAATATATACTATGTATGAATTGTAAATGTGTCAGTGTGTTATTCTTATTCTTAATTTTTATTTTTATTAACGAATTTTAAAAATATAGCCTTAAATTATCCAAATTTCCAAATGCTGATTATTTAAAAGACAGTATGTACCTATTATAATTATTAAATACCTATTAAATAATTATTGCAGTTCAGTAAATATGTGTTGGGTATATAAGATAATAAAGTAAAAAAAAAAGAAAAGAAAAGAAAACATGAAAACGTGTATTGTAATTTGAAAAAATAAAAAATAAAAAATCTTAAGGTAATATAAAGCGCAAAAGTCTGAAGTAAATGTTTTTTACAGTTACTACATAAGGCAAATCAATCATGTAAATATATGATTGACCTAAATTTACTCCCAAAATATTGCAAGGTATAATTTAAATTATATGTATTATGCGCGAACATGAAATATTTGCGTAAAAATATATCAGCAACATGCTCTTCAAAATTTTTATTTTTCTGTAAATGTGTGTGAATAACTAAGAAAACTTTCCACAACCTATAAATACTGCAACATGATGCTACTGAGAAACATTTTAGCAAACAAAAAATTGTGAGGTCTAAAAAAATAATAATAACAAATAAATAAATAAGATACCTTTAAGACCATGATCTGTGATGAACATTATTGTAAAGTGTATTAAAACATGAATAAATTATAAAATTATATGTATACTGTATGAGTGTTATGTCAACAAATGCAAATGTATAAAAAATTTTCAATTAGTTGATAATATTGCATGAAGTATAAAAATTATGTACATATATTCATAAAAAACCAAAATTATATATACAATAAAATATTAAATATTGCAAATACATAAATATCCTAATTGAATAAGCGTGGGAAAAATGTTCAGAATCATTAGTATTAAAACAATGTGTGTGTGAAATAATGTTTGCAAAATTATGTCTGTAAAATATCGTTATTACCCAAAAAGAATTATGAATACTTGAAATGTACATCAGTATGGACTTTGCATTTCAATGAAAAGCTAGCTTATTTTTACATAAAATAAGAAACACAGTGTCATGGGATTTTATCTTACGTAGGTTATTCTTTTATTTATTTATTTATTTATTTATTTTATGTATGTATTTTTATTCTATTGACTAGCAAGCGTTGCCCGTTTCGCTGGTCACTATATTTTAAATGAATTCTCAAAATTATGTGTAACTTATTAATGTAAAAATCTCCCTAAATAAAAAAAAAAATTAATTAAATTCGTTAAATCTCTTGTCTTCCCCCACAAAGGGGGGAATTTCATAAAATTCCTTTATAGTGTGTGTTAGGCAAACATAATCATCCACACATAAAAAAATTGCATTCCTGAGATAATTTAGAAAAGAATTACAATTGGAAATATGTCCTTTGCCCCCTCCCCTCAGACAAAGTTTTTTTTTTTTTTTTTTTCCAATGGCTAGGCAAAAGTTACAGAGGACTATAAAGATACGAATCAAATTATAGACAATATAACATAGAAGACCGAAGTCATTGCCTAAGGAGCGATCTTGCCTCCCAATATCTCGACTCTTCTGTAGAACATCGAAGAGCCCTACAACGGGACAGATGTTCCCGGTCCATTACTTCTCCAGAATCACAAAGTGGGCAAGTAGGGTCATTTAAGATACCTATGCGCTTCAAATGAGCAGCAAGGCAGTCATGTCCTGTAGATAGGCGGAAAGTACGCAAGGGGATTTTTCACAAAATTACTTGGTACATGTTGGGTATACATAGCACACCCACATACCAAAAAAATGTTTTTGACATAATTTTAAATAGAGTTATGCTTGGAAACTTTTTTTTTTGTTTGCAACCCCCCTCCTTCAAATGGGTTAGGGGCAATTTCACAAAATCCATTTATTTTAGGCACACATAACTAACCCATACACCGAAAAATCGCCTTTCTGAGATAAATCATAAAAAACTTACAATTGGAAATGTGTTTTTCTCCTCCTACCCCAAGAAGGGAAAGGGGTACACTTCGCAAAATCCCTCTATAGTGCGCATTCGTTACACAGATGCCAAAAAATTGTCGTCCTGAAATAATTTGGAACAGAGTTAGGTTTGGAAAAGTGTTTTCTCCCACCCCCTATGCAAAATTCCGCCATTTTATTAATTCCGCCATTAATTCCATTTTAATGTTTCATACAAAAAAAAAAAAAAAAAAAAAAAAAAATCGTGAATGCAGCTTCTACAGGATAAATTTAGCGGATAAATTCCCCAGGATAAATTTAGCGCAAAAGGAAGCTCTTGAATCTGCTCTTCGTAAATCCTCCCGCCACCCTAGCAAAAAAAAATTGAAAATCGCAAATCATCCTGAATGGCTTTTGGAAATATACTCTAGAAAACGCGCAGCCAATTTAAACTTCTGCGTGCCATTTTTAGTGGAGTTCTACTAGAAAATCCGGATTTTTCAAATCCGCCCTCCCCAGAAAATGTTTTTTCTCCTTACCCTTTTAAAATGAAAAATTCGAAAACCGACATTTTATTTATTTATTTATTTTAATTGAGTCTAGTTTAGCTATGTGCAATTTCTTCACCATGAAGTTATTTGGAGCCAAGTTATGTTCGGGTGGAAAACGGGATTTTTGCAAAATCTCGTCTTAGTGGGTGTCAGGGCTCTAGAACCAACCTGCATACAGATATTCGAGACCCAGTCCCACACAAAATTGTCACAGCAGTGTCGATTCAGTGATGGATGTACTCTTTTATATGTATACATGAAGGGTTATGTAAAATCACGTTTTGTCTCCTCCCCCCTCCTTCGGGGCCGAATTTTTAAAATTCCAGAAATTGTTTTTTAAGTGTTTGCGTTTGTTATATTTAAAAGCAAAAATCTTACGAATTATATTGTTTCAGTTTATTTGTTCGAAATATGAAGTATTATGTGAAATCACGTTCTCCTTCTGTGGAATTCGGTTTTGCCCTTCACCCTTCTTGAGCGCAAAATTTTTGAAATTCCAAAAATAGGTTTTTAGATATTTGTGTTAGCTATATTTTAAAGAAAAATTCTTACGTATATATATCTGTTTTTCTTTCTTTCTTTATTTGAGATATGAAGAGTTATGTGAAATCAAGTTTTGCCATCTCCTTCCCTTGGAGGCCGAATTTCTAAATTTCCACATATAGGATTTTAGATAGTTGTGCTAACTATATTTTTAAGAAAAAAATCTCACGTATATCCATTTTTTTTTTATTGGAGATAGAAAAGGTTACATAAAATTTTGTTTTTTGCATGTGAATTCCCATTTTTCCCCCTTCCCGTCGCTAGAGGGCCGATTTTCTGAAATTTGAGAAATTGGTTTTCAGGTATTTGTGTTAGCTATACTTCAAAGCAAAAAATTCAGGTATATGTGCTCGCTTTTTTTTTTTCCTTTTTAAATATAAAGTGTTATGTAAAATCACATTTTGCGCATGAGAAATCACGTTTTGCTCCCTCCCCCTCCTTGGAGGTTGAATTTCTAAAATTTCTAAAATTAGTTTTTAGTTATTTATGTTAGCTATATTTTAAAGCAAAAATTTTACAGGCATCATGTCTTTTTGTTTGCGATATAAAGGTTTTTGTGAAACCACGTTCTGCACCCCTACTGGGGGGGGGGGCGAATTTTGTAAAATTGCTTCTTTCTAGGTATCTACGTCACAGAAGGAATGTTTTCACCAAGTTTCTTGCTCCTGGGTGCAGGGGTTTGGGCTGGGTGATGATAAATCAAACGTTGAAATATATTTTAATTAGAATTAAATAGAAAATTTAAAAAATATAAATGTGTTTACTTCATCACAGTTATACATATAATAATTCGAATGCTATCAAATTTGGTACAGATATTTATGAATTACATCAAATGACTTGTATAACAATGCTTGTCGCTCGTGATCAGGGATACACAAAGAATTTCGTGCCATTGTGGTCTATAGATGGCATTTTTTTTAAGTGTATTTTAACATAGGCACACTTCTTTCAACATAGTGAAACTAACATATATCAATACAATGTTTTCTGTAGAAAATGGTAAGCACAGAATTAGAAATTACTTTACAAGGGTACACGAAAGAATTTCGATACGTCACGTTATCATCTGACATCAAATTTGGTACAAGTATTTGTGAATTACAAGGAATTAGATATATAAGTTTTTTGGTATATACAGAGTTTATGGTTATTGTACAGGGATATACAAAAGAATTGTTATAGCATTGGATGACATTTTTTAAAGTGAAATTTACATGATTTCAGACCATTCAACATAATAAAATTAACATGTTAATTTTATTATGTTGAATGGTCATAATGCATATCACATTAGAAATTTTAAAAGCATGATTAACGCAGAAAATTGTAGGCATAGAATTAGCAATTAGTTTACATGATAATACAAAAGAATTCCGATAAATCCTATAATTATCAGATTAACTGCAAATTTCGTAAAAATAAATATGCATTACATAGAATCAGCTCTATATTTTTTATATAATACTTTTACATTAAGTATAGTGACATGCACAATTAATAATGAGAAACATTTCTCATTATGAAGCGAGTTAATGCACACACACACACACACACGTTACATATATATACTATAAGTTTTTCATTAATTGTCTTTTTTTCAAATTGTTCATGCTCTCCTGGTAACGTCATTTTCATTTTCTACGATGTATGAAAAGGTATTCAATATACATATATATATATATATATATATATATATATATATATATATATATATATATATATATATATATATATATATACATATATATATATAAATGATTATTTTAAATAATATTTGATAAATAAAAATCATCTGATCAGTTAATGGGTAATGCAAATTGCAAATAGGACGTTGAGGCTCCTGATCTGCAAATCCACTTGTTATGTCTGTACCAATTGGTAAAACTACTCCGTGACTAGAATACATTCGCTTTTCGTTTTATTCCTGTTTTATTTTCCTGTTTATTTATATTTTTTACCATTTTTGGTTCAGTGTGTAATTATAATGTTTTTTTATGAAAGTTGTTTGGTTTTTGCACAATGATCTTAATTATCTGAAATGCTATGATCTTGTGATTTTAATTTTTTCTATGATTTTGTAATATTCATTTATTTAATTACTGCTATTATTATTATTATAATTATTATTATTAGTAGTAATAATAGTAATAGTAGTAGTCTCTGTCCGTTCATATGTATATGTGTGCTGTGAGATTTTACATCATGAGTGACCAAATTAATTGAACGGAAATAAGTCCGTTTCTAAAGTGGATTAGTGAAAATAAATAAATAAAATACAGATCTCAAATTTAAATCAATCGTTCCATTCAGATTTTCAAATATATTTACCTAATAGCTAATATACAGACTGGCACGCGTGCTTGACATTTGGGGACTTTAGTAATTTTTAATTACATTATGGAACTGTTATAAGGAGAAAGAAGAAATTGCATTTTACAGTGATAAAAATGCAGAGTACTTTATAATTTTATAATGAACAAATGTTAAATCTAAATTAAGATTGACGTATCGGGCGAAATCGTGGGGAGGGCGGTGACAAAAACGATAAAAAGTAGGTACTAGTTGAAAACTTTTTGTGAAAAGAAAGAAAAAGGAATAATAATAATAATAATAAATTTAATCTCATTATTTCGGAATGATTAAACAAGTAGAGAGAGAAAAAAAAAACGGAACTAATTAACGGATTAATTAAAATTAATAAATTAGTTTTTTTTTTTTTTTTTTTAACATTTCTATACAACTAGTTCTATATGTTAAAAGGGGGAAAAATAACGTTGGCATATTTTTTTTCAAACAGAGAAAAAAGTTATAATATATATATATATATATATATATATATATATATATATATATTGTTGTTGTTGTTGTTGTTTATTTGTTTTCTGTTTGACGATTTAGACTTTAATTTATTTTCTAGAAAAAGTGAAGCGGATATGCTACCATTTTTAATATCTATTTGGGCGTAGGCCTTTTTGCATTTATTTTCTTTTTCCCTCAAAAAATACTTGATATTCCGCAACAACTCTGCTAACACCGTTTAATCCTTTAATTGTCAATATCAGATATCACTAACAATCACATAACCTTGTCCTGTTGGCCGATTTACTGCTGCCACCTTATTGATGAAATTGATTTTATCACTTGTAGTTTTAATCCCAAATCAGAAAAAAATCTTAAACGTGTTCGATAAACAACTGACCTTAACGTTTCGCTGAATCGTTTGCTCATAATTAGTAGCTTTTTATTTTATTTCATTTTTCTTGTTTTACATTCTTATATCACTCGTTTTCTCACGATAAGGAAAGAAGCGGAATTTATGACGTCGAAATTGTCCGGCGATTGTCAAGTTAGTTCGCTTATGGAGAGCGGTTCTTTTTCTTTAAAATAACTATTCTTGGAATGGCCATTGTTTAAATAAAATTAATTTAATTATTTTAAACGATTTCCTGTTTTCAGCTTGTTTCCAATCTTTGTGAAAGACATTTACAAGGGCAAATGGATGTGTAGGACTAGCAGGAATTTCATTAAGTTTAAATTTCGAAATAACGGCTTAAAATGTCTAATTAAAAATGAATTTATAATTTACGATTAATTTCCGCTTTTCAATACAAATGATCGTTTTGTTACTCAGAAAACATTAACTATCATAGCTATTCATGCAGTTCTGAAGTCTTTTCATTGTTTTTTTTATCTTATATTTTTATTTATAAAACTGTAATAAAAAGTAAGAAGAAAAATAAGAAAATTTTTTTTGTAGTGAAAATGTTTCAAAGAACTTTTAACGTTTTCTGTTGTAAATGAAAACTCAAATTAGGAAACAAAATCGCTACTCCTTGAATTATCAAAGAAATTTACTTTAAATATAATATTATATTTAACATAATTTCTAATTGGTCTAATATGCATGAAATAAAAAGGAAATAAAAATCTTACTACTATTTTACCATAATTTGTAAGCAAAATATTTACTTTAGTTTGTGAATTATAAATACTTCCTGTATTAGAAAATATATTTTTATTTTTCTCTGCTACACACTCAAATATATATATATCAGTTAGTGCATTTTGCCTGTTTTAACTTATGCTTCAGAAACTTGGACAATGTAGTAAAGCTATACAAAAACTGCAAACAACCCAGAGAAGCATGGAGAGATGCATGTTAAGATTCACCCGAAGAGACAGAAAGCGATACACTTGGATTAGGAAGAAAACCAAAGTTACTGATGTTATTTCTAGAATCAAGAAGTTAAAAGGGAGCTGGTCTGGGTACCTTGCGAGAAGAATTGATGATAACTGGAGCGTGAAAGTTCTATTTCAGATACTAAGAGATATGAAAAGACCGAAGAAGAGGCCACTGTGTCGTTAGAGAGATGAAATTTTGAAGTTTGGAAGAGCAGAATGGAAAAGTATTGCAGAAAACAGAGCAGTTTGGAATCACCTAAGAGAGGCTTTCATCCTGCAGTGTATTGATAAAAGCTGAAATTGATGATAACGATTGATGATATATATATATATATATACATAACGTTGAGATTCTACATAAAAATAAAATTAATACCTTGAATAAACTAATAAGTAATTTTTAAACTGAATATAGACAATAATTAATAGTATTAATATTTTTGTAGTTTATGCTGATTTATGCAGATAAGCTTTGGAATGTTTACTAGTTTGCAGGTTTGTAGTAGTAATAGATTATTTTTAGCGATGTTGAATAAAAGGGAGCTCCAACAGCTTTCCGCCAAACAAGCTTTTTATCTTTAAAATTTATACTGCAATTTTAATTGGGCATTTAGAATCAACATTTTAATTTTACATATAAAGAGAAAAAGTTAATAATTGAATAGTTCAACGTTATGGTGGTGTATTTCAATTGAATTCACAAAAAATGAGGACTTTTAAAGCATGATAACTGTCATGGGAAAAACAAGGAAAAAAATGATAATTTTGAGCTAAGCTGTAAATTTCAATTAAAAAAAAAAAAAAAAAAAAAAAAAAGGAACTTTATATCGACATTATTCTAAACAAATACATAACAAAAACAATCATAAAATTATTATAAAATAACAAAATAGATACTTTTAATAAGATTAGTTCCATAAGAAAATATTTTTTGCTAAAGCATTTTATGTTTATACATAAAATATTCTATGTACATAAATTCTTATTGTAGGTTAAGAGCTAATTTTTAAATTACTTGTTGTGGATAGATGCATAAAATTAGAAAAAGTTTAAAATAAAATAAAAATTTGCTTTAGCTATTAATTGGATCAAATATATTTTTCTGAATAGAATGGGTAAAAATGAAATTTAAACTTCTCATAAAGTCCTCAAGTCTTATGAATTATTTTTAGTATAATAATCTTAATCTTTTCCCTTTCCTTTTTTTTTTTTTTTTTTCTTTCAAAATCCTATTTATTGAGCGATGTTTTCAGAGTTGAAACTTCCAATTTTACAAAATTTATATTTAAGCAACCGACAGCGTAATTTAACAGCAAATTCTAAGAGCCATTAATAAGATTTAATTATAAATGTTTCATACATAACTCTGTTTAGATTTTTTTCAAATGCGAAACATAAAAAAATGCGAAAGTATTTAAGATTATTTTATTATTATATATTATGCATGATAATATTTTTTTTACAGATGTATTGAATATACAATATATGGATCAAGGATTATTAATATAGATAGATAGATAAATGATTTTACTGTCTTTCATACAAATCCTATTTTTTTATTTACTTGCTCAATATGATAGTTTACCTTGATAGTTAATTTTTCTTTTGGTAAAAATCTGTATGTTAAAAGAATGATATCTTTATCTATTTCTTCTTATAGTGCTGCGGTTTAATTTGTTTGTAATGTTTACATGAGAGTATTTATGTATTCTTTCAGGTGATTATGCATTAATTGGTATAGCATTTCACTGTAAAATTCTTGTCATGCAATTTTTCTTTTGTTGTTAGTATTTGTTAAAATAGAGTAATATATTTTTAAAAATTATTATATATATATATATATATATATATATATATATATATATATACGGTTTCGATCGTATTTGGGCTGATGGGAAGGCCGTTAGTTATATTTCTATATATCTATTAAATAAATAAATAAAAAATGTTGCTAATTCCTTACTTTTTAGTTCAATTAAATTTCCCCCTTCATTCACATTAAATATATTTTTTAATAAATTACTTCCATTACCCTGCTACCGTAGGTAATGGAAGTATTGTATTCGGTCCAAACATTCGATATCGAGTTTTCACCTCATTTACACGATTTAAGGCCTCATGATTCCAAAAATGTAGTTTTTGGCAATTGGTCAGTGTGCGTGTGTATGCATGTGTGTGTGTATGTGTGTGTGGAATCTTTTGCCTATCATATCTCCGAAACTAATAAGGATAGAACTACGAAAATTCCCAATTGATAAAGGTCTGGTGTACAGATGAAGTTTCCAAATTTTGGTGAAAATTGGAAAACCGGAAGAGGGTAATCAGAAACCGGAAATGGGACCCTAAGTCCGCATCTCAAAAACGGCTCTTTTCTTCAAAGTTGCTATATAAATACTTTTTTAGATGCCCTTTCGAATGATATAGTTGGTTTGTTCAGGAAAATTGATAAATGTCCAGTATAAATAGCTCAATTTCAGGTCTCGAAAGTGCGTTCGTTCCTTTAAAAACGGCTGTACGGATTTTTTTCAAATTACCATATTAACTCCCTTTTAAATATACTTTTGTATGTAATTATTGTTTTCTGGTCAATAATTGAGAATACCAAGTTTTGGTAAATGTTGGTATCTCAAAAAAGGCTCTAACGATTTTCTTGAAAATTGTTTCATTAATCCATTTTAGATACCCTTTATCGTGTATAACGGGGTTATTACAAGAATATTAACGCTCATCCTGATTAGGTAGTTCAGTTTTAGATCTCGGAAATTGATGTTTAAAAAAAAAATGAATAAATAAAATAAAAACTCTCTCTTTTCTTTTTAACTCACTATGTAAACTCTGTTGTCTATGTCTTTATATGCGTATCAAGTTTCTCTTACTGGAAAATTCCAAAAAATGCATATAATATCTCCAAAAAAAAAAAAAAAAAAAAAAAAAAAAAAAAAAACGCATCTAATACGTGCAATAGTGGGTAATGGAAGTCGTGTGGTTGTTTCACACCAGATTTTTTCTTTACTCCTCATTAAAATTTGCATTATTTCATCATTAAAATATTAATTTAAAAAAAAAAAAAGTTTTAACCAATGGAACATACTTTTATACTTAACCACATTTCTTTCAATAAATATTTATCAAATTAAAATGTAATAATAAAATAAATATTCATAAACAATTTATATATAAAAAAGGTGGATCTTTTTAGTTTCTTCCTTTAGTTTCGAATTCAGATGCATTTTTTTCTTTATTGGGGATGTTTTGAAAATCTTGAAGATTACTTTATTTCTAGCATTTACATTCTATTTTTTGTAATAATACATATATAACGGTGCTACTACGTTTTTTCTCCTATAACTAAATCACACTATCTCGTTTCAAATGAATACTACATTTTTGTAAGTTCCTTTAAAATCCTTAATTATTAAAGTATGAAAAATAAATTGAATATTAATATCTCTATATAATCTAGTTCTTAAATTATCAATAATAATAATAATGATAAATCATAATAATAATAATAATAATAAATCATAATAATAATAATAATAATAATATCTGCCTAATGACAATTGATTAGTATATATAATCCAGCTTATATTATACAGGAATAGATAAAATATTATATTATACTAGTATATAACCCCGCCAAAAATAACGGGAGGTGAAATCAGTTAAGGTAGTGAATCAACGAATGCTTTGCCAGCTTCGCTGGATACTATATTTAAAGGGGACTAATGTGCAAGTTGCACCTGACGGGACTAATGTGCAAGTTGTACCTGACGGGACTAATGTGCAAGTTGTACCTGACGGGATTAATGTGCAAGTTGCATCGAACGAACAAACTATTTCTTTTAACGAAAATACCTACTTACCCTGGACGATAGGTCTAATATAACGTATCATATTATATATCGTATTTATCGTAATATAACTCAGTACTTATTTCGCTTCCTTCTTCGACTCATTTTAATAAGTATTTTTTTATATGCATGAGCAAATTTAATATTTTTTAATTTTTGATTTTTCGCGTGGAAACTTATGCGCCTTATTTTATTTGAAAAAAAAAAAATATATATATATATATATATATATATATATGACAATAACTGGTAAATTTTTTTGGCAACAATCATAAATTTAAATGTCCAATTGTGAAATGATTTTCATATTTTAATTAATTCTAAAATATCTAATCAAAACTTCGTTACAAATAAGGTACCATATTTGTAACGAAGTAACCTTAGGTACCTTATTTGTAACCTTATTTATTTTAACTAATTTGATAAATATGACGTCACAATCAACTGTTTGTTTATATCAGATAAGTACATTATCATGATTGCAAGAAAATGATGCAATAACTATTAGCCCACAATTTTTGTGATTGAATTTTAAATTACATTTTAATTTTATCCTCCATGGGTATTTTAGAATTGCAAATGGTAGTTATAAACTTTCGTTGAAATCTTTTTACATATTGAGATTAAGGGAAAAGTGTAAGCACAAAAAATTTTCAGCTTTGAAAGACCTTTCTAATGATGTAACATTTATGCAAATTAATTAAATAAATAATAATAATAAATAAAAATACATAGCATTTCTAAGAAAAAAAGAAAGTCAGAAAAAAAGGCTACCAAAAGTCTCTGTTTTGAAGCAGTCTAACTGCAATTATTCCTGACACAAGATGGTCATTATTATTATTAATATAATATTATATCAACACTTATTAATTTACGAGAAGTTTCTACCTGACATAGAAGTCTCTTCAAACTTTGTCGAGGCCCCTATTTCGTTTCAATCTCTATGATCACTAATGAGGATTATTACTCCCAAGATCTAAAACAAATCTAAATCGATAAGTGAACTAGGACTTAACAAAATCATTGTAATATATTTAAAGAGTGGGTAAATTTCAAGTAAATTTCCAATTCTTCGCAATAGTTTGAAATATGAGAGTTCTTGTGAAACCAAAAGTTCACTTTAAATACGCCAGCAAAATTATCGACTCACCTATATGCAATCTGAATGAATACATTTCTGTAGAGATTTGAAAATATGTAGTTCCTTTATCAATAATTTTATAATTTTATTTGATTGCAACAGAAAGAACATTTTTCTTCATTTATTACTGTAGATACGATTAGTTAATAAAAATAAAATAACGCGTTTTTTTTTTGTTGTTGTTATTATTATTATTATTATTTATTTATTTATTTATTTATTTATTTATTTATTTATTACTTATTTATTTATTTATATTTTTTTTTGAAATAGTGAAATGAAAAAGGGAAAAAAAAAAGCAAGAACGAAAAATCATGCGGTACCCATTGATTATTAACATTTTCCAACCGTACGTACTTGTTGTATCGTATAACTTTAAATGTTCTTTGCCTATATTATAACACAACGGACAGACAGAAGCACTGAAAGGCATACAGATAGACCAACTGGATTCATAATCACTCTTAAACATTGTTAGAAAGTGTTAAAAATGCCTAACACAACATAAAAAGCAGCTCTTAATATATCTGTATAGTTTAGTGTAACCCTGTAAATCTGCAGATTAACCATTAGCGTACTCTATAAAATGTTATTTTAGCATATTAACAACAAATGTCTTTTTTTTTTTTTTTTTTTTTTTTTTTTTTAAGATTTTACAGTAGAAAGTTATTTAAATATAATTTATAGAAGTGTCTCCCACAAGACACAATGCATTGGCATTTTTAGGATGTCCGTGTATACAAAGAGGTTGTACAGGATTCATTGCTGTAATTTTAAATAGAGAACACTGTATAGTGAACTTGTATAACATATATAATTTTTTAAAAATTTAGAAAATATTTACGGACGCTAGGGGCGGGTAAACGGACAGATATACACAGATGGACAGGTGGACAGTCGGACAGACAGATACACAAACTGAAATCATATTCACATTTAAAAATTGTTAGAAAGTGTTAAAAACGCTTAATGTAAAAACAAAAGTGCAATTTCAGCATATTTCCGATGAAAGCTTTTAATCTAACTGAATATTTTTGTATGACCCTGTAAATCTAATGCTAATCAGATTACCTTCTATAGAAAGCATTCTTTTATGCATATAAATAATATATTTCAATTTCATTAAGATTTCTGCAAAATAAAGTTATTAAAATTAGGTTTATAGAAATATCTCTCATGGATTACAATGCTTTGGAATACTTTTGTATATCCGAGTACACAAACCAGTGGTGGAATTTATTCCATTTTCTGTAGAAAGCATACGATAGTGAATTTGAATAAGATATTTTAATTTCATTAATATTTTTTGTAAAGTAAAGGTATTAAAATACGGTTTATAGAAATGCCTCTCATAGAACACAATACTTTGGAATACTTTCGGGTGTCCCTGTTCGCAAACCAATTGAGGTATTCACTCCATTTTTAATGAAGAATATCCAATAATGAACTTGAGCAGACAAACAAACCGAAATCATTAACAGTTTTCAACCTTGTTGGAAAGGGTTAAAAAGAAAAGAAACGTTATGCCAACTTTGGATATATATCGCCAATTAAATTCTCATTTCTTAATTTATCTTAAATTTTTCATTCTACTATTTTGTTATAAATTTTTATTTTCTGATTTTAAGAAATAGTAATTCTTTTATAGAAAAATTATTCTTAAGGCATATCAGTGAGATTCACTCTTCCTCCCTTGCCTTATTATACTATAAGATTTCTGTTACTTCATATTATAAGGATATTTCATTAACAAATGTAATTTTTTCGAATTGTGGGTTTTTTTTCTTTCTTTTTTCTTTTTCTTTTTGGTCTTATTATTATTATTATATAAATATATTTTATTCCACTACTTGTACCCGTTACCCTTTCTTTTAATGAGAAGTTAAAACAAAAAAGACATTTTATTTCATGAACTAAACGATGGGCTTTAATTTTCAATCTCGAAAAGAAAAATTTTAGTTTATTTAAAAAAAAAAAAAAAAAAAAAAAAAAAAAACATTGCTCATACGATAAAAGGCGACAGCATGTGATCCAACATACGTATAACCCAGCTATATTTTCATTTGATTTTTCTATATCTTTAGTTTCTTATAATGCGACTAACACTGATAAAATTAGTCATGTATCAATATCTACCAACTAAAATAGTTAATTATGCATTAATGTTCTATCTTAACCTTTTCACGCCCAAAGGAAATATTTTTCCCTTCTACAAAAATCGTTATCGATTGTTCAATAATTATTGAATCGATATTTTTTTTACTGAATGTCAAAATAAAACGTATGTCCAAGGCAGCAAATGTGTTTCTGAACGAATAAAAAAAAAAAAAGTATAGAAAATAGGACACATAACAAATGTGTTATGTGCAATGTCCACTTGTGCTTCACAGGTAAACGAACTTGTTTCGTAGAATACCATAACTAGCTATTTATTTTACTTTTCTGATAATTTTTATATTACAAAGCAATAAATTTGTATTACAAAGCAATAAATAAAATACCTATATAATAAACCTAACTCTTCGTTTATTTACTTTTATGGTCCATAGGGAAAATATTTCCCATGAAATTATAGGAAACCTATACACCCTGCTATGTTTTTCTGGTGATATTCTCTTACTTTACACCCACAATAGCTAAAATATTGTGTTGTATTGACATATTTAGTCTTGGAAATCTTATGGTCCTGAAAGGGTTAAAGTATGTTATTTAACGGCAATGACTTTAATATAAAACAAAATTTTATTTATTTATTTATTCATTTTGTTTGTGTATGCATAACATTAAGAGAAAAAATACATACTCTGAAATGTATTGTTTTTCACTGATCTATCATGAAGCTCATTAGCTCATCAAAACGATAGTTCCTTCCCATAGTTAGTTGAGAGCGGATTACCGACAGCCGTGGCCCATGTTATTCTACGGGAAAATTTGTTTCCAAATTATGTTGGGTATTTTAGGCTTTCATTTTTGGATTTTGACATCCTTTTTCTTTTCAATTAAATTCTCCATTTCTTCATGAGATATTTTTATTTCTTCCCGTGAAATGTTTGAAAATGTTTTCATATTATACATAATTTCAATAAATTAAAACATTGTAGTAACGAAGAATAGTAGAAAAAAATTGAAAACCAATCGATTTAATTAGATAAATTAGATTTGCGAAATCTATTAATTGATTGTCTACTAAATTCATATCATAAATTAATGAATTCCCATTGATCAGAATTTCGTAATTTGAAACGAAACTATTAAAAAAGTTAATTAAAAGCAGATGAAAGGTCATCTAAAGTATTCTTCTTCACATGAGAGGAGAAATAAAATTGTGAAAACGTGGGGAAATGTACCTTTTGTGAGAAGCAATTCATTCCGACGCGATTCCCATAATTCTGATTGATATATTGTCACGCAACGTCTCAAACATGCCACCAAAATTTACTGTTCTCCGAGAATGCAACGGTTTCGCCATCAGTATAGTCGTGTGATAAGTTTAATACGAGTGAATCAAAACATAATAAAGTTAGAACATTTTAGCCTCATATAAACTTTATGTATGGAAGATACATGGATGTCTTACTGCATATATTCGTGAATTAGTCAAGGAATATTCGACGAAATTTTGTAATTAAAAGAGGGTGGTCGATTTATACACGGGTTAGTGAAAAAAAAAAAAAAAAAAAAAAAAAAAAAAGTTGCATCAATTACTGATGTGCAAAATATTAACGACAATAAGTAATTACCTTCAAAATTTGGAAAACCAAAAATTTTATTGCTTTGATAGGTATAAAATTTTTATGCTAAAAGTATTATAAAGCTACATTTCCCTTATAGCTGCATTAAATTAATTTATTGATTCTCTTTTTACGCTATGTCTCGGGTAATGTTACCTTTAAAAAAGAGAAAAGAAAAAGAAAAAAAGTATGTGGAGAATTTAAGTTCCAATTTTCTCTTTAATGTGCACCTGCACCAGTATTATGATCCCCCCCCCCCCCTTTGAATACCTTAAGCAGACCTTCAATTCCTCTTCAAGGCCATGCTGGCACACATCGACTAATATTCTTTATAGGCAGAAGCATGTAAAAATTAAGAAAAGCAACTTATGGCCACCTCTTGTGTTTGCATCCTATATCCAATGTCATAAATCCACTTTTATGACACTAATCCTCAACTAATTAAAGAATTCTGATTGATAAATAATTGTTATGACATTTCTTATCTCCATAGTCCAAAGCTGTGCAAATTAGATGATTTTGCAGGTGTGATAGAAAAATCTGGTTTCAAAGGTCACTTTGGATTCCGTAACCACATTCTTCTCCACCCCTTTCTTCTCTGTTTTGTTTTCGAAATAAATTCAAAGTTTGCGGTGAGTTATCATCTAAGTTGACAGTTTCGTTATTAATATATATATATATATATATATATATATAAGAAACTTTTAAAACAAATACTTATGTATATGAAATTAAAATAAAAGTTTAAATATTAGAAAAACCAACAGGATATTTACAAACCAATGCGCAAAATTGCTGCAAAAGGAAATGTAAAACTTGAATATAGGAATAATTTACAAATGAAATGAAATAAAACCCCAAAACACACAGAAGTCTTCATCTTTACGTTTTATTATAATAATTTTTAATTTTATATCGTACCCATATTCTCTTTTTAAAAAATTTCTTATAATATATATATATATATAAGTAGATACATATGTGATATACATTGTCCAATATCTTAAGTTAAAAAAAAAAAAAAAAAAAAAAATGAAATTTAGAAGTTCGTATTATACTTATAATACACTTTCATTAAATACACCATTTTATTTATATTTTTCATACAAAATATTAAAACTTTAATAGAATTGTAACATATAATTTACATAATCAGTACACAAGAATGCCCCAAAACAAATGAACATGTTGATGTTTATTTAACCCTTTAAGCGTTAAACCTGTCTTTTTTCCGTCATGCATAGTTTGAAATAAAAGACTGGTATAACTAAATTTTGAAATAAATATTGCTTTTTTCAGAAAAATACGATTATTAAATATCTTTAGTACGTGGTACGAAATTTTAGTATTTATACAGCTCATAGTATTGGTTTTGTAAATCTTTAAACACAGATACTGAAAATTTTCTAACTTTGAAAAAGTTAAATTTTATAAATATGCTTTTTTTTTTTTTTTTTTTTTTTTTTTTTTAGTTAGGCGGTAGATAGGAACTATAATAATAATGGTGGATTACAATAATAATGCATAGGAATATAGTACATTCAAAATAACAAAATTAGTCTTTTTTTTTTTTTTTTTCGATGATTTTCAACAAGTCTCGGTATTAGGTATACATAAATTAACATTTGGTCCTGATATTCAAATGTCTACAATTCAATTAAAATATTAACTTACTTGAAAGATAAATGTGGATTAAGAGGGGACAATATCTAACACCGCCCACAGCAAAGGAAAAGGACCCATGTTACTCTAGGGAAAAATTTGTTTCCACAATTACTTATAACTTCTTTCTTTCTTTCTTTCTTTCTTTTTTTTTTAAATTCCGTTTTCACATTTAAAAAATTCTTAATCGTTAAATTGATACTAATTTTCGAAAAATAGTTTTTTTTTTTTTTTTTTTTTTTGAGTTCAAAAATGCAAATTTTCAAAAAGTACATTTTTCTCATTTTTTAGCCGAAAAAAATGGAAGATTAAAAATTTAAATAATCTGCTGTATCACTCACACGACTTTCTCTTACACTGAAATTTAATACTATAAATCCAGGTTGGAAATTAAGAGGTAAAATAACGAGTACTGTTATGTAAACCTATGTTAAACAATTCAAATTAGGCTTCGGAAGAGTTTTATAATTAGTTCTGTGTGAGGGGGGCTGCCGCCCCCCTCAACCCCCCGTTTCATAATGCACCCACATTTATATAGAATTTAATTCGGTTATTAAAAAATAATTCTGTTTTTAAAAAATAATTTATTAAAATTATTATTTAAACAAATTATCTTTTATGATAATGCAGACGATTTCCATATTAGTGAAGTAGTATAACACTAAATATCCAAAAAAAAAAGTTGAATTTATTATTAATATTACATTAATATATATACATATATATATATATATATATATATATATATATATATATATATATATATATATATATATATATAATAAAGATGATCTATTAGGCATAGTAGAAGCCAAGCAACAGATACAAGATCACTGAAACACCAATGACCAATAAGATTAAAAAAAAAAAAAAAATCATCAGTGGATGAAATACACTAATGTAAAGAAACCAGATCTATTAATTAACAGTCTGCAAAACAAACGAATCAATAAAGTAAAACAACAACTCTTAACTAAAAACCATAAACTTATCAAAATTAATGAAAAAACATCCCAAGAAACACAAGATAGGAAGAAGGAGGCAGGCGGCAAGACTTGTGACTTGCCTGTGTGGTTAAAAATGAAAAAAAAGTGATAACTTTATAACTTTATTTTAAATTATCGCAGATCGATGGTTCAACCATTCGTTTTAAAGGTATTGGCGAGCTCTTTTGAAAGATACCCATCATGAAAATTTACTCCCCTCGAGGAGGGACTTCCCGCCCCGGGGGGGGGGGGGGGGGGGCTCCTACATGCACATTTTTTTTTCCCAGTTGACTATCTCTTTTTCAAAAAATATATATTCGTTTCATTTGGTTTAGTGCAGTGTATAGATGTTAAACTCTACTTACCTGCAATTTCCCCCATAGACGTAATGTATTTGAATACTTTTGAGTGTCCCTGTACACGAACCATTTGCTTCATCTCAATGAAAAGCTTACTGTAGCATCCCTATATGATAAACATTTAGAATACCGAGTTTGGAATTTCTGCTACTATTTGTTCTTGAGATATGTTGATAACAGATAGACACACAGACCATTGGTAAAAATATGATTTTCGTATTCAGGGGACCTCAGAACATGTAAATATAACACAAACTCACATTCGAAAATTTGACCCTAAGACAATAATTTCTCGACCCTATGGGTAAGAGAAAGTAAAAATCAATTTTTGGAAAACGAGTACTAATTTAACGATTATGAATTTTCCGAATGTATAAACGTAATTAAAAAATCTGGTGTGAAACAACCACACGACATCCATTACCCACTATTACACGTACACTGCATAAAAAAAGTAGACGGACACTTCTTTACAATTTTTTAAAACCCCGTCTTTGTTTAATAGGAAATGTCAATTAAAATTCTTTAACATGTTTATACTTATCAATCTTCATAGTTTTGACAGACAAATAAAAATATTCAATTATTTATAATTTTAATGTTGGAAAATGCAGAAAAGAGAAAAGATATACATTTGCACAATAATTTTTTTTAAAAAAAGTAGACGGACACTGGTCAAAAACTGCAATTATCTAAGTGGGTGTTTTTTGAGGAATACCAGTTTTGCATGTACATGTACATTTGGCATTTTGCCAATTGCTAACGTGTTTGACAAGATGATTTTATGTAGTTAAATTTCATGGAGATGAATGCGCCATGCCACGAGGAATTCCTCTAACTGATTACCAGAAAGGACAGATTATAGCGCTGAAAAATGTTAATAAAGGAGTCAGAGAAATTAGTAGGCTACTTCTAATAAGCAAAAGTAGCATCAGCGATTTTCTACGTGCTCCTGAAGCCCATGGCGTAAAGAAAAAGAGTGGCCGGCCAAAGAAACTTTCGCTTAGAGACCAAAGAAAAATTTTTACTGAGCTGAAAAAACTGGAGCATCAATTCCCAGAGTTCGAATAAGTACAGGAATTACTAACGTAACTTCTCAGACAATTTATAACTACATTAAGCACTCAGAGCTCTTTCAATATAAGAAGTGAAAACATCATCCATGCTGGAAGGATCACCACGTGACAGAACGCCTACAGTGGGCTCAAAACCATATGTTTTGGACTACAGAATGGATATCTGTAATCTGTAGTGTTTTCAGATGAGAAAAAATTTAATTTAGACGGCCCAGATGGATATCAATATTATTGGCACAGTTTGGAGAAAGAAGACGAAGTGTACTCTACTCGGCAAGTTGGTGGTGGTGGCGTGATGGTGTGGCTAGCTGTTGGCTATGGTGGAAGGACAAATTTAGTGTTCCTAAGTAAGAAGCAGACTCACAAAGATTATATTGAAACACTAAGCAGTGAGCTTTTGCCATTTGCGTGTGATCTTGGTGGAGAAAACTGGATTTTCCAACAAGATGGAGCGCCGATACACACCGCAAACAACGTTAAAAAATGGTTTCATGAGAACAACTTCAATGTTTTACCCTGGCCAGCCAAGAGTCCGGATATGAATCCTGTAGAAAACATTTGGTCTATACTTGTTCATAAAATTTATGAGGGTGGACGCCAGTATGAATCAATTCACCAGCTCAAAGAAGCTCTTACAAACATTTAGGAAATTTTCTGTCAAAAAAAAATTCAGAATCTCATTGATTCGATGCCTAACAGAGTATACGAACTTATTAAAGCAAATGGGAGACGAACCCCTCACTAAAAACGTTTTATTTTAGAGATACAAGATGTGTCCGTCTACTTTTTTTAAGAAATGTTACTGTGGAAATATGCCCCATTTTTGTTTTCTGAATTTTTCCACTACAAAATTCAAAAGGATTGAGTCTATATCCAAAAAATAATAATATATGATGTCTCAAGAATATAATTTTATTAGAGAATTGAACCTCATATCTCTAATTAAAGAAATAAACGGCTTTAAAGTATTACAAGTAAGTGTCCGTCTACTTTTTTTATGCAGTGTATTATATGCATTTTTTGGAGAAGTAATCAGAAAAGATAATGTGATCAAAATCAAAAGACATAAAATTGACCTAACGAAATAGACACCTAAAATATTTCCGGTAAGAGAAATTTAACTCTTTCACGACCGCTGACGTAGATTCATGTCATTTGAAAATCTGTAACCCTGCCAGTAGGAGTTTCTTTTGCAATTTGTACGTCATTTATTTCTTAAAAATTTACACAATAGTCATATTTGTACAACCAATATACTATGGATATAAATACCTTGATTAGAAAGAGTATAATTATAATGTGTATCCATTTGTAAAATGAATCTGAATATAGAAAATTTTGTTTTGAAATATTGTAACTTGGGAGAATAACGCCCAAAGGCGCGATTTACTGTCAAAAAGACAAAAACATGCGGTTGCGAAAGTGTTAATAAACGTGTAAGACATATAAAACAAAGTTTACATAGCGAGTTAAAAAAAAAAAAATAAAAAAATAAGAAAAAAAATGGTAGAGTTTTTTTTTAAACAACAATTTCCAAGATCTAAAACTGACCTGCCAAAGCAGGATGATTGCTAATTTTCCTGTAATAACCAAGTAATACATGAGAAAGGATATCTAAAATGGATTTATGTGACAATTTTCAAGAAAATCGTCACAGCCTTTTTTGAGATACCAACTTTTATCAAAATTTTGTACACTCAATTATTAACCGGTAAACAATACTTACATACAAAAGGATATTTAAAAGGGAGTTAATATGGCAAGTTTGAAAAAAAATCCATACAGCCGTTTTTAAAGAAATGCACTTGCGAGAACTGAGATTGAGCTATTTATACAGGGTGCTTATCAATTTTCCTGATAAGCAAGTTGGTTAGAAACAACTATATCATTCGAAAGGACATCTAATAGAATATTTAGACAGCAACTTTGAAAAAAATCTTTAGAGCCGTTTTGGAGATACGGACTTACGGTCCCACTTCCGGTTTTTCAATTTTCACCAAAATTTAGAAAATTCATCTGTACACCAGATCTGTCTCAATTCGGAAGTTTCTTCGTTCTATTTTTATTAGTATCGGAGATATGACAGCCAGAAGATTCCCCACATACATACACACATACACACGATTGCCAAAAAATACTTTTTTGGACTCAGGAAACCTTAAAGCGTGTGAATCAGGTGAAAACTCGATATTGAATTTTTGGAACGAATACAATAATTCCATTACCTACAGTAGTCGGGTAATGGAAGTAAAAAAGTACATTAGTAAATGAGTAATTGTGAAAACAAATTTTCGCATTGAATACCATGGATCAAGGCTGTCGGCATATTATTTTGTGCGCAGGAATTGCTACCAGAATACTATTTTTTAAGTACTGCAGTTTTCGTTGTTGTTATATTTTGCAGTTTATCTACTCCAGATATACTTGCAGAATCGACTAAAAATTCTGATTCTTCCTAAGCAAGAGGTTTGTTGCATTGGTTAATTTCCCTACATACCTCCACCAAACCACTTTACGACTTCACCTACTTTAACTATATAGTGGAATAAATTTTCTTGATGATCCCGTGGTCATTTTAATTTCTTTGGACAAGAGCAGAACTGAACAGATTTCTCTCTTGCTCAAAAATCATTTTCAAAAAATATTTTGTCAAGTAGTATACAATTATATAAAATTTCTTTAAGATTAAAATATCTCAAATTTTGTTTGTATCCAGTATATTATTGCTCAAAAATACTCGGAAACTCTCAAATAAACCTGGTGAAATAAATACCTGAGAATTTTCTCCATTTAGGAAATGTCGCGTAATTTGTTACTAGGTAGATAGATAGAAAGATATTCATACATTTTTTTTTTTTTTTTTCAAACACATTTTCATTATCAATTTTAAAAGCATGAAAAATTCTCTCAATTTATAAATTTTTGATTGGGTAGAAAAATGGCGAGAGCAAATTCTTCTTCTACAAAAATTGTTCATATTTTGAACTGTTGAGACATTTTCGATTATCATTAACAAAGGCAAAACGCTCCATATGCAGGGGGGAAAAGTACGGATATTTATTTTCAAGTAATGGATAGATAAGAAACTGCAAACATTTCGATACGTTTTGAATAAATATTGATATACAATGGAAATATTTTACCTTAAAAAAATCCGTGGGATATTTTCCCATAGATAACTATTTATATTTATTCTTTTCTCTTAGTTACTGAAAAAGCAGCGTAACTTCTTACAAATTCTTCTATGCCTATGCTGTGATGTAGATATCGCATATTATAAAAATTTGTTTTCTCTCCAAGAGATAGGTAAATTCTCCAAATAAATAAAATTATAAATTAAATTATTTAATCAACTATTTTAAATATAACGATACAATAATTTTAACCTATAAATAATAACTTTTGAATATACTTTTTTAAATTTGTATATGTATTCCTTCATTTTTTTCCCCAAGGCAACTGAATCAAAACCTTTTATTTATTCCCAGTATTCATTTAACAGTTCTAACTTAATTTAAAAAAATTTCGCTCTGTAAAAGATATGCTTCGACTCATTTCATTTCTTCTGTTTTGTAAACCCAAATAATAATTAATTCGGCTTATTTTAATCTTAATCGAAATATAACTCGAGTGTCCTCTTGTCGCCTAATTTTCATCATCATCTAGACAAAATATTTGCTTAGCTGGTCATTTCCCAGGAGACTTAGCAAAATCAGGCGAATATTCCGTAACAAATGCGAATGAATTACTGGTCGACTTTTCAAAAAGTTTGTTCGTAACGAATTCTGCAGCATTGCTCTTCCTAGTACTTTTAACTTGGTGAATTTAAAAGTAAACGCCAAAAATCGTTTTTCTCGCCAACTTTGGACGGCAGTTATCATCATAAAATTAACTCGCAAAGGTTTAGGGACTTGTGTCTCAGTACTATTCCCCCACTCCATACTGTCATCATAAACATTTATTAAAGTTTTTATAGACTACGGTCACGTTCTTCCGAAAATGTTCCTGTTTATTAAATAAACTTGTAAGGGAACAAAATATGTTTCTGAGTTTTGTTTCGAACTTGGACGTCTTAATTTATCTTCAAAAATTAAGTTTTAATAATGTTTTTATTTTTCAGCCATCGTCAACGATAAAAATATTCTCTATACGACAGTCAATTAATCTCCTTCATAAATTCAAGATATCCGGCGTCAGTTGCAGAAACTATGAACTAAGGGGTGTAAAATCCACTGAAAAACTGGTACTAAATAAGGAAAATAGGCACTCTTATTAGAAAACGCTATCAACATTTAAGAATATGCAACAATTGTTTCTGGTCGTAATAATTAAGTACGACTTTTCATTAGGCGTAAAAATGTAAGCATCAATGACCGATCAGGTTATCGTGGGTCATTAGAGACCCGAGCCATTTTTCTTATGTGTCATCCGTCAGAATCCACGTATAGAAGAAATACCTATCTATCGTGCCCATGACTTTTTTCGTAAAAATACCATTCTCAAACTTTATTATGCAATTTGATTTTTTCAAATATCTCAATTTGTTCAAAAGTTATAAATTTTTAGTAAATGCCTGCATTTTATAGAAATGGGCATATTTCTGATGAAAAATAAAATATTTGTTTAAATTTCTTTTGTAATATTCATTGTCTGCCCTTAAATTAGAAGTATTCAAGAGTGTTCAAGAATTTTATCACATTTGTTTTAATTAAAAATTATGTGTTCTAACATTGCTCGGGTCTTCAGCGACCCGAAAAATACGATAACCTGATCGGGTTAATTCAAGTTATCTCATTGGCGTGAGAATTAATTTGCTCCAGTATGTTAAAATAATTATCCAATTAACAAAGCGAATCAACTAGTCATTTTATATTTCAAATTACCAAGTTCATGGGCGTTCAGTAACAACCATGAATTTTCTCCGTTGTTTCAGAGAAATCATGTTCTTATTGTTGAACGACCAATTTGAAATCTTGTGAAGATTTCAAACTTCCTCTCCATGAACTAATAAAATAAAGACCATTAATGATTCTATCCACGTGAAAGTGCTGCTCATGAAACATCTATTACTGATCATTATAGGTTGTCACAGTCGATAGTGCTTCAACCCTACTACTTAGGTGTCTTTGTCTCCTCAGCATAAGAAAAACAAAATCAGGTTCATTGTTTCCTCTAAGTATGTTTCAGATTGCATAAGTCTTTTCTATATAGTTTTTACTTCGAGGGACAAAGGTCATGATAAGTAACTCTATGAATACGAACATCTTTATTACATAAAAGGAAAGAAAAGTGTGAAAAAAATAAGTTTTTAACACCTTACAAATGTTTTTAATATCAGCTTGCTTTTGACAGAAATATCTTAAAATTTTCACTTTCTAAAGGAAATATACATGAGACAAAAAGAAAACTGGTTTTTAAATTCATTTTCACGTGAATTTAACAGTTTCAATAGCTTGAAACCTAGTTGAATCCCCCCCCCCTCTTCCATGCACCATTTCATATCAATGTGACATCTGTTCCACCTTTGTTATTTAAGGACAGTAAGTTCGTCATTCCTGTTCATCAACCTTGTCATCATCCTACCCATCAATTGAAAGTGGCAAATCATTCCCTCTAAAGAGCCAATAAGTCCTCAGCTAAAGTACTGACTCGACTTAAGTTTATTCGAACTTTGAATTCACAAGTAGAAACAAATAACTTGTAAATTCACTGGTGACTAAGTAATGTTTCTTCTTGCCTCCGTGAGACATTTACTTTGTTGTTTCCATCCGTGACTTTCCTCCTTCATTTCATTTTACTGGTGAATGTTGGTAGTGATGAGAAATGATTTTTTAAATTTTCTTTTCTTAAGAATAAAAATTTAATTTGAGAAGGAATATGTGCGCGCAGCGCACCTATACCTTCACATGTGCGCGCGCAGCGTGCATGGGTCTTCGATGCCGAAGGCAGTGGGGACCCGGTGTGAGTTTTTACCCGATCAGAATTTTTTTTTTAGGGGACACGAAGGTTCAGAGAAGGAATACGCGCGCGCAGCGCGTGTATCCCTTAACTTGTGCGCACGCAGCGCGCACGGGACTGCGCTGCCGAAGGCAGTGGGTACCCGGTGCAACTTTTTATCCGATCAGAAATGATTTTTTTCTTTTCGTAAGACTAAAAGTTACTGTTAGTGATTCATTAATTATAGTGATTCATTTGAAAATACTGACCCGCTAGTCTGTTACAGTAAGGCGCGCCGTACACTTACGAGATATGAGACAAAGTTTGAAGTGACATGAGACATGCACATACTTTAAGAAACTTTATTAGAGTATGCGTGTGTCGCTTGTCGCGTCAAACTTTGTCTCATATCTCTTCAGTGTGGTGGGCTTACGTCTTGCATTGTGATTTATTACTTCACAATTTATTCTTTATTTTATTTTATTTCTCTTCTTTTCTTTCTTCCTTTAGCTTTTCTTTTCTTTATCTATTTTTTATTTTTTTAAATTTCAGGATAAAACGTATTTTCTTTTATCATCCCCCTCCCCCCCCCCCCCCCGATTATCTTTCAAGAGGAAATTTTAAATCTACAAAAACATTTCAGGGAAACTAAGAAGTGGATAAATGAGATTCTACGGCATTCATTATATTTTTTGCTTATTATGCATCACAGCTAAAAGAAATTACATGACATGTTCTGTAACAAGCATCTTCCGTAAGATTCCCACCACTTATGACCACGTCTAATGTCAGAACATTCTGTAATGCTTAATTGCCTGTCGCTGCATTATTAAATACCCTGTGTACAATAGTTGACATTACTGTATTTTAGTATTACCCCCATCGTGGGATTAAACCACTACTGAACTCCTTAATTGCAACAGTAATAACACTCATACTTTTATTGAAGATATAATGACTACTTCCGGATCGTTCTTTTTTTTCATCCACTTTTCGAAAACGAGTTTCCAAATATCCTTTTGTCAATGTCATAAGAACCTCGTGACACTCCTAAGGAGTTTTTTATTTAATTTTTTTTTTCCTCTCTTCGTACCATAATGAACCCCCATGCAATTATCTATCCTCTTGCTTATAACTGACAAGAAGTAGAATATTCTTTTTTTAATAAAATAAACTTTTTTTTGTTGCTCTCAACAACTTCGCATTCCTCTTCAAAGCAAAAGGTTTTATTTACCCTATAATGAGTATACTAGGCTACTGCGAGATCATGTTTGGACTTCCATTTTTCATGTTTTTAGTGACATACAAGTCCTTTTGATGTATATGATAGAGCCCCTAAATAAAATAATAGGCCGGCGCATCACCGCCATTTTTTTGCCTCCGAAGAGGACAGCATTCCCGCTTGGCGTCCTTATCGCTTCCCTAATGATTTCAAGAAATCTTAATCTGAAGCTAATCCGGTCAAGATAAGAGCAATAAGCAACAATAATATTCCTAAAAACACATTCTTTTCACAATACATTCTCAGGATGTCATTTTATTCTAAGGATATCCTATGGATGTACGATGTGTTGTTAGGGCGGTTTCTGTTTCTTTTACAAAATATCGCCAAAACTCAAATACACAGTAATAGAAGGTCTCTGAACACTTTATATCCACTTCTTGAATGATTATAGCAGTTTACCGCTAAACAAACTTCCATATCATAGTTTACTTAGCTAAAATTATGAAATATAATAAAATATGTTACTCTAAAGTAACCTAAGACGATAAAAAAAATGTTTGTGGTTTGTTTATCAAAGAAACGCGCTGGGTACATGTGACAACCCTAAGGCAACAAAATGCCTGATGCGCCAGCTCGTATATATAGGAGCCTTAGTATATGATGTTCACCTGCATCGAAAGATACACAAGGTTAGCCGAAATTAACAAAAAAAATTCAATAAATTAAATGCATTAAAGAGACTCTCTCCCTATCGCTGCCGGGAGACAAAGCCCATGTCATTCTATGAAGAAATTTGTTTATAGAATTAATTATTACCTAATGTATTATTATTATTATTTTATTTTTAATTCCATTTCTATCCTAAAAATTCACGACCTTTAAACTGGTACTCGGTTTCTAAAAATTAATTTTAAATTTTTTAATTTAAATTTTTAGTTTAAAAATGAGAAAAAATAACTAAGTGTTTTTTACTTATTTTTTAGTTGTAAAACAAAATATAAATAAAATTTAAATAATAGATTTTTAGAAAATAAATAGTAATTTAACGTTTTTGAATTTTCCGAATGTGCAAACGGAATTTTAAAAAATACATTAAATGATAAATGATTCTATAAACAAATCTGGAATTTGGTCGAATCTCATGTTCTTCTAAGGGGAAATTTGTTAAGAGAATTCTTCATTGCCTACTATATATATATATATATATACGTATATATCAAAAGTCTTATTTTGGATGCCGAGAGATTTAAAAAAAAAAAAAAAAGACTGAGGAAGAGACCACTGTGTCGTTGGACAGATGAAAGTGAGAAGTTTGGAAAAGCAGAATAGAGAAGAACTGCAGAAAAAAAAGCAAACTTAAATCACTTAGGAGAGGCCTTCATCCTGCAGTAAATTGATAAAGGCTGAAACTGATGATGATGATGATATATTCCGTTTTCACAACCATAAAATTCTTGTTGTTTTCTAAAAATTCATTGTAAAAAATTTAATATTTTATTTTTGAGCTAAAAAAAAAATCCGAAAATTGAACTAAGTGTGTTTTTCTTACGTTATAGTTTCAAAATAAAGCTAGAATGATGTGGCCACCACAAGATTTTCTTTTATAAAATTTCACACAAATTCATGCAGTACAAATTATTTATTAAATTATTATTTACAAAAATTATTTTTCATGATAAATGCAGATGATTTTCATCTGACAGAATTATAACAATATGCCGAAAGAAAGTTAATATTTTGCCAATATCGGAAGAAATGAGATTTATTTTTCGTTAAAAAATGAAAAAAATCGATAATTTTATTTTAAATTATCACAGATCTATTGATTCAGTCATTCGTTTTAAAGGTATAGGCGAGATCTTTCGAAAGATACCCATATTCAAAATTTACACCCCCGGGGGGAAGCGATGCTTCCATCCGTATAAACTTTTTTCCCAGTTTTCTAGCACTATTATAAATAATTCATGTTAATTTTACAATCGCACGTTAAAAATAACTCTCACTATGTACATTTTTAGGAAATTTTGTCCTGTACTGCCATGTTAAAAATTTATTTAAAAAAAAAAAAAAAAAAAAAAAATGGATCACAGCTTCACCTGTTGAGCGATTGATTTCCAAATCTAATCAGCACCAGTTTATGTCAGGATCCAACTAAATACTAAGTTTCGTTAAATTTCGTTCATTGTTTCCTGAGATACAGCATCCACGAAATATACACACAGACAGATATTTTCTAAAAACTATCAAAGGAAAGTGTTCAGGACATCTCAAAGGATGCAAATATATAGAAAATTAGAATTTGAAAATTTTCACGAATCCAATACTTTCTACCTATATATATAGAAGAAAGTAAAAATTAAAAAAATTCAATTTTGGTAGAACAACAATTTTAATGGTTGTGAATTTGAATTAATGTGGAAATGGAATGTGGAAAAAAAAAAAAAAAAAAAAAAAAAAAAAAAAACATTAGCTAATGTTAACAAACTTCCCGCATTGAATATCATGGGATCTTACTGTTGAAGACGAGAAAATTATAAGAAGTAGATAATGAATATTTTAGTCGAAAACTACTTAAATTTAAAAGAATAAAACTTAAATTTTTTATTTATTTTTAAAAGGTTTTATGGAAACTAATATTTAATTTTAAAGATTATTTTACATTAATATAGTTTAATAATATATTATAAATATATTTGATTAATATAATGTTTTATGGATTCAATGATATATCTATGTGTGTGTGTTAGTCAAGTACACACACACAAACACACACACATGTGTGTGTGTTTGAAGACTTTATTAGCATTCAAACAATAAATATTTTAAAACAAGAACGAAAAATCATGGTACAATAGGGTCATAGTATAGTACCAGGAAGTTTTTCCAACTATACGTACTTCTTGTATCGTATAACTTTCAACGTTCTTTGTCTCGTCCAGACAGAAGTATTGAAAGGCACACAAATAGACTAAATGTATTCATAATCAATCTTAATATTGTTGGAAAGTATTAAAAATGCTTAACGCAAAAGAAAATGCAGCCTTGAGATTCTACTTGCAGCCCTTAAAACAACTGAATATTTTAGTGTAGTCCAGTAAATCTGAAGGTTAAACGTATCACATTCTATACAAAATATTTTTTTAGCATATTAACAATAATTGTCAATTTCTTTATGATTATTACAGTAAAAAGTTATTTAATGTCTGTCCTAAAACGCAATGCATTGGAATGTTTTGGGGTGTCCTTGTACACAAACGAGTTGTACAGAACCTATTAATGTCATTTTAAATAGGAAACATTCCACGATGTACTTGAATAATATATATCAATTTTTAAAAATTCTGAAAATATTTAATGATGCTGTGAGCTGGCAAACGGACAGAGAGAATGGAGGACAGTTGGACAGGCAGATACACAAACTGAAATCTTATTCACGGTTAAAAATTATTATAAAGTGTTAAAACGTTTAATATAAACGAAAATGCAATTCCAGCAAATTTCCAATAATAGCCTTTAATGTAATTGAATATTTTTGTATGGCCCTATAAATCTAATGCTAATCATACTGTATCCTATAGAAAGCATTCTTTTATGCATATGAATAACATATTTAAATTTCATTAGGATTTGTGCTAGGTAAAGTTATTAAAATTTGGTTTATAGAAATACCTCTCGTAGAACGCAATGCTTTGGAATGGTTTCGGATGTCGTACACAAACCAGTAGTAGCATGCTCTCTATTTTCAATAGGAATCTTCCTATATTAAACTTGAATAGCATATTTCAATTTCATTAAAACGTGTATAAAGTACTAGTATTGAAATATGGTTTATAGAAATACCTCTCATAGAACACAATGCTTTGGAGTACTTTCGGGTATCCCTGAACACAAACCTTGTTGGAAAGGGTTAAAAATTAACTTATGAATCCAAAATCAATACCAAAATTTGATTAGAACCTATTGTTAGGCAGTGATAATCTGAAATGCAGGAGGGGGGGGGGGGGATCGTGAGCAGAAACCATTTTTAAAATGTTCGAATAATTTTAAATTTTGAATTTTATTTTGTTAAACTTAACTAGTTTCCGAGTTATTCTAATATACTTAAAATTGCTGTATCTCAATAAATATATAGGCAACTTTTCATAAAGACAGAAATTTACCAAAAAAAAAAAAAAAAGTAATAAATAATAATTAATTAATTAATTTAACTAACTTAAAGTTAAAATTAACATTTATAATAAAAAAGTGTTCATAATGTACGTGAACTGCATTATTTTCCTTTCTTCTTTACTATTATACTAGGGGGGAAAAATCATATTGTTAAAAATTATTTACATTTATAAATATTATCCTTAGAGGGTTTTTTTCCCTAAGTATTTTATTTTACTGTTATATTAATAGCTTTGATTTTACAGCTTCTAGAATTTTTGAGGATTCTATTTTCTCAAAAGAGTATCATGGTCTGAGCTCTATCTGATTTTGAAGTCTAGTAAGTTATTTTATCTGGATGATGTGTAGAGAGACTTTTCTTCGTCTATCTGATTTCCATCTTCTTTCATTGTGCTTTGTTTAAAATAACTTTCCTCGCTCAAAGCCCCTAATCTAATGAGTTTATCACGAATTATGAATTTATGAGTAGTGCTTTGGCACTGGAATGTAGATTGATTTAAACTCTTTGAGATATTTCTGACGGCGAGAATTTTCATAAGAAAATATCTTTCGGGGGAAAAAAATTACATTTCCTATTATTTTTAGTTCAATTATTTTGGTTAGTGAGGCAATTTCCCCATTCTTTCATTTGATTTCGTTTCTTTAACGTTTATTTTTCAAGAACTCAAATGTAGTATATTTATTATTTACAATAAATTATTTTACAATAAATAATAAATAGTGAATATGTGCTGCTATTTTAAAGAAACTGATAGATCCTAAATTAGGACGACACACATGGAGGTCATGAAAAATTTTTAACGGATTAAAAGAAATTTAACGAGTGATCTAATAAGTGAAATCTAACAAATTTTCTTTTTTTCCTTGTTTTATTATTATTATTTTATAGTTTTACTAATTTATCCATGTTGAATTATCCATCAAAATATGTAACAAACATTTTGTCGACCCTTTATTCAACAATTCTTCAATGAATAAACTACATTCCCCTTTTTTCTCGGAATAACCACATTTGAAATGCAACACATTAAAATGCACACATTTGAAATGCCACATTAATGCAACTCTGTAATCTGATTTCATTGTACTTAAGGCCCATACATTATAGAATTATTCATCGATTATCTACGCATTTATATATAAGAGGATAATATTCTTTGAGAGGAACATTTTTCGTGATTCATGCACAGAAAAAAATTTGTTGACATGCGTGGACTCTGCTCAGTTCCTCATTTTATATTTTTTCTTATAAATATATACTATAAGGCGTACTATATTCATGTTAAGAGAAACAAATCTGACCGATCGCTTGACACGGTAGCAGGCTGAAATGCCCCCACCTCATAGGCTATCCACCGTTTAATTCGATACGTTTATCTTATCCTGATTTATTAATTAAATTTATTGGATTTAGTTTCATGTTTTAGTTTTCTTGCAATTACACACCCTCATGACCCTCATAACCTAAAATTACATTATTGCTCTATTCTGCTATGTTAAGGAAATTTTAAATTTCGTACAACTTATAGAATTTTTAAATTAGTATTTTTGTAGCCAATTACGTTCAATCTAATATCATAAAAAATATTTTTAAAATTCTACAAAACCTTTACGACCAAAATATCTCTCAAAATGAACGTTTATGCGGCATTTTAGCCTGTTGCGCCCTGTTAAAAAATCGTAAATTTTGTATAACTTACGAATTTTTTAAATTACGAATTAGAAAAGTCATAGTCAATGGTGTTCATGCCAGTATCCTAAATGATATTTTAAAAGTAGTCTGACACCTTTTCCATGAAAATATACCTCAAAATGGATGTTTATGCGAAGTTTTGTCCTATTCTGCCATGTTAAAAAATTCGCAAATTTCAAATAATTTACGAAGTGTTCAAAGTTGAATTTTCATAGTTAATTATGTTCGTATCAGCTTCATAACTCATATTTTAAATAAAACCGATCTGACATATTTACAGTAATAGTATTCTTTTTAAAGCACATTTAAGCAAAAACTTTTCCTGTGCTCTCATGTTAAGAAAATGGTAAATTTCGAATAACTTACGAAGTTTTTTAATTATAGAATGTTGCAAATCAAAAAGGTTCTTTCCAGCGTCATTAGTGATATTTTAAAACTGATTCGACCTCTCTGCTATCCTTTGTTCCTGAGATGCCGGGTACATAGACTGACACAATGCATTAACTCACTAACAACTTGACGTCCTACAGACGGACGTCAAGCCATTTTTGTGTTTTTCGGATTCCTTACACCTCAAAATGTGTAAAAAATACTCAAAAACAGAGGTCGAAAAATTTCCCGATTACCTAAGTTCCCCATACCTAATATAATGGGGAACTATAATATTTTGAATCACCAAAAAAGAAAGCCGTGTGCTACAGTATTTGAATTCTAGTGGACATATTTCTAAGTCTGTAGAGAGATAATATTTTACCACTCGTGTGGACCAGATTTTTTCATTTAAAACTAGTGTGTTATGGTCATCTCAAAATGTTCTTCATTTTATCCTTCATTTCTTTCTTCATTTTCAACATATAATTTTATATAATAGGGCCACATAAACACTAACATTTAATAGTGCCACATATCATTTTATATAATTTTTTTATATCATTAACATATCATTTTATATAATAGTGCCACCTACCGATTAATAGGTACGGAATTTAACCATAGCTTCTCACAATAAAAATTTTACATGTGAAGTTTGATGTATATAGTTCATAAATTGATGCAGAAATGTAGTTACAAGAAAAGTCACCGAAGGTGAGAAATAAAATAACTACCTATGGATCTACAAGCACCGAAATTAAATAAATATTATTATTATTATTTTATGACAGCCTTCTCACATATCAAGTATCATGCAAAAGCTAAGATATAATCTTCCGTAATTTGGGTAAAAATTGCAGCATAGCAGCACTTGTCAGACGATATACATCTAAATTGAATCACCATAGTATTCATAATGGTCCTCTCACACATCAAATTTTGTGCAATTATACACTGTAGAAACTGAGACATAGACTGTCCGTAAATGAAGGGAATTTAAGTATAACAGCGTCACCAGTTGAACGATATGCACTAAAAATTGATAGATACCAATGTATGTTAAGATGCAATTAAATATAAATTTTTATGAACTTAATGAGTATTAGTTCTTGATCTAGAGCTTCCACAAAATATTTCTCACAGACGGATGTTCCTAAAAATGGTAAAATCATATTCAAAACATCTCAGGATATGTAAATCCTTCAAAAACCGGAAGTCGAAAGTTTTTACGAATCCATACTTTCTTCTTTGAATATAGAATAAAATAAAGTGAAAAATCGAAGTGGTATTACACTTAATTCTAAAGAAGTCCTATACTGATGTATCATTTGTATGTATTGTGTGATATCTGCAACTGGATGATAGTTTGAAAATGTTATTAAGAAAAAAGTAAAACAGGGTATTTTGTGGGTATATCCTATTTGTATAACTGGTGTCTGTATTGTTAAATTTTTTATTGAGTTGGGAAAAAAAGTTTATTTCTTTTTTATAAAATTTTTTTCACCCATTATATTAGGTACGCTGGATCTATATACAACAGGTTCTTTTGTAAATGACCTTATTCACTACTTTTGCAGATTTCCCTCTCCAAAACATATACCGGGACAGGTGCAGAATCTTTTCGGAATTCGAACGCGAACAAGTTTTTGTCTGACCCACCCGACTGTAGAATATACTCTCTGACAGTCTGATATTGGGGGGATGAGATACATCGCGTGCTAGACTACTTTCAGTGGAACGACCACGTTCTTTTAAAAAGGTGTATACTTTTTTTTTATTATTGGAGTCGCCATTTTTACATGGCAATCCGGGGAGGTAATACGAAGCGTGGGAAAAAAAATTAAGGTGTTGTTTTGGAAAAGACAGAAGGCCAAGTGTCAACCAGGGTCACGTGGCAGGGGTAGCTTCTGGTCACGATATAGAAGACGTGTGTAAGTATTTACAACCAAAATCGCTAATGGACTAGTTGATTCTGTGATGTGTTATTCTAAGGGTGGCCCATTTCTTACAGGCACACTTGCTTGCATAGCCTTATCGAGTATTACCACCCAGTAAGGTATCGGGTATCGACGGAAATCACTTTCAGAGCAAAAATGCTACCTTGGCAATTATGAAAGTATGCACAGTATTTTTCACGTGCTATCATAAATGTTTATTCGCCCGTGCTGCTTTAAAGGGAAGAGAAAATGATGGATAGGTACTCAATACAGTTTTTTGCGCGTATTCTTCTTCATTTAAGTCACATTTTATCACTATATTCAATACTTGTACTCTACAGGTGACAAGTTCATTGTGCACATTTGTTTGATGATGGAAACAGCGGTGTTGCCACACAATTTTTCTGGAGTGGGTAAACATAAAATTGCAAATGTTTCGATGTATTTTAGAAATTTGAGTTTTCTAAAGCAAGGCGAATCCTAAAAAAAATTACTGTCGAGTTTACCTGAAACCAGCTCGCAGAAAAAAAAAAAAAAAAAAAAATTAGAACCAATTTGACCCTAGATTTTCGTCGTATCACTTTGATGGCTGTCTGTGCGATATGAATTTTATGTGACAATTTTTAGATAACCATCAAAACTTTAATGACATAGTTTTAAATCTTCCAATTAAAAGAAAAATATTCACGTTTTTACCAGAATTTTCCAAGAGGGGGCAAGTGCCCCACCCTGTCTTAATGTGCTGTTTCCCTTAGACAGAAAGTGTAAGTGTAATAAGGTTGAAAAAAGAAAATGCTCCGGACTTTTCTTTGAAGTCTTATGATTCCCTGCACAACTATAATACGAAAAAAATATTTAAGCAATTTAAAGATATGGATACCAGTAAAAAATTCCTTAAGCTCCCAACAGCACACCTTCTCCAAACGACATCCTATGGATGTTCTACGGATGGAAAAGACGTCTATGGACATTCATGAACATTTTCAGGGTAGATTGTGGACAAGTGTGTTGTTAGGGCTGTAACTTTTATGGATCCGAATGCATTACGTAATCGATGTTTAAGTAAAATTTGTAAAATTTAATAGTGAAAATGTGGAGATTAACTCTAATTTACATTTTAAAGAAATTTTAAGTACATACATCAGTGTTAATTCAGCTACACTCCTGCTCAAATGTTTAGCAAGATTTGCAAGCGATCGGTTTTTTTTTTTTTTTTTTTTTTTTTTTCCATTTAAAAACTTATCTTTCAATGAAAAGTTTTCTGACATTGGGTATTTAAAGAACTGGGTTTTCCTGATGTTCTTCAGTGAAAATTGGTTTAAGGCTACATTTAGGGGGTCGGTAACAAATTGAGCAAAATCAATAATGTTTATGATCATCCTGTATCGTTAAGTGAATAAAATGATCTGTAACTTTAGGAATTGTTAAAATTGACCCAGTACAATTTGTGGATGAATTTATGCAACGATACTGTATTAAATAACGGAGATATAAGCATTTATTTTATAATTAAAAAAAAAAAAAATCACCAAGTTTTTTATTTGTAATATGCAGGTTTTTAAACAAAATTTGTTCCTACTTTCAGATAAATAGAAAAAAACACTTTTGAAACAATATAGTGCAATCGAAATACCAATATTTTAAATATCTCATGAAGCATGGGCATTTTTATGCAAAACGTTTTCGTTGCGCATGTTCGAAAGTTTTTGTTACATAGGTTGAAAGCTAGATATATTGGGCAACATTTGTCAAAAGTTAATATGAATAGAGTGAAAAGTAAGCAAATTGTCGGCAAATGATCGAGCTAAATTTTAAGTATTTTGTAAGAGATAAAATTTCATTTTGGACTTTTCACATGCTGCGTAATTAATTTGAAGATGCAATTATTTCAAATACTTTGGAAAAGTTATTTTCTGTGAAAAGTCCCTTATAATCTCACAAATCTTAGTAAAAAAATAAAAATATGGTAGAGTTATAACCTAAAATATCTTAAATATCGCATGAAATATGATCATTTTTATGCAAAACGTTTTCTCTGCGCATGTGCGAAAGATAGAAAATTTTTTGTTACATAGGTTGAAAGCTAGATATATTGGTCAACATTTGTCAAAAGTTAATATGAATAGAGTAAAAAGTAAGCAAATTGTCGGTAAATGATCGAGCTAAATTTTAAGTATTTTGTCAGAGATGAAATTTCATAAAGGGTTTTTCACATGCTGCGTAATTAATTTGAAGATACAATTATTTCAAATACTTTGGAAAAGTTATTTTCTGTGAAAAATCCCTTATAATCTCACAGATCCTAGTAAATAAATAAAAATATGTTAGGGCTATAAGCATATAAGGAGTTTTTCATAAAAAAGTACTTTTGTAGCTTGGTTGAAATAATTGGATCTTCAAATTAATTACTCAGCATGTAAAAAAAAAACCTTATGAAATTTCAACTCTTTGAAAATACCTAAAATCTAGCCACATTCTTTTGCCGACAATGTGCTTAGTTTTTACTCTATTCAAATGAACTTTTGACAAAAGTTGCCCAATATATCTAGCTTTCAACCTACTAAAATAATAAAAATGTTTCTATCTTTCGTACATGCGCAGTCAACACGTTTTTCAAAAAAATGCTCCTATTTCATGAAATATTTAAGATAATTGTAATCCGATTGCAGTATACTATTTCAATTTTTTTTTTTTTTTTTTTTTTTTAATTATTTAAAAATGGGAATAATTTTCGTTTAAAACTCTCTATATTACAAATAAAAAACCTGCTGACTTATTTTGAAGTTTTGAAAAAAAAATACTTATACCTCCGTTTTTTAACGTGCTATCGTCACACAAATTCATCCACAAATTTTTACATCCAACTTTTGAGTAAAACTTTTGAAGAGTGTATTTTGTGAAAAGAGTTAATTTTTAATTTCTCTATGCCAGAAGATTTTGGCAAAATTTCATGCACTTTTTTTTTTTAATATTATTAGGATTAAATTTTTCTATTGTAGGAATAACTGATCATTTAAAAGAAAATTAATGATATTATTTGAGATAAAGTACCTTTATAGAATTTTCACAAAAAAGATGGGACGTTTTCAAAATTTAACTTCATTGAATTATACTAAAAAGTATTAAATAAGTCATAAGAATTTTCTGTCTTATAAAATATCGGTCACATATTCTTTTTCGTAGAGAAAATAATTTCTTTTAAATAAAAAGTATTTTATCTTTAAAATTTCAATTGTGTTTGAAATCGTTATAAATCATGTCACAAAAGTCATAAGGCATCCTTTTGTTGGAATTTTAAATAAACCTCCTTTCATAAAAACAAAATTGAAATTATTTCATTATTTGGTATTTTTTGTTGAACTATGGAAAATTACATATTATATTCTCATAGAATAGGTGCTCCAGTGATTGGCATGCTCCAGTAATTGACATCTATCCAGAAATAATTAATAAATAAGAAAAATAATAAAATCATATATTTTATATATAAGAATTTTAACATTTTATGTCAAACACTGAAGCATAGGGGTCTAATAACTGGTAAAATGAATAACTAGCAGTGTTAAACACTGGAACATAGGTTGCCAATTACTGATAAAATGAAAACCTGGCTGTGTCAATTATTGGAACATTGAGTGGGTGTCAAATAAAAATTCATAAAAAATAATAATAATAATTATCAAATGTGTATATTTTAATTTAACATATATGTGGTTCTGGATGTCTTTCATACCATATGTACTAACTTAAGATTTCTAAATATTTTCTTATTTTTTCTTTTGACTAGAACATTAAAAACATCAGAGATTGCTCTAAAAGTGTCAATCACTGGTGCACTTACCCTATATATATCTAAAATAATATATTTTAACTTTTCAGAAAATATCAAAAATAGACTCAAGTGTAAATAGATGGAAAGAAATATATGCGAAATATTTGGATTCTCCATATCAGTATCAACTTTAACTTTTTTTTTTTTTTCAATTTTTAAGTAAAACAAAACGTCTTTTATTACATGATAGTATTAAAAATCTGCTAAGATCACGCATACCATTAACATTAATGTTATGATGAAAGTGAAATAGTATAAAAATTACCATTTGCCACCCCTAATTATTTTTAAGTTTTAAACGTATCCTAATTTTACTGCAAGAAATAAATTCATTCCAAAAAATAGAGAAGTTGATTCGCAAAAAAACGTAAAGAAAAACTAAATTGAATGAGCGAAAATATCAGAAGTATTAAAGGTTTTATTTAAAATTCATTGAAAAAAGCACATTTGAGCCTTTCATGAAGTTAATACTATTTTTACACATATATATTTGTTTGCATGTATATGTACAGCTAAATGTCATATTGTAATCCTTACATTATACGTTCAATATTTATTGAATAAATTATCTAATACTGGTTTATTGGTTTTTAGCTTACTAATCTATGTTAAATATTAAATTTTGAGTTTATGAATATATGAATATAATTTTTAAATGTAAAGTGCTTATGGTGATAGACTACTTTTAAAAATAATATAAAGGAAGAAATTAAATTTTCGATCAAATTTCAGAGATAAAAAAAAAAAAAAAAGAATAAATGCATGATGTACAAACAAAATTTTTTAAGTGTTAAGTAGTATGACATTACTCTATTGATTAGAAATATTATTTTGGTTTACTTTAAAATGAAAAACTGTTTTTACTGCAGATTAATATATATATATATATATATATGGGTGCTTTCTCACTGCGCGCAGGATATCTCAGTTACAATTTGTTTTATCCTTATAATTTTTATATTAACATGAAACAAAACATTCAAATTAAGAATCCGAACTAATATATATATATATATATATATATATATATATATAAGTAATATTTTAATAATATGGAGATTAATTAATAATCAAATTTGAAATATGAAATTGCCAATAAAATTTTTATATTTCCACAATCATATATATATATATATATATATATATATATTCTGTTGAACAAAACTTTTTAATTCTAGTTCATTTTATTCATTATGTCAAAATGTATGGCTTAAAAAATTTTAAGTTTATATCTTAAATACTTTTTGAAATATCTCGCACGCAGTGAGAAAGCACCTTTTTAATTTCTTAAAAAATAATCAGCAATAAAAATAATTTTCAATTTTAAAGAAAACCAAAATAATATTTTTAATCAACAGAGTAATGTCATATTAGTTAACACACACAAAACAAAAATTGTTTGTACATGAATAATTCTTTTTTTTTTTTTTTTTTGGCAATTCTGAAAATTGATCAAAAATTTCTTCCTCTATTTTATTTTTAATAGTAGTCAGTCCTCTTAATAAAATCAATATTGAAGATCAAATTGTTATCCTAGATTTTGAATCCTTATATGATGCTTGTAAATGTTTTGAATTGCGACAAAAATTATCATATTCTTTGAATTTATCGATTTAGAAATTTTTCTGCACTTATACAAATTAACTAAATGATATTTTTCGAAAAATCAAAGCGGTATCTTCCTTTTTTTTTAATAAATAAATAAATAAATAAATAACTGAAAAAAAAAGTAACAAAATAGGAAATATTATAAAATTTAAGTAAAATTATTATTATTATAGCATAAATAAATAATTGTAAAATTTTGACTTTCCAATCTTTATATCAAAACCAGTATAAAACATAAAAAATATATTCAATGTTTTTTTATTGATAATTTTGTAAGCAACTATATTTGAATATTTCTTCACTTTTTTAAGCAGCTACAGAGGGTGTTTACACATTTTTAGAACGATTTCAGAGCCATTTAATTTATGTTTAAAGTGTAAAAACTATTTTTTTTTTTGAATGATTTTCTGATAGCCTTGTTTCTGGACTACAAGTCTGCTCCGTGGTTTACATTCCTCTTCCCCGACTTTCCAGAGTCCATCAATCGTTGTGGGCTTGCACTTTGAAAGAGCTCTTTTCAATAGACCAAAGGCAGAATAGTCGAAAGGTAAAGCAGCAGGAGACTTTGCAGGAATATGTTGAAAAGGTATATATTAATTGCTTGTATCAATCTTCAGTTTTTCAAGAAATGCAGTGGTACTTTTCGAAGTACACTCCTGCTCAAAAATTTAGCCAGATTTGCAAACAAACAGAGTTTTTCTCAATTTAAAAAACTCATCTCTCGATGAAATGTTTTCAAACATTGGGCATTTAAAGAACTAGGCCTTCCTCATGTTTTTCAGTGAAGATTGGTTTAGGACAACATTTACGGGCCGGCAAAAAAATGAGCAATATCAATAATGTTTAGCATCACCCTGTATCATTAAATGACCGAAATGATCTGTAACTTTACGATATATTAATATAAACCCAGTACAATTTGTGGATGAACTTGAGTGACGCATTAATGAAATGCTGAAATTATCTTGTGTTATTAAGGTTCCGTATAAGGTATTGAAAATAGTGATGGTATCAGTTCTTATTCGTGTACATGATCCGACGCACAGTTGGCATAGGTGGACCCTGCTCAGTTCCCCATCATATATATATATATATATATATATATATATATATATTCTCATAAATTTCTAGTGCAGGACATATAATAATCATGTTAAGAGAAATGAATTTGACTAAACGCTTGACACAGTAACAGAATGAAATCCCCGTCTAATAGGCTATCCGCTGTTCACTTCCATATATTTATCTTAATCTATTAATTTCTTTTATTAGGGTCAATTTCGTAGTTTAGCTTCCATGCTACTATTTCCAATGCAACAATCCTCAAACTGCATATTTATACAGAAAAATTTCAATTTTGCTATGTTGATAAAACCTTAAATTACGAATAACTAGCGAAATTTTCCTATTAGAATATTTGTAGTCAATTATGGTCAAATAAGTATCATAAATGTTATTTTGAAATTGTTTGACAGATTTATGATCCTCAAAATGGACGTTTATGCTCAATTTTGTCCTATTCTGCCATGTTAAGTAAATTGTAAATTCCTAATAACTTACAATTTTTTTTAAATTAGAAAATTCATAGTCTATGATATTCATGCTAGTATCCTAAATAATATTTCAAATGTGGTCTGACGTCTTTGCGATGAAAATATCCCTCAAAATTGACGTTCATGTGAAATTTTGCCCTATTCTGCCACGTTAAGAAATTCGTAAATTTCCAAGAACTTGCGAAATTTTCAAAGCAGCATGATTATAGTTAATGATGTTCATTCTGGCATCAAAACTGATATTTTAAAACTGGTCTTATATTTTTACAGTAATTATTTTTACAGTAAATATAGTAAAGTTTTTAATTCGAATATTGCAAATGAATAGGGTTCTTGCTGGTGTCATAAATAATATTTTAAAACTGGTCTGACCTCTCTGCGATCACTTATTCGTGAGATATCGTGTACACAGACTAACATTAACATACTAACGGACTAACAAACTAACAGACACCATACCTATTTTGATACTTTTGGATTCCTCACATCCAGAAATGTGCAAAAAAGTCAAAAAAGCGAGGTCGAAAATTTTCACGATTACCTAAGTTCCCCATACCTATAGTATGATGGGGAACTAAAAACCGGATGCATTACAATTTATTAGCAGTAAAATTTTGAAATTCAATTTAATACTGCTACGCACTGATTCATATTAAACGAAATTTATATAATTTATCAAATTAAAAAACAAAATTTAGGTATTTGCTAATTACCGTTTTCATTTACTCTATCATACAAATATAAAATCAAAATATAGGGTGCCCCATAAATAGTACCCAAACTCTGCACAGACCCATTCCTCATTGTGAGTACATAAAAATTGCCCAAAAAACTGTACCTGTGCGATCCATAGTTTACGAGAAAAATACAGTCGGCAGCAAAATTATTCGAATGCTAGCAATAATTCATATGTAAATAATCTTATGTGCCATTCACACAACTTTCTCTTATCCTGAAATTCAATACTATAAATACAGATTGGAGATTAAGGGATAAGATAATGAGTACTGTTATGCAAACCTACGTTAAAACAATTCAAATTAGGCTTCGGAACACCTTTATTTTACAAATATTTCAGTGTGAGGGGGCTGCTGCCCCCTCAACCCCCGTTTCATTACTATACCTATATTTATATATTATTCGAATCTGTTATTAAATTCAAAAGTTCATTTAAAATTATTGTGACAACTTTCACACCAACATTCCTTGAAACTTATCAATCTTGATCAAACTTTTATAGAAACATACACATTAACTTCAAAATACAGCATTTGTATCGCCTAAAATTATTTGTTTTTAACTTATTCTAACAGACACAGACAAAGGTCAGACGTTAAAAACTTGACTTCGATATTCAGGAAGCCTCAAAATGTTTAAGTATACAAAAAAAAAGTTATGAATATTTAGCTTTAAAAAATAAATTATTTACCATATGGCTATGAGGAATTAATTTCAATTCCTGAGCAGCTTTCCTGGACATGGTAAAATTTTACAGTAAAGCACTTCCACGAACAATATAAAAGAATTTTATGGCTTAAACATTGGCAACCCTATATATCTTCTAAAAGTTATGTACACATCACATGGAGGATATAAATATAATCCTATATTAATAACACACGACACATCCATCAATTTTCAAGTATTGTCGTTCTATAATCTAGTTTTTTGTGTAGCCCTGTAAACGAACTGTGAATGATTTCTATACCATATTCTACATGAAACATGTTTTTACGTTTATGAAATTGTATATATTCATTTCATTTGGTTTAGTGCAGTCTATAAATGTTAAACTTTACATACCTGCAATTTTCTCCATAGACATAATGTATTTGAATTCTCTTGGATGTCCCTGTACCATTTGCTTGATCTCAACAAAAAGTTTAGTGTATCATCCCTATATCATACACATTTAGAATACCAAGTTTGGACTTTCTGGTATATTTGTTTTTGAGATATGCTGATAACAGACGGACACACAGACAGACTTTCACAGACACAGACCATCCGCTAAAAACATGATTCAGGGGACCTCAAAACGTGTAAATATAACAAGAACTCAATTTTGAAAATTTGACCCAAAAACAATACTTTCTCTACCTTATGGGTAAAAGAGAGTAAAGAAGTACACTTGATATTGCTTTGTTAAATAAATCATTGTCGAATCATGTTTTTAGCCAGTCTAAGAACATGATTCGACGATGATTTGTTTAACAAAACAGTAGTAAGTTTCCTTTTTTTATAGAGAAATTATTGCTAGAGCTCGAATAATTTTGCTGCCTACTGTACATTACATACATGCATATGTATTCTGATAATGCATATGCATTCTAATATGTATTCTGACTATGTTGTTCTGATACAGCATGGCATAAATATCAAAATGTTCAAATATTTAAAAAGTAGTTTTTGACAATAATATACTATATAAAATTAACTATCTGCCTTATCCATCTGCTAAACTGAGCTTTAACTTTCATAAATAAATTACACAAATTTTAATGAAATGCTGAAATTGTCTTGTGTTATCAAGGTTCCGTATAAGGTATTGAAAATAGTGATGGTATCGGTTCTTATTCGTGTACATAATCCGACACACATGATAAAAACCGGATGCATTACAATTTATTGGCAGTAAAATTTTGAAATTTAATTTAATAGTGCTACGCACTGATTCGTATTAAACGAAACTCACATAATTTATCAAATTAAATAACAAAATTTAGGTATTTGCTAATTACCGTTTTCCTTTACTCTGTCATACAAAAATAAAATCTAAATACATCATAAATAGCATTCAAACTCTGCACATCCATATTCCTCATTGAACGTACATAGAAAATGGCCAAAGAACTGTACCTGTACGATTCATAGTTTTCGAGAAAAATACAGTCGGAAGCAAAACTATTCGAAGGCTGGCAATAATTCCTATGTAAAAAAAAGTACACTTAATAGTGCTTTGTTAAATAAATCCTTCTCGAATCATGTTCTTAGACTAAGAACAGGACTCGACAAGGATTTATTTAACAAAGCAGTATTGAGTGTACCTTTTTTTTAATGTAGGATTTATTGCTAGCGCTCGAATAATTTTGCTGCGGACTGTACGAAAAACAAAGTATGACGTCCCAGCCGGTGCAAGGAATAAACACCGTATTGGGCACATCAATAGCAGTATTTGCATATCTTCGATATGCACGGCGGACATTTTGAACATCTGCCTTTATAAATATTTGCAAATACTGCTGTTGATGTGTGAAATAAAGTGCTTTTTCCGCTCCGGCTGTGACGCCATACTTTGTTTTTCGTATTTTTCTCGTAATGTATGGATCGTACAGGTACATTTCTTTGGGCATTTTTTATGTACTCTCAACGAGGGATCTGTCAGAGTTTGGACGCTATTTATGAGACACCCTGTATATCTTTTACGAGTTATTGATAAGTATTTGCAATGTGTTTAAAATTGCATTTTTTGATATAATAAAATAAGATTGTTTTAAAGAGTCATAAATAAAAATATTTGTAATTTTACCTATAAACAAATTCTAAATATTTATTTGTAATTTTTCTCTTTTGTAAACATTTTTTTAAATAAATGTTTAAAGATTTCAGAAAAGCTGAAAGAAAGATTTCAAAAAACTTCATATTATTAAGTCATATAACCGCTACTGTTGCAAGTTCTTAAAATATGTTGAATTAACTTGGTTGCATTTTAATTTAACCTTTAACAGTCAGCATATTTTCTTACTTTGAACAGTAAACCCCGCTTTTTGGTGATTCTTTAAAACACTACGTATGTTAGAGGAATTATATTTTATCATTGAAGTCAAGGCTTAAGTTGTTAATATTTTTTAATGTTGCCGTAGAAGCGGCATTGGTCTGCTAAGAATTAAACTTGCAATTTTACAGCTGTTGTAAAAAGGCAATAATTTACATAATTAAATAATATATCGATACACAATAATCGCACATAGCATACATTAGTAGTAATCGTTATCCCCCATCCCATTCACAAGAACATTGCATATAATTTCTATTTTCTACAATCTCGAACTTCTTTAGTTATGAAAGTGCTTTCCAATGTTTAAAAGTATAAATTATAACTATGTGCAAATTTTTGAGTAAACTTCGTTATATGTACAGTCGGTAACAAAAGTGTTCGAACACTAGCAAAAATTCCTATGTAAAAAATGTACACTTCATACGGTTTTGTTAAGTAAATCCTTGTCGAATCATATTCTTACACTGACTAAGAACAGGATTCGACAAGGATTTATTTAACAAAACCGTATGAAGTGTACATTTTTTACATGGGAATTTTTGCTAGTGTTCAAAGACTTTTGTTACCGACTGTATGTATTAAATGAAGTTGTCTTTTTTTTTTTTTTTTTAAGGTGATTATTAACACCCCCATCCTCCTCATAGACCACTTAATTACATTTTATGTGCTTAATTACAGTCCTTGTTAATGTATTACAAACACACATAAATATGTTTTATTTAAAAAGTTTCTGATAAATCTTTCAAAATCTCTCCATATAATAATTACAAGTAAATTATTGTAAAAATTTCGTGCTGCAATTTAATATATTTACGGAATGCATACAAAAACTGCGATTGTAAATTTTTCATTGATCTGGCATAACATCTTAAAAAATCTTAACTCCTACCAAAAGTTAAGTTCTAGATCCGCCACTGAATAAGTGCGCTTTTCGTAAAAGCAATACATAATTTTCACAGAACTATATGTTCTCGAATAAATAAATGATTAAAACGTGTGAACAAAGATTTGATGAACAACCTTAATTGTTAAAATACGTGCGAATGAACATTGCCAAATAAAACTGCTAAAATAATTCAAGTAGTTCTACTATTCAACAACATTTGTGTTGTTCACGGTTATCCTTCAACTCAAACCACAAAAAGTCATTTAAGTTTGGATAATCATTGTTTTATGATGCTGAAGATACGCAGCAATTTAACAAATGACCTGCAAACAAGTTGAGAGAATTACGGACAAATTTCTTACGATAACTGATTCTCAGTACACAATTAAAAAAATCTATTTTTGCAATATAATCGCCTGCCGTGGTCCAATTACACATTAATTTAAGTAATTATTTTGACGGGTGCAGGTCGGGTCATTTTATCCAATTCGATCTCGATGAAAACTTATTCCTCGTTTCCAAACTGCACAAAATTTTCGTCAATCCCTCAGTTAAATTTATTACAGACGCGTAAAAAAGAAAAAAAAACAGTGCCATAATGTAGTTATTAGCACTTGTAGCAGATTTAAGACAAGAGAGAAAAATCCTGCGAATACCATAGATTATTATAAAACACTTTCTACGTTTTACGCATATATCATTTAACTTTCAGTGTATTTTGTCTCCGTGACCGTGATAACGCCATTGAAAAAGACATATTTTAAATTATGGGGGGGGGGGGGAAGACTCTAAAAAAAACTATCTTTGCCGATTTAATTTTCAACAGAAAGTGCAAAATACGTTATTTTTGCGTATACTTGCATATTGTAAATTGTAATACCTTGCGCATCATATAATATGATAAACATTTACAATATTAATATATATATATATCCTAACACAACTGAATATGCCTTCAGCGCAGTTCAACAAAACTGAATATGCATTCAGTTTCCATGCATAGCATCATGCAGTTTCCATGTATACCATTAATGTATTTGTATATTTCTGCGGTACCATGCAAACCATATATTAATGCAAATAATAAAATATTATATAGAAACCATATTTAAATATACCTAACAACACTTTTAACGGATTGTGATGTATCTGAGTGTTTTATTGAATTTTTTTTATTCAAACATGAAGTACTAGAACGTTTGTTATTTTCTATAAGAAACGTGCAGTGATGAAAATGAATGACATGTCCATGTGTAAATTTCAATATGGGTTATTTACGGAAATCACAGAGCTTAACCCACTTGCATCATTAGCCCATTTGCTCATTTTTGTACTTAAATATAATTTTTAAAAAAATTGGTGGTAAAAGACTTCTTTTCATATTTTCTTATGATTTAAATGGAAAGACAGGTGAACAAACCAACAAATCGAAATTACATACTGAGAAAAATACAAGAGCAAAAATACTTAAAAATGAATAAAATTGTGTCATATTTGAGTATGTCATATACTCAAAACAGCTCCAAAGCAAATATGCCTATTCAAACTTTAAAAACCCCATGTACTTTTTACTGAGTATATTAACATGCTCAAAAATTGGCATCGACCATCGTGAATCCCAATATCTCAAACATAGAGTCTCACTGAGATATTCTTCCGCAAATCAGTATGAAATCGCCACGAAATATAGTTCTGAAGATTTGAAGGAATTTTATTATTATTATTATTATTATTATTATTTTTAATTAAATTTCTTTCTCCTTAAATTTGTAGAAATTTTATTTAAGAACTCTTTTTAGCTCATCATATTTATAATAAATTACGAAGTGAACAGATATTAATTTGAAAACATGTGTATTTCCCAAATGAGACAGATGTTTTCCTTTTTGAAACAAAATATACTCATTTCTAAATGAGTATATCCATTTATTCATTTTTGAGCACTTTACTTTTCACAATGTAAATATTTTTAAACCTTTTGAAAAATGTTAAAAATGGCAAAACAAAATTTAATATGCGCACCTCAAGCAACTACCTTTAATTAATTCGAATACTTTTGTGTGTTCCTGTAATTCAATCCTTAATCATAATCATATAATTTCTAATCGAAATGTTCTTTGTTGCATCTAAAAAATGTATTTCAATTACGTTATTTTTAGCGGAGTATGAAAAGTGTTGAAATGTATTTGAGAGAAATCTGTACTGATAAGTATAAAGGATTTAAGTCCAAAAATGTCGATTTTGAGTTAAGTACATAGTCAGACTCAGAAAAAAATTCTCTGTCGATTGGTATAAAGGATTTAAATCCGTGTCACTTAGTCTTTGAGAAAATCCATTAGTATAAAAAGATTCAAGTTAGAAATTTAGTAAATAATAATAATAATAACAATAATATGACGTTATACTTATGAAATTTTGAGGATAGTAGATTTCGAGTTGGACAGCTAATAGGTCTTATAGTAGTCGCTATAAATGATATTTGCCAAATATTCTTTAGTATATTAAAAAAAAAAAAAAAAAAGTTGTGCAAAAATGTAGAAAATATCTATTGTGCTAAAGAAATATCACAAAATAAATATAAAGAATCAAGAAGATTTTATCGTTTTATTTTACAAAGTCACGCAAAAAAAGAAAAAGGAAGAAAGAGAGAAGAGAGGAAAATACTACCATCAATTTATGGTCATCTACAAAATTTTCCCACCACATGAGTTAGTTAGACAAAAGTTGTTTCACGTGTCTAAAAGAAAGTGTGTTAATTGGGGTTTCATTACGGTTGTTCGCCGATTTAGTATGCTTGTGACATAGTAAAGCGATGAGAATTTGCTGAGAACGCGTCTGGTCGCGACATTTTTATCTTTCGTTTATTACGGGAAATTTGAAAAGACATCATGTAAGAAATCGCCGGAATTTTTAGAAATTATATTAAAAGAGCGAGATAACTTCAGTTTCTTCATGTATCGTCACTCTAATTTCTATATGTTAATAAAATAAAAACATCTAAGTTTTTTTTTTTTTGTGTGTGTGTGTGTGTGTGTGACTACCGGAATCGAACCCAGGTCACACTCATCGGCCTAGCCATTTTGATTTTTCAGTGATTTTTTTCCAAAAGGGCTTAATTACAGGATAGGATCTAAAGGTAAGGATCTAAAGGTATAGGATCTAAAGGTATAGGATCTATAGGATCCTTCTTTCTAAAGGATCCCTTTAGAAAGAACTCCCTCAGAGGACACCCTACCCAGGCCTAGGACATTCGCGTAGTCATTTTGTCTTAACGTCTCACCATTTTGGCTCACCATTGTTAGCTTTTTTTTTTTTTTTTTTAATTTATTTATTTTTACTTTCTGAACTATGACTATGTGACGAAATCCCAACAAATATTACTGACTGGGAAATTTTGGTACATGTACATCTATACGTTTTCGAACTACTTGAGGGCTAATACTCCTTAGAAAGACCCCCGAACACCACATGGACCTACAACCCTCGTGTAGTCAATTAACTTTAACCCTAACACGAAAGCCAACACCAAATTTCTTGAATTCACTTTTTGCTATTTCTACAGTGCAGTATTCTGAATGTATTTATATGTATGAAAACACATAAAAGGCTCAAAATTGTTAGGCATTTTCTGTGCTTATAAGCTTAAATTATTTAAAGATCGGTTTAATAATCTAATAAATAGAAAATAATTAATTTATGAAGAAAAATCTAATATCTGCTTTGGTATAAGTTTAGTCATTGTGAGAAATGTCGTGCATTCACATTTTTTTTACAAGGACGCATAAACGATTTTCACATATTATGTCCTATGGTACTATCTGCCTGAATTCTTTTATGTTATTTTAAAAAGCATATGTTTCAGAATTTTTCTACAGTATGAACAATACTGGAAATGAGACACTCACCATTTATTACAATTTTGTAGGAAGGCACAAAACAATTTTTGGATATACAGAGTGGTTAAAATTATAAACTGATGGTACTCTGAGACTAAGTCTAATCCTCTGCTTTAGTTTTACATTTGGCGAATAAAGAGCGCTTTGTGGAGAAAAGTGGATGTTAAAAGTAAATTGAAAATGAATTTGTTTGAAAAAAGTAATTTTCATTATCGGCACAAATCAATGTCCACAATGATCAGGCAGAAGTAATGCCACTTATTTGTTTTTATAACGAAACAAATTTGCATTTGCTGTATCCGCGTTTGTAATGATCGATAGATGGCGCTTTTCCAACTTTTGTTGTTAGTAAATATAATAGCCATGTGTATTTATTATTGCTCTATTTGTGTTACTACTTAATATTCGTGCTATAATTTCTCAGCCCTTACATCATGAAAAATCGATTGCTTTTGGAAAAAATATTTCAGTTTATTAAAAGTTCGGTCGGAAGTAGATGTTTAACTGAAGCTGAACGAATATTAGTTTCAAATCATCTGATTAATTCTTTACTTCCATTAGCCGAAGCAAATGAAATTTTAAATTTGTCATTTGGAAATAAATGGCAGCTTAATTCTGTATTTCTTGATCCTTTGGAGTTACACTGTGGCACACAACAGTATGTGTTATCTTTTTTACCAGATTTATTCATTTTTATTCAATAAATTTATGTGAAACTAAACATCGAATATACAGCAAGCAATGGCATATCGACGAAAGCCGAAAGCTATTCCTGTTAATTGTAATTTCACCTTAGCCCACCAGAGGGCGAGCATTTCATTACAATCGCTGATAGGCTGCAAAGCACTCTCTATTTCATCATCAGCGCAATATAAGAATAGTATGTATATTCGTGGAATTATAAAGAATCGTTTAAAAATATCGAAAACTTTTCGTAAGCTTTATGTTTATAATATATAGAGATTTCCAACCAATGAAATGTTTTAACGTGACATACTGTTGCAGAAATTTTTATATTTATAAAGAACTCATTAAATGTACTCTTTTATCACTTAAACAAATATTCAATAATATAAAGTTATGTATATAAGTATAGTTAAGTAAATGCACTTACCTGTTGATATAGATTAGTCCATTTTCACATTTCACACATAAAATTATTCGTCGTATTTACATTTCTAACGTAGCTTGCTGTAACTAAAAACATAATTGTAGTGTAATGGTTAATTGTATGTTTTCACCATAAGAGTATTATTGATTTTACAGTGATACAGATAAAATATTTGATTCAATACTATTTAGTTTTAATATATTAAACTGGATTAAATATCAATTACAACTGAGCTAAAATGCTCACATTTTACTGAACAATATTACATATTAATTATGAATTTATGATCAAAAGGAAAATAAAAGAATGCATTCTGCAAATACAATTGAACGTAGAGAGAGGATAAAAACTGCCTATCAGCGTTTTTCATATGTGTACATGTCAGATAAATAAAGGAGTGTCCCCCCCCCCCCCCCCCCAGAGTTACTAAGAGAGTTTCCTGATTAATAATTTCTTGATAACTAAAAACTAGTGCCTGGAAGATTTTTTAAGTTGTGATTATCTGAGGAAACCATGGGTTTCAATGTTACTGTCACCATTTTTTTATTATTATTGTTTATTTATTCTTGTTTTTCAAAAAAATTATGATTTTCAAAAAAAAAAAAAAAAAAAGGAAAAAGAAAAAAAAAATTAATAGTTTATTTTTTAATAATTTTAAAATGAAATGCTTTGGCTGCTAGCAACGATATGAAGACAGTTCTTATAATTAAATGTTCTCAATGTCTGCAACAGAAACAACATACTGCAATTTTAAGAATCCCTTTCAAGTTGAGTCATTAAACAATGAGAAATGATGAACGATATGAAACGTATTCGCATGTGTCCACCTCTCCTCTATGTATTATAAACTATGCTGAAATTATAAAGTTAAATTACATTAAAATACATTTCTAAATAAAATATGTTTTTAAAAAAAAAATGGTTTAAAAGATTTTAATGAGAAGAATTACAATATGTGTATAGTATATAAACACATTATGATAACAATGAGAATGAGAACGAAAAATAAACAGATGAAAAATTTGCCACTACAACCCACAAAAGTCAATTTGACAAGTATTTTTTAATTTAGATTTGAAAAATAGAATACTCACGTTGAATTAATTACAATGAAAACACAAAACTTATAGAAACATAAAAAGGAGTTTTTTTAATGAAAAGTTTTTTATTGAACGGACCATAGCAAAATGAACAAAAATAAATAAATAAATAAAAATAAAAATAAAATAATAGAAGGAGAAGAAGAGAGAAAAGAAAAAGAAAAATTTAATTCATGGAACATGACACAAATAATTGAATAACAATAATAATAACAATAATAATAATATATGTATATATATACTAGCAGGCAACGCCCGTTCGCTGGTCCCTATTTTTAAAAGAATCACTATAATTACTGAATTCTCAAAATTGTATTAATTTTTATCGCGTGAAAAAAAAAAAAAAAAAAAAAAAAAAAAGAGAAACAGAATCTGATTAGGAAAAATGTCGCACAGGGTTCTCACTGCCTTCGGAAAAAATTCCCAAAATGCTCTAACTCTTATTTCTATTATCTTCCCCCTTCGCCCCCCCCCCCTCCTGTCTATCCTAATAATTTTACAAATTTTAAAATATCCGCAATCGATTTGTAAGTATCAAAAACCTCTATGCACCAGTTTTGAACGATATATCTCTATTTTTATTTTTTTGCCCCTCTGCTCCCCCCTCCCACCCCTCCCAATAATTTTAAAAATTCGAAAATATCCGCAATCGCTTTGTAGGTATTGGAAACCTCTATGTACCAATTTTGGATGATCTAACTCTATTTTATTTTCTTTGCCCCTCTGCCCCCCCCCCTTCTCGGCCCTCCTAATAACGTTACACTTTCGAAAATATCCCCATTCGACTTGCAGGCCTCTGAAACCTATCTGTACCAATTTTGAACGGCCTAACTGTATTTCGATTTGTTTTTGCCCATAGCCCCCCCCTTCCCGCTCCTCCTAATAATTTTACAAATTCGAAAATATCCGCAATCGATTTGTAGGTATCGAAAACCTCTATATACACCAATTTTGAACGATCTAACTCTATTTTTATTTTTTGCCCCCCGCTCTCCCCTCCCCCTTTCCCGGCCCTCCTAATAACTTTACACTTTCGAAAATATCCCCATTCGACTTGCAGGCCTCTGAAACCTATCTGTACCAATTTTGAACGGCCTAACTGTATTTCGATTTGTTTTTGCCCATAGCCCCCCCTTACCGCCCCACCCCTCCCTTCCCGCCCCTCCTAATAATTTTACAAATTCGAAAATATCCGCAATCGATTTGTAGGTATCGAAAACCTCTATATACCAATTTTGAACGATCTAACTCTATTTTTATTTTTTGCCCCCCCCCTCTCCCCTCCCCCTTCCTGCCCCTCCTAATAACTTTACACAATCGAAAATATCCTCATTCGACTTGCAGACCTCTAAAACCTATCTGTATCAATTTTGAACGCCCTAACTGTATTTCTATTTGTTTTTGCCCCATAAGGATTTTGTGAAATCACGTTTTGCCCCCCCCCTCCCCCCCCCCCTTGGGGGCGAATTTCGTAAAATCGCTTTTTAGTGGATGCCTACGTTATAGAAAGAACATTGTCACAAAATTTCATGCTTCTAGGTCCAGGGGTTTGGTCTGGGCGATGATGAATCACCCCCTCCCCCACTCACTCAGTCAGGAAGAACGATTATATATATATAGATTTGTTTACTTTTAATTTATTAGGCTTTTGTGGCTTGTTATGGCAATTTAATATCTGATTATTTTAAACTGTACTTCTTTTTATTATTATTATTATTATTATTATTATGAATGATTTGTGATTACACGTTTACAGGTAAACAAATTAACCCTTAAACTACGTAAATCATAAGGTATATGGAAAATCATGCGTTTCACACAGATTATAAACACTTTCCAACTGTACATACCTGTTTAATATGCAATGTATTTCTCGGAATAATGAAACCTTTAAAAAATCTTTCGTTTTTAAATAAGGGAAACAATTCACAAACATTATTTTTTTACCTTTTTATTTATCTTAAAGAAAAAACATATAATGTATTGCTTTTGTGCATCCTTCATGCATATTATCATGGGCATACAGTCGGTAACAAAAGTGTCCGAACACTAGCAAAAATTCCTATGTGAAAAAATTGCATTTCATACGGTTTTGTTAAATAAATCCTTGTCGAATCCTGTTCTTAGTCAGTGTAAGAACATGATTCGATAAGGATTTATTTAATAAAACCGTATGAAGTGTACTTTTTTTACATAGGAATTTTTGCTAGTGTTCGGACACTTTTGTTACCGATTGTAGGTAGGGAACCATTCTAACAACCAATCAGATGAATCATCTGTTCATGATAATGAATTGCTTATAACCACCCTAATAAGGTAGCCAAAACGTCATACATGTAACGCCGCTGGTATTTATAAATCTAAATATAATGAAACAATACATTGTTTTAAAAAAATCGTCTCATGTTTTGAAATATATATAAAAAATAAATATAGACAGGAAATAATTATACATAAAAAAATATAAATAATAAATGGTTTATACCGCTAGTATTTATAAATCTAAATCTAATTAATAAAACAAAACTTTGTCTAAAAAAATTTTTGTTTAAGAAAACGCTTTCAAATATACTATTTATAAGACCACGGGCAACATATTGCCACAGGCGACTTTTTTATATTCCTTTCGTACCACTATTTCGAAAAAATAAAATTTGTAAAATATTTCACAGGTAAAATATTAATTACATTTGTAAAATATTTCCATTCTTTGCCTGCATAAATTTATTATAAATTATATGTTATAGAAAAAGTGATACGAAAATAATGATTAAATAAAAGTCGCCTGTCGCAACCATGTATTCATAGACAAAAACCCTCTATGTTGAAAAATGTTTATACCGGTGGCATTGATAAATTTCAATCTATTCAACCCATATCGTACCAAGCATTGAAAAAATATTTTTTTTTTCTTATTAAAATCTTAAATATGTTTCTTTAAGCCTATGTACACACACAGAATCAAAAAACTTGAAAAATAGAATACTCAAGTTGAATTAATTACAATGAAAACACAAAACATATAGAAACGTAAAAAGGAGTTTTTTTAATGAAAAGTTTTTTATTGAACTGACCATAGCAAAATGAACAAAAATTAAATAAATAAATAAAAATAAATAGAAGAAGAAGAAGACAGAAAATAAAAATAAAAATAAAAACTGAATTTGTTGAACATGACACAAATAATTGAATAATAATAATAATAATAATATATATATATATATATATATATATTAGTTTACTTTTAATTTATTAGGCTTTTGTGGGCTCTATAGCAATTTAATTTAAACTTGGTAATTTGTAATTAATTTTTTGGCTCTATGCCAATTTAATCATCTGCTTATTTTCAACTGTACTTTTTATTATTATTATTATTGTTGTTATTATTATTATATATTTGTGAATGATTTGTAATCACACGTTGACAGGTAAGCAAATTAACACGCTTAAAATAAACTACATAAATCATAAGGTATATGGAAAATCATGCGTTTCACATAGATTATAAACACTTTCCAACTGTACATACTCGTTTAATATGCAATGTATTTCTCGGAAAAATGAAGGTTTAAAAAAATCTTTCGTTTTTAAATAAGGGAAACAATTCACAAACAATATTTTTATACTCTTTTATTTATCTTAAAGAAAAAACATACAATGTGCCTTTGTGTACCCTTCATGCATATCATCATGTGCATAACTTGAGAGGAGGTGTCTTCCCTCCCAAAGTTTTAAAAAATAGGGTGGCATAATGTTTCTGGATGCTATTTTACGCCTTAAAATACATCTGAAAGTGGATCATAATTTTCTTGATTATTGTTAGGTATGAAAAATACTAAGATTTTTATGTATCACTAGCTGCCTTCGGTAACCAGCTGGTTCAACAAACAGCAAAATAAAAGTTCGCATTAAAATGTCTGAATGTAGCAAATTCTCACCATGTGGCGCCTATGGTGCTCTCTTCACTAGTTAGACACCTAAAACAGCCTGTTTGCTTACTATGCATATATATAGATAGATAGATAGATAGATAGATAGATAGATATAGATAGATAGATAGATATAGATAGATAGATAATCAGAACGTACAGTAGAAATATAATATTATCATACAGTTGGAATTTAAAGATGATTTAGTATCAGTATTCAAACAATTAAAATTATCAAAAACAAAGATCACCCAAATCAAACCATAAAAGAAATAAAGTCAAATCTAAATGAATTACAACAAGTTGGAATAAAAAAACAGCATTATTTGCATTCTAACGTTATCAAGGGCCTAGTAGAATGCAAACATGCTAAATAAATGAATGTTTTTCTGTCACAAAGCTAGAAAAAGTATTTCTTTGTGCACAGGCCCGAAACATCCATTGGAAATAAAATAAGAAAAAACGTATATCAAAATAAACTCACCACAACATATGAGAAACCAATAAATTAGTTAAAAAGTTAATTAAAACACCAATAAAATTTGTAATTATGAATCAATAATCATGAATAAAATAATCATGAAATAAGCAACATAAAAATGTATGAAATATGTGTCACATGTAAAATTTAATAACCAGATAGCCGTTAAAATTACAGTTAAGAGTGCAGTTAATGTCAAAATATATATGGCAAAGAATCATTATATATATATCTATATATATATATATATATATATAGATAGATAGATAGATAGATAGATAGATAGATATATATATATGTCTCTTGTAACTCACAGCCTCGTTACTCATAAATACTTGTTCCAAATTTAATGTCAAATTATTGCATTCATAGTGAAATTATTTTATTTAACCCTGTAAACTAATAACTAATTTTATGCTTACCATTTTCTACAAAAAACATGCTTCTTTATTTAATGGAGTGTAACCATATCAATATGCACTTATAATAAATACTGTCTATAGACCGTAATAGTGTGAAATTCTTTTGTATGTCCCTGTACACGAGCCATACAAGCATTATATACACCTATAAAAATTATACAACTAATTACATGTAACTCATTAATATTTGAATCAACATAACATCATTTGGATGATTACAAAATTTCATCGGAATTCTTTTATGTGGTCCTGAAAATAACTTATTTGGTCTCTAAATACCTTTTTTATAGAAAAAAAAAATTTTAAAACACTTAATAATGTATGTTAATTCCATTGCATTAAATGAATCATGAAAGCGTTTAAAAACACTTAAATAAAAATCTGTCCATAGGCTCTAATGTTACGAAATTATTTTGTGTGTTCCTGTAAACGAGTCATAAATATTAGATACACTACTAAAAACTATATAACTAATTCTCTGTAGTTCATGGATAATTGTACGAAATCTGATTCAACTTAGATGATTACGCAACATTGTCGAAACATTTTGTGTTGTCCTGTAGATTATTTATTAAGTATAAATTTACATTTTTCTACAGAAAACATGCTTTTGAGAATTTCAATGGCGTATGTTAATATCATTACGTTGAACGCATTGTAACCATATTAAAATGCGTTTAAATGAAATTCTCTTCACACTGTTACAACACATTTCTCAAAAATAAGCAGAATCACCTCACTTTTGAAAAGTTTCATTTGTTATAATAGCCTTCAGTAGGGACTTTTTTTTTTCTCATTTGACTATTCATTTAAAACTTTACAACGATGTTTATATTACAATTATTCATGATTGCCTGTAAAAATACTACCGCATTCCACATTATCCTCTAAAGAAATGGGTATTTCAAATTTCCCTTCATAACTATTCCATATTATCCGCTTAGTCCATTATACCCGATTATTATTATTTATTTTATTATTTATTTTTTTTTTCTTAACTAAAAATTTTGCATGCAAATAATATTTTTTGTTATATAAAACCATCAAAACATTTAATAACAAATTGAAATTTTGCAATAGTAGAATCCGCAGTGAACCAAAATACTTCACTCTATTAAGGATGATGAGTTCAAATAGAAATATATTCCATATTCATCTACTTTCCTCTAGAGATGTCTAAGGTTTAAGGAATTACAGCCAAAGTAAATGTTTTACAAACATCTTCTACCAGATAATGATTGAACAAATGAATGTACAACAACTGTTTCACTCTTAATACTTTTTTTCCTCATAAACAAATTATCTAACGGATCATTACTCAGCAAACTTGGACATTAAAATTCTACCTAAATGCACTTGCCGATAATATCTCCCTTTAGATGCACACTGGTATTTATTTGCCGTTTAAACTGACAACTTATCTTTGAAAATCGTCGGTTAGAAAGTCGTGTACGGAGTGGAACAAACCGCTATCTCCAACGTTTAATGGCCATATGCACCTCGAGGGCTATCGATGACGTTAAAAAAAATAATTTAAAAAAATATATATTACTCCTTATGCAAGATGTGTTAAGACGTATGATTGGGCAGGGCTTTCTTGATATGTTAATGATGAAGAATTTGTTAACCATTCGTGCAGTGCCAAAAATTTGTTTTGTTTTAAAGGTTTATCTAAACTGACCAATGAGTGGGTGGAGCTAAAAATTATCTTTTTGAGAAGCCAGACTTGAGGTTTTATCAAAAGTAGATGTGTGCTTATTCGAACTTTTGTTTGAATACTTTTCACTTTTGAGTGCTTTTGCATACAAGCCACAACGTCAATATTTGAGAAATAGTAGGTTGTTGTTATATATCTCAAAGTTTATTGACACTTATTTTTCTGTGACAGTTGATAAAAACTGGCACCATTATTAACAGATAAAGCTACTTTTTTCGTTATTCTATTAAGAGAAATTGTAATCCTTTATTTGAAAGAAGATCAAATAAATCGATTTCATTTCATCGTATTAATATTGTCATTATTATTATTATTTTCCAAAACTATACTATTTAACAAGAGTTATTCACAAATGACGATTATTGTTATTTCTATTATAATATTTTTTTTTTTTTCTTTATAAATTGCCTGTTTGATGAAATGTTTTTAAACTTTTAAGATTTAAAAAATACATTCGTCTTACTGTTTTTTATTGAAACATCGATTACGGTAATAATTAGGAAGCTGACAATATATATATATATATATATATATATATATATATATAAATAAATTGTTTTTGCAATTATATTAAATATTTCTTTTCATTTATAAATATATGCATATTTAAAACAGTACTCAGACTTTATGCATTTCATTATAGCTGTGAATTGACTTATAAATAATATTATAGTTTTAAAAAATTAAAGAACACGCTTTTATAGAAATGTGAACTAAAAAGCACAAAATATCTATCTTAGTATTAAAATGCAGGGTAAGAGAAAATCGTGTGAGTGACACACCGTAATATTTACATACATTGAAATCTTTAATTAAAATAATTTAGAATAAAAAAAAAACGTTTTTATAAAATCTCCCCTGACTGGGATCGAACGCTAGACCTTCAGGGTTCGTAGCGCGGAGCTATACCTCAACGCCACGACGTTCACGCAGGAAACGACTTTATTTACAATATAGATTTTTTGTTTGCTTCCAGAGCGGTTACAAACATACATACATACAGGTGAAGCTAATAAAAGCGTGTTAAAAACCAGCAGTTAGTGAATATCCCCTTATTAAAAAACTAATTTTAGTCAATAACTAAAAAGAAATTTTATTTTTTATTTATTCATTTTATTTTATTTTGCGTTTATCTTTCTAAATTTTCACAATATTTGAAAAGTCTTTAAAATTTATGATGATTGAGCATTTGAGCTGAGCTATGACGTTACCAAAAAAAAAAAAAAAAAAATGTTGTTGTTAGCACATGGGGAACTTTTCATACAAGTGTTGAAATTTCATAAATATTTAAATACTTTGTATTTTTTCAGAAAATGAGGAAAATATTTTTTAAATATTATTTATACCGACACATATTGTTTATACAATCTTTAGTATCTTATGTATTGTCCATATTATTGACTATACACTTTATTCTTACATTATAATTATTGTACTTTCATTTTTGCTTTTCATTTCCAAGTTAAAAATTTTCTATTTATTTTTGCAAGTTTATTTATTTGAACATTAATATTTCGTACTTATCATTAAAACACTCTAATGATTATATAAACAATATGTTTTAGCAATAATAAAAGTTTTTCTAATATTTTCTCTGTTTTTTGAGGAAATGCAATGTGTGCCTTCACTTACGTCTATGACTGTTCGTTGATTTAAAATTAAAGTAAGGGTGAACCCCCCCCCCCCCCAATACTTCAAAATGAATTCTTCTAGTAACGATATTTTCTTGGGGAATTTTTAATGAAAAATCTATATACGTATTTCGTTAGTAAATTATTCAAAAGAAATTTCGCTAGCGCATGCGCAATCAGAAATTGTTTAATAGAATGCACATATTTCATATAATATTTGATATTTTCAAATTCTGATTACAGTAGGTTGTGTATAATGTAGTTTGTCAAGTTTTTAAAAATGACATTGTTTTGGTTTTAAAACGATGTATTTTACAAAGCAAAAACTTACGAAAAATTGAGTTCGGTTGAATGTGTTTAACGTCGCACTATATCTACGAAGTGGGCAAAAAGCAGCGATCTGGGGATTCACCCTCTAGGGTCTGATGAAGCGATTCTAAAATGTCGATCATACTTATCTACGATTTTTGGGCGAAAGTTAAAATAATAATGATAATAATAATAAAGCTAACTACCTGAAACGAAAATTATTGCACAGAACCGAAATAAATTTGATATAATTCCACAATAATAAAGACTTTAAGCTACTGTCTGCCCTCTAAGTGAGACAGTGAGACGAATAACAGTCGTCCTTCTAATACCGGCACGCGATGCTACCTATCGTGTTGCTATGCAACAGGCATCGTATTATCGTGACTAAGGATATATTCATTATTGCTATGGTCCATCCCCCCCCCCCTCCTCTCATTTTCTTCTTCATAGAATATTGCATTCCGCAGCACACAGGATGGTCCCCCGTACTATGTCTTATTTAAACGACCAATAATGTTGATTTGAAGAGGATGTAAAACACAATTAAAAGACAGGGAGCTGTTCATGAGAGATTTAAGGATGAAAAGGAGGCGGGGGGGGGGGTATGCAAAAAACTCTTTTTGTGTGTATCTTTGTGCTTATCCTCGTAAGTTAAGTATGACAGTAAGATAATGCTACCTTATTAAACGTTTCCGCGAAGACGTGTTTAATATAAGCAACACTCCAGACAGTAAAATCTATTCGAATAGAAAAATTTTAATAAGTTCGGTTTTGTACTGTCGGTTGACTATTAATTCAAAGAAAATTTATTAACAGTATTGTTTCGTGAACGTGTTCTATGTGTTTCTTAGAAATCCGTCAATTTACGAAAGAAGAAAAATAAATAAATAAGCAAAGCAAAACGGTTCTAGTGGCACATATTTGATTTTGCTCTCTAGACAAATAAATTGCTTCTGAAAGAACAGTCATGCATCTTTAAATGTTATTGTGCTGTTCTGAGAAATGAAAAGAAAGGCAATGTAATACAGTTACAGCCATACTGAACTGATGAAAAGTGAGTCAGAAGAGATTTGACCTTGTTAATGGGATCTGAAGAAAACGTTATTAACAGAAATTTTCCGAATGAATGACATATGGAGTGATATAAGCAAACTTTATAGAGAAAGGTGGGGAAATATTTTTTTTCTTTTAATGTGTATGTGTGTTTATATACTTTTCTTTGTGTATTTGTGAACAATGTCAAGCTAATAAAAATAATGATAATAATTTCTAAAAATCTATATTTTCCACCGAAAAAAAAAAAAATCTTCGCAACAAGTAAAGTGATATTTTTCAGTGGAATCATGGCTACATTGCTAATGAATTTTGTTCCTAAGTATATATCTCTTTAAAGGTAAAATAAGATTTTGTATTTGGTACAAATATTATTTTGAAAGAAAAAGTACTCTATAATTTACTCTAAAATTTACTCTATACTCTTGATATTTAAAATTTTTATCAATTTTTGTTCTTATTTATTAATTTATTAATTTATTTTTTATTATTATTATTTTTGGGGGCAGGGTATTATTATTATTATTTTTTTTTTTTTTTACAATATTCTCGGTTTGGAACTTAACTATGAAACAGGTAAACGTGTTTATAATAAAAATTCATGAATCATTTCTCAGCAAAAAACATTTGCAATTATGTTGTTTCTTTAATATCAAAAAATTATAATATTGTTAAAGAACACATATCGTAAAATATTTCATTTTAAAGCTTTTGTAAATGTGGTTTCTATATATTTTTACTGCACACAAAAACTGCCAAATCTAAACCTTTTATTGATATATAAATAATACACTCTAAAACAAAAAGAAAAATGACGCACCAAGAAGTAATGCAAATTGGACACAAATTGATATGCATACAGGTTTCAACATAAAATGTAAAATTTTAAAGTTTGGCGGCGAATGAATAAACATGTGACCCTGCAGCGCATTTTAACTTCGTAACTGACAGGATATTAAAACGGAGAAAATTCCATTCCAGGTCAGAAATTCTTTGAGATTTTCCATTCCGTGTACTTAGACAGATGGTAACTATGCCTCGTATAAAGGTGCGCGAACAATATGCGTAGATATCAGCCTTTGAGAGAGGACCGTGCATTTGGGCTCAAAGAAGCCGGATGTTCTAATCAGCGACTTGTTCAACATTTGAATAGGAATAATGCCACTATTAAACGATGCTGAGAGGAATGGGTAAACAATGGCTGAACACAGCGTCAAGAAGAAAGAGGTTGGCCAAGAGAAATGACAGAACATGAGGACTAATCAACCGTCATTACTGTCGATCCTGCGTGCAACTGGGATTCAATGACCACAAAGATCATTAACAAGCGACTCAGAGAAAGGAGGCTGAGCTTACAGCGCACCTTGTACCGACTATTAATTACCTCTGTACTCCAACAAGCCTGTTTGCAGTAATGCTGAGCACAGTCGACCTGGAATGAAACTGACTGGAGTAGAATTTTCTTCAGTGATGAATCTTGTTCCGATTTGAGTCCCGATGACCGACGAAGACGTGTCTGGAGGAGCTCCGGAAGAAGGTGGGATGGCAACCTGACTGTCACTAGCCATACGACCAGACAACGAAGAGTGATGATCTGGAGTGACATTTCATTTCATAGCAGAACTTCTTTGATTGTCATCAGCGGCACTTTTACCGCGCAGCGTCCATGAAATTCCACGACCCATTGTGTTGCCCTTCATATCACACCATCTGAGTGTATATTTCAATCCGATAATGCCCGTTCACGCACTGAGATAGATTCTAAAGCTTATGTTCCTGCTTGTCCAATATTATCTAGGCCAGCAAAGTTGCCGGATCTCTCCCCGACTGAGGATGTTTGGAACTTTATGACAAAGTCTATACAACCAGCTCTAGATTTTGCCAATCTAACACACCAATTAAACAGAATTTGGCCCGATATCACGCAGGAGGATATCTGCCAACTCTATCAATCAACGCAATGCCGAATAACTGATTGCATAAGGGTCGGAAGTGGAACAACACGTTACTGACTTCTTCACTTTGTGAAGCTCTTTCTCTTGATTCAATAATGGAATTTTGCTGAAACTGCAATCATTTGTTTTTCTTTACATGTACATCCCATTCGAATAACTCCTTATTGGTGCGTTTTTTTTTTTTTTTTCTTTTTAGAGTGTATATCAATGATTATATAATGGTATCAGGAAAGAACGCCCCCGGGAAAAACGTCCCCAGAAATAAATTACGGAATTTTCGAAATTTTACTTTTATATTTTGTAGGTAAAATTATTAACGTGGTTTCATTATTTAACGTGGTTCGCTGTTCAAAATTAAAAATGAAATTATATATATACAAAAAAACCTAGTATGTTTTGGCCATTACAAAACTTTTTTACATATCATTTTATGTAATAGCGGTTAACATACACAAACATAGGCGCCGACTTTTCAAACATTCATTGGGGGCACTAGCTGTGTTTTCTTTTTTCTGAGAGTCAATGCTTTGAACCCCCACCCCTTCCTCTTCATTTGCTTTACAGTCAGGCTTTTTTTATTGAAATTTATTTTATTTTATTCTATTCTATTTTATTTTATTTTTTAGATAAAAATTTATATGAAAGAAAAGAAGCACTTGTTCTGTTCCGAGCATTTTGCTGTATTCTTTAAGTCAATGTCAAACAAAACGTTGTTACCACTTAATATAAAATGGTTTGATTGGAAAATATTTCAGAAAAATGATTTTATTTTGTGTCTCAAAAATGTAAGACGGGAAATTATTAATATAATGAAGAATATAAGAAATCCCAAATCTAAAAGTTTATGTTCTAAATTTGCAAGCAGTAACTTGTAAAATCTACTTACAACAATTTAAAAACAAGCCCTTGGATACTGAATAGATTCACTTTGCTCCAGAGGGAAAAAAAACTGAATAGTATACATTTAGTTACATGTTTTTGAAAAATGTTACATGTTTTTGAACTTTCTGTGTTTATTATTTGTTGTTCTTTCATTCTATATCAACATTTTAAGGCAAAAGTAGGCATACAAACGATTAAGTAGTCTGGCACCTTTTAAAGATGTCTATTCAACAAGGGCTTTATACCTCGTTTATTTATATAACAAAAGAATAATTTCTTGTTTATAGTAATTCGAAATAACACTTGGGCAATAATAAAATCTGTATATTACCCAGAATATAAAATAAATAAATTAAAAGATTTAAAAGAAAATCATTAAATGACGCCCTCTTTTCAGATTGCGAACATTAAGTGTTTTTGAACTACGAACATTAAGTGTTTTTTAATTTTGAATTAAAAATTTCAATCTATACGGTAACCAAGATCTGGGCGTTAAATTGTTGTAAGCAGATTTTTCATGTTAAAGCTGGAGCTAATAGATTGTATACAAATTTAAAGACTAAACTTTTAAGATTTGGGGTTTCTCGTATTCTGCATTGTATTAATAATTTATCGTTTCAGATTTTGGAACACAAAATAAATTATTGTTCCAAAACATTTTCCAATCAAGCCATTTTCTTTTAAACAGTTTCACGTGACACTGACATAAAGAACACAGCAAAGTGCTCGGAACAGAAAAAGTTACTCCTTATCTCTGATATAAATATTTATTTAAAAAAAAAAAAAAGGAAAGAAAAAGAAACTCGTTATAAGTACATTCGAATTAAGAAAAACTTGTCTGCAAAGCAATGGAGGAGAGAAGGGGTGGAGGAAATCACTACCTCTTAGAAAAAAGGAAAGACCGATTGTGCACCCAATAAAATTTTGAAATGTTGGCGCCTATGTCTGTTCATGTTAACCGCTATTACATAAAATGATATAGAAAAATGTTTTGTGATGGGCAAAATATATTATATTTTCCTTAATTTAATTTCGTATTTAATTTTGATAATAATAAATAAATTTTGTCAATAATTTGACCTATAAGATATAAGTGTGAAATTTCGAAAATTTCTGAATTTATTTCCGAGGATATTTTTTCCGGAGGAACTTTTTTTCGGAAACGCTTTTTCCAGATGACGTTATTTCCGAGAGACGTTCTTTCCAGGGGCCTTTTTTTTTTTTCCCTGGGGACGGTATTTCTAGGGGACTTTTTTTCAGGGGATTTTTTTTTTTTTTTTTTTTCAGGGGATCTTTTTTCCTGGGTACGTTCTTTCCAGGGGACGTTTTTTACTAGAACCTGTATAATTATTAAAACATAACTAAAATATAAAATGCTTTGAAAACTCTGTTCCACCGCATTAAACTTGCAGACAAAATATGTTTTTGTTTTATTTATTTTGAGTTTGAAATATTGAATTGACTGCAAATAAAAGAAAAAAAAGAGGCAGATAAAACCAAGCCAATGAACTTAGTCAAGACCAAAAGTTTGTGATGCTTAACGAGTTGCTTAACGATCTAAATTTTCAAATTAAAAAAATGAAAATTATGACAGGACAACAAAACATAATATATATTTATGTAGAGGTCAAAATATACATTCGATTACAGGAAAATTATGCAGTAAGTACAAAAAGAAAAATAAAAGTTATAAATCAAACCACGATATAAGTTTCTAATATGTTTCAAACTGCTAGTGGTGGCTTAAAAAGAACATCACTGGGGTTTAAAATATTTTTATAAAGTTTCAATCTTTACCCTTATCGAAGCATAGAAATAGTTAAGTCAAAACAGCCAAATAATAAATGAAAGGCTAAATCAAAATATGTTATAACAAACGATTAAAAAAGAAAATCAGTTATTAAAAAAATAAAATAAACGTACACTGCAGATAAAGGGATCTTAATGTAAGACATAAAAACAACTGAAAAGTCACTACGTAATATCTTAATATACAACTTAGACATTATAGATATCTTAATTTAAGACAGAAATGTGTCTGAAATACCAATCAGACACAAAAAATGTTTGAAACACAAAACTATGAGAAATTTCAGACAGCAAACGCGTCTAAATTTTCAGATATTTTGGAAATTCAGACACTTGCATTACTTAGCAAATTTTCATTTGAAATCTACTTTAAGCAACATACTTATCCTGTTTAAACTTCTTTCCCCATTCAATAAATATAATATCATTTTACGTAATAAGTTGTTAAGCGTAAACTACTTAAACAATATTAGTTTATGAAATTAAATTTTCAAGGAATAATACTCTAGATATGTGTATGGAATTATCTATAATATTTCTCTAACGTGGACCAGTTACAACTATTTTTTTGTCGAAACGATACGATAGTGGTGAAATTAATAAAAGACGCGAGAATAAAAAATATTTCGAAACTAACAATATTTAAGCACGCGGACTCAGTTCAATGAATTAATAAGAAAAAAATGACGACATTTGTATGATGGCATACTTTTATGGAAAAATGTATTTTTAAAGTTGCTTCTTCAGAATATTTGCAAGCGTTATTTTAAACCTAACAATATTTTAAAGATATATATATAGAACATGAATTATTATCATAAAATAACTAAAAAACGCAATCATAAAAAGTATAATCAAAATAACATTTTTTTTTTTTTTTCTTTTAAACAAAAAATATACCAAAATAAATAAAATGTCATCGCACTCTTGGAGATAAAAATTTAAAAAGCGTCATGGGGGTTCTTTACTAAAAATTTACTGCCTGCGGAAGTATGAAAACTGGGTCGTCAACCATGAATTTTATTTTGAAACTTTTCTTTGAATGATTCTGATTTCATTACTACACAATATTTATTTGGTTATAATAATAATTTGGCTTCTGGTAAATTAAAATTTTAATTACGTGGTGAAATTGGTATAATATTTATGAGTTTCAAATTTTAAAGATAAATAAGAAAAGAAATAAAGTGCGACAATTTCGCACGGATTTGCTAGTGTTTAATATAACTCATAAAGTAACATATTGTAACGCGAAAATTATTTGGTTTAGAAAAAAAAAAATCTTTGTGTATAAAGCTTTTTAATATTTAAATAAAAAGTATTAAGATTATAGTAGCAAGTAACTTATAGCAAAGAAAGCGAATGTTGAATAATTTGTGCATAACTGTTTTTTATTTATTATTATTAATTTCGATATAAAAACTGTTTTCTTCCACATATTTACGTGCACTTAAACATAAGACAGCAAATTTTCTGGTATTCATGTTCATAATTTGTTTTCTTTTAAATATCAGTTTAAAGAAAGGCATCGTTATCCAACAATATAGAGGGCTGGATAAGGATAGTTTTTCACATATTTGATATGCCCTTTTTCAAAAATTCTAAACCTCTAGATATGAAATTTAATGTAATAATGTATATTAACTGTTAAATACTATGTTATCAATAGTTTTATTGCAAAAATTACGGATTATAACATAAAACTACCTGTGTTTCGGAGATACTGGCATATAATTAATAAAAGGATCCTTGTTGTGTTACTTGATAGAGTGATTGGTAAGGTACCCCACGTTAGCTGCGCTCTTCGATGCATAGTTTCGTATTCCATGGCTGATATTAGTTCGATTCCCGAGCCGCGTAAAATACATTTTTCTTTTAAAAATTATTCATATATATATATATATATATATTATGCTCTGAAAACTTCTAAAGACTATTTTTAACAGAAAAACAGAATCGCAGACCACCTTTATGTATGTATTTATTTATAAAAAAAGTCTTAAAAATAGCAGTGTTTTTAAGCCTAACATGGTGGTGTTTTTTAAGCCTAAAAAACATGACGTTGTTTTAAGACATTTGCAATATCTTAATTTCATTTGAGAAAAGGTGTCTTAAAAAGTAAGATTTTTTTTTTTTCCTTAAAAAATGACCATCCATTTAAGACACTTTTTTAACTGAATTTAAGACGTTTACGGTTACAGTGTAAAACTTTAAACAGTTAAAACTTAATAAAAAAAAAAACTATTGTCAAAATCTTTTTATGCAGGTATTTAAAATAATTTAAAAAAGCAGCCAAGAATTAGATCTAATTACACTAAAACATAACAGTGAATGAACAATGCCATATAATGAAAATGTATCATTCTGTTTTTTGCATATTTGTACATGAATGCACCCACAAGCATAGATGTGAAAATACATCCCTACACTCACACACACATTTAAATACCAAATATATATAACTATGCATGCTTTTATACTTTTATTCTGTTATTCTCTTACTACAAAACTTTATATATATATATATATATATATATATATATATATAAATCAATGAAATACATAGTATATTATGAATAAAATGGTTGGGTTAGTGCAATAATACCCAACCACCTTAATGCAATTTTTACTCCCTTTATTAACCAAAATTTTTAAGCATATAAAAACTATGTAAAATGAAATCATATAAGTATAAAATCAATTGTATAAAATCATAAAAGGCTTTACGATAATATTGAGAGATCATATTGTTGTAAAATATAACAATTATCTGCCCAATATATATATTTCACAGACTATCAAAACATTCTACTTTCGATTCGAACTGTGAAATCAAATAAATAAGGCATCTGCGCATGCCTACGAAACCGCTTGCACCTGTTTTCAGTGTATATGTTACCGTTAAAACGCAAAACCCGTTAATCTGAAGATTACCTAGCTAATCTGCAGATTAACTAAAATGACCCGTTAAAGTGCGGAATAAAGAGTTTTTCGCATTTCAACTAGGTAATCTGCAGATTAACGGCTTCTGTGTCGTTAAAGTTCAAATGTTTGTTTCGAGCCTTAGTTTTTTTTACATTCACTATGACGTCAAACAGTCATGTGATACAGATACGCGAATCCCAGATTAGTCTGTGACGTGATTGACCTTCAAACACAAACCGAAACTTTTATCCCTTCCTCTCCGCTGTGATGAACAGTAAGCACAAAACGTGGATCATCGAAGCTATGAGGATTAGATTTCTTATTATGACCAACACAAATTTTAAAGTAAAAGTAAGTTATAATTGTTTTGAGTTTATTTCTTCTCTTTTTTAATTCTGTCAAAATAAGTTTGATAAGGGTCTGCATTTTATTAATGAAATATAATCTTAATTAAAAGCTCTCTCTCGTGAAACTTCATTTTAAATTATGAATCTTAAATTTACAGCACAGTAATTATTTTCTACCGAAATAAAACTATTAAACCACAACTTTTTAAAACTACTTTATTTTAAAATTGATTTAAATTACTATTACTTACTGAAAAAAAGAACAGTTGTATTATTTTTTAACTCTGGAAAATATGGCATTCAATATTATGGCATTATTCAATAAATACTTAATATGAAATTTTTATGCATTTTTTAGCATTTCATTACAATTTTTCTTTTTTGTTTCGTTCAATTTCTAGTTTCCTTTATATATTTTATATATCATGATTATATTTTTATTTTTAATTTTGTTCGCTTTTTCAAATAATTTCGTTGTAGTTTATCACATAAAATGTGTTAATAAAGTTTTTTTTTTTTTTTTTTTTTTTAATTGTAAAATTAATATATTTCTTAAACTTGTACAGATATATGTGTGCTGCAAAATATAGTTTAATAAAGCATTGGAAAACTGTCATTTTAATTTTCATGCGTTCTAAAAATTATTAAAACAGTTTTAATTATTTGAAGTGCTTCTTAAAATGCTTCTGATTTGTCTAATTTAATATTTCTTTAGCGAATTAAAAATTGGTGTATAACTTTTTTTTAAATATAGTAATAGCAATATAAGTTGTCAATAAAACGTTTTTTTTTTTTTTCTTTTTTTTTAATTTAAATTGTTAAATACTGTTATTTGAAAAGAAATAGTTACTGTATTACAATTCTAACCTTCATTTATAAAACAGACTTTATTGAAAGCTATTAAAGATATTATATTTCATATTAAAAATGCATAATATCCTCAAACTTCTTATATTGACAGAATAAAAAAGATGAAATAAATAAAACAAATATAACTTTAAAACACATAAAAATTAAAACACATACAGATTAAAATAAGTAAAGAAAGAAAGAAAAGAAAAGCAAACTAATCTTTTTTTTTCTTTTCCCGAATAAAAAAAACAAATACAACACAGCGTGCTGTAAAATTATACCACCAGAGATCTTATTTTCACTTTAACGAGTGCCTAGTAGGTAATGTGCAGATTATCTAGGTAATTCGCAGATTACCTAGGTAATTTGAGAAACGAAACAATATTCCTCACTTTAACGGATCACCCTAGTTAATGTGCAGATTACCTAGCTAATCTGCAGATTAACTGATTTCTGCACTTTAGCGGTAACATATATGTAATTTTTTCATCTGCAGTCGTAATGTAGATCTCTTAATGTTCGGAGCGTTTAGTAGCTCCGTAATTCAAATTTATGTTTTTTTTTCTTTTCTGTAATTCTTTCATTAAATATCTAAAAAGCACAAAGTCATGTCGTCAATTAGTATGCTAAATTATTTGGAATCTAATACTTTTTTCTTTATAGAAGATCAATTCAGTGATTTAGCTTTCTAAATAAAGAAATTTGAGAACGGATGCTAGATCGATGAATACAGGTAAGAAGATTTTTCTTAATTATAATTACCTGTAAAATATTGTTGCGTACTTGGGGGTTCGTGAGTTGTCCGAGAATGAAAGGCCAAACGTACAAAAATTCAGTAATTTATTCACAGAAAGTTCCAGAAAAATACAGGTCTATAAACGAAGTATCAGCTTCAATTCGACCAGTAAACACAGCTTAAACAACAGCTGTCAATAGCAAATCCACAGTACAAACTGTATAGCAATAACACTTAAAGCAAGTCCCTTTCGAAGAGGCTCAATGCAAGCTGACCGACTCTGATCACAGACTGAACTGAACTGCCTTGGCGAGAAAGCGCTTCTTATATACTGTTCCATGGAACCCAGATTTTTCGAGAAAACTCTAGAAAGTGGTCAACCAATCAACTTACAGCTTCCATATTTGGTATATCCCTAATAAGGATTTTCTCGCCAAGGTCGCCAAAAAAATCGCCAAATTTGGCGCCAAATCCATTACCTGCCTTATTGGGGCTTTTTAATGCGTTTTTAAGGGAAATTAAGGCTATTTCAACGCTAAAACGACTAGAAATGCACAAAATTAGCACTTTATCAACTTACTAAGCCTCTTTGAAAGAATTTATACAAAAATAAACACAATTATTTACAATTTTGTAACACTGCCCCCCTCCCAAGGACTGCACGTCCCGGGCAGTGCAACCCTTGGTTTAGAGGCGAAACTAACCAAATTTACACAATCTCAAATACAAAACTAAGTTGCATATAACAACAAAATAGAAACAAAAATCAAGTGAGAAATATTTACAAAATTCACAAATACGTACAAGTATCTATATACAAATATTTACATTACGCATGCGCAAATTTTACCAGTATTTACATTTTTAATTTTTAATATTACCGTTACTTGTGGTACTTGGCTAGCCTATTATAGTGCACCACCTTCGGTTTTGATGAAGGTGTTTTAGTGATCCGCACCACTACATCATTCAGCCTTTTTAAGACTGTGTATGGTCCGTCCCAGTTGCACTGTAACTTGGGAGAGAGTCCTTTGCGTCAAACAGGATTCCACAACCAGACCTTCTCTCCTTCCTGGAACTCATGTTGCGTAGCCTTTAGATCGTACCTTGTCTTCATTTTCTCCGTTGCAATGTGAATTCGCTCCCGAGCAAAGTTGTGAATGTCCTCAAATCGTGCCTGGAGATCTTGGATGTACTCCTCGGGCGATGAAGGCGCATCGGGTGGACAACCAAACAGGAGATCACAAGAGAGACGAAGTTCACGTCCAAACAGCATCTGGGCTGGAGTATAGCCGGTGGTTTCATGGACAGCACTTCGATAAGCCAGCAGGAACAATGGCAACTTCAAGTCCCAATCTTGCTGGTTCCTTGATACTAGAAGAGAGAGGTTATTCAGGATGGTAAGATTGAACCTCTCGACCATGCCGTCCGACTGGGGATGTAAGGGTGTTGTCCGGGTTTTGTCTATGCCGAGTAGTTGACACAGTCCTTTGAAAACATCAGAGGTAAAGTTCCTACCTTGGTCGGTATGAAGTTGTAGGGGCGTGCCGTACCTTGACACCCATTGCTGCACTAGGACCTCTGCGACTGTGCATGCCTCTTGATTGGGAATGGGATATGCCTCAGGCCACTTGGTGAAATAGTCCATCACGACGAGGATGTATTTATTTCCACTGGAGGTCCGTGGCAAAGGACCCAAGATGTCGATTGCAATCCGTTCAAATGGTGCTCCCACGTTATACCGTTGCAGTCTTCCTTGACTTCGTTTCTGCGGGCCTTTACGTGCCGCACAAGCATCACAGGATTTACACCATTTCTCCACATCCTCCTTTGCCTTGCACCAGTAGAAGCGTTCCCGAACTTTCTGCAGAGTCTTCATTACCCCAAAATGGCCTCCGGTAGAGCTACTATGCAGTTGTTCTAAAACATCTGGAATTCTTGATCTTGGCAATACTATCTGCCATCGGAAGCTTTTCCCATCATCAGATTCCCACTTTCTGTATAATACGCCGTTTCTGATATGAAGAGAGTCCCAAAGTGCCCAATAACTTTTCGTAATGGGACTAAATCTGGAAATGTCCTGCCAAATAGGTCTGTTGCTGGTCGTCTCCTTCAGCTGTAATATTGGCTTTATGTCAGGATCTTCCAACTGGGCTTTTCTAAGTTCTTCGTCACTCCATGGATCGGGATCTTGATCTGATGGTGTTGAGACAGTAACTTGGCAGGCAACCGGATTTATCGGCAGGTATTTCTGTTCGGCTCTAGAGCAGTACTTGCAGCTTTCCGAGCAAGGCTTCCGTGACAAGGCATCTGCATTACCATGTAGAGTCCCTTTACGATGACGTATCTCGAAGTCATATTCCTGCAGGCGTTGTATCCACCTGGCAATCTGTCCTTCCGGGTTCTTGAACTGGAGCAACCACGTTAAAGATGCATGGTCAGTTCGGAGCAGGAATCTTCTGCCATAGAGGTAATGATGGAAATGTTCTATGGCTTTTACGATGGCGAGTAGCTCTTTCCTGGTGGTACAGTAATTTCACTCCGGTTTAGACAGGCATTTACTCCAATAGGCAATGACATGTTCTTGACCATCAATTTCCTGCGACAGAACAGCACCGACACTCTCATGGCTGGCATCTGTATCGAGTATGAACTGTCTGTCGGGCTGTGGATACGTCAAGATAGGCGATGATGTTAAGGCCTCTTTAAGTCGCTTGAACGCTTTTTCACATTGATCTGTCCACAGGAATTTCTGTTTGGCTTCCGTCAGCTTGTGGAGTGGTCTGGCAATATTTGAGAAACCCTTGACAAACTTCCTGTAGTAAGTGCATAACCCCAGGAAACTTCGTAGTTGGTGTACATTTTCAGGGCGACTCCAGTTCTCGACTGCAGAGATCTTCTCAGGATCAGTTCTCACACCTTCGGCAGAGATGATATGGCCGAGGTAGCTCACTTCACGACGAAACAAGTTACACTTGCCTGGATTCAATTTGAGGTTAGCCATTCTGAGTTTCTCCAGCACCTTTCGGATGTTTCGTAGATGGTCTTCAAAGGTGCGCCCCACAATGATAATATCATCCAAATACACCAGACAGGCTTCATAGGAAAGTCCTTTTAGCACTGTCTCCATCAGGCGTTCGAAGGTGGCAGGAGCATTACATAATCCGAAAGGCATAACTTTAAATTGCCACAGTCCTTGTCCCGTGGTGAATGCAGTCTTCTCACGATCATCAGGATGTAATTCTACTTGCCAGTAGCCGCTCTTCAGATCCAAAGTCGAGAACCATTTATTGCCAGCAAGTGTGTCTAATGTGTCGTCAATTCTGGGAAGAGGGTAACTGTCTTTCTTCGTGACGTCATTTAAACGACGATAATCCACGCAAAATCTTGTTGAACCATCCTTTTTCCGCACCAGTACTATGGGAGAGGCCCAAGGACTCGTTGATGGCTCGATGACGTCATTGTGTTGCATTTCATTTAGAAGTTCAGTGACCTCTTTTTGTTTAGCAAATGGAAGTCTTCTTGGATGTTGTTTGATTGGAGGATGATTTCCTGTATCAATTCTGTGCTGGGTGATGTTCGTTCTCCCGACGTCATCAGGTGTTCGAGAAAAAAGGTCTTTAAATTCTTGGAGTAGCTTCTCCGCAGCACATCTCTGTTCCTTTCCTAACTCTGCATTCTTGAGTAATTCCGTCATTAATTGTTCGGAAGACTTGGATTCGGTTGATTGCGTGGGGCGGTTGATGCATGTGACAGGAGTGCAGGTTGCTAACACCTCATCCTTCTTCACTGTCCGGACCTTATCGCTGATGTTTGCGACTCTCACAGGAATAGTATTCTTTGAGAGATCAACTAGAGATGAAGCTACCAGAACTCCTCTTGAGCTATTGTCTGTATTCGGGTATTCAATCAGTCCATAGCGGAAGTATTGCTTTGTAGGTGGTGTTCCTGAAACTATTGTCTCTGTGTTTGGAGGGATGGAAATTTCAGACTTGGTTGTTATCTGGCTAATTGTCTGAATGTTTTGATTTTCAGTGTTGAACACAGCGATGTCTTCCGAACTCGAATGCAGTTCATTATTCTTGAAGTCCAATTGAAAGTTAAATTTTCTCAGGAAATCAATTCCAATGATTAAAAGATCTCTTATATCAGCCACATATGCCATATGATGGTAACTGGCATTCCCAAAAGTGATGGTCAAGTTCATTTTCCCATATATTTTGATTTCGTCTCCGGTCACAGTCTGGAGTTTAACGCAGGGCGGAGTCCAGATGATCTTCTCTTTTAGTTCTTGAGCCAAATCCGTTAAAATGATGGTCACGTTGGCTCCCGTGTCCAGAATCATCCGGCAGGTGGTGTTGTTGACTTGGCCATAGACGTGAAGTTTATTATCGCCGCCACTCATCGATGAAACATGAAATACTGTAAATTTGGGCTCTTTAATTTTAGGCAACCTCCGCCCCGCGAGATGGCCTCCTCTTAGTTTCCCTGCAGTGATGGTGAAGCCGGGTGATTTCCTATAGTTGGTCGTACAGGGCAGTTCCTCTTCACATGACCATCCCCTCCACAGCCCCAGCACTTTATCTTCCGATCCTTTATTTCTATATTATTTTTCAGGCTGCGCAATCTCTTTAAGATCTCTGCGAAACTTCTCTTCATTTCATTCTCATCAGCAGGCGTATCATTTAATGAGACTGCTCTTATGGTATGGCGGTCTTTACGGGAGGCTTGTTGGGCTGCCTCTATCCTAAGTGCATAGCCTAAAGCTGATTCTACGTCTCTGATGTTGGAGAGTCTCAACGCTTTTTGAATTTCTGGATCCCGAACAGCATCGATAAAGTACTGAAGAGCTAAGTCGTTCCGAGTGTCAGCTTGGCAGTCTGAGAATGCTAGGTGTGACAATCTCTGAATGTCCGCTGCCAGCTCTTGCAAACTTTCGCCCGTTTTCTGGTAACGGGATTTTAGCTGGAGGCGACTATAGTCCTTAGAACACTTCTCTCCGAACCGTAGCTCCAGTGCTCTAGTCAGGGCCTCGAAGTCGTTCCTTTCTTCTTTAGAAACATTTCTCAGTATCTCGGCTGCATCTCCCCGTAATGCTGCTGCTAAGTGGACTGACTTGGCGGTGGAGTCCCAGCCGTTAGCTTCAGCTACGATGGAAAACTGCGTCTTATATACATGCCAGGAGGAACTGCCGTCGTAGGTGGATAACTTAATAAATTCCTGATTCTGGATTCTTCTCTCTTTCTTTTCAGTTTCCTTGGGCATGGATTCTAACTTTTCTTCCACTTTTCTCTCAAGATGTTCCTCTACTTTCTTCATGACTTTCTCCTCGAAACTCTCTTCTATCTTCATAAATCTCTCTTCAAAATTCCTTTCTACTTTCATAACATTTTCCTCTATCTTCATAGCTTTCTCTTCAAAACTCTCTTCTATTTTCAAAACTTTCTCTTCAAAATTTTCTTCTATCTTTATAACTTTCTCTTCTATTCCATCAACTCTGCTTTCCATATCCGATAATTTACTTTCAATCACTTCCTTTACTGCTGAAAGTTCTCCCTTCATCTCCTCTTGATTGCATTCAACTTTTTCTTGGATTGACTTAATTTCTCCCTGAACTTCACCCAAACTGTCTTTCAATTCTTTTTGTCCCGTTTCCATACTTTCTCTCATCTCTCTCTGTCCTTCTTTCATTCTATTCATCTCTTGACTCAGGCTATCTTTCATCTCTCTCTGCGATGTTTCCATTTTCTCCTGTCCTGTTTCCATTTTCTCTATCAATCCAGATCTTAACTCATTCATCTGAGCAGTGAGACCTTCTAGAATTTTTTTCATTTCTTCCTCCATAGCTCTTGTTATCACCATTCACAGACAATCCCGCTTCTGACACCAGAAATGTTGCGTACTTGGGGGTTCGTGAGTTGTCCGAGAATGAAAGGCCAAACGTACAAAAATTCAGTAATTTATTCACAGAAAGTTCCAGAAAAATACAGGTCTATAAACCAAGTATCAGCTTCAATTCGACCAGTAAACACAGCTTAAACAACAGCTGTCAATAGCAAATCCACAGTACAAACTGTATAGCAATAACACTTAAAGCAAGTCCCTTTCGAAGAGGCTCAATGCAAGCTGACCGACTCTGATCACAGACTGAACTGAACTGCCTTGGCGAGAAAGCGCTTCTTATATACTGTTCCATGGAACCCAGATTTTTCGAGAAAACTCTAGAAAGTGGTCAACCAATCAACTTACAGCTTCCATATTTGGTATATCCCTAATAAGGATTTTCTCGCCAAGGTCGCCAAAAAAATCGCCAAATTTGGCGCCAAATCCATTACCTGCCTTATTGGGGCTTTTTAATGCGTTTTTAAGGGAAATTAAGGCTATTTCAACGCTAAAACGACTAGAAATGCACAAAATTAGCACTTTATCAACTTACTAAGCCTCTTTGAAAGAATTTATACAAAAATAAACACAATTATTTACAATTTTGTAACAATATTTTATCGAAATATATATAATTAAAGAAAAATGTGTGTGACATCAGCGTAAATAAAAATAATGTTCTGTGCTATCGAGCAAAATTAAATAACAGATTATGAGCATGAAAAAAATGATGTCACACTTTCTATATACATAAATTCATTTATATAGCTATAAGTATAAGTATAGTATTCTATTTTAAGATAATATGAAATGGAATATATTAAAAATACAAAAATAATAAATGAATTGAAATAAATTTCGATTTAAAAAGCATCCGTTCGAAATAGAACTGAAACCAAAAGTTTTGGTTTGAAAAGTATATGTGTTCTAGAAACAAAAAAGAAAGAAATGAAAAAACTTAATTGAATTGTAATTAAGTGTAATAAAATAGGAAATATTATATAATCAAAATATTTGCAGTGATTAAATAATAAAGCTAAAATGGCTTTTGCAAAGGATATTTCAATGATCGAAAAATTGAATTCCACAAATTACGATTTGTGGAAGTTCAAAATAGAAAAGGTGTTATGTAAGGAAAATTTGTTTGAATTGATAACAGATGAAGCTCCCAATCCTATCACTACTGAGTGGACAATAAAGGATCGCAAAGCTAAAGCGATTATTAATTTATCGATAGAAGACGATTAAATAGCACATATAAAAAATCTCGCGACAGCTAGGCAAACGTGGGACACTTTAAAAAGAATTCATGAGCGTTCAAATCTATCGAGTGAATTATTTTTGTTGAGAAAGTTATATTCTGCTAAACTAGCAGAGGGTGAAAACCTATCTCAACATCTAACGTACATATATCAGATCCGTGATAGACTGACCGCTATAGGTGAAGTGATAAATGATGAGCACATGTCAGCTCTTATGCTGTGCTCTCTTCCTCCAAGTTTTGATACTTTGATTACTGCAATTGAATCTCGAGATCAGGAAGACTTAACACCAGAATTCATTAGGGGAAAGTTACTAGACGAAGATCTAAAAAGATCAGAAAACAATCAAACAAATAATGAAAGCGCATATAAAATGCACATTAAAAATAAAACACTGCCACGAAAGTTTTGCAATTATTGCAAAAAGAGTTCGCATAATAAAAGCGATTGTTGGCATTTAAAAAATAGAGAAAGCAATGAATATAAACACAAAGAGAATAACGACTATAAAAATCCAAACTATCAAAGTAATTTCTACAATCGCAATAAATATAAAAACAAACAAAGATCAAATATGATACAAGAAACGGAAAATAAAATGAAAAATCTAACTTTTGTGGTAGGAAATTCAAACAGAAACTCTTTCATCGTAGATAGCGGGAGTTCAAGCCATGTGTGCAATAGTATTGAGAGGTCCATATCATTTAAAAACAATGATAAAACACAAGTTATATTAGCCAATGGTCAATCAGTAATCTCACAAGGTTGTGGAGATGTAAAATTAAAAGTAAAAAATTCTAAAAACGAAACCAAACACATTATACTCAAAGACACTCTTTACATTCCTGAAATTGCCACAAATTTAATTTCAATAAAAAGGGCAACCGAGAATGGTTGTCAGGCAATATTTAAAGAAAACACTTGTGAAATTAAATTTAAAAACGAAGAATATATTTTTGCAACAGTAGCTGACAATTTGAATGAAGTTAAAACGAATGAAAACATAGAAGAAAAAATAAACATGACACAAACTTGCGATAATAAAAATTGTGTTAAACTATGGCACAATAGATTAGGACACAAAAATGTCAAACAAATAAAAGAACTCGTCAGTAAAGACATGGCAATGGGAATTAAACTGAACAATTGTAAACACGATGATAATTGTGAAATTTGTATTATGTCAAAATTGGAAAATGATTCATACCCCAAAGTAGCTACACACAAGATAAAACAAACATTAGATATAATACATTCCGACCTCTGTGGCCCATTACAGACACCTACGGTGTGTGGAAAAAGTTATTTTCTCACTTTCATAGATGACTATAAAATAAATATGAAGCTTCAGAAGCTTTCAAAAATTACCATGTACTCACTTCCAATATATTTGGAGGAAAAATTAAAATTTTGCATTCTGACAATGGTGGTGAATATATGAATAAAGAGTTTGAAAAATTTCTTCAAAATGTGGGTGTACAACACCAACTGATTGTGCCCTATTGTTCTCAACAGAACCGCGTAGCGGAAAGGAAAAACCGTACTTTAGTCGAAATGACCAGATGCATGTTAAATAAAAGTCAATTAAATAAAAACTTTTGGGGAGAAGCTTTAATGACAGCAAACTATTTACAAAACAGACTACCAACAAGTGCCCGTGAAAAGACACCATATGAGCTTTGGACTGGTATGAAACCAGACCTCTCAAATATAAGAACATTTGGCTGCAAAGCTTATGTTTATGTGAACAAAACTGTTAGAAAAAAATTGGACGATAAAGCGAAGCCAGGAATTTTTATGGGTTACGATCTAAAAAGTAAAAGATACAGGATTTATGTAAAAAATAACATAAAAATCTGCAGAACAGTAAAATTTCTCGAAGAGCATAAAACTCACGAACATTCTCGAAACACTGACCAAAATGCAATTAATGAAGAATCTAAAAATTCCTGTTATTCTAAACAATGAAAATGATGTAACAGAAGAACATAATGAAATACAGAATGCACAAACAAGGTCAGAATAGAGGGAGGATAGAATAAACATAAGGGTACCTCCTGAACGTTTTGTTTATCTGTCAACTAATACAAGTTATATTGAACCGAAAACATTTGACGATATAGTAAACATGAAAAATCCTATTGAGAGAGAAAAATGGTTAGAAGCAGCGAAAGAAGAAATAAAATCATTAAATAAAAATGAAACATGGGATCTTGTTGATCCTCCACCTAATACGCACATTGTTGGCTCAAAATGGGCTTTTAAAGCAAAATACAATGACTCCGGCAAAATTGAAAAATACAAAGCAAGACTAGTGGCAAGGGGTTTTAGTCAAAAGTATGGAACTGATTGTGATATAGATTATCACATATTATAAAATTTATATTTTTCTCTTTAAAGGAATAGGTAAATTATCTAAACAAATTAAATTATAAATTAAATTCTTTAATCTTAAATCAACTATTTAAAATATAATGGAATAACGATTTTATCCTATAAATAATAAATTTTACAATATGCATTTTCTAATTTTTATATCTTCCCTTTCATGCCTATTTCAATGTAGCTGAAACAAGAAAAATCTTTGATCAGTTCCCAGTATTCATTTAGCAAGCCTAACGTACTGGAAATTCTTTTTGCTCTGTAAATGATAATGTTTTGACTTATTTCTATCCTTTTGTTTTGTGAAACCAGAAGATAATTAATTCAGTCTCTTTTAATCTTACATCGAAATGTAACTCCTGCAACCTCTTGTCACCAATTTTACATCAACGGTTAAATAGAATATTTGCTTAGTTAGTTATTTTCCTAGGGTCTAAAGCTTGGCGAAATCATGCCAACATTCACTAACAACGGTCAATAAATTACTCGTCATTTTTTGAAAATATACATATGAATATTCCTAAAGTAATGCAACCATTCTCTATCTTAGAACTTTGAACTTGGCGTATAATTCAACGCCAAAGGCATTGTCATTTGTTTTGCTTCAGTTTAGGAGCTGACACTTCCTTTCTGATCATAAGACATGTAAGAGCTCAAGAGAGATGCGGGCCTAGGGCCCGGCCGGATCACCGGTACTGTTTCCCCACTCTAGAATGTTTTCTTTAAAAAAAATTTATTATGTTCTTTTAAAATGACTGTGGTCACGTGCATTTGGAATATCTTTAATAAACTGGCATGAGAACATAATACGTCTCTGAGTTAATTTCGAGCCTGGACCTTTAATGGAAATTCAATTCTAATAATGTTTTTTACTTTTCAGCCAAAGCCATCAACAAAAATATACTTTCTTTTACGACGGCCGCTCATCTTCTTCACACTGATTATGATGAGACTTTTGCCCCAGTGGCTTCTCATACAACAATCAGAACCTTTTTGATAAATGCATTATACAAAAATTTGCAGTTAACTCACGTTGACGTGAAAACCGCTTTCCTGCACGGAGAACTAGAAGAAGACATTTTTATCTTCATAACACCAGGACAAGAGAAAAAGGTCTGCAAATTACGAAAAGCCATATATAGCCTCAAACAAGCAGCCAGGTCCTGGAATACCAAAATCAATGATACACTAATCAAATTAAATTTTACTGCCTGTGAATCAGACAAGTGTTTATACAAAAGGACAAAGGACAATAATACAGTTTACTTACTTATATATGTCGATGACATATTGTTGGCAGTAAACAAAAATGAAATATACGAAGTAATAAAGGAACTTGAAAACGAATTTGAAATCACAAATCTAGGTCAGGTAAACAAATACTTAGGAATACAAATAGAAAGAGGTGATAATGGGACATTAGCAATACATCAGAAAAATAAAATAAATGAACTTGTAAACAAATTTAATTTGCAAGATTCCAAACCAGTTAACACACCACTTGATCCAGGATACCAGAAAGATGATGAAATTGAAAATATTCTAACAAATAACACCAAATATCGGCAAGCTGTAGGAGCTTTGTTGTATATAGCAACGTTAAGCAGACCGGACATCTCGGCAGCAGTTAGTATACTTAGTCGTAGAAATGAACAACCTAGAGAAAAGGATTGGGAGGCCGCAAAAAAGGTAATTAAATACCCAAACGCAGCTAAAGATTATAAATTAAAATATAATGTTTATCAAGAACCTATTTTAAAGGTTTTTGCTGATGCTGACTGGGCAAATGACACACTTGATAGAAAATCTACAAGTGGTAACGTATACTTTGTTGGGAAAAACCCGATTAACTGGACATCCAAGAAACAGAACTGCATAGCACTGTCAACAGCTGAAGCTGTGTATATCTCGGCTGGAAATGCAGCAAAGGAAACAATATCAATATTAAAACTACTGAAAGATCTTGACATGGAACAAAATCAACCAATCGTTATTTATGAAGACAACCAGGCCTGCATTAAACTCACTGAATCTGATAAGTACCAAAGTCGCACAAAGCACATCGATGTCAAATATCATTTAATTAAACAGTTGTGTGAACAAGGAATTATTAAATTGAAATATATCTCAAGCAAGGATATGACTGCCGATGTGCTTACTAAGGCACTAAAGCGGCATTCATTAAAAACAGAGATAAACTGAAACTAATTAAAACTTAATATATATTGTGCAAGGTGAAGTGTTGTAAAATATAACAAATATCTGCCCAATATATATATTTCACAGACTATCAAAACATTCTACTTTCGATTCGAACTGTGAAATCAAATAAATAAGGCATCTGCGCATGCCTACGAAACCGCTTGCACCTGTTTTCAGTGTACATGTAATTTTTTCATCTGTAGTCGTAATGTAGATCTCTTAATGTTCGGAGCGTTTAGTAGCTCCGTAATTCAAATTTATGTTTTTTTTCTTTTCTTTAATTCTTTCATTAAATATCTAAAAAGCATAAAGTCATGTCGTCAATTAGTATGCTAAATTATTTAGAATCTAATACATCTTTCTTTATAGAAGATCAATTCAGTGATTTAGCTTTCTAAATAAAGAAATTTGAGAACGGATGCTAGATCGATGAATACAGGTAAGAAGATTTTCTTAATTATAATTACCTGTAAAATGTTTTTCGAAATATATATAATTAAAGAAAAATGTGTGTGACATCAGCGTAAATAAAAATAATGTTCTGTGCTCTCGAGCAAAATTAAATAACACATATAAGATTTAATGAAAGAAATAAGATAACTGTTTTTTTCTCCTAATTAAATTAATTGTAATAAATTTTCATTTTATAAATGTTCTCAGGAGAAAGAAATAATTATTATAAATAAATGCTGCAGGAAAATATTTATGAAAGCAAAAATATGTAAAATAATAATTAATGAACGTAAATAAAAATCATTTTTTGTCATAAATTTGAAGAATTAGAGAAAAGAGTTTTTGTTAATAGACTTTTTATATCTTAAAATAATCTGGTGTGTCACTCACACGACTTTCTCTTACCCTGAAATTTAATACTATAAATACAGGTTGGAGATTAAGGGGTAAGATAACGAGTTCTGTTATGTAAACCTATGTTAAAACAATTCAAATTAGGCTTCGGAAGAGTTTTATATGATAATTAGTTCTGTGTGAGGGGGACTTTCCATTACTGCTCTTACATTTATATAGAATTTAAATCTGTTATTAAAATCAAAAATTCACTTAAAATTATTCAGACAACTTTCATACGCAACATTCCTTGAAATTTTCCAATCTTGATCAAACTTTTCCAGCAACAAACTTACATTAACTTCAACATACAACATTTGGATGGCCTAAATTTATTCGTTTTTAAGTCACTCTAAGAGACACTGACAAAGATCAAACGTTAAAAAACTTGACTTCGGTAATCAAGAAGCCCCAAAACGTATAAATATAGAAAAAAAAAAAAAGATAAATATTTAGCTTAAAAGCATACATTATTTACTACATCTCTATGAGGAATTAATTTCAAATCTGGACAGTTTACCTGAAAATGGTAAAATATTATAGTAAAGCACACCCACTAACAACAAAAAAGAATGTTATCGCTTAAATATTTGCAACCCTGTATATCTTTTGAAGATTATATACAGACCACATGGTGCACCTAAATATTAGGGGACCGGAAAATAATGTCGTTTTGAATTAATAAAATGAAACCGGAAATTTTTGTTTAACAGTGTTTACATGGTACTTTACAAATAACCATCTTATAAGTTACCTAAGAATATCTTAAAGTTTATCCAGGATAAATTTCCGATGTCAGTATTTTAATTCAAAACGACATTATTTTCCGGTCCCCCTAATATAATCCTATAGTAATAATACACGGCCTAGCCTGAAATACACTTCCATCAATTTGCAACTATTGTCGCACTTTTCTCTATTTCTCTTGTGTAGCCCTGTAAACGAACAGTGAATGATTTCCCTACCATATTCTACATGAGACATATTTTTAAGCATGAAAAAAATACATATTCCTTTCATTTGGTTTAGTGCAGTCTATAGATGTTAAACTCTACTTACCTGCAATTTCCCCTATAGACGTAATGTATTTTAATTATCTTGGGTGTCCCTGTACACGAATCATTTGCTTGATCTTAACGAAAAGTTTAGTGTAACGTCCCTACATTATACACATTTATAATGCCAAGTTTGGTATTTCTGCTATAATTTGTTTTTGAGATATGCTGATAACAGACGCACACACAGACTCACAGACACACAGATAGACCAACCGCTAAAAACATGATTTTTGGATTCAGGGGACCTCAAAACGTGTAAATATAACAAAAACTCACGTTCGAAAATTTGACCTTAAAACAATACTTTCTCTACCTTATGGGTAAGAGAAAGTAAATATGTTTTCAACCAATCCAAGATTATTTCAATAAAAAGTAGCATAACTTCAATAACAAATTTTAGTGACGAAATATATATATATAACTAAAAATATTTTATATATCTAGATATTATTGTGCTATTATTTATAAAAACTTTTAAAATAAAGTTAGTGTAATTTTTACAGTAATTTATTTTAGTTTTATAATATAAATAAAAACTTAAGATTTTTTTAAAAAAACAAGGTAATCATTTTATTTAAATAAAAGATTTCATTGTTATTAAAAAGATCCTTAAAACTGGATGTTTTTACTCATTTAATATTTTTACTTTCTTCTATATGTAATATAGAGAAAGTATTGGATTCGTAAAAATTTTCGACCTCGGGTTTTTGATGGATTTACACGTTTTGAGAGCTGTAGAACACGATTTGACCCTTTTTAGAAAATGTCTGTCTGTCTGTCTGTCTGTCTGTCTGTCTGTCAGTCTGTGTGTGTGTGTGTTTGTGTGTGACAAAATTTTGTGGCAACTGTATCTCAGGAACTACTGCACAGAATTTCATACAAATTAGTATGTAGTTGCACCTTGACATAAATTAGTGCCTATCAACTTTTGGTAAAAATTGTCTTACAGGTTGCGTTGCCATCCCGCTTTTCCTAAATTTTTAACATGGTGATATAGGACAAAATTTTGTATAAATGTGCATAAAGAGAATTATTTTTTAGTAATCATTATGAAATTTACAAGAATTATTTATAATAGAGGTAGTCAACTGGGGAAAAAATTTTGCATGCGTAGGAGCCTCGTGAACCCCCTTGGGGGGGAAGTCCCCCCTCGAGGGGAGTAAATTTTCAAGATGGGTATCTTTCGAAAGGTCTCGTCAATACCTTTAAAACAAATGGTTGAACTATAAATCTGTGATAATTTAAAACAAAGTTATCGATTTTTTTTTACTTTTAACAAAAAGTAACTTAGAAAAAAAATTGTATTTTTTTTTTTTTTTTTTTTTTTTTTTTTAACGAAATTTAACCAGACTTGGTATTTAGTTGGCCCCTGACATAAACTGGGGGCTGATTAGATTTGGGGATCAATCACTCAAAAGGTGGTGCTGTGATCGTATTTTTTCTAAATTTTTAACATGGCAGTATGGGACAAAATTTCGTATAAATGTACATAATGGGAGTTATTCTTAACCTGTGATTGTGAAATTAATATGAATTATTGATAATAGTAGTAGTTAATTAGGAAAAAAAAAATCTCGGTCATCGCTTCCCCCCCCCAAGGGGAAAGTACCCCCCGGGGGGGAGGGGTAAATTTTCAAGATGGGTATCTTTCGAAAGGTCTCGTCAAAATCTTTAAAACGAATGGTTGAACTATAAATATGTGATAATTTAAAACAAAGTTATCGATTTTTTTTTTTTTTTAACGAAAGAAAACTTTAAAAAAAATCGTTTTTTTTTTTTTTTTTTTTTTTTTAAATATTGTTACTGCGTGAATTTGTATAGGAAAATATAGAAGAAAGTCTTGTGGTGGCCACAGCATACTAGTTAACTTTAGTAACAATATTAAGGTTATTTTTGAGACAATAAATGCTATTTACAAGAGAATGTCCATATTTCATTACATCAGGATGAAATTATCATTATATGAAGTGATATTGATTACAAATAAATTAAATTGTATATTACAATTAATAAAAATATTATAAATAAAAATTTCATAGTGGATAAAATTGCGTTATATTTTGCTGAACATAAAAATCAAATGAAATACGCATCTTAGCCCATTTGGGCAACAAAGCGAAGAATCGTGTACCATAATAATATCATCTATGATTAAATGGACATTGACTACAACTTTTTTTAAAACTTTCTCTTACCCATATGCAATACACAATGCATTCTTTTGGGATCAAATTTTCGAAACTGGGTTTTTGCTATAATTACTCGTTTTGTTTTGGGTTACTTCGAATACAAAAATCAGGTTTTCAGTTGTTGGTCTGTATCTCTGTTTGTGAGTCTGTTATCACACAATTGCCAAATTTATACTTTTTGGCTAACTGAAAATTTTCATAGAAATTTTTATTTTATTTAACAAGTGAAAACTGTTATACATATATAATCTACTTAAATTTCCCGGTTACTGAAAAGCGTAAAAGTTGGCAATATATATCAGCATAATTCAAAAATAGATATTATAGCAGGAAGCCTCAAATCGGTATTCTAGATCTGTATCTAGATTAGTATACTAATCTAGATGACATTACTAATTTAACCGCATTCTAATACATTACGTCTATGAGCAAAATTCCTCGTTGATATATGTTATGCTGTAGAAATGCATAACATCCTTAAAGTCATTTACAAAATAGACCATTAGGATAGAGAATCCTCAAATGAATTGCCAAATAAAAAAAAAATAGTTTAAGAATTAAGAATATTCTGTTTATTTAAAGCATTTTATATCCCACTGAAATTGTAATTAAATAATATTATAGTTTAAAAAAATAAAGAACACGCTTTTATAGAAATGTGAACTAAAAAAGCACAAAATATCTATCTTAGTATTAAAATGCAGGGTAAGAGAAAATCGTGTGAGTGACACACCATAATATTTACATGCATTTAAATCTTTAATTAAAATAACTTTGGATTAAACAAAAACCATTTTTAAACAATCTCCCCTGACTGGGATCGAACGCTAAACCTTTAGGTTCGCAGCGCGGAGCCTTACCTCAACGCCACATCGTTCACGTAGGGAAAGTATTTTTTTACAATATAAATTTTTTGTTTGCTCCCAGAGCAGTTACAAACATACATACATACAGGTGAAGCTAATAATATTATTATTATAGTTTTAAAAAATTAAAGAACACGCTTTTATAGAAATGTGAATTAAAAAGCACAAAATACCTATCTTAGTATTAAAATGCAGTGTAAGAGAAAATCGTGCGAGTGACACACCATAATATTTACATACATTTAAATCTTTAATTAAAATAATTTAGAATTAAACAAAAACCATTTTTAAAAAATCTCTCTAGACTGGGCTCGAACGCTAGACCTTTAGATTCGCAGCGCGGAGCCTTACCTCAACGCCACATCGTTCACGTAGGGAAAGTATTTTTTTACAATATAAATTTTTTGTTTGCTCCCAGAGCAGTTACAAACATACATACATACAGGTGAAGCTAATAATATTATTATTATAGTTTTAAAAAATTAAAGAACACGCTTTTATAGAAATGTGAATTAAAAAGCACAAAATACCTATCTTAGTATTAAAATGCAGGGTAAGAGAAAATCGTGCGAGTGACACACCATGATATTTACATACATTTAAATCTTTAATTAAAATAATTTAGAATTAAACAAAAACCATTTTTAAAAAATCTCTCTTGACTGGACTCGAACGCTTGACCTTTAGGTCCGTAGCGTAGCTCTTTACCTCACAGCCACGGCGTTCACGTACAAAAAGTCTTTTTGTTTTTTACAATATAGATTTTTTGTTTGCTCCCATAGCGGTTACAAACATACAAACATACATACAAACAAACATACATACAAACATACATACAGGTGAAGCTAATAAAAGTGTGTTAAAAAGAAAATAATATTTCAGAAATATTTCTCTTAGCGGTTTAAAAAAAAAATACATTGATAACTTAACGTATTTAAATTAAATATTTAGATACAAATTTTAATTGTAACAAATCTTAACTTTTTAATATAACAATATATTTCAACATCTTTAGACTGCATTAAAAATAAAGAAATTAACATAAATTTTTATATGCATGAAAGCATGTTTCGCATACACAATGGTCTCTGAAAAGCATCCATCATTTCTTTACAGGGCCACACAAAAAAATCTGCATATTAGAGGCTATACTTGGAATTTTTCAAAATACATTTCAAGTTGTTTTATGTGCTTTTATTCTGTAACAAATCTAAGTACATTTTGTGGTGTGCATGCAATTAATAGACAAATTACAGGGCTACCCAAAATTAAATGAATACATTCTTTTTTAAAGGACGAAATATTGCTGAAAGTGCTCTACTAAGGAAAATTGCTTAGGAATCATAATTACTATCTCATTTACCAATGTATTAGACAAATTAATGTTTTGGATTCCAGTTTTAGAAGCTGGGTATTAATTATAATTACACTGTTTGTGATTCTATGATTATGAAAATCATGTTTTTAGTGGTTGGTCTGTGTATCTGTTATCAGTGTATCTTACAAACAACAGGATTTTGAAGTTCGTATAGGGACGCCACTTGAAATATTTTACCATAATCAGTAAATTTTATAGAGTAGTGTACAATGGGATAAAAATTATTAGACTCAACGTAGAAATTGTAAACCTTTTTACCATATGATTTTACTTTTCACTGTTTCAGTTTCCAAACATGTGAAGTGAGGGTGTAGGAAAATGTCTTACCTCATATATTTTAGCGCAAGTTCTGTCTCGAAGTAAAAAAGGGGATCACCCTGTAAAAAATCTGGAGTGACTCCACTCGACTTTCCGAACATTGAGTAACTAACAGTTTTGTAGATAAAATAAAGAAAGAGGAATTGCTAAACAAACAAAACAGAGAAAACCATAATAGAGTGTTTTTTTCTCCATATATCACACGAGGTTTTATTTAACGCTACTGAACTTTGAGCCCTTAGATCATAATGATAAAGAATTTTTCGTTTTGTCCCTGTAAAAATCTATAGATGCTAGATTCCCCAAAATGCTTATAGTTAGTGCAACAGTGATTTATAATATTCATACAAATTTTCAGCTCAATTGAATAAGGCGTTTAGATGCTATCGCACTTTTAAAAATTTGGTCTCATAGGCCATAATGATAAAGAATTTTTCTTTGTGTCCCTGTAAAAACACTGTAGTGCTAGATTCACCAAAATCTATACAGTTGGTGCAAATGCGACCTATAACATGTGTACAATTTTTTTGCTCAGATTAATAAGGCGTTTAGACGCTATCACACTTTTAAAAATTTGGCCCCATTGGCCTTAATGATAAAGAATTTTTCTTTGTGTCCCTGTAAAAAAACTATAAGTGCTAGATTCTCCAAAATCTATACAGATTGAGTATCTGTGACCTATAATATGGGTATAAAATTTTTGCTCAATTGAATAAGGCGTTTAGATGCTATCGCACTTTTAAGATTTTGGTCCCATAGGCCATAATGATAAAGAATTTTTCTTTGTGTCCCTGTAAAAAAACTATAAGTGCTAGATTCACCAAAATCTATAGGGTTCGTACTATGGTGACTTACAATATACGTACCAACTTTCAGGTTAATCGAACAAAGCCTTTAGACGCTAGCGTGTTCACAAACATACACACATACACACATACACACATACACACACACATACATACATCATCGTAAAAATAGTGAAAACGGACTCAGGGGACCTCAAAACGTATAGAAACATCAAAATCTCGAATTCGGATTTTTGACATGATTACAATACTTTCCTCACTATAGTGTTCGGAAAGTAAAAATAATACTTGAAATTTGTTGTAGCTGTAGTATGTGATTATGTTCCTTCTTATATTTGCATGCATATTTGTGGGTGAAAAGCATGTATATTTATGAAGATATAAAAGTTACTTTAACAACTAAATTTTTTTTTTTTTTTTCTTTTTGTAATATGTAATAGTGTCTTTGATCCTGGGCAACGTTACTTATAAACTGATGTAAACATTATTAATTCAATTTAAAAAAAGTAAAATAAAATAAATAAAATAAATAGAATGACCAGCCAAACAAGAAAAGTCTGCTGTGTTTAACATTTAATCTTTAAGATATTGAACTTGCATAAATGGAATTGAATTCCATTGAACAACTATAGAAAACAAATTCTATGGAAAATCCTCAGTAATTAAATTTTCACATGATGAAATATCTTATAAAAGTGATTATCATCGAAATAGAATTATTTATACATTATACTGCATCAAATACTACACTGCATTAAGTTATTAAACGGCAACCGGAAGTCCAGAACCTTGGTAGCTTTTCTGTCAAATAATATTTGACCATTTCGCATCGTTCCCAAACTGCATATCACGTGATTACTTACTACCATAGAGCACGAAACATAGACGAAATATAATTTTTTTTCCCATTCCTTTCTCTTCAAAGAACAATGCAGACAAAGCTCATCAAAGAAAATTTTCAATTCTATTTTTTCATACGGACGGCAAAACATTTTTATGAAGTGAAATAAAAAAAAAACATTATTATTCTTCTCTAATAAACCTATTTATGCTCGATCTGAGGGAGCAATAGTCTTTCCCACCGTAAACTTATTTCTATTAAAAAGAAAGATGAAGAATTATGCAAATTATTGCATCCGGTAGAAAAATAAGATATCATTTCACTCGTTTTCGTCGTAATCTTATTTATTTATTTATTTTCTCCGTATTCTATAGCGAGAATGAAAGGTCACAGTCACGGTTTGCCGTGAATAGTCAAATAGAACTTTCTCTTATGAGCATACAATTACTTGCAAATTATGTGCTTATGTGAGAATTTGTCGAAAGTATTCATTTTCAGGAGAACAAAAAATTTTCAGTGATCAGTGAAACAGAATATCACAGTTAAACGTTATGTTATAATATAATAAAAAAATCGTTTATTTTAAAAAATTTCGGAACCTTAATATCAGATCATACGAAATCAGATTTCGACGAACTTATGTTACTTTGAAGCAAATTGTATGTTTTCTTTCATTTTATGACTGATTAACCATGATAGGGGAGAGTGGGGATGAATGGGACATTTTTCATGTTTTTATTAATAACGTTCAACATATGTAATTCAGAATTTTGTAACATTGCTCGTAAGCACACTTCAATAATCAGTTACAAATAAACATACTAACTTTAATAAAAAGTTATCATTTTTAATTAATTTTTTTTTTTTTTTTTTTTTTTTGCATGCATGTGCATTGTCCCATTCATCCCCACATGTGTCGATGAATGGGACAGGACTGAAGTTAACAAAGAAAAGAAAAGAAAATGGAAAGTAAATAAATTTTTTAAGTTAAATTGGTTTATGTGATTTTATTACACACTATGAATTTACTGAAATTAACAACAACTGATGTAATGACTCAAATTAACATCGAAAAGCAAAAGTCCTTTGGTTCGCAGAGTTCCTAGTGCTCTAGGTTTTGGTAATTTAATCTAATAAGATTTAATCTAAAAATAAATAAATAAATAAATAAGACACTGGAACGATATAAATCATTATAATAGAGTACAAATTATCCAGATAAATTTTTGTTTCCGATAATTCGATCGGGAAAAATAAGCATTCTATTCTGTATTACATTAATAATCACCAGGATTTATTTAATTAGCTTGATTGAAATTGTGAATTTAATCAAATTATTATTAGTTTATTTATTTATTTTTTTAATTATTGATATTATTGATTTAAGTTGCATTGAATATTCTAACTTATAATTTTTTTAATCATAATTATTATAAACAAAAATCGGAACAATTAATTTCAATCTATTTTTCTATGCTATTTTTCCATGCTATTTTTATAATTCCATGTTATAACTACTGAACTACAAGTTATAAAAATATTGAAAATCTATTTACGATTTATTTTAATATAATTCTTGTGTACAATTTTAAATTAGCACACAGTGGAGAATGTCTCATTCATCCCCATTCAAACTGTCCCATTTATCCCCACCACCACATGATCATATCAAACAGGAAATATGTTTAATGAACAATTGTCAATAATCTTCTTGAATATCATAAACGCAGTAAAAGATTATTCCTTCTCATCATATAAGAGTTATATTACTTTAAGCAAATAGTTAATTTCTTAACTACTACCTTATTGACTCAGTAAAAGTTACTTTGGCAGCAGAAAAAAACACTTAATTTTTTTTCTGCCCTTCTATAGATAGCACAACTCTGAAACTACACTTGATGAATGACCTCAGTACTGCCATATATCAAAAAAATTGTGAAGTTTCTGGTGCATGCAAAACATAAAAATTTTGCTACTGTCCCATTCACCCTGCGTCCCATTCATTCCCACTCTCTCCTACATATGAAAAGAAACTACACGAATTATTAATCAATAAGGAGGTAAATCTTGAAACTGACGACGGAAAGCACTGTTATCTTTATGCAGTTACAATATTCAGAACATTTCTTCAGCAAGGTAGTTATATCGATAAAGTTATGCAATTTCAAACACGGGTATTCGACAATATTTCATATCAAACCGGTTTATCCTTTATCGACATCCATATAACGTTTAAAACCAATGTAGGCTATAAATATCACAAAATTTTCTTCTATATAAATATAATGTATTATATTTCAACAAAAAAATTGTAGTCGTCTCAGTCTTGGAAACATTATTCATAAATATCCCCCCCCCCTTTTTACTTTCCGAACACTATAGTGAGGAAAGTATTGTAATCATGTCAAAAATCCGAATTCGAGATTTTGATGTTTCTATACGTTTTGAGGTCCCCTGAGTCCGTTTTCACTATTTTTACGATGATGTATGTATGTGTGTGTGTATGTGTGTATGTGTGTATGTGTGTATGTCTGTGAGTGAACACGCTAGCGTCTAAACGCTTTGTTCGATTAACCTGAAAGTTGGTACGCATATTGTAAGTCACCATAGTACGAACCCTATAGATTTTGGTGAATCTAGCACTTATAGTTTTTTTACAGGGACACAAAGAAAAATTCTTTATCATTATGGCCTATGGGAGCGAAATCTTAAAAGTGGGATAGCATCTAAACGCCTTATTCAATTGAGCAAAAAATTTATACACATATTATAGGTCACAAATACTCAATCTGTATAGATTTTGGAGAATCTAGCACTTATAGTTTTTTTACAGGGACACAAAGAAAATTTTTTTATCATTATGCCTATGGGGCCAAATTTTTAAAAGTGTGATAGCGTCTAAACGCCTTATTAATCTGAGCAAAAAATTTGTACACATGTTATAGATCACAGTTGAACTAACTGTATAGACTTTGGTGAATCTAGCACTTACAGTTTTTTTACAGGGACACAAAGAAAAATTCTTTATCATTATGGCCTATGGGACTAAATTTTTAAAAGTACGATAGCATCTAAACGCGTTATTGAATTGAGCTGAAAATTTATATGAGCATTATAAATCACTGTTGCACTAACTATAAGCATTTTGGTGAATTTAGCATTTATAGGTTTTTACAGGGACACAACGAAAAATTCTTTATCATTATGATCTATGGGCTCAAAGTTCAGTAGCGTTAAATAAAACATCGTGTAATAGATGGAGAAAAATACTCAAACACTCTATTATGGTTTTCTCTCTTTTGTTTGTTTAACAACTCCTCTTTCTTTACTTTATCTACAAAACTGTTAATTACTCAATGTTCGGAAAGTCGAGTGGAGTCACTCCAGATTTTTTCCCCTTTTAACCCATTCGGTTTGGTTCTAAAATAAATAAATTTAATAAAATAAATATTCAATGTTTTAAACAAAAATAATGCATAACAGTACAAATTTTGAATAATCTACAATAAAACTGAATCAACATAAATTTTCATAATAATCATATTCCATATCAAGTATAGTTCAAGGTCTGAGATATAGCTATCACATCACATTAATCTAAAAAAAAAAATGCAACATGGTAGCGTCACCTTTTTGGTAAATATGTACAAAAATTCAATCCATATAATTCCCTTTAATAAACATCTGTCATATGAATTTTAACGCAATGATGATTTGAATATTATTTAAAAGTATAAAAATGTACGCACGAATTTTCCCGCAAATAACATAAGAACAATTCTGGAAGTACGGCACTTTCTAAGATTAAGCACAATTATTATTTTAGTAGCATAAATATAAGCTGTAAGAATTTAGGTGACCATGTGAAGTAAATTATTATTATGAGAATAGTTACAATTACGTATTGGAGTTGGAGCCTAGAGCGATGATCCTGATCTACATGTCAGAGTCTACATGTCGTGGTTCGAATTCTTCTTTCATGGCGCAATATTTCCTATTGAAGCCAAATTCACCAGATTAGAGACAATATGGTTGTAGTTCATGATAATACGTATAAACACAAACAACTTTTTGAAAAGGTTACTTGACAGTTATAATTCAAACGGTTCTTAATAATTGCCAATTTTCAACAAATGATTATGCAGGGAAGGGGAAGTTAGGCAAAAATTATTGTACTATATTTTAAAACTAAAAGAATGCGACACTAGGAAACTGAACGATACATTTATTGGCAAGATCAAAGGAAACCGAATCAGCAAAAGGACATAACATGCTGTTGTAGAACTGCATTACGTTAAAGAAAGAATAATACATAATCAAAGATTTGGGAGTGTTGCAACTAGAAATAGATACTTATCTGGGAAGAGGCAGGATATAAAAATTTAGAGAACACATTATATGTGAATTTAAGTTATAATTTAAAGGTCATAAAAAATATTTTGTTAGATTAAAATAGGTTTTTACGATCGTATATATTTTTTAGATTATATGATAATTGACATCACAGTCGTCATCGCAGCAGCATCTTTAGGCGACATCCACTAAAATCTGTAATCTGCGTCTGTAACTGTCAAGATCTAAGTAATATAACATCTTGTCAAATAATTTTTAAACTACTTATGTCCTATTTTGATCTGCAAAATGTTTTAAGCGTCAGGCAACGTTGTAATATTAAGTTTAAAATGCAGTGATAACTTAATTAGAGAGAGAGAGAGAAAGGACGAGAAGAACGAAACTTTCATTAGAATGAATTAACAATATGTCTTATATGTTATTATATAATATTTATTAGTTTCTTATTACCCATTTTTGAGTTTTATTATCTCCGTAAGCTTTAATGTTAATGCTAGAATCAATATATATATAGAGAGAGATAGATTATAGATATATTATCGTCAAATAATAATCTAAAATCAGCTCCAAGCAACAATTAGATTAGATTAAAAACGGCTTGCGTAAAATTCGAACTTCGAATCATCATCGCTGAAAATTTGTAATTTAATGTTTGAGTCCGCCAGCGGCCGAGCGGTTCTGCGCTCAAAGCTGGTAGACGTGAGGTGTTTGGTTCGATCCCAGGTCGCTCTCGTCGAACTAGCCGTTCGGAGTTTTCCGTGGTTTTCTCTGAAACTCTTGCTTAAATACGGGCTAGGACTCCTTATAAAGACACCACGGAGGACACTCCCCCTCAGGCCTAGGACTCTAATGCAGTCAATCGGCCTTAAGCCCCACAATCCAATCCAATCATGCTAGATTATTGTCCATTTATGGTTATTTAGGTCTGAGATTATAATTTGTTTAAATGAGCAGCTTCTAGGCAATAGACACAAAATCAGCGAAGGAGAAACGTCAACGGGATTTTCGATGCAAAATTCTTTATTAAAATCCAAGTATAAAGGGAAAATAGAAGAAGAAACAATATTATTCAAGCGATGTGAAAACAATTATCACAAGACCAGCAGTAAAAAGCAATAGAAGATTTTGAATTTATTCATCACGTAAACCACAATTATTTATTACATTTATTTAATTTACATCAAAATTTTTACGACTTTTTTTTTTTTTCTATCTTGACACCTACCTGTTCTATTTTAGTGTGTTGCTGCTTTCCCGTTGCCCTCGTACTTGATATTTATTACATGATGAAGGGTCTCGCTTAATTATTTCGAACTGAAACAGTTGTTACACGATTTTGCTTCTTTATAAAATTCTAATTCTTTTTCTTTCGACGTCGATTTTTCCAGGTTTTTATCCAGTGTACCTGCCCATTATAAGTTATAAAATTGCAGCAAAATGAACGCAAATATTAGAGTTGAATGCTGATGATTACAAACTACAAGCAAACGCCGTAGATTGAATGACACAATTATTTTGGACGCAATTATTTTGGAAACACACAATTATTTTGGGTCGAAATAATTAAACCCGTTTCTGTTTTCATGCTGCACTCGTGCCCTTTTTTTCTTTTTTCCTCCGCTTGAAGGATCGATTTTAATTTTATCAACCTAAAACAATTGTTGAGTGATTTTTCTATTTATTGTATTTGTTTAGAATGTTCTTAAATTTCTCATTTAGGATTCAGGATAATTTATACAAAATAAATTCGAAAAGAGACTGTGAGGATCCAGTTGGGAGTCTGTAGTCGGATATCTCTAATAATGAACTCTGTCTAAAGACTGCGATGAAGAATCACTTTCTCACAGTGGCTAGAGCAGAGTGATGTCATCGCATTTTCTGCATTCTTCCAGCCGATAACAGAGTGTGTAGAAACAAAGAAGATGAATGGGAACGTTTTCGAAGTAATTGGGAGCGTGTGCCCTCTTTTTACTTTTCGCTTAAAAAAAAAAAAAAAAAAAAAAAAGGAAAAAAAAAAAAAAAATCGACACGCAAAAATAGTTATGATGAGGATGGAGAAGGAAGGTACCACGAATTCCCTAGATTAAAAATTACTTTCACGCGCATGAAGATATCGTACAGGATCTTTTCATTATATCTTTATTAAATGAAATTTCGTAACTGTGTACCATACTGTAAATTTCATTTCGCAATAAATGGCATGCTACAAGGCTGTTTTTAAACTTCTAGAAACCCGAAGTGCTAGTATATAATTAGACGCTTCTTCTAGATCCTTTTTATAATGTGTATGAGTGCATGTGTACATTTTCGGACGATTTTCTTTGAAGATTTTTGAAGATCTTTGAATTTTGTGAATGAGGGGAAGGGGGAACTGATTTGTCGCTCTACGGTCCTTTTTTTTTTTTTTTTTTTTTTTTTGGAGGGGGGGGGGGGAGAGGGAAAGGTGATTAAAACTAAGTAAAGCGGAATCTAAAAGGCTGGTTGACTACTCAAGAGTGCCAAACCTGGATTGAATGTCCTTCATGGAAATCTTCCTAAGAGATCTCTCGAGATCTCTTAGGATCTTTCTAAGAGATCTTTCTAAGAGCTTGTTTTGGAGAAATCACAGAAAACTCCGAGCGGCTAGGCCGAAGAGCCCAAAATGGGTCCGAACCCAGCACTTCCCGTCTGCTAACTTCAACAGCAGAACCTCTCGGCCACTGGAGTGGGGAAGGGCAGGCTGTGAAAAAGAGATGGGATACATAACTTTTTTTAATGAGTATAGGAAATTTTTACAAATCATATATATAGCATTTTTTATTTTTTATTTTTTCGCGTGTTTTGTTTTATTTCTTATGATTACTTTTGGCAATTCTGTTAAAAATTGCTTAAATATTTTTTTTTTTTTTTTTTTTTTTTTTTGCTCTATTAAATGTAGATAGTTATTATTCTTTAGTTGTAATGGTAATTGACATCCTCAAAAAGTTTTTTAATTGTTTTATGAATGACTGTACAATTATTGTTGATTATTATCTTTATCATTCCTTGTCCATGTATAAGTTTTGTCAATCGTGACCTTAAAGGGACCAGGTAAGCCATATCTCTGCCATGTTAAATTTATGTTTTTTATGTCCCTTTCCTAAAAAAAAAAAAAAAAAAAAAAAAAAAAAAAAAAAAAAATCTGGTGTGAAACAACTACACGACTTCCATTACCCACTATTACACGTATTATATGCATTTTTTGGAATTTTTCAGTAAGAGAAACCTGATACACGTATAAAAACATATAAAACAGAGTTTAAAGTTAAAAAATAAGGAAAAAAAAAATAGATAGAGTTTTTTTTTTTTCAACACCAATTTCCGAGATCTATAACGGAACTACTTAATCAGGATGACCGTTAATATTCCTGTAATAACCACGTAATACATGAGAAAGGGTATCTAAAATGGATTAATGAAACAATTTTCAAGAAAATCGTTAGAGGCGTTTTTGAGATACTAAATTTTACTAAAACTTGGTATACTCAATTATTGACCAGAAAACAATAGTTATATACAAAAGGATATTTAAAAGGGAGTTAATATGGCAAGTTTGAAAAAAATCCGTACAGCCGTTTTTAAAGGAACGCACTTGCGAGACCTGAAATTGAGCTATTTATACAGGGCGCCTATCAGTTTTCTTGAACTAACCAACTATGTCACCGAAAGGGCATCTAATAGAGTGTTTATGAAGCAACTTTGAAGAAAATTGTTATAGCCGTTTTTTAGATACGTACTTACGGTCCCATTTCCGGTTTCCGATGACCCACTTTCGGTTTTCCAATTTTCACCAAAATTTGGAAAATTCATCTGTGCAACAGACCTGTATCAGTTATGAAGTTTCGTAGTTCTACCTTTATTAGTTTCGGAGATATGATAGCCAGAAGATTCCATACATACACACATACACACACACACACACTGACCAATTGCTGAAAACTACTTTTTTAGACTCAGGAGGCCTTAAAACATGTAAATCAGGTGAAAACTCGGCATCGAATTTTTGGACCGAATACAATACTCCCATTAACTACGGTAGTAGGGTAATGGAAGTAAAAAAGATGAAAGAATGAATGATAGGGTTATCAAATTTTTATGGCAGTTAGACTAACATGTTTTACATATTTTAACTGAATTTTTTTCTTTCTGTGTAAAAATAAAAATTATTATTGATGTTTTACTAAATATCATTTTTAAATTATTATTTTTGGTTAAATTTCATGGATTAAAATAAGTAATTATTAAAATAAAAAAAAAATCTGAAGCTCCTACGTTAATGTGCTTATCGACATAATACACACTATCATGTAATCGCATCTTAAAAATGTCATTGAATAATTTAGTTCTAAACTGTCATAAATATCGAGAGATAAGATACACAAATTGAAAAATCCATATTTGGAGAAAAATGTATTTAAAAGATCAGATTGATACTTTTCATGTGACTTCTTCAATTCTAATTAAATATAACAAATGTTCAATAAGGATAATATAATATGAAGAAAATGGAAGGGTCAAAAGAGAGGTGTATTTATACTCCTATTCATCAGCCCTTTAAAGTTAAAATTTTTAAAACTCTTTAAACAAAATCAACTGTGGAGCCTTTTTCAAGAAAAATAAATTGCAACACTTCTGTTTATATATATATATATATATATATATATATATATATATATATATATTAGTGCTGGGCGATGTTGAAATTTCTTAAATCGATATATCATTCATCAAAAATACCGATATAAGGATATATCGATTTAAGGCAGCGTTACCAACTATAGGGTATACCAACTATTCCTACACGTAATTACTTTTAGTAGTTTTCTTTTGGATGTAGAGACGGTTTACAGTTAGTTGGTTGGGTTTAACGTTACAGTAGTACTACGCTACACTGTTAAAAATTTCGTGTTAGTTGGAACCAAAAATTGTTACTGAAGTAGCTATAACCACCTGATGATTTAACTTTTTACCCTGATTTAGTAATTTTAGATTAACCAAATATTGGTATTATGAAGAAAAGAAAAAAAAAAAAAAAAATTCAAAATTCGACCGAGGCGGGGATTGGACTGAAGACCTTTTTATCTCCTGTCAAACATTCTGACACTGTGCCACGCTTTCTTGCTTTTTATGTTTCGTTGATTTTGATAAAAGGGATTAAATTTTCTAGTGTCTTATCGTGACCCATAAGTGAGTTGTTGTTCAAAATTTGCCCTTTAGCCTATATTTTCGACCACGCTGCAATCGACCACGCGTTTCCGGCTGCAATCTTTAAGCGACAGTGTCCGGAGAGGAGAGAAGTCGTGTAGAGCCGCACCAGATTTTAAAAACGTGAGAAAAATAGCGGCTTTGGTCTTTCTCATGGTTCTGTGAAGTCTAACTGCAACGTTTCCGGTTGCAATCTTTAAGAGACAGTGTCCGGAGATGAGTGAAGTCGTGTAGAACCGCACCAGATTGTAAAAACGCGAGAAAAAGACCTTTCTCACAGTTTTGTGAGGTCTAACTGCAATAGAGACAGTGTCCGGAGATGAGTGAAGTCATGTAGAACCACACCAGATTGTAAAAACGTGAGAAAAAGGGCGGCTTTGACCTTTCTCACGGTTTTGTGAGGTCTAACTGCAATAGAGACATTGTCCGGAGATGAGAGAAGTCGTGTAGAGCCGTACCAGATTGTAAAAACGTGAGAAAAATTGCGGCTTTGGCCTTTCTCACGGTTTTGTGAGGTCTAACTGCAATAGAGACATTGTCCGGAGATGAGAGAAGTCGTGTAGAGCCGTACCAGATTGTAAAAACGTGAGAAAAATTGCGGCTTTGGCCTTTCTCACGGTTTTGTGAGGTCTAACTGCAACGTTTCCGGCTGCAATCTTTAAGAGACAGTGTCCGGAGATGAGAGAAGTCGTGTAGAGTCGCACCAGATTGTAAAAACGTGAGAAAATGGCAGCTTTGGGCTTTCTCACGGTTTTGTGAGGTCTAACTGCAATAGAGACAGTGCCCGGAGATGAGAGAAGTCGTGTAGAGCCGCACCAGATTTTAAAACAATATACAGTATATAATTATTAACACGTCACATTAGCAAGTTAATTGCTTGATACATTATTTGTATCATACAAGAATGGAAAGCGTCTGCTGACAATGACGCGAATTCAATGATTTTTGTTCACCGAAAAGTTTTCACTTCAAATGGAAAGCGTTAGCTGACGATGACGGGAGTTCAATGATTTTTGTTCATCCAAAAGTGCTCAACGCGCCAAAAGAAGTTTTCACTTCAAAAAATCAACTTTCACCGTATTTAAAATTATATTTAAATACCCATAGTATAATAGTATATACTGTTAATAATTAACTTCGAAAGAAATAAAAATTACATATTTAACTATTAAAATAATCATATCTAAGACAACGCCGTTGTTTGAATTAATTTATTTTTGACAATATGACAATATCATATTCTGTACTGAAATTAATGAATTTAATGAAGAAATATTATTAATTACATAAAATATTAGTAAAGAATAGTTAATTCACCTTTCTAATAAACAGAAACTAGGGTCTCTTATTTTTAAATTATAGGAACTGGCAAAAAATATAACAAAAAATAGCAGATGAAAATACTAATAGTGATAAAATAAATCTATAGTAATCAAACGAATTTTGAATGAATGAATAATCTCATTCAGAATCGGTTTTTATTTTGCTTCTGCACCTGCGTCTGCGTTTCTTAAAACCGTAATCATGGCTCGAATGAATGAATCTTTTAAACCGATATTCCCTTTTTCCCTGTGTGCCTGCGTAACACTAAATCGAAACAGCACTTCAAATATTCTCTTGATTTTTTGCGGTTTGATTGAGTCAAGATTTTCATGATTTAGCTGTCTATGACTGCGCATGCCTTAGACTAAAACCGATATCCAGTTGAATGAGTGGCGATCTGGCATTATTCCAGCTTGAATCGGTTTAGTCTAGAATCAGATTTTCGCGTGTTTTTATGTTTCTGCATCGATATTTTACGGAAGATGAAATATTTAAATCGAATAAACGATATTAGCGTTAAATCGATATTTTATTTTACATCGATATAAAGCCCAGTCCTAAATATATACACACACCCTCAATGTATATATATACACACATTAAAGGACCAAAAAAAAAAAACTGCACTTGGAAATTTTTACCATGTTTTTATTAACTTCGATTCTTGTTTGTCTGTTTTTCCGGTACAAATCTTGCAATCGATTTTTAACTAACTTCCCTACTACATTTGAAACTTTCAGAATAGCTCAGAACCCGGTGACAACACAGTACTTCGAAGCCCGATTTTCGAATTTTTGATTAGTTTTCTTTTAATTAAATAAAATGTGAAGATAATAACATCCTAATAGCTTTAAAATAGCCATTAAAATATTAGCTATAACTTAATTGTTGCCAAAAAAAAGTTCTTTTTTATTTTCTTTTGACATAAAAATAAATACATTTAATTGAAAGCGAACGTTAAAAAATTGTAAGAAGTTAAATTATGCATCTCACAAAAATTGACGTCATTATCACTTTGAAAATTTTATACGCATTGATAATGTGCTAATGTAATTCTACAGCTATGATTCAACAGAAAATTTAAAAACATGGTTTAAAAAAAGTTTTTTATCTTATAATTATTTTTCATTTTATTTATTTATTTATTATTTTCTTCTATATATAATATAGAGAAAGTATTGGATTCGTGAAATTTTTCGACCTCCATATTTGTATGGATTTACACGTTTTGGGATGTCCTGAACACGAATTGATAATTTTTAGAAAATGTCTGTTTGTCTGTCTGTGTATCTCACGAACCAACGAATGAAATTTAACCAAACTTGGTATTTAGTTGGATCCTGATATAAACTGGTGCTGATTAGATTTGGGGATCAATCGCTCAACAGGTGGCGCTGTGATCGCATTTTTTGTAAACTTTTAATATGGCAGTATAGGACAAAATTTCGCATAAATGAGCATAATGAGAGTTATTTTAAACTTGTGATTGTAAAATTAATATGCATTATTGATAATAGTAGTAGTTAACTAGGGAAAAAATTCTTTGCATGTGGGGGCATCGCTTCCTCCCTGGGGGGGGGGGGGAGTACCCCCCGGGGGGGCAATTTTCAAGATAGGTATCTTTCGAAAGGTCTCGTCAATACCTTTAAAACGAATGGTTGAACTATAAATCTGTGATAATTTAAAACAAAGTTATCGTTTTTTTTTTACTTTTAACAAAAAAAAAAACAAAAAAAAAATCGTTTTTACTTTCTTCTATATGTAATATAGAGAAAGTATTGGATTCGCGAAAATTTTCGAAGTCCACTTTTTGATGGATTTACATGTTTTGGGATGTGGAGAACACGAATCAATAGTTTTTAGAAAATGTCTGTCTGTCTGTCTGTCTGTCTGTATCATTTTTTTAAGGACGCTGTATCTCACGAACCAATGAATGAAATTTAACCAAACTTGGTATTTAGTTGCACCCTGACATGAACTGGTGCTGATTAGATTTTGGGATCAATAGCTCAACAGGTGGCGCTGTAATCGCATTTTATGCAAATTTTTAACATGGCAGCATAGGACAAAATACCGTATAAATGGGCATAATGAGAGTTATTTTAAACTTACGATTGTGAAATTAATATGAAATATTGATAATAGTAGTAGTTAACTAGGAAACAAATTTTGTGCATGGGGGGCATCGGTTCCCCCCCCAGGGGGGAAAGTACCCCCCCGGGGAAGTAAATTTTCAAGATGGGTATCTTTCGAAAGGTCTCGTTGATAATAGTAATAGTTAACTGGGAAAAAATTTTTGTGCATGTGGGGGCATCGGTGGGGGGAAGTACCCACCCGGGGGGGCAAAGTTTCAAGATGGGTATCTTTCGAAAGGTCTCGTCAATACCTTTAAAACGAATGGTTGAACTATAAATCTGTGATAATTTAAAACAAAGTTATCGATTTTTTTTACTTTTAACGAAAAAAAACAGAAAAAAAATCGCAATTTTTTTTTTTTTTTTTTTTTTTTTTTTTTTTTTTTTAACGAAATTTAACCAAACTTGGTATTTAGTTGGTCCCCGACATAAACTGGTGCTGATTATGTTTGGGGATCAATTGCTCAACAGGTGGCGCTGTGATAGCATTTTATCTAAATTTTTAACATGGCAGAATAGGACAAAAATTCGTATAAATGTGCATAATTAGAGTTGTTTTAAACTTGTGATTCTAAAATTAATATGAATTATTGATAATAGTAGTATGTAACTAGGAAAAAAATTTTCTGCATGGGGGGGCATCGCTTCCCCCCCTAGGGGGGAAATACCCCCCCAGGGGGGGTAAATTTTCACAATGGGTATCTTTCGAAAGATCAGGTTGATAATAGTAGTAGTTAACTAGGAAAACATTTTTGTGCATGTGGGGGCATCGGTTCCCCCCCCCAGCGGGGGGGGGAAGTTCCCACCCGGGGGGGCAAAGTTTCAAGATGGGTATCTTTCGAAAGGTCTCGTCAATACCTTTAAAACGAATGGTTGAACCATAAATCTGTGATAATTTAAACCAAAGTTATCGATTTTTTTTAGTTTTAACAAAACAAAACTTAGAAAAAAAATCGCATTTTTTTTTTTTTTTTTTTTTTTTTTTTTTTTTTTTTTACGAAATTTAACCAAACTTGGTATTTAGTTTGTCCCCGGCATTAACTGGTGCCGATTATGTTTGGGGATCAATAGCTCAACAGGTGGCGCTGTGATAGCATTTTATCTAAATTTTTAACATGGCAGCATAGGACAAAAATTCGTATAAATGTGCATAATAAGAGTTGTTTTAAACTTGTGATTGTAAAATTAATATGAATTATTGATAATAGTAGTATGTAACTAGGAAAAAAAAATTTGTATGGGGGGGGCATCGGTTGCCCCCCCCCAGCGGGGGGGGGGGGGAAGTACCCACCCGGGGGGGCAAAGTTTCAAGATGGGTATCTTTCGAAAGGTCTCGTCAATACCTTTAAAACGAATGGTTGAACTATAAATCTGTGATAATTTAAAACAAAGTTATCGATTTTTTTTACTTTTAACAAAAAAAAAAAAAAAAAACTTCGAAAAAAAATCTTACTTTTTTTTTTTTTTTTTTTTACATATTGTTACTGATTGAATATGTATAGGTAAATATAGAAGAAAGTCTTGTGGTGGCCACAACATACTAGTTTTTTAATAATCATTATGAGATTTACAAGAAATATTTATAATAGAGATAGTCAACTGGGAAAAATTTTTTGTATGTGTAGGAGCCTCGCCCCCCCCCCTGGGGGGGTGGGAAGACCCCTTCGAGGGGATTAAATTTTCAAGATGGGTATCTTTCGAAAGGTCTCGTCAGTACCTTTAAAACGAATGGTTGAACTATAAATCTGTGATAATTTAAAACAAAGTTATCGATTTCTTTTTTTTTTTTTTTTTACTTTTAACGAAAAAAAACTTTTTTTTTTTTTAATGAAATTTAACCAAACTTGGTATTTAGTTGCCCCCTGACATAAACTGGTGCTGATTAGATTTAGGAATCAATCGCTCAACAGGTGTCGCTGTGATCGTATTTTTTCTAAATTTTTAACATGGCAGTATAGCACAAAATTTCGTATAAATGTACATAATGAGAGTTATTCTTAACCTGTGATTGTAAAATTAATATGAATTATTGATAATAGTAGTAGTTAATTAGGAAAAAAATTTTGTGCATGTGGGGGCATCGCTTCCCCCCCTGGTGGGAAGTACCCCCGGGGTGGGGTAAATTTTCAAGATGGGTATCTTTGGAAAGGTCTCGTCAGTACCTTTAAAACGAATGGTTGAACTATAAATCTGTGACAATCTAAAACAAAGTCATCGATTTTTTTTTTACTTTTAACGAAAAAAAAATTTTTGAAAAAAAATCGTTTTTTTTTTTTTTTTTTTTTTTTTTTTTAATGTTATTGAGTGAATTTGTATAAGAAAATATAGAAGAAAGTCTTATGGTGGCCACAACATACTAGTTTAATATTGTTACTGAGTGAATTTGCATAGGAAAATATAGAAGAAAGTCTTGTGGTGGCCACAACATACTAGTTTTTAATATAAAAACCACCAATTTTAACATTTAAATGTAAGGATGTAACAGATATAGGGATATTGCCCGATATCGAATATTATATTGCCAGTTGGATATAGATATACGATATCCGGCAAAATCACAGTTTCATATCGATATTTAATGACAAAATTGACCGTTTAAAAAAAAAAAAAAAAAAAAAAAAAAGTGTGACTTTTTTTTTTAACACGTTGAGTGCCATGTCAGCCATCTGTGGCTGCCACTGAACTTTCTGTTTAGGCCGCGTCAACCACCGGTGGCTGACAGTGTAAAATATGATATAAAGCCGCTTCAGCTACAGGTGACTGACAGTGTAAAATATTATATAAAACAGAAAAATTACATTGTTTTAAGTAATCACTGAAAATTTATTTAAAATTTACTTAATTTTTATTTAATACACGATATCAAGGCATTTTAATGGATTTTATTGAAATACGGCAAACATAATACGCTTCTAAGCAGTGCGCGTGGCCTGACGGGAGTTTTTTAAAGAATTCGAGTAGCAATCAACGTGTTAAGAGAAAAGTTTAAACACTTTAGCGATATTAAAAAGTAAAAAATCTATTTTTCACTCAAAATTCCCTTACACTGTTCTGTTGAGAGAAATTCACTTAGCATAAGATTTGCTATTAAATGAATGCATTTTAAAAAATTCAATAATTATCCTAATTTTACAAATATTATTTGAACGTTTAAAATTAAAAAAAATCCCTTTTCGGCAAGCTTAAAGGCAAAGGTAGATTCCTTTACGTTAATGTTACAATTGTCAAGAAATTTTACATATGCATTAATACCTAGCCAATGGCTTTGTTCCCACACATTGCATTATTTACGTCGCTATTCTGTTTTCAAGAAATTTAATTTTCAACTACAAAAATTTTCGGCTAAATTTATTGGTTTGTAAATGTTTCAATTTTTAAAAAATTCAAGCTCATAATCATTCAACAAATAAAAGCCTTAAAGATATACAATCCCAGCTATGGTGAATCCCGGAGGGGGCTATTAGGCTACACCCTCCTCCCCCACCCCCCAAGCTTAATCAAAATTATATTTTTTATTTAAAATCCATATGTTGTTCAATATCTTTCTATTAAAAGAAAAAAGTAATGGAAACGCGAAAATGCACTTGTGATCTTACTAGTTCTGGTAAGCAGTGCCTGATTTAAGGCAGGGCATTAGGGGCACGTGCCCTGGGCCCTCACAGTGAAGGGGCCCCCAAGAAATTCCATCATACATTTTTAAAAATAGTTCAAATGAAAAATTTCCAAATTTTACTATAATGATTGTTGTTTTTTGTTTTTTATCAATGGATGGAGGAATTACTGTGATGTTTTATTAATCGCTGTGATGATCTTTAAATAAAAGATAATACACAGGGCTACATACGTCGATCCGATAGACACGTGGCAAATCTTGTTTAGCCTTACTTTTACCAATAAAATGAAATGTGAAGTGAATTTTTAGACGACTGAATTGGAAATAAGCAGTTTGTTTTGTTTGTTGTAATATTAAAATACGAAAAGGGGGGCCCACTGAACACGAGTGCCCTGGGCCTCCAAGTGAGTAAATCGGTCCCTGCTGGTAAGCCTGGCGTTGCTATGGTCAAGTCAAAAACAGATAAGTGGTAACGGTTTTTAGATAGTTGTAATTTTCATTGAATTATTGAAAGTTTTGTGTTGTGTTTTTGTGATTCTTATTGTCAGATGAGTAAAAATTGTAAAGTGAAACTCTTTTGGTTCACATAAACTGGAACATTAACATTAGTTAACATTTGACCATTTGGCACCGCTGAATTTCAATGTTAAGTATTATGAATTTAGTAAATTGTATGATTTGGCGAGATTTTGGTGACAAAACTTGCGACTTGGCAATGAAATTTGTGATTTGGCGGCAAAAGTTGATAGTAGATGACGAAATTTTTGACTTGGCGACAAAATTTGGCGAGCTTGGATATGGAGAAAGGCAGCTTTGGCGTCATTATATTTTCTTTCCACGCGAAAACCTCATATCTCTTCACAGACCAATATCTTGTTTCGACAAGATAAAAAGTCAAAGGAAGCTGTAACGTATTACTCTCAATCATAAATTTTAAATTCTTGCCTAAACTGACATTCTAAACTATTCACCACAAAAGATATTTGTATTAAGATTGACGTATTATTTTAATTTTATATTTTTAAATGATTAATTAAAGCGTTTAACAAGGTTTTTAATTAACACACTTCTATTAACTTGATAATGATGCAACTATTAATGTATGTAACGGAATTTTGCAATTCAATTTTCGGCAACTTCTTGTCGTCCAAAGGACCTAAAATTTTGCACACAACTTCATAATCAATGAAAATACTAGATACAAGTATTTCCAGGCTCTTTTCCCATCAGGGGCAGGTTCCAAGGGCAAACAAAAAATCTATACTTATACAAAACTATCGTATGTGACACAGGATTTGGATGTATTTGTATAATGTCGAGTGGCAACAATTAATATTTTTTTAATAAAGAGTTAAAAGTATGTAATGGTTTTCTAAAACCTTTATTAGTTCATTTTTCAATAAAAGAGTGTTCTTTATTTTTTTTTAAATGGTATAATTTTATTTATAAAAAAAAAAAATATATATATATATACAGACACGACATTATTTCATTATTTAAAACATGAAAATCTGACATTGACAGATTTTAATTTAGTGCCAGGGGCCTATTGCTAAACTTGTTAATATCGACAAATTCTTCTTTAGTTAATTCGTGACGAACTAAATTCCATGATAAAGTTTTCATTAAATCAAACCAATGTGTTTCAGCTGCAGATACTGTAACAAATAACGTTGGAAGTCCAAACTGCCTTATAGCCGCAAAACAACCTTTTTTGCTCTTTTTCCCAATGAGGGGGAGGTGTGCCTTGGAGGGGACTCATGTCAAAGGTGTGCCTTGGGGGGGGACTCATGTCAAACTTGTGCCTTGGAGGGACTCATGTCAAAGGTGTGCCTTGGGGGGGGGGACTCATGTCAAAGTTGTACCTTGGGGGGAACTCATGTCAAAGTTGTACCTTGGGGGGGAACTCATGTCAAAGTTGAGCCTGGGGGGGACTCATGTCAAAGTTGTACCTTGGGGGGGACTCATGTCAAAGTTGGGCCTTGGGGGGGGGACTCATGTCAAAGTTGGGCCTTGGGGGGGGACTCATGTCAAAGTTGTGCCTTGGGGGGACTCATGTCAAAGTTGTACCTTGGGGGGGACTCATGTCAAAGTTGGGCCTTGGGGGGGACTCATGTCAAAGTTGGGCCTTGGGGGGGGACTCATGTCAAAGTTGTACCTTGGGGGGGACTCATGTCAAAGTTGTGCCTGGGGGGACTCATGTCAAAGTTGTGCCTTGGGGGGGACTCATGTCAAAGTTGTACCTTGGGGGGACTCATGTCAAAGTTGTACCTTGGGGGGGACTCATGTCAAAGTTGTGCCTGGGGGGGACTCATGTCAAAGTTGTGCCTTGGGGGGGACTCATGTCAAAGTTGTACCTTGGGGGTGACTCATGTCAAAGTTGGGCCTTGGGGGGGGACTCATGTCAAAGTTGGGCCTGGGGGGGTGACTTATGTCAAAGTTGTGCCTTGGGGGGGACTCATGTCAAAGTTGTACCTTGGGGGGGGACTCATTTCAAAGTTGTGCCTGGGGGGGACTCATGTCAAAGTTGTGCCTTGGGGGGACTTCATTCAATAAATCCCCATTCAATAAACAGACTGAAATAGGCCCTTAGCACTATTAAGAGTGTATTATAAAAATTCGACAACGCTGTACCAACTGAAAAAGGGGGACCTTGGGGGGGGACTCATGTCAAAGTTGGGCCTGGGGGAGGACTCATGTCAAAGTTGGGCCTTGGGGGGACTTCATTCAATAAATCCCCATTCAATAAACCAACTGAAATAGGCCCTTAGCACTAATTAAGAGTGACGTATAAAAGTTCGACAACTGTACCGACTGAAATAGGCCTCTCTAGCACTAATAAGGAAATAATAATACTTTAATTTAAATTTAAATTTTCATGAAAATAAACTTCAACGGAAAATTCATTAAAATCGCCCCTAGCTCATTTGTTAAAGGGATACCTAAATGTCTCCAAATTTATTACCATTTCTACCATGTCAATTTAATTCGTTTAGGATCGATTTACAAGATTTTTTTTTTTTTTTTTTTTTTTTTTTTTTTTTAACGATGACATTTATCTTTTACATTATAGTATCTATGTCATAAAGCTAAGTCTAAATCTGCTTAGCCCTAAGATATATTGATTTTATTTACTTATTTTTTTATTAACTTTTATTTTATTTGTTTAAAATCACGGATAAAATTTTATTTCATTTTTCTAAGTACATTGTTATAATTGTGACGTCATATTTTCTGTTCAATTATTTTTTTTTTTTAATCAGATTATTATATTGTTTAAAAACATGATTAAAATTTTATTATATTTTCAGTGATCTTTTTTATTATCGTTTGCACGTGACACAAGCATCAGATTATAAATTTTTGCAATGAAAGCTATAGAAAATGTCGGCTTCATCACAAGAAAAATCACTTTTAAACTTGTAACTTTTAAGCAATTGAAGTTATCGAAAAAGTTTAAATACAAAAGGTGTTCTTTAGGGTAAGGCGGTAATTTGCCTGGTTTGAAGTATTTTCCTTTTTTCAATATTAAAGAAATTATGGGCAAATGAAAATTTCCACCACCCACCATTTCCACCCCCTTTGAGCAGGATACCCCATCTACGAACTCGACCGAGATTTTTACTGTCCTGACAACATATCCCGAGCTGGTTTAATTTAAATAAAAATTACTCCTGTTATCGTGTTCACAACTTAACATGGGAAAAAGCGTTATACATATATATATATATATATATATATATATATATACCTATATATATATATATATATATATATAAACTTTTGAACGGAGGGTGGTTTCGGGTTCTAGGGGTCATGATCGGTGAAGATATGAAGAAATTTTCCAAAAGTCGTGTCATGAGAACCATTGCAATAGGTAGATCTCCTATAAGGAATCTACCTAAAAATCTCGGACTCTTCTTTATGATGCAGTCCTTATCTCGCGCATTCGTGTAGCACTTCCAGAAATCCAGTAGTATTTCCAAACAAAGTTTGAACAAAATTGCCTGTCACATTTCAAGGTACTGTCCTCTTCTAGACACTAATGATGGCAGATCAAGTATTAGATAAAATATTGCCCTTAACCCCTTCCTTCTCGCTCCCGTGAAAATGATGGGGTGAGTTTTCGCTCTCTATTTCTCGTGCCCGCGATATTTCCGGACTGGAGCGTTCAAGAGTAATGTACTAAAAAGATTTAAACACAAACCATTTCTGATATCCAGAAAGATTTTTATTTCTTATTTTACATTCTAGATGGAAGTAGCAGGCTGTTAAAAATGCAATTGTAGATAGTAGGTTTGTTTTAAACCAGATCGTGCTCTTCGACCTAGCCGTGAGTTTTCAGTGGTCTTCTCTGAAACTCGTGTAAATCCAGGCTTGGATGTCATAGAAAGAGACCTCACTAAGAGCCCTCCACCCATGTGTGGCCCACCAGCGGCCGAGCGGTTCTGCGCTCAAAGCTGGTAGATGGGAGGTGCCGGGTTCGATCCCAGGTCGCGCTCATCGACCTAGCCGTTCGGAGTTTTCCGTGGTTTCCTCCGAAACTCGCGTAAATACGGGCTGGGCCCCTTAGAAAGACCCCCACGGAGGGCATTCCCCCTATAGGCCTAGGACACATAAGGAGTCAATCGGCCTTAATCCACCAACCAACCAACCCTCCACCCATGTCTAGGATTCTCGAGCTGCTAAATCGATATTAACGCCTACCACTGCTTAAGTTTTTTTTTTTTTTTTTTTAATAAATATTTAATATAATTTAATAATTTTTATTTAAATTTACAAAAAGTATTTACATTTTTTGAATTTTTGAATTATGAATTTTTGTAAATGTTGTGCTCGTATGTTTGACACTGAGGAGGGCTATTGTTCTAGCCGAAACGTCTGTCTTGTGTTTTAATGTTTTTAATTAAAATGTATTTTTAAAGTTTTAAATTTTTGTATTCTTTATCGCATTTTAAATGTTACATTGGTTTTAAACTGGTTCTTCACTTTAAAATATGAATTTGAGTTCTCTAGCAACATTATCATTTGTAGTAATTCTCCATTTGTTAACCTCGGGCGACTTCTTTTTTTTTTTTTTTTGTATAACTTTTCTTAAATTGAGATTTTTGCTCCAATTGTGATAATTAAATGAAAAAAAAATTTTTTCAAATAATTATTATATTATGATTTTTATTATCACATTTAAGTCACATACTCGTATCGTATTGCTCATTAAAACGATCTTATCTCGCTTCATTCAAAGTCTTGATTCAAACCATGCTGGTATCAAAAGACTCCCTATTCCCTACACAAAAAAAAGTCTTGGATGTTTCATAAAATTTCGGTAGTGTCGCCATCTATTATAGAAGTCTAGAAAGTATTTGAGACAAACAACGGGGATTTTTACAAAATGAAAATATCATTTCTTCATTCCCTTATATTTAGATATACAATCGAAGTTTTTGAAAAATCTTTTCTCATTTAATATTTTTTAATAATTTCCAAAAAAAACGATATAAATTCCAGGAAAAACTAAAAATTTTAAATTTGACAGAAATAAAAACTTTTTTTTTTCTAAGAGAGTTAATTTATTAAATATATGTACATATATTATGCATATATCTTATACTATTAAGTGAGCAATATTTGTATATATATTTCACTGTTCTCGAAAACGGTAGCTCGGACAGTCACGATATTTAACACAAAGGTGCCCCCGAAGGGTCATTGTGCATGTGCACATCGAAGTCAGATTTTCGAATTTTTGATTAGTTTTTTCTTAATTAATTAAAATAAGAAAATAACAACCTTCTAATTTCTGATAAATAAGCCATTTAAATTTTATCCATAATTCAATTGTTGCCATTTTTTTTTCGACAGAATAATAATAATTAAAAAAAAAAAAAAAAAAAACACGTACATTTATTTAAAATGAGGAAAATAAATCAGAAAGATTAGAAAATAAATTAGAAATATCAGTCGTATCGTTACAAATAAGATACCAAATGAAAGGGAAATTTTTTGCGAATACGATGCATTAAACAGTTTATCAATCGGACGATTAGATTTTTTAAAATTAACTAAAGTATGAATTTTAGGTAGCAACAGCAGAAGATTGTATGGAAACCGTTAGGAGAAAAAAAGAAAAAAAAAAAAAAAAACTACTTCATATTAAGTCACATGTTTTTGAAGTGGGATTAAAATTTGCAGTTTTCAAATTCTTTTAAATTTTCTCTCACGAACACAAAAATATAATATACAGCCTGTACCCCACAAGACCAACTTGCATTTCAAATTTCATAAATTTTTTTGGTTAATAAACAAAAAAGTTACATCTTTTTTTTTTTTTTTTTTTTTTTTTCCAAATTAAGTTTTATTCTAACTTCGAAAAGATTTATGTGATCATAGATATAATAATATATATAGATCTATCATCCCCATATTATCGTGCAAAGATTTTTGATGCCGAAAAAAAAAGCTTTGGAATCAGCCATTAAGTGGTATTGAAAAAAAAAAAGGAAAAAAAGAAAAATAAATTTGAAACTATATCTGGAGTTTTTCATTCACCTTTAGTAAATAAAATATTCGTGAATTTTATTTGCTAAAATATTCGTGTGTATTCACTCGGGGAAAGACTGCCATATTTTGGTAAAATCGCCGTCTTTTCCCGAGTGAAAAGGAATCACTTTTTTCTCCCCAATGATTAATCTATATATTAATACTATATCTATGTATGTGATACGATACATTAAGAGTTTGGGTTTTAAAAGTTTTTTTTTAAATAGATTATTTAAACTCTATGAACCATATTTTTATTTTATCAGTTTCATTAATAGATCCTGCTGGGCGATTTTTTAAATTTTGGTGTTGAAGTGCACCGAACGTTTTTCGATAAGAAGTTTAATATAGCAACAGCCATTTTAATCTAAGTAGCGCATCAAATATATAAAAACATAAATGATATATTTTTTCACAAAATTTACAGAAAAAATGCAGTTTTAAGATAGGAAATTTATTTCAGCAAGCACTATTTTACACCTAAGAACCATTAAAAATATAAGCAGAATATGAAGGATTCTTATGTATAAACAAAAAAGAGTCCGATAAAATTATTAGCAAAATAGTGTTCCCCTTTTCATACAAAAAAAAAAAAAAAAAAAAAAAAAAAAAAATACATCGCTAATATGGCGACAAAAATTCAAAAGCCGCCAATGGAGCGACATAATAAAGTTGTGTAGCGCGATAATGTTTGCCTATTTATTTATTTTTTTTATATAATAATCACTATGCTGATTTATCATACAAGCAAATGAGCCTCTGTGTGTTACTGCACTTGCACGCTGTCGAACAGAAATATAATTCAAATTAATATTTAAATAAATAAATAAAAATAAAAATATGTTTAATGGGAAATAAATATAAAAATAAAAAGATTATTTGTCTAAAATACGGCAGAATAACGCTCATAGCATATTGTTACAAGGGATCAAGTCTTATTGTTACAATGGATTAAGTCAAAAATGGTGACAAAAATTCAAAAGTCGCCAAAGAGAACTATGTTAAGGCTGTACTATCAGGTTTACAAACCACGAATTATATATAAACACAAAAAAATTATCTCATGCGACAGACGTCGCCGGTCACAGCATATTGTAATATTTGGCGTGAAATTTTATGGTTGATTGGATAAACAAAATAAACATAGGAAATAACGTAAAAGAAAATATTATGTGCACCACGTATAGTGTTGTTCACATGTAACTGGGATTCAAATATAAAAGGGAAACTCCAATTTTTTCGATACTATCTATTTCGAAACTGTTATATAAGCACCTAAATGGAAGCTCATTGGTAAACCATTGTCGCAGGTAATAGGGACAAGCGCCCGAGTTGCAGTGGATGACCAAATCGCTGCCGAAGGCAGCAGGGACCTGAAGCGAGCTTTTCAACAATTTCAGTAATTTATTTTATTTTATTTTTATAAAGCTATATAGAAAAGAGTTTCCTTTAAATTTAGGGACCAGCGAAGCGGGCAAAGCCTGCTAGTTATATATTATATGCATTATATATATGTGTGTGTGTGTATGCGTGTTTTTGTATTATCTCAAATATTTATCATTTAAAACACAACAAACAACAACAGTTTTTCAACAGTTTTCTGAAGTCTATAAGATTTTTCTTTAATAATTTTTAGGTTTGTCTATCCATCCGTCTGTGTTCTAATTTTTCAAAATATAACTTGACTTACTGTGAAATTGGCATGCATTTATGTTCGTTTTCCGTGTTTATCTCCGAAACTCACGTAAGTTACTGGCCTGTTAAACATTGCAAATAATCTTAGTTAGTGCTATAAATTAGTAAAGAATTTGATTATTTATCATACAAAGAAAAAAAAAATCTCATTTGTCATAAGACGACACAATACTTAATGCAAACGCATGAAGATGAAGGCCATTTGATCACACGGATGTCCAAACGCTGGTGGAATGTCCTCCCTGGGAGTCTTTTTAAGTGGTGCTAGCTAGTATTTACACGAGTTACAGATAAAACCATGGCACACTCCGAACGGGTCAGTGGATCAGTGCAACCTGGGACAGAGCACGGCATCTTCCATCCAGCAGTTTCGAGTGCAAAACCTCTCAGCTACTGTTGGTGTTACATAGCGCAGAAGAAGTACACACAATACGTGGAAAAGGATTTAAACTCTTGGCATATTTCGAATATCATTAGTAAATAAATAACAAGGGTGGCTTATTTTAGAAGCACTCAATTATCAGAATGATATAACGTGAATGGGATAGCCCAGAATTAGAGATTATAAAAACCCTAATATAAGGTCAAAGTGGTACATTTCAGAAAAAAAATCATATGAACTATATAATAATCATACTATGGCCTAAGTGGTCATGTTTTCACAAAAACTTTTTTAAAAATTTTAAAAATTAAATAATAACACATTAATAAACATCTTAAAGCCTATGCGGTTTTTTGTGCATTAATGTCCGTATTAAAAGAGCAAGAATATATTTTTATACTTTTATAAAGATCCTCCTCATATCATGGCTGAACATTTTAAAAATGGAAGAATGTCTTTTTAGACTATAATGAAAATCCACTACACATCATTAGAGCCCCTTAAATAAATAATAGGCCGGCGCATCACCGCCATTTTTTTGCCTCGTAAGAGGACAGCATTTCCGCTTGGCGATTTTATCGCTTCACTGGTGGTTTTAAGAAATTTTCATCTAAAAATAAAATCGACCAAAAATGATAAGCAACACAAGTAATCTGTTTCTGTTTCTTAAATAATTCATAACATTTGAAAGGGAGAAAAAAAAAAGAGCGTACCAATTAAAATTGGAAAGTTTTTTCAACGACCTAATACTATCAGGACACGGAAACAAGACAACTTTGGCGAACCAAAAAAACGTCGCCAAGACTCTAAAAACACACAGTAAAAAAGCGTTTCTTAAAATAAGTTATGGTTATTAAAATACATATTTAGATTTAAATAATACTTTTTTTTTAATTTTTTTACTTTATAAATGTCAGAAATGCAAAGAAAAGTATAAGTGAATAACAATAAATCTTACTATGCAAAGCTGTGCATTAGGTCCCGGGATCCAAGAATCTGGACGACAATTCGCAGCCCATTTTCTCCTTCTTGCATTATCCGAAGGAAACCTAAACATTTTGTATCCTTTTCTGGAGTGTTTACAGCAGTTTATTGCTGAACAACCTCCCATATTGCAGTTTATTTCACTAAAATTACGAGCAAGACGGTAGAAACAATGGATGCCGTTTGTTTATCACGCTGGGTACATGCGGCAACCCTAAGGTAAAAAAAATGTCGGATGCGCCAGCTCGTATATATAGGAGCCTTACACATCATAGCTAAATTGTATATTAAAATTGGAAGGATAACATTTCACGCCTCTAATAAAGATCCACCACACATCATGGCGAAACATTAAAAATATCAAGAATATATTATTAGATTCCGAGGCTGAATATATTTAAAATATAATATTATCATTTTAGACTCTAAAGTGAAGCCCAATGTAATATTTTGGTGTGTGATGTCATAAATAGGAAATCAAAATTTATGATATCACAAAATTAATATTACAGCATTACAAATATTTATGTAAATTCATTAAATACGTATCACGAAAAATTACAACAACTTAAAAGGGCTACAAAAGTAAATATTTATAAAACAAGAATGAAAAATCATACTATTCGCATAGAATAAAAACACTTTCCAACAGTATTTATCCATTGAATCGTTTAACCTTAAATGCATTTTGCCTTCTTACGACAAACTTTAAAATACATTTTATTTTTTACTCATTGAAGAAGAAAATTCCTAATATATATACAGGGTGATCCAAAAGTCAGGACCAACTTTAAAATTGAATAATTCTAAAACGAATCAAGATACAAAGATACGGTTTGCACCAAACGGATCGAAAAGTAGCCGGGTTTTTTGTGGCAACGAAAAAAAATGGTTCTGTTGGCGACCAACAGATGGCGCTGTCGTATTTCTGATGTAGGATTATGCAAAGCAACAAACGGTATAAAAAGGAACAACTACAGCAGGTAATGGTAGTCGAAGCTTATATGCATCGAAATATCGCATTCTCAGTCGCTACTTTAATCACGCATGGCCTCCAAGATCTCCCGATCTGACACCCTGTGACTTTTGGCTGTGGGGATTCTTGGAAGTCAAATGTGTACCGCGACCAACCGCCATCACTAGCAGCACTGAAAGATGCCATCCGCCAAAATGTGTCTGCCATAACGCAAGAAATGCTACTAAATGCTGTGAACGATGTGGTGAATCATCTCACAGCTGTACTTCTGAATGATGGACATTGAACAGTTACTGTAGTAGTACTAACTAACTGTAATTAAGCTGACTTGTAAGTTGTCAACATTTTTTTTTCACTTGTAAATCATCTTTTGGTGAAATAAAACACTATAGCGCCATCTGTTGGACGCCAACAGAACTAATTTTTTTTCCTTTGCCACAAAAAACCCGGTTTCTTTTTCCTCCGTTTGGTGCAAACCGTATCTTTGTATCTTGATTCGTTTTCGAATTATTCAATTTTAAAGTTGGTCCTGACATTTGGATCACCCGGTATATATAGATAACTTTACATTACAAAAAAAAAAAAAAAAAAAAAAAAAACTAATAAAGTAGGTTGGTTTTATCAAGCCTTACATATAGATTAAAACAGCAAAACTACAAAAAATTTAGTTTGATTTCTAAAAAGAAAGCCTTTTTTTTTTTTTTTTTGGTATAGTCCTGTATATAGTCTAAAAATTGTATATACACCATGTAGTGTACTGAAAGAATTTTCATAAAACTGAAAATTTACGTTGAGCAACTTTTATTTATTTCAATAATATGTCGAAGCAAAATTGTTAGACCATGTAAACCTATCTATTTCCCGTATTATGCCTCATTTCCCATAAGAGAGGTTTTTGTGTATCATAGTGAGTGATGAACATTAATTTCATTATGTTGTGTGTAGATAAAAATATAAAAATGTGATTTAACTATTTCTCATACACCTAAATGCATCAGAATTTTTTTGTAAATTCATCTAGGAAAAACATTTATATAATTTTCAATAAAGAAGATGCAGTAATAAACTAAAGTGATATTTATCAGTTTCAAGGAATTTTAAAGATATTGACGGACATTAGAATGGTGTTAATAGAACGGATGGTGCAGGCAGACAATAGACGAATCGAAGTCATAATATCTTTTATCAAGTTTGTTAGAAAATGATAAAAACGCTTAACACAACTGATTATGCACTTCCAGAAATTTCCAATTGTATCCACTAATGAACTTGATCATTTAGTATTATTACGTGGCCCTGTAAACCAATCATCAATACCAATTTTACATTTTATATAGAAAATATGCTTTTCTGCAAATGTATAACATATGTTGATTTCATTATGTTTTGTACACTACTGCAAAATTATTAAAATGTGCTTTATTGAAATACAACTTATGGAATATAGTCCTTCGGAATATTTTTGGGAATCTCTGTGCGCAAACCAGTCGTATTATTTATAACATTTTCAATGTGAAGCATGTCATATGAACTTGAAAAACATATATATCAGTTTAAAAAGTATTTTAACAATATTTACAGAAGGTAGAGAGCAGACAAACACAGAAACCGAATTCATAAATACTTTTCAACTTTGGGCAAACGCAGAAACCGAAGTCATAAACAAGTTTCAATGTTGATTTCATTATGTTTTGTACACTACTATAAAATTATTAAAATATGCTTTATTGAAATACTGCTCATGGAACATAATCCTTTGGAATATGTTTGGGGATTTCTGTGCGCAAACCAGTCGTATTATTTATAACGTTTTCAATGTGAAGCATGCCATAGTGAACTTGAAAAACATATATCAGTTTAAAAGTATTTTAGCAATATTTACAGAAGTTAGAGAGCAGACAAACACAGAAACCGAAGTCATAAATACTTTTCAACTTTGGACAAACGGAGAAACCGAAGTCGTAAACAAGTTTCAACTTTGTAAAGTGTTAAAAATAAAGTATATATTTATTAATGTAATTTATTTATTCAGATGAAAAAGTCAGATAACTTTTTATACAATAATCAAAACAGAAACGCATCAAGAATAATATACAATTCTCAGTGGCGGATCCAGAACTTGACTTTTGGGGGGGGGCTAAGATTTTTCAAAGTGTTATTCTAGACCAATAAAAAATTTACAATTGCAATATTCAATTGTGAATGTCAGTGTTTTGGGGGGGGGGCTTCAGCCCCCTAGCCCCCCCCCCCCCCTAAATCCGCCACTGACAATTCTCTGCATTTGTATTTTGTAATTGTAGGCCAATAGAAACTGTCAGCTGCTAACTTCTCTATAATGATCCAATTTTAGATTTTCTGCTCATGTAAATGCAACATACAATTAGTTGCAATATGCAACATTATGATTTAACACGGTTATTTAATAATTACAAGACTTTGAATAAACACCATAAAATGCAATAAATTCGCGAGTTTATTGCATTTTATGGTGTTTATTCAAAGTCTTGTAATTATTACTTTAAAACACCATTTTTGTGGTACTTTCTCATTATTTATGGTATATTTAAGTTTATACTAGCTTGAGCTTTATTACTTTCAAGAAAGTATTGATTTCACAAAAATTTCTAATTTTTATTGTAAGGATGAGGTAAATTTGAAATTCAAGGCTTTTAAAATAGAACGGCATTTCACGTGGAAATGGTGTTGGTGAGTGGGTTTTGTCGATTATCTGCACAAGGGATGTTGGACTAAGTGGATGTCCTCCATAGGGATCTTTCTAAGGAGTCCTAGCCCGTATTCAAGCTAGTTCAGATGAAAAATATGAATAACTCCAAACGAATATGTAGACGAGCGCGATGTGGTTCGAACCCGTTACTTTCTGTCTTCTACCTTAGAGAACAGAACCTCCCGGCCACTGTAGGCCATACTGCTTAGAATAAGATGTATATGGTCACTGGTGACAAACAGACTTTCAGTTATGCATATGCATATGCATACATGTTTGGTTGAATCTTGACTATTTTTAAATATTTCTATATTTAAGTTCCTAGTATGGCATAATTATGTAACCGGTACGTATCGTATTATTAAATGACATCTTTTCATTTATCTGAAATGAAAAACGTGGTTACAGACAAACACTCCTTTTTGGCTCCATATTTAAGTCCACCCTTGACAATGATCTTGCTACTTGGCCTAATTAGGATACCCGTATGACGGAATCCTCCTGCCTGCAGCTGTTGACACCCGCATCTAAACAAGGAGTCGCAAATGTCGACCTTGTTTGCAGTCGTCACCCATTAATTAGAGTATACAGGTGCCGTCCTTCACCCAATGAAACAGATCCCGAATATTAGAGAAATCATGTGTTTAATATGCAAGGATGGACGCCTTCCGCATTTGACAGCAACTATCGCACTCCGGTCTGCACGTAATTGCAGCCCGAGGAATGTAAATAAGTACTGCGAATCAGTTCGAAGCAGAAAATTACTTTCGCAGCCTTGCTTTTTCTCGATGAATAACGGTAACAGAAAAATTACAAATTAATTCAGGAAAAAAAAAGAGAAAAAATGCAATAATAGCCACTATTATCTCCTCTCTCTCTTTTTTATTTAATTTTAGTCATTTATTTTTTCGCTTTAACCCTTTATCTACTGCATTATGAAATAGACAAAAATTGTGTTTAAAATATATATTTTTAGTTACTAAAGAGAATTATTTAAAGATATATAAGTTAAAAATTATGCATATCACCTCATCATAGTAATTAATGAGAATTTTTTAGGTCGTACTTTAGTGTACCACTGGTACGTAGAGGTCGAAAAAAGTATTTCGACATGAAAAAGGTGTAATAAATTTACTTTTTATGTTCCTCATATTTTTTCTATGATTAGTGGGATATTCTTGAAATAATATTGGAATTAATTATAACACACATGAAGATCGTGAAAAATATCAAGCAAAAACAGCAAATGCACTCCATAAAATTCTTTATGGAACAAAAATGGCTATATGTATCACCTAATGCTTTGTAGGGAGAATAGAGGGAGGTACATCTGTACCTTTCTTATAAATATTTTTGAAATTTCTTCTATAAATTCGATTTTATACTCTTTTTAAAGTAATGGTACTTTAAACTACCGTCAGTAGATAAAGGGTTAAAACAGCATGTCATCTGATTATAACAACGCTTCTTGCATAACACATAGGCTTCATTAGTATGATCATTTCGTAAAACTAAATTACTCCAGTTTAATGGATGATTTTACTAAGACATCACACATTTAACAGAGAATAAAGCTACTAAAACATAAAAAGCTTTACTTCATTCGATACAGATAAAAGTTAATTTTAAATAATATTCTATTACAGAAAATAGAATTAAATTTAGGACATCAAGACATCCAGTCATGCCCGAAACTAAAGATGTCTTATCAGGGGAATTATCATGAATGGCCAAAAACCTAACTGAAATCGTCTGTTCACCTCCTTTGGAGTTTGTTCAGGTACCGACCTGGAGGTGAAGAAACTTTATGATGTTCTGGATACATATGCAGTGTGAATAACGAATTTAAATACAAATCATAAAATTTTAATTTATCTTCCTTAAATGGATATAAAATAATTGAATAAAAAATATATACCCGTATGTGTCAATGGTCACGAATCATCCATAACGTAGCTCTAAACCAAATCAGCTGCCCCTCAGCCGCATGCCAGCGATTTATCATCACTAAGAACTGAAGTGAAGTGATTAAGAGCGGACAATACCTAATCTCGCCGGCAGCCTTCGTCCATGTTATTCTATGGGAAAATTTGTTTACATAATTACTCATTACCTAATGAATATTTTTCAATTCTGTTTTCACATTTAGAAAATTCATAAGCGTTAAATTAGTATTTGTTTTCCAAATATTGATTTTTTAAAATTTTAGTATTTCATTTTGCGATTAGAAAATGAGAAAAATGCATTTTGTGAAAAATCGCATTTTTGAACTCAAAATTAAAATGTAAAAATTAAAAAAAATGAATTTTTCAAAAATGAGTACTCATTTAACGGTTATGAATTTTTTGACTGCGAAAACAGAATTTAAAAATATTCATTAGGTAATGTGTAATTGTAGCAACAAATTTTCCCATAGAATAACATGGGCGAAGGCTGCCGGCGAGATTACGTATTGTCCCCTCTTAATGAATGAGTTTGAAAACATTTTCTAGAATTTTAAAAAATAATAAAACTATAAAAATTTCGGCTCGTAAAAATTTAATCAGAAATTTCAAGTTTAAGGACCTCTGAAGCGGTACATTGAACAATCTTACTTTGAAAGCGAGTAAAAGTGTCAGTAGGAAAAGAAAATGTCAGCCTATTTGGAAATCTAATTAAAACTATTTTCAAAGTCATATTTGTGTGAATTATGATTTTTTATCCTCGCAATAATGAACTGTAAAAAGGAGTAGTTTCTATGCATTGGATGGATGGTTGGGTTTTACGTCGCACTAGTGCTGGCCGATAGGCAATTGGCGACGGTCTGGGACACACCCCTAGAGGTGGTCCGGAGACATGCCATCACAATTTTGATCCTCCACGGAAGGGATGGCTCTCCCGCTTCGGTGACCCCAGAGGTATAATTTTTGATGGAGACATGGAGGACTTTGAGACACAACAGATTTTACGTGCACCAGCCACCATTAGTGTACACGATGGTCTTTGGCCGACTCGAGTACCGAACCCACAATCTTCCAATTACGAAGCCGGCGCTCTACCGACTGGGCTATCGCGGCCCTTCTATGCATTGGACATACTGACAATGAAATGATAGTTTCCCTTTCGAATATTTAACCTGATCATTATGACATATTTCTCATGAATATGCATGTATTGTATAGTATATTCGTATATAAACATTAAATTTAATCTTTAAAACATATTTTTAACGGGTATATTGTGCGCCTACACTTATTTGAAGGATTTTAAATCCACCAAGACTTCAAAAAGTTTAAGAACCGCTGCACAAGAATAAGATCAATTTTAATCGAACAGTGAGAACTTTTTGACACTTTAGCGTCAATTTTTAACACTTTCCAACAAAGTTGAAAAGTGTGCTTATGACTAACGGTCTGTCTGTCCGTCTGTTCGCGGCGCTGTAACTCCCATAAATATTCACGGATTCTTTGAAACTAATATATGTTATTCCAGTTCTTTATAGGATCTTCTGTATTGAAATTGGGGTAAATACCCCCACTGTTTTGTGTATAGGGATACCCGAAAGAATTCCGAAGCCTTGTGTTCTATGATAGGTATTTCTATAAACCATATTTTAATACTTTTATTTTGCACAAATCTTAATAAAATAGACATTAATTATTCATATGTACAAATATAATGTTTTCTATGTAGAATACAGTAGGATTAGCATTAAGATTTACAGGGCACACAAAAATATTCATGTACCATTAAGTGTTATAGCCGGAAATTTCTGGAATTGCATTTTCGATTTTACTAAGCATTTTTAACACTTTCTAACAATGTTTAAGAGTGATTAGGATTTTAATTAGCCCATCTGTTTGTTTTTCTGACTGCCCGTCTGTCTTTACGCGTTCTAACTCCCATAAATATTCGTGGAATACTTTGAAACTAATATAAGTCATTCAAGTTCATTATATGATGTTTTCAGTTGAAAATTGGCTAACTACCGCCACTGGTTTGTGTACAAGGTTACCCGAAAGAATTTCACAGCATTGCTTTCTGTAAGCGATATTTCTGGTGAATTCCGAGAAAAAGTGGACATGGCACTTAAATTTCCCAAATTAATAATCAGTCTTATGCGAAATATTTTTTTTTTTCAAAAGTATATGAACTTTTTGAAACTTAATAAGTGTTTTCTAAGAAACTTAATGAACAAAAGACAAAATCACTTTTGCGTTTTTACTTTTACACATGCTTTTAGTTTTACGGTATTGAAATTCCCTATTTTGTAACTTGTTGTAATTTGAGTAAATTCATTTTTCGAAATATCATAAATGCGTTAACTTTTATCCTTTGAATGCCTAATTAAACTTCCTTTTAAATAATTTTGAGAGAAAAAAATAATAATCTTGAAATAGGCCTATTATCAGGTCAATGTTTGAATGCCCTTCCGTTACTAAAAAAATGCATCTCAATTATCTCACCAAGTACTTATAGGGTTTCGATATTATTATTATTATTTTTTCCCTACAAAGGAGATTTATTTCGCTTATTAATGGGCAGTCCTAATTTATTAGTTTTTTAATTTAGATGTTTTTAATGGTAATGGACATAATACTAAAATGGAAAGAGATAATACTAAATAGGCTAATAGAACGGCATAAATATGGTATACTGGAAGGACATTTATGTATAAGCTGATGTTGCCTAAACTTTTAGAACATTTAGAGTCAAACAGATTAATTTTAAGTTAGAATTCAGTTTTAAAGCATGAATAAATAAAGTTCAGCTTCAAAACATGCACATGTACAAAATACATTCATGTAATTTGTACAAAATTACATGTATTTTTAGTTAAAACAAGAAAGAAAAATCATGCAGTACGCATTGATTAGTAACACTTTCCAACTGTACACAATTGTGGTATCGAATAACTTTTAATATTCTTTGCCTACGTTATCGCACAACAGACAGAAGGACTGAAAAACATACAGATAGACTAATTGGTTTTAAAATTACTCTTAGGTATTTTCGAAAGTGTTAAAAAGGCTTAACGTAAAAGAAAATGCAGCCGTTAGATTATAATTACAGCTTTTAAACTCTCTGAATATTTTACTGTAGCCCTATAAATCTGAAAGTTAATCATATCATATTCTATACAAAACAATATTTTAGAATATTAATAATACATGTCAATGTTTTTATGATTTTTATAGAAAATTTTTTTTTAAATATAACTTTAAAAAATTCTGTCCTAAAACGTAATACATTGGCTTTTTTTTTTTTTTTTTTTTTTTTTTTTTGTTGTTGTTGTCCCTGTAAACAAACCAGTTGTACAGGACCTATTAATGACATTTTAAATAGGGAACATTCCATAGGGAATTTGAGTGTATCATTTTAAAAAAATTCTCAAAATATTCACGGATGATAGGAGCCGGAGACAAACAGATAGAAAGGTAAACAATCGGACAGACAGATGCATAAATTGAAATCATATTCCCACTAAAACTATAAGAAAGTGTTAAAACGCTCATGGAAACAAAAGTGCAATTCCAGCAAATTTTTATTAATAGCTCTTAATATAACTGATTGTTTTTGTGTGGCCCTGTAAATCTAATGCTAACAGTACTATATTACATAGAAGACACTCTTTTGTGCATACGAATAATATATTTCAATTGCATTAAGCTCTGTGGAAAGTAAAATTATTAAAATTTGGTTTATAAAAATAACTCTCTTATAACACACAATGCTTTTGAATACTTTCAAGTGTCCCTGTACACAAACCAGTTAGAAATGTACTCTATTTTACATAGGAAACATCCGATAGCGAATTGAATAACATATTAAAATTTCATTAAAGTTTCTATACATTAAAGGTATTAAAATATGATTTATAGAAACTCCTCTCATAGAACACAATGCTTTCGAATAATTTTGGGTGACCCTGTACACAAATCAGAAAAGGTATCCATTCCATTTTCAATAGGGAACATCCGATAGTGAACTTCAATAAAATATATCGGTTTAAAGAAATTCTATAAATATTTAAGGGAATTAGAGCGCGGAAAAACAGACAGACAGACAGACAGATGGACAGAAGAACAGTCAGACATATACACAAATTTAAATTATATTCATACTAAAAAAATGATAGAAAGTGTCAAAAACGCTTAATGTAAACGAAAGTAAAATTCTAGCAATTTTTTATTAATAGCTCTTAATATAACTGAATATTTTTGTGTCAGTCTGTAAATCTAATGGTAACCATGCTATATTCTATGCAAAGCATTCTTTTGTGCATATAAATAACATATTTCCTAAAACGTCGTGGAAAAAAAAGATATTGAAATTTGCTTTATAGAAATATCTCACAAAGAACGCAATGCTTTGGAGTACTTTTGAGTGTCCCTGTACATAAACTAGTGGTGGTATGCAATCTTATATATAGGAAACATCCAATAGTGAACTTGAATAACATATTTCAATTTCATGAAGATATTGTACAGTAAAGGTATGAAAATATGGTTTATAGAAATACTTCTCATAGAACACAATTCTTTGAAATACTTTCAGGTGTCCCTGTACACAAACCAGTAGAGGTATGAAATCCATTTTCAATAGGGAACATCCGATAGTGAACTTGAATAACATATATCAGTTTCAAAAAATTCCATAAATATTTACGGGAGTTAGAGCGCGGGCAGACGGACAGATACACAAACTGATATCATAATCACACTTAAAAAAATGTTAGAAAGTGTTAAAAATGCTTAATGTAAACGAAAGTAGAATTCTAGCAAATTTTTAATAATAGCTCTTATAATAACAGAATATTTTTGTGTCACCCTGTAAATCTAATGCTAATCATGCTATATTCTATCCAAAGCATTCTTTTGTGCATATTACTAACATATTTCAATTTCCTGAAACTTCGAGGACAGTAGAGTTATTAAAATTTGATTTATAGAAATATCTCTCATGGAACGCAATGCTTTAGAACACTTTTAAAAGTCCTTGTATATAAAACAGTGTTGGCATTTAATCCATTTTATACAGGAGACATCCAATAGTGAACTTGAATAACATATTTCAATTTCAATAATATATGTGTACAGTAAAGGTATGAAAATATGATTTATAGAAATACCTCTCATAGAACACAATGCTTTGAAATACTTTCGGGTGCCCCTGTACACAAACCAGTAGAGATATAAATTCCATTTTCAACAGGCAATATCCGATAGTGAACTGGAATAACATATTTCAATTTCATTAAGATATGTGTACAGTAAAAGTATGAAAATATGATTTATAGAAATATCTCTCATAGAACACAATGCTTTGAAATAATTTCGGGTGTCCCTGTATACAAACCAGTAAAGGTATAAACTCCATTTTCAAAAGGGAACATCCGATAGTGAACTTGAATAACATATATCAGTTTCAAGAAATTCCATAAATATTTACGGGAGTTAGAGCGCGGACAGACAGACAGACAGACCGTCAGACAAACCGAAGTCATAAACACTTTTTAACCTTGTTGAAAAGTGTTAATAAAAAAAAAGTAACACATTTTGGCTATTTTTTTTTTCCTTTTTTTTCTTTTTAATTAACTTACTATCTGTGCTCTGTTTCTATAATGCCACATGTTTTACTAAGTTGGTTCTAACTAACACACATGTATATAAAAAGACAATAACAAAAATTCTTTGGAGAAAGCAAAGAAAAGCTCTGTGATTGTGCAAGTCGACTTCACAGAAAAAAATTGTGCTTCACAATAGACTTTTTGAAACTATAATGAAGAAGGAAATCTAGGCTACCCATTGGCATCATCAACAGGTATGGCAATTTTCACAGGATTTGTTTCGTGTCGTAAAATGGAAGGCGAATTGGTTATGCATTAATGAGAGTAAGTTTATTTATTTAAGTAAGACGATAAGATTTTTTTTTTTTTTTTATAAAACATTATATTAAAAAGAAACTTAGCGCTGAATTATTAAATCCAAGAAAACCTAAAGCATGTGGAAAAATAATTGGGAAGCAGACAGCTGTTTCGGTAGCATTTATCATACCGTCTTCAGTGCATAAAGAAATGAGAGAGAAGTACTCTTATGTATAGGAAAGGGATTGAATTCTGATCAACCGATAGAATTACGCAGAATGTGGGGAATCGACCAATAGGAATTTAAGAAACGCTCGCAGTGAAAAATGTAGAAGATATTCAGATAATGCGGACTGAATATAAAATTTCAGACATTCAGACAAATGAGGTACGAAATCACAATTGACAATATTTTTAAGTTTTTTATAGATGTAAAAAGCTTCAAAGAAATGAAGTTCATGAGTGGATTTGGATCTGCAAATTATTTTATCTGAATCAAATTTTAAATTAGGGTTTTCCTCCTAGCGATGCTCAGAGTTGATTTTTGAATTTTTTGCTTACGGACATAACTTATATTATTCTTTTAGACGGAATTTAAGACTGCGTTTAGTTTCACCAATATGATAAACCACATTGGCAGGAAATATTATAGATGACCCAAGAAATTTATATATCTATAGGATTTTTAACTGAGAAAAGGGGAGTTTATTGGAAAGCGAAAAAATTATTTTAAAATCATGCTGTTTGAGAATTTTAGCTATGGCATGATTGGATTGAAGAAAATAGTTTGAAACAATACTGATATTAGAAAAGACGAATTTAGTAGATGAAGTACGAAGAAGTTGTAATTTTTGGATTGCTTTATCTTTAATGGAAATATGCTTTTTAAGAAAATGTCTTTCCCTTTTTGGACTCGTTACGTTGATAACACCTCCACGCTTATCGACACATCGTGTCACAATATTGACCATGTCTTACAAACTTTAAACTCTATAGACAGTAATATCTAATTCACATATGAAATATGAAAATAATGGCTCCCTTCTATTCCTTGATACCCTTATCTCTCGAACTGTAGATGGCTTTTCCACCACCATCTATCGTAAAAACTTTGCAGTCTCTCTACCTCCCAATGTGTGTTCATGTCATCCAATTACCCAAAAAAGGGCAGCTTTCTGTATTTTGTTAACCTTGCCCTTAATATTTGTTCCGATTCTGTTTTATTAAACTCTGAAATCAAATATCTGTTACTTTTTGGATAGCTTTATCTTTAATGCAAGTATGCTTTTTAAGAAAATGTCTTTCCCTTTTTGGACCCGTTATGCTAATAACACATTCACGCTTATCGACACATCTTATCACAATATTGATCATGTCTTACAAACTATAAAATCTATAGACAGTAATATCTAATTCACATATGAAATAGAAAATAAGGGCTGACTTCTATTCCTTGATACCTTTGTATCTCGCACTGTAGAGGGCTTTTCCACCTACATCTATCGTAAAAATTTTGCAGTCTCTCTACCTCCCAATGCGCGTTCATGTCATCCACCTACCCAAAAAAGAAAAAAAAAAAAGCAGCTTTCCATATTTTCTTAACCCTTTCACGCCCAAGGGAAATATTTTTTCCTTCTACAAAAATCGTTATCGATTGTTCAATTATTATTGAATCGATATTTTTTTTTACTGAATGTCAAAATAAAACGTATGTCCAAGGCAGCAAATGTGTTTCTGAACGAATAAAAAAAAAAAAAAGTATAGAAAATAGGACACATAATAAATGTGTTATGTGCAATGTCCACTTGTGCTTCACAAGTAAACGAAATTGTTTCGTAGAATACCATAACTAACTATTTATTTTACTTTTCTGATAATTTTTATATTACAAAGCAATAAATTTGTATTACAAAGCAATAAATAAAATACCGATATAATAAACCTAACTCTTCGTTTATTTACTTTTATGGTCCATAGGGAAAATATTTCCCATGAAATTATAGGAAACCTATACACCCTGCTATGTTTTTCTGGTGATATTCTCTTACTTTACACGCACAATATCTAAAATATTGTATTGTATTGGCATATTTAGTCTTGAAAATCTTGTGGTCCTGAAAGGGTTAACTGTGTTGTGATGTAGAAATCACATATATATTTAAAGTTTTCTATTTAATTTTAATTCAAATCTATTTTAACGCTTTATATAATAATTTACTCATGTATTCAATATTAATCTTTAATATCCGCCGAATTGTTTCTCCATTAATAAAATAAAAAAGAATAAATGTAAAAAAAACCCACACTGCAATCAAAATCTCATATCATTTCGTCTTATAAAGAATAACACATGGATTATTTCATTTTTATGTTCCTCCTAAATAATAGTCTAATCGCTAACGTAATTTTATTCAGTTAGTCAAAATTATCCTTGAACAGAATTAAATTATAGCTATATTTTATGTATCTGTCGTTGTGGTTTCTCATAGCTAAAGTTTGGCAAAATTTAAAGGTTATCATATATGACAATCCTGCTCTGTATATTCGAAATTATTAGCTTGATTAGAGTATAACGCATCTAAAATGTTGTTCCGTTTTTTATGTTCTTGTAGCGTGAAAATTAAATACCAAAATGTTACACTTCGCTGAAAATTGGCAAAAAGTGATCATTCTCTTCCATTCACTTGAGCGGTGAGCATGTAACAAAATATACTCTCCATTCTTTTCATTTTTTTTTTTTTTTTTTTTTTTTCCTATTAATGTTTTCACTTTCAGTTCCTTGGATTTTCAAAGAATCTAAATTTGCGGCATCTTTTCTTGAATTTATTCAACGCAAATTTTACAGCCCTTCAGAGTAAAAAATATTGACTGATTGGTTTACATTTCCGAACTAACACCTCCAGATGTGCCCTTAATATTTGTTCCGATTCTGTTTTATTAAGCTCTGAAATCAAATATCTGTAAATTTTAGATAGCTTTATCTTTAATGGAAGTATGCTTTTTAATAAAATGTCTTTCCCTTTTTGAACCCGTTACGCTGGTGACACCTTCACGCTTATCGACACATCTTGTCAAAATATTGTCCATGTCTTACAAACTATAAACTCTATAGACAGTAATATCTAATTCACATACGAAATTGAAAATAATGGCTCACTTCTATTCCTTTATACCCTTGTCTCTCGCACTGTAAATGGCTTCTCCATCACAATTTATCGTAAACATTTTGCAGTCTCACTACTTCCCAATACGCTTTCATGTCATCCACCAACCCAAAAAAGGGCAGATTTCTATATTTTGTTAACCGTGCCCTTAATATTTGTTCCGATTCTGTTTTATTAAGATCTGAAATCAAGTATCTGAAAGCCATAGCCATTGATAGAGGTTATAACCCTCCATTATAGATAAAGCAATCCAAAAATTACAACTTCCTCGTACTTCGTCTACTATACCAGTCTCTTCTAATATCAATATTGTTTTACCCTATTTTCCTAAATCCAATCTTGTCATAGCTAAAATTCTCAAACAATATGATTTTATAATAATTTTTTTCGCTTTGCCTCTTTTTCTCAGTTAAAAGATTCTATAGATATGCATAATTCTTTGGATATCTACAGTTTTTCCTGCCAGTGTGGTTTATCATGCATTGGTCAAACTAAACGCAGTCTTAAATTCCGTCTGAAAGAACATATTCGTTATGTCCGTAAGCAAAAAAACCAATAATTCGGTTATTTCTAAGCATTACTGGGAGGAAAACCATAATTTTAAATTTGATTCAGCTAAAATAATTTGCAGGCCCAAATCCACCCAAGAACTCGATTTCTTTGAAGCTTTTCACATCTATAAAAATCTTTAAAATATTGTTAATTGTGATTTCGCTATAACCAATTTGTCTAATTATTGAAAATTTTACACATTCAGTCCACATTTTCTTAATTTCTTCTACATTTTTCTACTAGTGTTTCAACTAATGTTTCTTAAATTCCTATTGGTCAATCCCCCACATTCCGCTTAATTGTACTGGTTGATCAGAATTCAATTCCTTTTCTATATACGAGTATAAGAGCACTTCTCTCTCATTTCTTTATGCATTGGAGACGATACACTACATGCTACCGAAACAGCTGTCTGCTTCCCATTCTTTTTCTCTTTGGCGTTTTAGACATTGCAGTTTTTACTTCGTTTTAATAATAAAAGAAAGCACCTTTGATTCTTCTAAAATATGATTTCAACTGTGAAACAAAGAATTTAGGAGTGTTTTGGGAAGATAGGGCTTATAATGATCCGGGTGATTTGACATTTATTGATTATATTCTAAATGCACTATTGCGAGATAATTTATTTGATGGTGAGTCCAAATTAGATCTATAAATTGATTTTTGCTTCTAAGAGTACATTTTGCTTCTAATAGTACATTACATAAGTTTACAGCAAAAGTAATTAAAGGAAGGCTGCTGTATAATGTTCCCCGTAGATTAGAAACGTCTTCCCAATCGCCTGCTGTAAATATAATTAAGAACAAATGACATTCTTTGTATCAAAATGTGAAACAGCACAAATTTACAAGTAAAAGTAAATTTAAAAGAACTGTTTAAAACGAATTAGAAAAAATCTTTCTTCCGATCTAATGAGGAGGATTTTTGAGCATATGACAAAAAGATTTACAAGCTGTAATCTATAACAATGGATTTTTAATAAAGCATTAACATTTGTTATACTTTTTACTTTCCGAACATACATAAATAAGGAAAGTATTGTAATCATAACAAAAATCCAACTTTGAGATTTGGTGCTTCTGTACGTTTTGAGGTACCCTGAGTTTATTTTTGCTATTTTTACGATGATGTATGTATGTGTGCGTATGTATGTATGTGGGTGAACACGATAGCACCTAAATGCTTTCTTCTAATAAGCTTAAATTTGGTACGTATGTTGTATGTCACTATAGCACCAACCCTATTCATTTTGGTGAATCTAGCACTTATAGTTTTTTACAGAGACACAAAGAAAATTCTTTATCATTATGGACTATGGGGCCAAATTTTTCAAAGTGCGATAGCGTCAAAACGCCTTATTCATCTAAGCTAAAAATTTATACACATGTTATAAGTTACTGTTGCACGAAGTGTATAGATTTTAGTGAATCTAACATTTATAGATTTTTACTGGAGCACAAAGAAAAGTTCTTTATCATTATTATCAATGGGCCCAAATATTTTAAAGTGCGATAGCGTCCAAACAGCTTATTCGTCTGAGTTAAAAATTTATACACATGTTATATTATAAATCACCGTCGCACAAGCCCTATTGATTTTGGTGAATATAGCATTTATAGTTCTTTTACAGGGACACGAAATATTCTTTAACATTCTGTTCTAGGGGCCCAAATATTAATGTGCGATAGCGTTTAAACGTTTTATACTATTGAGCTGAAAATTTATACACTTATTATAGATTACCATAGCACGAATTATATAGATTTCGGTGAATCTAGGAAATCTCCCTTATACATTTCTACGGAGACAAAACGAAAAATTCTATATCATTATGATCTATGGGCTCAAATGAAAGTGCAATAGCATAAAATTAAACAATGGGAAAAATACTCCTATTATATTTTTCACTTTTGCTTATTTAACTACTTGTCTTATTTTAATTTATTTATACAACCGTTCATTACTTAACGGTCGGAAAGTCGAGTGGAGTCACTCCAGATTAGTTATGCATATTTTTTTACACTAAGGAACAAAAAAAAAAAAAAAAAAAAAAAAAAAACCGTACTTGAATATTTTCCATTACTCTTTCTGCAATCACCAATTTTATAGTTTTAAAAGTAAATTTTCGAACAGATTTTATTACGCTGTGTTCCACGTATAATTTAGGATTGAGCCAAGTATTAAAAACAAGATGCAATTGTTCGAAAAATTGCAATTTTAAAAAGTATTTCAAGAATGGCAAGAATAGGATATTAACGATACCACAAAAAATATTAATTTTAGAGTGAAAATCAAAAAATATTTTAATATGCGGGATGTCAAAATGATTAAATGTTAACGAAATATTGGTGAGCTGTTTTTAGCAAGATATAAAATTTTTTGGCTGTTTAAAATGGAAATTTGTCTCTAGGTGGCCACGTTGCTTATCCAATCGAAATCACCGCAAGTTAAAGAGTAAAAAAATTAGTTTTAAAAAATTACTCTTAAAAAATCAGTTTGTATTACATTTAGAACATAGAAGGGATTCAGAAAAAGTGTTTAGTAACATAATTTATTTAAATACAGTGCAACAACGAGTAAAAAAAGCAAGTTTAAGTGCCAGAAAATCTGAAAAAAATCTATTCTTAACGAAAAGAACTTAGAAAACAAGACTTCAGGGGGTTAAAAAATTTAAAAAATGGTCAGTTAATTATTGGGCTGAAGTAGTTCTCTCTAAACTTGACTCATCAGAGAGTCAAGTTTAACTTATTTCGAGCTGACGAAAACAATCAGATCTGATGATGAAAATATGACCGACTTAATGAAAATCGCGCTTTTAAAACAGTGACACACTCTCCGTACATTATGACACGAAAGTGCATAATCTTTCAATGAGTCGAGGTAAATTTTCATATTCAAGGGATCAATGAACCCGAAATAAAACTCGGCTATTAAAAATCGATGCCTGATCGACTATTTTGAAGGTATTTTAGACTTTTCCACAATCAGCATTTCAAGATGATAATGCGCCTTGTTACAGGGCGCCTGTGGTACGTTTGTTTGATTCAAGTTGTTAAAATTACCTATCCATTCCCATGAGCAACTATAATTTTGTAAGTTACCATAACTTTTTTTACTTAAAATTAAATCCCACAAAGAATATCGTAGAATTTCTTCTTTACTAGACATGAAAATAGTCCTAATATCAATCTGCTCGAAAATGTTTAGTCTGTAAAAGAGGGTGGGGATTCGAAATTTGTAGCCTACAACTTTGCAAGGACTAGAAAAAATTATTCATATCTTTTCACAGTGAACTTCTGAGTTTCATGTTAAAAAACTGTAAAATACTACGCTATTACGCATTAAAGCAGTAATTCCATATAAAGGTGGAATTATCCAATGCAGAATACATATTTTTATTAAGTAATTGTTTAGATCTAACAAATAAATAATTTTATTTCATATATTAGAATATAACGTGTTTATTTCATATAATAAATCATAATAGAATACAAAGTATATGTTTATTATATTACATTCAAAAACAAAATTTTATGTAAATTTTTATTAAATACTTTGTAGAGTGTAATAAAGCGAATTATTAAATCAAAAATGTACATAGGTATCATGTTATGACTTCCGTACTATACAAACATAACAGTATTATTTGTTTCAATCATTAGTTTTTAAGTTATTACAAACACAAAAGGTATAAGTCAATTTTTCTGAAGTGCGGTTTTTTTTTTTTTTTTTTTTTTTTTGTGTGTGTCCCTTAGTGTATTTTTGCTAATATTCGAATGCTTTCTTCCATTTAAATTTTTGTTTTGTACTAATTTAAAGATAATTATCATTTTATGATAAACCGTTTTCAGTTAAAACGTTTACTATATACAAATGCTTATTCTGTGCAAACTAAAATCAGTTTTGATTTATTATCAATAAAGTTATTGTACTAAACAACGTTTGCCAAATACTTCTTTCCATTATTATATGCCAGATTTGTATCTAACCATCTAGCAAAATTTTAAATGAGTCAAAACAATTAAGAAAACAAAATTCCAATAAATAAATAAATAAATGTTGAAGAGAGTATTTGTTATAAATGTATGTGTTTGAACATCCATATTTGTCGAGCTGTTATACAGGCTTATGTCTGAATTTGGTGAAAAGTATTTGGTTTGAAATAACGGGCCAGTAAAACGTTTCAGTTTTCTGCAATTTCGCCTTCATTACACGAGATAATTTCTAAAGCTTTATTTTAATTCTGCCGAGTTGTGCTCATCGGCAAGCCGTTCGGAGTATTCCATAGCTTTCAACGAAACTCAAAAAAGGGATTTTAGAAGTAGGAATCTTTAAAAAAAAAAAAATAAAAAAAAAAACTCTCACTGAGAAAATCATATCCAAGCATAAGTACCTAAAATAGACAATCGGCCTGAAAAGCTTAAAACCACCTCACCACTTAATTTTGCATCGTATCCTATAAAAGAATACCTAATTAACTTTGAAAATACACATTCAGAAATACAAAATAAAATTTAAAGTTGATTATATGAAGCGAAAACGAATTCGATGACATTTTGAAGTGCTCTAACACTTTCGCTCTGAAGCGCTCTAAACAGTGTTGCCAAAGTTAGGGACCCTTTTATTCAACTACCGCCAATAATTTTGAGCAATGATATTTGATATACATAATTAACGACTAAACTTCGAAGTGATTAGGCAACCGTTACAGTTAAAATTTATTGGTGAATATTGAATAAAAAAAAGTTCCTAAATTTGGCAACAGTGACCAGAGAAATAAAATTCCGGCAAAGTGTTAAATTTTAGAAAAAAAAAATTACTAACTGTTTTCTATATAATATAAAACTTTTCATAAATGTAAGCATTGTCTTTTCTACATTAATACAAGATATATTTATTTATTTATTTATTTATCTCTCACCTTATTTTTAATTCTTAAAGTAACACAGCAGAGCTGCCAAATTAATCCGGCAAATTGTTAATACCGCCCCTTTTTCTACACCACTTAATTTTTAGAGTATTTGTTTTCTTCATTCATAGTAAATATATTTGAAGAGAATTACTCTAAAAATTAAGTGGTGTAGGAAAAGGGGCGGTACTAACAATTTGCCGGATTTGGTTGGCAGCTCTGACGCAGTTTTACATAAAACATGAACAACTTTATTTCAAGTGATAAGAATTGTTTTGTAAAATTTTAAAAGAGTTTTCAGACCACGGAAGAAAATTACTTTATAAGTGTACCAATGATATGGGCATTGTACCAGTAGTGACCGTATTCAAATTTAAAATCTAAAATTAAACTTTCGATCTCATGCACAAATGCACCTTGCATTCAAGTTTGGTCTTTCCATCCTCTACTGTTAGTGTTTTGAACTATATGATGATTTCAAGTTCCAGAACAATGGTTCTCAAAAGATGTGCTAGGGCGTACTGATGCACCCCTAGAAGATTGCACCCTAACAGAATATTTCAAGGTATGCCCTATGGTATTCCAAAAAGTATGTATTCAGATATAAACATAAATATAGTTACTTTATTATACCAATTCATTACAGATATTCCGCTCTTTTTTTATATTAATTGACAGCGTTTTCTTTTTTTTTTTTTTTTTTTTTTTTCCTTAAAAAGCAGACATTTATTCTTGTTGTGTGTATTTTAAAAGTCTTGAAAGGGTATTTTATGTGTATATTACATATTTTCCGATAAATGTCCCAAAATCCATAGATTTCTCAAAAAGAAGCGGTATATTAAACAATCTTACACTGAAAATAAATAAATAAATAAATCTACTACGTTCCATTTCGGAAAAGGCAACTTTTCTGAAACGGATCGATTCGTTTTGGGAACGAAAATATTTTATTTACCACATAATTCGTCGCAGATTTGCAGCAAATCTAAGCTTTTTGTTCATGAAATATTTCACAAATGACTTATTTCGTTATAAATAAAAGTTAGTTTCGTTGTAGATCTAAAATGAATCGTGTTGTAAATTAAAATTTTTTGTTTCCAGAACAAATCGATTCGTTTCAGAAAAGTTGCCTTTCTAAAACGGAACGTCATAGATTTTTTTTTTTTTTTTTTTTTTCAGTGTATTTTGAAAGAGCTAGTAGGAAAAGAAAATGGCAAAGACAATTTAAAAATCTAATATAAGTTGTTTTCAATGTCATATTTGTGCGAATTATGATTTTTTTTACTTTCACCACAATTAAAAAATATAAGAAACAATAAAAAGAAAAGAACGTTTTTATGTATTGATCTATTGACGAGGAAATGATAATTTGCTTTTCAAATATTCAACTTAATCATTATAACATAGTTCTCATAAATATTTATATATAGTGTATGTTATCGGCGGGACTGCCAGATAATTTATAACATACTTATAGGCAAGCTCTAATATGTTACTTAACAATAATAATTTTTTTCACTTTTCATTTGTTTAATATTATATCCGACTAATAATCTTTTGGAAATAAAAGGAGTCTTTCGAGTTTGTAGTTTTCTGTCCGTATATTCGTATAGAAATATTTAATTTAATCTTTAAAATACATTTCTCATAAATTGTTGTACTATATAATGCACCTAACATTTATTGCAACATTTTTAATTCGCTCCGATCTCAAAAAGTTTGAGAATCACTGTTCTAGAAAAAGATCAATTTTATTCAAACAAGGGTGAACTTTTTAGACCTCTTAGAGTCATTTTTTGTTGTTTTCATTAAGGTAAACTATTTATTTCTTTCATCTGCTTATTTCAAGCTAATTTCTGCTACATAACGCTTTCATGTAATGCCATGAAAATCCAGAACTCATTTTATGGTGTTTTTATAATAGAATATAAATTTTTAATGTGTGTCTGCTAACAGGTACCACAATATGTAATGATTTCCAGTAGTGAACAACAGTATCAGCTACTGAGTCAACTGATATCGATAAAAAGAACTTGTATTGGACACACGGACTATCGCTTCACATCAATAAAAATCAGATATAGGAATACTTCAATTTATTTATAAGAGGGTATTTTTTCATCAAAAAGATATATAGGGGAGACCCGTGTACATAGGGCCGCTTTTTTTCAATGCCCAAAAACAGAGCACTTGACCTGTTTAAAATTATCAAACTGATATGTACATATCTTTAGGACTAATTACTTCCAATTGGGATTAATATAAATATACCTAAAATAATAAATTCCAACAAATAGAAGGTTTTTGCAAAAACTTCACTCGTGGCCCTAGGTACAACACCCTCATTGTACCTGGGGCCATTCTCTCAAATTTAGATTTCACTTTGTAATGAATAGAAAATAAGCATATAAACATGTATTTTATAAAAGAAACCTTATCAAGAAATATATTTATTTATCATGTAACAATTATCATGTTGTTGTCTTAATTTGAAACAAGAAATTTTTCACCTTTTATTTCTTTTTTTTTTTTTCTTTGGGACAGATTTTTTTTTTTTTTTTTTTTTTTTTTTTTTTTTTTTCCTGGAGTGTCTGTCTCTTGGATTTCTAGATCTCTCTGGTTTTTCGGTCACATCTTTTCTTTGATGTGGGAGTTTTTGGTTTAGGTAAAGGTTTTGCTTAGGTTCGTACCTGTTAAAACATGACACACGAAAAGATGTTAGATATTGAAGGTTTCGAAATTTCAACAGGACACGATACCGAGACATCCAGTTCTATCATTGTTGGTTCACTTCCTTCCTGGAAAATCCTTTTAATATTATTATTATTATTATTATTATTATTATTATTATTTATGGAGGGATCTTGTCTTTCAGTCACATTTGAACTTAAATATTCATCCTCGGTGAATGCGTTTTGATCCATTGGCCATATGCCGGATACACGAAAGCCTGATAGAATGTTTACAGGATTACAGGAGTAAAGGCCGACTGATAGGACTTGCCAACATTTTCAGCAACGTCATATATAGTGATTGGTTTACCAGGGTTTGCCAGCATCCAATTACTATAGGCTGTACTGTGTTTCTTAACACTTTCGCGACCGCTGACGTAGATTCACGTCAGTTGAAAATATGAAACTCCACCAGTACTTCTGAAAGAACATTTTCCCCAATGAAATGTTTGAAAATGTATCTTTGTATTTCTTCACAAGAAAAAAATGGGGGCATTAATATTTATTCATTGCCGAATTAACATTAACATCAATGCAGACTAAATTATTGATTTCCTTGCTACAAGAAAAATCTCGAAGATTAAACTTAATTTTATAACTGTAATGTGTATGCGTAATATATAGGGGAGACTGGGGCACAGTGGGCCACTTTTACGCTTTTAACTTTTTTTCACCAAAAATAAAAAAGCAAGGTAGCTGAAAAAATTAGCAAAAATTCTTTAAACCTTTCTTGACATGTCCTAATTATTTTTTATAATAATACTTCTAATACATTACGAATAAAAAAATAAATTGTGTGCACTGACAAAGTGGACCACTGTGCCCCATCACCGGGGCACAGTGGTCCACAACCCAGGGTACAGTGGACCAACCTCTGTTCATGTTTAATTAATATAAATTACTCTTTCTTTTTTTCTAAAATTAGTTTCTTATGCTATTCTAGTCTAAATAACATAATTCGAACATTTTCATGAAATAAAATTACCAAAATTTAAAAGAATACAAAAAAAAAAAAAAAGAAAAAGAAAAAGAAACAAACAAAATTAGTGTAAGATTTCTATATCAGATTTCCTTTGTCTTTTACGTGCCATCACTAAAAACAATATATTTTTAATTTGCTTATTAATGTTATATATTTATAAAAAATATGAAATATATAATTAAACATTATGTTACTATTCAAACATTTTTATTAATTATTTTGAGATATTAATACTTTACATTATATTTATGAGATAGGTTTAATTAAAATTATTCTACTTTTATCTTTTACATATTATTCCTAAAAACAACAACAATAAATTTATATAACCTACTATTTATTATATCACATAATCATTTTATTTATTTTTTAAATATTAAACAATTCAAATAGTTATTAAATTTAGATATTCATAATTATTATACTGCTATTCAACTATTTTCCCTTTTCAGAAATTTATTTTATATTAAGATTATTATTTTTTTATTAATTACTTTGAATCACATTATATTTGTATATGTAAATTCAACTAAAATAAATAATGTATTAAATATAATTTGGAGTTTTAGGCACATTGGAAGGCGGTCCACTGTGCCCCATGTCCAAACAAAACAAATAATAATATTAAAATTCTATATAGACTATAAATATGCTAATATTTTTTATAAATTTAAAAACAACAATATCTTACCTTTTCTTAACAACTATCCAATACTTGTAGTCAATAGTTCTGTCCTGATAAAATTAAAAAAACTTCAAACTTGAAAAATTACTTTGAGCAGCTCAAAACATAAAAGTTGTATAAAATGGCTACCATAGCATTTACCATGGGGTTTTTTGGGTGTATAGAATTGTATCATGCTTCCATCTATGGGTCTCAATATAAACTATAAGAGTTAAATAGGGGAGGTCCACTGTGCCCCAGTCTCCCCTATGTTTAAATTAATAAAGCAGGTGAATTTAAGTATTGTTTGCAGGTATTATATTTTTAAAAAAAAGAAAATTATTGTCATGGTGTATATTTCGATTGGCTTATTCGAATCATCAATTCTATGCCCACTATTTTCTATAGAAACTATGATTTTGTATATATGAATAATGGAAGGGAATTTATTATTTTTAATGAAATACAACGGTATTAAAAGGCACTTAAAGAAATGGCAGATGTTATAAACTTTTCTTTTTTCTTTTTTGTAAATTACTGTTTTAGAATTATGTACATTTATATGCTTTGGAATATAACAATATTAAGTATATTAAAGTTTCTCGAAAACTATTTAAATTTTAAACAAGATTGAAAATTCATGCGGTTCGCATGGATTATTCTAATACTTCCCAACTGTACGCACTCGTTGCATCGTTTAACTTTCAATGTACTTTGCCTACGTGGTCACACTACGAACAAACAGCAGGACAGAAATACAGACAAATAAATTCAATTCATTATTACTTTTAAACATAGTTGAAACAGTGCTCTAAGTGCTTAATACAACGGAAATACAATTCCAGCGATTTCTAGTTGTAGCCCTTAATGTATCTGAACTAATGTAGCCCTGTAAATCTGAATGCTAAACATACCATATTCTATAGAATATATTTTAGTTATCATATGAATAATAAATGTCAGTTCATTGTGATTTGTGCAGTATAAAGTATTTGCATATGATTTATAAAAATGTCTCTCATAAAACGCAATGCATTGGCATTTTGTTGAGTGTCCCTGTACACAAACAAGTTATTCTATTTATACAATTTTAAATAGAAAACATGTGTAGTGATCTTGGATAGCATGTATTATTTTGAAGACATTCTGGAAATATTTACGGGCACTAGAAGCAGAGAGATGGGCAAATAATCAAACAGTCCAAAAAAAATTTAACTCTATAATAAAGAAAATTAACAGAATATTTCCCTGCCATTATCATGAAACCTCTGAGGGACACCGAAGCGGGAGAAGCCATCCCCTCCGTAGAGGATAAAAATAGTGATGAGTGTCTCCGGACCACCTTTAGGGGTGAATACCAGACCGTCACCTATTGCGTATAATGTAGCAGTAGTGCGACGTAAAACCTACTCAACCTCAACCCTGTCATTGTCCAATATGAATCAATTTGTAAAAAATTAATTACCCAGGTCAAACTATATAAAACGTATAGATATAATGATGTAACTTAATAAACGTAACCTTGTGTATATTACCGAATAGTTTTCAGTCGAGTCCTCTAAATCTGCTTTATTAAATAATTACTTTACTTTTATTTATTTATTTTTATTATTATTAACAAGGCACTATATATCGCTCTTCTTCGTTATTCTGATTTTGGTTGTAATCAATGGATGTGCTTAAGCAAAATTCCCTCGCATTTTTCGCTTTAGGTCAATTGATACTGCTATATGACAAGGATATACAATTGGATTCAAATTATTTTGGAAACTTTTAGCTGTTTTAAGATTAAAAATCTTTCAATGTTTGAAACATTTCAGAGTACATCTCCTTATATTATTAAAATCTGTGCGCATCTGTCTGTCTGTCTGTCTTTCTGTCTGTCTGTCTGTCTGTCTTTCTGTCTGTCTTTCTGTCTGTCTGTCTGTCTTTCTGTCTGTCTGTCTGTCTGTCTTTCTGTCTGTCTGTCTGTCTGTCTGTCTGTCTGTCTGTGAGAAATGCCTTGTGACCGCTAAAGCTCCGTCGCTAATGTTCGCATCTCCTCGAAACCGGTGTCGACAGACGCAGAATTTCTTCATCTCGACATCGCGATAATTCGCTAAGCGATGCGACCCTAATTAGCGGAGATATTAATTAAAACGTCCACCCTTGTCTACCGAAAAATGACCCAGAATTCATGATTAAATGCTTAAAAAGCGACATTTTTACGGAAAAAGTGGAAAATAAATTAGAAATATCAGTCGTATCGTTACAAATAAGGTATCAAATGAAAGATCCGATTTTTCTGAATCCGACGGTTTAAACAGCTTATCGATAGGGCATAAGAGATTTTTTTTAATTAACTAAAGTATGAAAAAAAAAGGTGGCAACAAATCACAAGAGTTTTATTAATTTCGCAATAGACGTATTTCGGTTACCATGGCGCCGGGCGAAAGAATAAATAGATTTTACTTCGTGCTTTACTGATTTTGTACTGGAAATAAAAATTGCAAATTTCAAAATGCTTCAATTTTATTCAAAATTATTTCAAACTTGCTACACACTTTTAACATCACAAGACGAAGTAGCAGTTCAAATTTCACCGGGTTTCCAAAATAAATAAAAAATGTACAATTTAATTGCAAATTAAATTTTATTCTCATACGCGTATTTCAAATTCTAACTATGATTAAATTATTTTTAATACATCATTCGAAAGATATTTTAAAGTACTTTTATATTATCGAAAGTGGGATTCAAGATTTCGCTTCATTTACACGTTTTGAGGTCTCCTGAATCGGTTTTCTTTTGTATCTCAGCTACTAATTAAAATAACTTCATGAGTAATACATCATTAGATAGCTTTGTTGATTTGGAATCGAATAGTAGATTACAGAAATTTGTACCGCCAGATGGCGCTGTAATATTTTCAAATTTCAATATGTCAATTTCTAATTATGATTAAATTATTTTTAATACATCATTCGAAAGATATTTTAAAGTTTTTTTTATATTATCGAAAGTTTTCACCAGATTTACACGTTTTGAGGTGTTCTGATTAGGTTTTTTTTTTGCATCTCAGCTAATTCAGTTAGACCGTTCAAAATTGGTATATGTACGTTAATTAGGAAGGGCTGAAAGGGTGGGGAAGATATAGGCGTGTACCGCGCGCACGGGACAGCGCTGCCGAAGGCAGTGGGGACACGGTGTGAGTTTTTACCCGATCAGAAATGATTTTTTTAGGAGGCACGAAGGATCAGGGAAGGAATACGCGCGCAGCGCGTGTATTCCTTAACTTGAGCGCGCGCAGCGCGTACGGGACTGCGCTGCCGTAGGCAGTGAGGACCCGGTCCGACTTTGTACCCGATGAGAAATGATTTTTTTAATTTTCTTTTCTTAAGAATAAAAATTTGATTTGAGAAGGAATATGTGCGCGCAGTGCACGTATACTCTCACACGTGCGCGCACAGCGCGCATGGGTCTGCGCTGCCGAAGGCAGTGGGGACCCGGTGTGAGTTTTTACCCGATCAGAATTTTTTTTTTTTGAGGGGGGGGGGGGGGCACGAAGGGTCAGGGAAGGAATACGCGCGCGCAGCGCGCACGGGGCAGCGCTGGCGAAGGCAGTGGGGACCCGGGCGGACTTTTTACCCAATCAGAAATGATTTTTTTTTTTTTTTTTTTTTTTTCTTTTCTTGACACTAAAAGTTACTGTTAGTGATTCATTAATTTTAGTGATTCATTTGAAAATACAGACCCGCTAGCGGGCGAAGCTCGCTAGTAATATATTAAATCCTGTTTTTTATCAAATTATTATATTTATACTTAAATTAATAACGTATTTCAATTAATACTCTTTGGATTTTTCTCTCTGAGAAACTCTTCTTCAAAAGAAAAAGAGAGAGAGAGAGAGAAAGTCTGTAAGGAAATTTAATGTTTTTTGAGTGAAATTTATGTGGGATAAATTATTTTTTTAAATAAATTTTCAGAATATCCCAAGTTTTCTAATATTAAAGTATCTGAAATATCTTCATCTCACAAAAATCTGACTATATAATAAGTTTATCGAAAAGATGTTATCCATCCCGGCACTCAAAATACATTAACTCCCTCATCTGTTATCTCTCCCATTTTTTTTTTACTTTTTTTTTTTTTAAACATTTCGCATCAACATAAAAAGATCATCTGCAAATTACCAAAAAGCTTTGAAACATCTTAATGCACAGAAGAACAATCAAGGATGCCATTTTCATTTACAGAATTTATCTCGAAAATCAGAATCGTCTGCGTATATTTATCGCAGCCGTGATTAGGCACAATTTTTCGCACGTGTCTCTTTTTAACTTCGTGTGCCATCTGCGCATTATATCTCGAAGTTCTATGCCCGTACTACTCGAAATCATACGCATCTGTTGGTGCTTTTTGTGGTACTTAACCCAACAAGTTCACGCGCCCCCATGCTCTGTGCTTTTTAAAGCCGCCCTCTGATCACGGGGAGTTTCTCTAATAGGTACTTTTTGCCCTCCCCGTGAACACTTTCCATTGATGTTAGATGCATGCTACGGCTACGTAAGCTATGATTCCTGATAACTAGGCTTTTTGCACTTATCAGTGAATTTTTACAAGCTTTTTTCAATTCATTTTTTCCCCCTTCTCTATCTCTATCGCTCAAACTCTGACAATTCACTTTTATTTTCAACTATTTATAATATTACATTTCATTATTTTTCTGAGGTTAAACTATATTTTTACTAATAATATAATACTGACTGCTTCTGAACCAGCTAATAAAATTGGTACTTTCATTGGAATCGAATGGGAGTCGTTTAAGTTGATATAACAGCGAATCTTTATTAAATATAATTAGCAAAAAAAATAAAAAAATACTTGCACATCTAAGAATTTGAGGTTTGTCATTAAATTTATACAGAAATAATTTTAGAAAATAACTTACTGAAATGCAAAATATAATTAAAAAAAAAAAAAAAAAAAAAAAAAAAAAAAACATTTGAAATATGGTCAATTGATCAAACATAATTCCCCAACAGTTTAAATTTTGTGCAAAAAAAAAAAAAAAAAAAGCACTAGATAGGTGCACCGGAAAGTTTTGTCGTTATAAGTTGAAAATCTGACGCCAGAAATTTTTTTCTGGACGACATTTATGCAGCTTTGGTAAAATATGAGTATTAAAGAAAAAAAAAAAAAATCCGGTGTCATTTTATTAATTTAAAACGACAGGAATTTCCGTACACCTATTACAGTAGAGCGCCGATTATCCGAACGCCAATTAACCAGAAGGTCCAATTAACCGGATGGATCAAGGAGCATTTCTTTTTCTTTCCCGGTCTTGTCCCCCCCCCCTAAAAAAATAAAATAAAATCCCACGAAAATCAGTTTTCGCGACTGAAGACGTTTCTGAAGGCGGTCGAAATCGCTCCTTTTGACCCCCGCCCCTCCACTTCGCTTTCTTCTGTTTTTTCTGTTTTAGTAAGGGGGGGAGAGTGGAAAGGGCTGAATGAAAGGATTACGATTTTTCTTTTTCCAAGAATTAGAGAGGGTAGAAATGCGTTTCCTGATTCATTTTCTTTTGACTGGATTCTTCACTGATTTCACTTTTTACTATCACAATAAATTGTTTTTTAAGTATGCAATACTATAATACTATGCAATACTATAATATAATTCCTATGTCAGTTTTGTGTAAAAATTTGTACCATTTTTATAGAAAATAAAATTTTAAAAAGTTAAAAAATTAACTTCTAAACACGCCATTTGTAATATGATAAATAGAGCTACTACAATTGCCAGTCCTAAGCCTGAAAAAAGTGTGAATGGAAGTTACCTAAAAAACATTGACTTGGCCTTTTTATAAGTTGTCCAATATCCGGATTTTTCGTTAACGGGATCGGCCTCGGTTCCAACCTATCCAGATAATCGGCGCTCTACTATGTATTTGCAATTAAAAGAAAAAATGATTTTGCGACCGATTTTTGCTGATTTTGAAAATTATGCAAATTTTTTTACTTATCTTCAAACGTTAAAAGAAACCAATCCTTCCGGATTATTTGGAAGGGTAGGTTGATTTCTTTTTTCTTATCAAGTAGCCGTCATTCTGTTTCAAAATGGAGGCTACAAATTATTAATGGACTTGGTAGAAATATTGATGTAGACTATGCACATATGGAGTTTTAAGCAAATCGGTTCATAAATACCTCTTTATGTGAATTTAAATTTTTCAAGTGGCCGACGCTTGGAAACAAAATGGTGGGTTAAGTTGACAAATATATCAAATGCATTTGTGAGATAAGTCTACTGTACACATATAGTTCGAATTAATTCAAAATCTCAAATTCATCGTGTTGAAAAATTAAATGGCTACCACTTGGATCAAAATGGCAGAAAGTTTCTCATCTAAGACATCGTTGCAAGTTTATTATTTTATTTTATTTTATTTTTTATTATTTTATTTATTTATTTATTTATTTTTTGTAGAAATTCTTTCAAAGAGGCTTAGTAAGTTGATAAAATGTTAGTTTTCTGCATTTGTTTTAGCATTAAAATAGCCTAATTTTCACTCACAAACGCATTAAAAATATCCAGTTCAGCAGGTAATGGATTTGGTGCCAAATTTGGCGACTTTTCCCCCATGGCGACTTTTTGGGGGACTTTTGGCGAGAAAATACTTATTATCGATATACCAAAGATAGACGCAATAACGTGATTGGTTCACGAATTACGTGAAATTTCTGGATTTTTTGTTGTTTGAATGATAAATCCATTTTTCAACTTTGATTTGAATGGATTAAGTATTTCAAAAATTACCGTGATAAAAAATTTTCAAGTGGCCGCCACTTGGAAACAATAGAGTGGAACAAGTTTCCCAGCAAACACATCCAAGATATTTGAAGCAAAGGTTCACTGTCCAAGTGTGGTTCAAATCAGTGCCGTGTTTCAAAAGTTATTATTATGGCAAATTTTCAAGTGGCAGTCTAAGTGGCTGCGACTTGGAAACAACATGGCGAAACAACTTGCCCAGCGAAATCATCCAATATATTTGTATGATAAGTTCACAGGCCCTGACTAACGCCAGGGCATACGGGGCAACTGCCCTGGGCCCCCCTTCTGGAAGAGCCCCCCTACAGGCGTATGCAGAAATTCTGAAACCTAAAGACCTCTTATGTCACTGCAAGGGGGCCCTAGAATAGGCTTGCACCGGCGCTCCAGGTAGTCTAAGTCGGGCCCTGTAAGTTCATTGTCCAGTTCTAGTTTAAATCAATATTTCAAAAATTGTCGTCATAAGAAATTTTCTGATGGCACCACTTGGAAAAAAAGCGGAGTCAGATGCCTAAACTTATCTGAGATATTTGAATGATAAATTCACTATCCAAATTTGATGATAATTGATTCAGTATTACTAAAGTTACCATAATGATAAAGTTTCAAGTAGCCACCACTTGGAAATAAAATTGCGGATCAAGTCACCAAGTAAACTTATCTTAGATATTTGAACCATAAGTACACTATCCAACTTTTATTTGAATTAGTTTAGTATTTTAAAAGTTATCGTGATGGCATATTTTCAAGTGGCAGTGTGATTTCAAGAGGCTGCAACTTAGAAACAAGATTTCGGGACAAGTTGCCCAGAGAACACGTTCAAGATAATTAAATGATAATATTACTGTCCAAATTTGGTTAAATTTGGAGCACTATTTCAGAAGTTATCGTGATTTTAAATTTTCAAGTGGGAGCCTGATTTCAAGTGGCCCGCTTAGTATATCCGGTACTTTCCAAAAAATGCCGGTTAAAGTTCATTAATAAACTTGGTTGAGACCCTTATATGGTCTATGTATACATCAAAATTCAAACAAATTCGGAATGCGCTTTTTACAATGTGAATTTGAAATTTTCAAGTGTTTCCACTTGAAAACAAAATGGCGGAGCAACATGATTGGCAAACTCATCCAAATTATTTATAAGTTCACTATCCAAATTTAGTACGATTTGGAGTATTATTTCGGAAGTTCTCGTGATTTTAAATTTTCAAGTGGTAGCCTGATTTCAAGTGGACTTAACTTAACTTAGCATAAGATATACGCCACTTTGTTAAATATGGCGGATAAATTGCATTAATAAACTTGATTGAGACACTAAGATGGTTTATGTATACTTCAAAATTCAAAGAAATTTGGAACACACTACAATGTAAATTTGAATGTACTTGTAAGAAAGCACGATCCGCATTCGTTGTTCAAATGTAAATTTGAAATTTTCAAGTGGTCTCCACTTGAAAACCAAATGGCGCAGCAACTTGGTTAACAAACTCATCTAAGATATTTATAAGATAAGTTAAGACACTGTTCAAATTTGGTTCCATTTGGAATATTATTTCGGAAGTTATCGTGGTTTTAAATTTTCAAGTGGTTCCGCTTAACTTAAGATATCCACCACTTTATTAAAAATGGCGTATAAAGTTCATTACTAAAGTTATTTGAGACACTTGTATAATATATGTATACATCAAAATTAAAAAAAATTCGGAATACGCTTTTTATAATTTGATTTTGAAATTTTCAAGTGATCTCCACTTGAAAACAAAATGACGGAGCAACTTGGTTAACAAATTCATCTAAGTTATTTATAAGATAAGTTAAGACACTGTCCAAATTTGGTTCGATTTGGAGTATTATTTCAGAAGTTATCGTGATTTCAAATTTTCAAGTGATAGCCTGATTTCAAGTGGCTTTGCTTAACTTAAGATATACGCCACTTTGTTAAATATGGCGGATAAAGTTCATTAATAAACTTGATTGAGACACTTATATGGTCTATGTATACATCAAAATTCAAACAAATTCGGAATACGCTTTTTACAATTTGAATTTGAAATTTTCAAGTGGTCTCCACTTGAAAACAAAATGGCGAAGCAACTTGGTTAATAAACTCATCTAAGATATTTATAAGATAAGTTAAGACACTGTCCAAATTTGGTTCAAATTGGAGTATTATTTCGGAAGTTATAGTGATTTTAAATTTTCAAGTGAAGCCTGATTTCAAGTGGTCCCGCTTAACTTAAAATATCTGCCACTTTATTAAAAATGGCGGATAAACTTCATTAATAAACTTCATTGAGACACTTATGTGGCCTGTATTTATATCAAAATTCAAGCAAATGTTGCTTTAAATATGCTTTTTACAATGTCGATTTGAAATTTTCAAGTGGCTGCCACTTGAAAATAAAAAATCGGAGCGACTTGGTTAACGAACTCATCCAAGATATTTATAAGATCAGTTCACTGTCCAAATTTGGTTCGATTTGGAGAATTATTTCAGGCGTTATCATGATGACAAAATTTTCATTATAGATAGATAGTAGATAGATAAACGAAGTGATTGCAATAGGTCGATTTCTAAAGAAATCAACCTAAAAGAACAGTCAATGATAAAATAATTGTTTCTAGTTAGTTTGCGTTAAATTTGAAATACAGTTGCGGAAAAGTGCGAAATTTCAAAATCTGCAGTCCGCAGCAAAATTATTCGAGCGCTAGCAGTAATTCATATTTTAAAAAAAGATACACTTAATACTGTTTTGCTAAATAAATCCTTATCGAATCATGTTCTTAAATTGACTAAGAACATGACTTGACAAGGATTTGTTTAATAAAACAATATTAAGTGTACTTTTTTATACAGAAATTATTCCTAGCGCTTGAATAATTTTGCTGCCGACCGTAAGCTCTAGCATTCTTCGTGTAATGTAGACTATAAGGTTTATGAACTCGTGAAGCCAGTCTATATTAGGATATTAAAGATATTGTAAAAAAAATCGGGAATGACTCCTCCACTCGACTTTCCAAACATTGTGTGTAATTAATGATTTTGTAGATAAAGTAAAGTAAGAGGAGTTTTTAATAAACAAAAGAGAGAAAATTATAATAGAGTGTTTGATTATTTTTCTCCAAATAGTACACGATGTTTAATTTAACGCTAATGAACTTTTAGACCATAGATCATAATGATAAAGAATTTTTCGTGGTGTCCCTGTAAAAACCTACAAGTGCTCGATTCACCAAAATGCTTATAGTTACTGTAATAGTAACTTACAATATTCATATAAATTTTCAGCTCAATTGAATAAGGCATTTAGACGCTACCGCACTTTTAAAAATTTCGACCCATAAGCCATAATGATAAAGAATTTTTCTTTGTGTCCCTGTAAAAAAACTGTAAGTGCTAAATTCACCAAAATCTATACAGTTCGTACACTGAAATCTCAAATAATTACTTACAGCATTTTATTAATGAGTAAATTAAATTAAAAACAAAATAAGAAAACAAAATACAAGAATTGAAATGACTAAATAAAATTCATAAACAGAAAAGTTGTCAAAAAGAAAACTTTTAGATTTTGTAGAGTTTAAAAAAATTCTTTCAAATTTAGTATAGGAGTTTAAATACACGTGGAGAGGAAAAGAGCTCCCAAGAAGAATTCCTAAAAGACTGAAACTTACAACGACGATTATCCAGATTTACATTTCTAAATATTGTTAGTTTTTCTGATATTAATATGCTTATACCTTTCCATACTTATATATATATTTTTTTTTTTTAATGTGTGTGTGTGTGTTATGTGTTTTTATCGAATTGTTTATTTCTTCATTTATACTTACTTATTTATTATTTATTTATTTATTTTTCAAATTTAATTCAAGAGAACATTATTTTCTTCCAAGCAGCCTATATAAAGTTTAAGGCTATTCCATTTACGATAGTATTCCATATATTTGACTTCATAAATAAGCATTTCCGCTCTTACCTTTAACAAAAGTTGACACACGCTGGGAAAGTTTCGTGCTGTGATATGTCATACAAGCTGGTAGAAAACACTTTTTAAAATCCATTGGAAATAACTTCTATGGGATTCCCTACACAGGTTCTCTTTACGATTATTCAAAAGTAAAGACAGACGGGGGCAAGAGAAAGGAAGGGAAAATAACAAAACTTAAATTTTATGGTTTGTCTCTTTCTCGCAGCATCGTGTCATCATGCTGAGCTTTTAAAAAAGTCAAGGATGTGTCACTAATTTGATAATTTCAAGAGGGTATAATAAATAATGGGATTCGTGGAACTATTGTTATATTATTGTATGATATCTGCACAACGTACAATCGCTGACAATTTCATTATAAAACGTTCCTATTTGTTATGGAAAAAGAAAATATTTCCACCTTGATCAATCGTTGAATTTTTTTATCAGACATGCATCACATATATTTTGTCCATCAATTGACTATTCTTTATACAGAGTCCAATCAAGCCTATATGAGGCCCATGTCCTGAAGCAGTTTAGTGACCTCCGCGTACCCCACCTGCAAACTTTCAAAAAATGAAAAAAAATGCAAAATTACATATATATAGTCATTTTGCAATGGAAAAATATTGCCATGAATATATATATTGTTTCGTTAATTTTGGTATAATTAATTTGGTATCGTTAATTAATTTTGGTATCGTTAATTTTGGTAAAGCAGTACCTGCTAAAATCATAATGAGAAATTGCATATGTAAATATAATCTTGTCATCGTATATGAAATTTTGTGGCCTAAAAATTCTGGTACCCAGATCCTAAAATCTACTGGACCATGTGTTAAACTGACCCTGTCTTTGTGGAGTTCTGTAAAAGGCAATGTATCTACGAACTACATGATATTTGAATTACATTGCAAGATTTTTTGGAGAGAGATCCTTCAAAAATTGATACTTTAATATTAAAAAGAAAAAAAAAATTAAAGAAAGAAAGTACTTATGTATATTTTTTCTCCTAATGCCTAACACTTTTATATCACCTGAGAAAAAAATAAATGAAAAGAGAGAATGAAATATCTTTATATATATATTTCTTTTGTGCGTGTGTATGTCACTGAACTCCTCCTAAACGGCTGGACTGAGTTTAATGAAATTTTTTGTGTGTCTTCAGGTGGATTCGAGAATGGTTTAGATTTACAAATGAAAGTTGTAACTTAATTAGTTCTTTCTTAATTAATTTTTAACCAACTCTTTCAACAACTTTTCCACCTAGATGGCGTGAGTTGTCGTGAACACGATGTCAGAATTTATTTAATGTTGAAATGAATAATATTATAGTTTTAAAAAATTAAAGAACACGCTTTTATAGAAATGTGAACTAAAAAGCACTAAATATCTATCTTAGTAATAAAATTCAGGGTAAGAGAAAATCGTGTGAGTGACACACCGTAATATTTACATACATTTAAATCTTTAATTAAAATAACTTAGAATTAACAAAAACAGAATTAAAAAATCGCCCCTAACGGGGATCGAACGCTGGACCTGTAGATTCGTAGCGCAGAGCCTTACCTCGACGCCGCATCGCTCACGTAAGGAAAGTATTTTTTTTACAATATAAATTTTTTGTTTGCTCCCAGAGAAGTTACAAACAAACATACATACATACATATATACAGGTGAAGCTAATAAAAGCGTGTTAAAAATGAATTTTTAACCGTATCTTACGAAGTGTTTAAAATATTTTTTCAAAATTAATATTTTTAGAATCGAAACCGTATCTTACGAAGTGTTTAAAATATTTTTTTTCAAAGTTAATATTTTAGAATCGTAAACACGATGTCAGAATTTATTTAATGTTGAAATGAAAAATGAATTTTTAACCGTAAGTGTTTAAAATACTTTTCAACGTTAATATTGTTAAAATGTTAAAATTAGTTAAAATGGTATATTCTTTTAAAATATTCGTCAATATCCGACGGAGTTATTTTATGTTAAAATGAAAAATGAATTTTTAGGCCATTATTATTTGTGCAGATGGAAAATGTACTAAAAGTTTTCCGAAAAATTTCACGATCACAAATGTTGACGGATATCCAATATATCGTCGAAGAATTCCCGATAATGGCGGACAATCTTATCATCTATGGCGGTCATCTATGTCAACAACACAGATATTGACATTGATAACCGATGGGTGGTCCCATATTCGCCTCTGCTGAGCAAAACATTCAATGCTCATATTAATGTTCAGTTCTTCAGTTCAGTGAAGAGCATCAAATACATTTGCAAGTATGTGAATAAAGGCAGTGATATGGCTGTATTTCTAGTTGAAAATACCAATGTGAATGCTCCTCTGGTGAATTAAAACGATGAAATAACACTTTACCAAACTGGCCGGTACGTGAGCTCCAATGAAGCTGTTTGGCGTATCTTTGGTTTCCCAATTCATGAACGGGATCCAGCAGTTCTTCATTTAGCCGTCGATCTTGAAAATGGCCAGCGCGTATATTTCACGAGCGAGACAGTGAATGATCGTGCTATAAATCCACCAAAAACTACACTCACCGAATTTTTTGAATTGTGTAATCGTGCGGATGCTTTTGGTGCTTTTGCACGGACATTACTCTATTCAGAAGTACCACGCTATTTCACATGGGCTCCAACAAAAAAATGGATGCCCCGCAAGCAAGGCACGCCGATTGATGCATGTCCCGGTTTATTCAAATCAAACACCTTGGAACGAGTATTTACGGTCAATCCAAGGCAGACTGAGTGCTTTTATCTTCGACTGTTATTGGTTAATGTCATCGGCCCTTTGTCATTTCAAGATTTACGTAAAGTGAATGGACAACAGTATCCAACGTATAAAGATGCATGCCTTGCACTCGGCTTGCTGGAAGACGACAACCAGTGGGAGTGTATGCTTGCTGAAGTAGGACTGAACTGTACAGCAAAACAAATTCGTCTACTATTCGCTATAGTGTTGACTACATGTTTCTCGGCCAAAGCAGAGACATTATGGGATAATCCCAAAGATTCAATGACTAATGATATATTGCATCAACATCGTTCACGGTGCAACGATCTAACGATAGTATTCAGTGACGCTATGTACAATGAAGCATTGATTGCTATTGAAGATCTTTGCATTATCATTGCCAACTTACCACTCAGTCATTTCGGTATGCATTCAACAAATCGAAATGCATCTGATTTAATAAGCACTGAATTGAATCGTGAACTACAATACAATACTGTAGAAATGACAGCGATTGTTGCTCGCAATGTCCCACTAATGAATGAAGAACAAAGAACCATTTACGACCGCATCATGCTCGCAGTTTTGGCAGGCCAAGGTGGGTTCTTTTTTTTTTGGGGTGCACCAGGTGGAACTGGCAAAACATTCCTTATTTCGCTAATTCTCGCCGAAATACGATCAAATAATGGCATCGCATTGGCTGTTGCATCATCTGGCATTGCGGCAACTTTATTGGATGGATGCAGAACAGCTCATTCATTATTTAAACTGCCACTAAATATTCAAAATAACCCAGACGCAGTGTGCAACATAAAAAAACAATTGTCCATGGCCACAGTGCTGAAATAGTGTAAAATTCTTATCTGGGATGAATGCACTATGGAACACAAACATTCGATTGAGGCGTCGAACAGGACATTGAAAGATATAACAAACAACGACAAACTATTTGGCGGCACTTTGTTACTCTTTTCAGGTGATTTCAGACAAGCATTTCCCGTTATTCCGTGTTCAACATACGCTGATGAGATCAACGCGTGCTTAAAATCATCGTCATTGTGGCTTAATGTGGAAAAAGTACAACTGAAAGTAAATTTGTGCGTTCAAAAGCTTCAAGATCCATCCGCTGAATTATTCTCAAAACAATTGTTAGATATCGGCGATGGAAAAGTTACTACAGATGAAACTGGATGCATAAAATTACCGACCGATTTCTGCACAATCATTGATTCTCAAGATGCTCTTATTGACCAGATATTTCCCGATGTACACAGACGATACACAAATCATGAGTGGCTGGCAGAAAGAGCAATTTTAGCAGCAAAAAATGTGGACGTCAACGAATTGAATCTCAAGATACAACATTTGTTACCAGGAGACTTGGTGTCATACAAATCTAATGATACAGTTTGCGATGCCACTGCGATTATCCAACAAAGTTTTTAAACTCATTGGATTTACCAGGCATGCCACCGCATATTTTACAACTGAAGGTTGGATCTCCGGTTATTTTGCTTCGTAATTTGAACCCACCACGGTTGTGCAACGGCACGCGATTAGTCATAAAAAAATTAATGAAAAATGTTATCGAAGCCATCATTTTAAATGACAAATTCCGAGGTGAAAATATATTACTACTGCGAATTCCTATTATACCCACAGATGTGCCAATTCAATTTAAACGCCCTCAATTTCCAATTAGATTGGCATTTGCAATGACTATCAATAAGTCTCAGGGCCAAACGATGTCTGTCTGTGGCTTAGATTTGAGCACATCATGTTTTTCACACGGACAATTATACGTGGCTCTCGAGTGGGCAAACCATCCAGTTTGTTTGTATTGGCGAAAGATGGGATAACAAAAAATATTGTACACTCTGTTGCATTAAGGGAATGATATTGTTTTTTAGTAATATTGTTATAAGTAGCGATATGTATATGATTTTAAAGAATCAATTTTAATAAATTAAAAAAATAAATGATTGGTGTTTTGTTATTTTTATATTCTTTCACCGTTCACAGCGCTCCATACATCTTCCACTTATATACCGCATCCTAACACACTTACAATAAGTTAGTTATTTTTTTCTAGCAAAATATTCTCTAGAAATAATTTATATGACAAAACAACGTTTGTCGGGTCAGCTAGTATATATATATATATATATATATGTCTGTGTGTGTGTGCTCGCGCGCGCATGTGTGTTTGTGTATTATAAATAAAAATTCACAGAAAATTACCAAAATATGAACAGATGGAAAAGGAATATATATATATATATATATATATATATATATATATATATATATATATATATCACCTAATAATATAAAAACTATTTGTTTCTTATCATATAGTTTTGCAGAGGTTTGAGTGAAAGTAAAACTTGTTTAACACGCTCACCAGTCTAAAGTCGTGGTGACCTCTGCTTATATATATACATTTGATATAAGAAATCAATAGATATATTTAATACTAGCTGTTACCCGCGACTTCGTTCACGTAGAAATTTTGATGTGTATGTGTGGGAACTGACGGTTTGATCATAATATGTAATGTAATGAAACCTTATCATTGTGGTGCTGTGCAAAATAGAGTCTGATAAAGTATACTCAAAAAAATTTGTAACTCATTGAAAGATCTACGGGAAAAATATACAATTTATTTTTATTTTAATAATGATCTGTATACAACATTAAATGACTTATTATTTTCCGTCAACACATGCAAGTTCTGGGCAATTGAAACACGTGAACAACCAACATATAATTGACCGTGTGAGAAGCATGGAGTTCCTAAATGAATGCCTGCCACTTTTAAGGTTTGCCCCTGGGATTTGTTGATCGTCATTGTAAAAGCCAATTTCAATGGAAATTGCAATCTCTTGAAATGAAATGGCAAGTTGTTGGGAATAATAGGTATGCGGGGAATCAAAACGCTGTCTCCTTTAGCAGTTCCTGTAATAATGGTACATTTTATAATATTAATACCCAGCTCTGTGATACAACTCGTCTCTTGACTTCTAGCTACTTTCATAGCCCGAGCTTTATTATTTCTGTTGGAAAGATTAGATTTGCATTTCCCGGGCATTTCGAAAAACTATCAAATAATAATAATAATAATAAAACCCTTAAAAGGGAATTAAAAACAAAGTACTACTATGAAATAATAACAAATCAAAAGAATTAAAACTACTAACAAATAAAAAGTAAATTATAATTCAAAAAAGTAAGAAAACGCACGTTAAATGACAAAGTGAAATAAAAAGTTAAAAATGAGAATAGTAATTAACCAAAAATATTGAACGTGTGATGCTTTCTACTTATCTATATAGGGCAGTTCCTTGTTTGTAAACAAACATCTCAACTTTTATGAGTGGTTGGCAAAAAGGCTTGGGAAAAGCATAGCGATGGAGGAACACCAATATAGTAAATTGCGCGGGAAAGTCGAGCGCGCTTTTTTGCCAACCACCAGACATCACGAGGAAATGCTCTATTACGATATACATGGGGATAAAAAATAATATTTATAAATGGACAATATTTACACACGTGGAATAAGCTCAATAATTTAATAAGAAAAAATGACGACATTTGTCTGGTAAGAGTATTTTATATACATCATGCTTAGTTAATAGTAGTTCGTATATAGAAAAATAAATAAATTAATTAATGTGTAAACTTGATCATGGTACAGCCTTAAAGCCCTTGGCGACTTTTGAATTTTTGTTGCCGTTTTAGACCAAATTAGAATTTATGCGATTATTGTTCCTATACGCAAGAGAAGTGTGACGTCACTGACCGTCCGTGGATGCAAGAAATTGATTTCCTATGTTAATCGCCCATTGGATTTTTTGTAAAAAATTATTAAAAATCGAGGAAAATTATTTCCCGATTTTAATCCCCATATTTGGGTATATATATATATATATATATGCAATTAGTTATCATGTGCATGTGTTAGATTGAGTTATTTTGCTGTCAAATTGACAACATTTTAATTTTAAATTTCAAAACTCTGTCGTTCTTGGCGCTTATTGTATTTGGTGATCAAACACGTAATACGAAAATATACACGCCAGATGCATATTTTCGTAATATGCATAGTACGAAATATTGTTTCATATTATCCATTACTATCTTAATATAAGTTGTTAAAATAACTATGATTTTTGAAAGGAATTAAAATATGTTTGCCAGATAATTTGGCGATATATTTTTTTTTTTTTTTTTTTTTTTCTGCAAAGGATGACCGATATCAAATCTATTCCGCTGCAACATATTAGTATCTTTATCAGACACTTTATTTAGACATTTGAAAACAAATTTGACATCAAATTATGATAGAATATTTATCACTTTCCTTTTAATTAGTATATTAGTTGGATATTAATTGTGCAAATATCATCCTTTGAAATGAAATGTTTGTGTTTTCAATCGAATATGGAAGTTTGCCATTTTTTTTTCTAGAGTTTTGAAATTAAAAATTCAAATTTTGTCAATTTTACAACAAAAATAACTTAATCTAACGCATAGCCATGATAACAATACATATCTATACCTAAATATGGGGATTAAAATCGAGAAATAATTTTCCTCGATTTTTAATAATTTTTTACAAAAAATCCAATGGGCGTTTAACATAGGAAATATTTTTCTTGCATCCACGAACGGCCAGTGACGTCATCACTTCGCTTGCGTATTTCTTTCTATCTTTTCCTTGGCGAAAAATGTCCGATCTACTTCAGCATCAAAATTAAAAAAATTGTCCAGAATTATCAATAACAAAATACCTTTAATATAATGATGAATTAGCTTTTATGCCAAGCGTGTTCATCCGCCGTACTCAAAAAAAAAAAAAAAAAATCTGAAGTTGAGGTATATAAAAAAATGCTATGAAATAAAATTCAGAAGAAATATCTTAGATTTGTAATATTACTATTTTATTTTAAAATTATAAAGTGTCATTTTCTCATCGACCAATTTAACATTTAGTAATTTTTTATTTTTCGCGTGAAAGCATATTTCATTTTATGTTGAAAAATAAATAAATAAAAATACCTCGTAAACTTTTTTGGCAACAATTAAAAATTTAAATGGCTTTTATTAAGTCAATTACCGGTTTATTATTTTCAAAATTACCGTTTTTTTTTTTTTTTTTTTTTTTAAATCTAATCAAATTTTCGGTATAAATAGTAGCCTATGTTCTATTCCAGACTATTCTACATCTCTGTACCAAATTTCATCCAGAACCGTTTAGCCGTTGTGGCGTGATTGAGTAACAAACATCCATCCATCCAAACTTTCGCATTTATATATTAGTATAGATAAGAACTGAAAAATATGTGAAACAAGGGCAATAGAGCATTTCCTCGTGACGTTTGGTGGTTGGCAAAAAAGCGCGCTCGACTTTCCCGCGCCCCGCCCACCATTGATACTATATTGGTGATCCGCCATCGCTATGCTTTTCCCAAGCCTTTTTGCCAACCACTCATAAAAGTTGAGATGTTTGTTTACAAACAAGGAGCTGCCCTATATCCAAAGAAATGAAACTGAAATAACAATAAGAAGGAGCGGCTTAAGACGGGTGGAGGGGGTTACACAAGTTTTATGGGCGCCTAACTTTCCCCAAAAATCTATGCAAGACCACATGACTAAAAAAAAAAAAAAAAAAAAAAATTCAAGATGAAAATTTTTATATTATCAGGCGAAAAAAAAATATTATTTTATGATTATTGTTATTTATAATTATTGATATTTATAATTCAGTTTTATTTAAACTAAACCAAACATTTATATTATATTTTAAAATTAGTTGGCAAAGGTGGACTCTGCTCAGTTCCCCATCATATCTATATTCACATAAATTTCTAGTGCAGGACATATTATATTCATGTTAAGAGAAATGAATTTGATCAAACGCTTGACACAGTGATAGAATGACATCCCCGCCCAATAGGCTACCCACAATTCAGTTCGATCCATTTACCTTATTCTAATCTATTAACTTATTTTACTGGGGTCAATTTCGTAGTTTAGTTTTCATGCTACTATTTCCAATGCAACAATCCTCAAAATGCATATTTATATGGAAAATTTTCAATTTTGTTATGTTTATAAAATCTTAAATAACGAATAACTTACGAAATTTTCCTATTAGAATATTTGTAATCAGTCATTTTCATACATCTATCATTAATGTTATTTTGAAGTTGTCTGATATATTTATGATCCTGAAAATGGCCGTTTATGCGCAATTTTGTATTCTTCTGCCATTTTAAGAGGATCGTAAATTCCAAATAACTTACGAATTTCTTAAATTAGAAAATTCGTTCTCTATGGTATTCATGTCAGTATCCTAAATAATATTTCAAAAGTGGTCTGACACCTTTACGATAAAAACATCCCTCAAGTTTTACGCTTATGTGAAATTGTGCCCTATTCTGCCATGTTAAGAAATTCGTAAATTTCTAATAACTTACGAAATTTATATATTGGAAAATTCATAGTCAGTGATATTCATGCCAGTATCCTAAATAAGATTTCAAAAGTAGTCTGACATCGTTACGATGAAAATATCTCTCAAACTTGACGTTTATGTGAAATTTTACCCTAAACTGCCAAGTTAAAAAATTCGTAAATTTCCAATAACTTGCGAAATTTTCAAAGTAGCATATTTATAGTTACTGATGTTCATTCCGGCATCAAAACTGATATTTTAAAACTGGTTTGACATTTTTACACTAAAAAGTTTCCATTTAACGCACGTTTAAGTGAAATTTTGTCCTATTCTCCCATGTTAAGAAAAGCGTAAATTTCTAATAACTTACGAAGTTTTTTAATTCGAATGTTGTAAATGAATAGGGTTCTTGCCAGTATCGAAAGTAATATTTTAAAACTGGTCTGACCTCAAGTAATATTACTAAAAATTGATGTTTATGTTAAATTTTGCCTTATTCTGCCATGTTAAGAAACTCGTAAATTTCCAATAACTCGTGAAACTTGCAAATTAGCATGTTTATAGTTACTGGTGTACATTCTGACATCAAAACTGATATTTTAAAACTTGTCTGACATATTTACAGTAAACATTCTCCTTTTAATGCACGTTTAAGTGAAATTTTACCCTATTCTCCCATGTTAAGAAAATCGTAAATTTATAATAACTTACGAAGTGTTTTACTTCGAATGTTTAACATTCGAATTAAAACACTTCGACGTCATCCAACGACAGAATCGATGTCATCCAACAGCGATTGGATGACATGTACGGGTAGAGCATTTCATGATGTTTTAATACGATGCCACAATTCATCGGTCGAAGTTACTGGTGAATGGTGGGGAGGGGGGGGCAGTCGCTTTTTAACAATTAAACAGTCATTTTCATTGGTGCGAAATCCGGAGAACGCGCTTGCCAGAGCAACAACAGTCGATAACATTCTGTATCAAAGAAGGTCCGAACAATACAAACAACTTGCGGTCGGGCATTATCTTGCTTACATTTTGCGCTACGGAGGCTTCGAATACAAGGCAGAGGGGTGGGCCTTAAAACATCATGAAGTGCTCTATCCGTACATGTCATCCAATCACTGTTCGATCCAATGCCTAGGCAAATAAGTGCTATTATTGCTCACAGAGGTCGCTGCTTTATGTACTGTTTTCTCAGTACATACAACTCGAAATTTCCTGAAATTTTAATCAATTGTTGTTCCTACTATAATTTGTATGTGTCCAACAAATTTCATTCCGTTATTATTATTCCTTCTTGGTGTAGCAATTTTAATGGCCAGTAGTGTATTTTAAAACTGATCTGACTTCTCTGCGACTATTTGTTCTTGAGATATCGTGTACACAGACTAACACACTTACTAACGGTCTTACTAACGGACTAACAAACTAACAGACACCTTACAGACGGACACCATGCAAATTTTGTCATTTTTGAAATCCTCACACCTGAAAACGTGTAAAAAAAGTCAAAAAACCGAAGCCGAAATTTTTCACGATTACCTAAGTTCCCCATACCTATAGTATGATGGGGAACTAATATTAGCCACTCTGTACAGCTAAACTGAATGATGTCAGATCATAATCAGAAAATACTACGAAGGTATTTAAAATAAATATAGGATCATCCATAATCAAGCAAAATGATAACAGGGTAAAGATAATAATAATAATAATAAACTTACTTAAATCATAATACACACTCCAAATGCAATTTCCCGCTACTTTTAGTTCCCCATCATACTGTAGGTATGGGGAACTTAGGTAATCGTGAAAATTTTCGACCTCGGTTTTTTGACTTTTTACACGTTTTCAGGTGTTTGGAATCCGAAAATGACAAAATTTGTATGCTGTCTGTCTGTAGGGTGTCTGTTAGTCCGTTAGTTTGTTAGTCTGTGTACACGATATCTTACGAACAAATGATCGCAGAGAGGTCAGATCAGTTTTAAAATATTACTTTCGATACTGGCAAGAACCCTATTCATTTGCAACATTCGAATTAAAAAACTTCGTAAGTAATTAGAAATTTAAGATTTTCTTAACATGGGAGAACAGGACAAAAATTCACTTAAACGTGCATTAAATGGAAACTTTTTACTGTAAAAATGTCAGACCAGTTTTAAAATATCCGTTTTGATGCCGGAATGAACATCAGTAACGATAAATATGCTACTTTGAAAATTTCGCAAGTTATAGTAATTTACGAATTTCTATACATTATATTCTATATTACCAATTCCTATACATGGCAGTATAGGGCAAACTTTCACATAAACGTCAATTTTGAGAGATATTTTCATCATAAAGATGTCAGACTACTTTTGAAATATTATTTAGGACACTGGCATGAATATTATTGACTATGAATTTTCCAATATAAAAAATTCGTAAGTTATTGGAAATTTACGAATTTCTTAACATGGCAGAATAGAGCAAAATTTCACAGAAACGTTAATTTTGAGGGATATTTTTCATCGTAAAGATGTCAAACCACTTTCTAAATATTACTTAGGATACTGGCATGAATATCATCGACTATGATTTTTCCAATTTAAAAAATTCGTAAGTTATTTGGAATTTACGATTTACTTAACATGTCAGAATAAGGCAAAATTGACATAAACATCCATTTTGAGGATCATAAATACATTAGACAACTTCAAAATTACATTTATGATATTTGTTTCAACATGATTGAATACAAATATTCTAATAGGAAAATTTCGTAAATTATCCGTAATTTACGATTTTATCAACATAGCGAAATTGTAAATTTTTCATATAAGTATGAATTTTGAGGATTATTACATTGGAAATAGTATCATGAAAACTAAACAACGGAATTGACCCTGATAAAATAAATTAACAGATTAGAATAAGATAAATATATCGAAGTGAACGGTGGATAGCCTATTAGGCGAGGATTTCATTCTGTCACTGTATCAAGCTTTGGTCAAAGTCATTTCTTTTAACATGATTATAATATGTCTCGCACTAAAAATTTATGAGAACATAACTATGATGGGGAACTGAGCAGAGTCCACCTATGCCAACTAGTTTTTCTCTGTAATTTTAAACATAAGACTTAAGATAATAGATTACACAGAGTTTTCTGTTGAAATTTTTGTAGTTCCCATCATACTATAGGTATGGGTAACTTCGGTAATCATGAAAATTTTCGACCTTGTTTTTTTTTATTATTATTATTACTTTTTTACACATTTTCAGGTATGATGAACTCGAAAATATCAAAATGGGTATGATGTCCGTCTATAGGTTGTCTGTTGGTTTGTTAGTCCGTTAATGTGTTAGTTTGTTAGACTGTATACACGATATCTCACGAAAAAATTATCACAGAAAAGTCGGGCCAGCTTTAAAATATTATTTATGACACTGGCAAGAACTCTATTCATTGGCAACATTCTAATTAAAAAACTTCAGAAGTTATTCGAAATTTACGATTTTCTTAACATGGGAGAATAGGGCAAAATTTCACTTAAACGTGCATGAAAAGAAATATTTTTATCGTAAAGACTTAAGAAGAGCTTTTTAAAACCAGTTTGATGCCGGGATGAACATCATTAACTATAAACATGCTGCTTTCAAAATTTCGCAAATTATTCGAAATTTACGAATTTCTTGACATGGTTTAATACGACAAAATTTCGCATAAACATCGGTTTTGAGGGATATTTACATCATAAAGATGCCAGACTACTTTTTAAATATTATATAAGGTACTAGCATAAACATCCTTGACTATAAATTTTCCAATTTAAAAATTTCGTAAATCATTGGAAATTTACGATTTGCTTAATATGGCAGAATAGGGCGCAATTTCTCATAATAAACGTCCATTTTTAGGGTTATTTTCATCGTAAAAATGTCAGAACACTTTTAAAATATCACTTTTAGGATATCGCCATGCACATCCGAGACTATGAATTTTTTAATTTAAAAATTTCGTAAGTTATTTGGAATTTACGATTTACTTAACATGGTAGAATAGGGCAAAATTGAGCATAAACGTCCATTTTGAGGATCATAAATATATCAGACAACTTCAAAATAACATTTATGATACTTGTTTGAACATCATTGACTACAAATATTCGAATAGGAAAATTTCACAAGTTATTAGAAATTGAAGACTTATCAACATAGCAAAATTGATACTATATTCCGTATAAATATGAATTTCGGGGATTGTTGCATTGGAAATAGTAGCATGAAAACTAAACTACAAAACTCACCCCAATAAAAAAGATTAATAGATTAGAATAAGATAAATATATTGAATTGAATGGTGGGTAGCCTATTAGGAGGGGATTTCATTCTATCACTGTGTCAAGCGTTTGATCAAATTCATTTCTCTCAACATGAATATATTGCACGAGAAATTTATGAGAACATACAAATGATGGGGAACTGAGCAGAGTCCACCTATGCCAACTAATTTAATACGCATGTATTAATGTCAAAGAAAACTAAGCATAAATTACGGAATAAACAAAATTCTGGGAAAACCAGTATGAGTAGTAAATAAACAGATGAATACTTCGACACAACAATCCACAAAAGTCAATTTGGTTTGACTTTATTATTATTTTCTTCTTAATTTGACCAGAATTTTTTATTATTTATTTTTGAAAAAAGAAGAATACTCACTTTAAAATAATTCCGATAAGAATACATACATAACAAGAAGGAGCTTTTTAATGATTGTAATCGAAAGTTTTCTATTCGAACTTACAACAACAAAGTGAACCAAAAAAGAAAGAGAGGGAGAGAGAAAAGCTGAATTTATGGAACAGAACACAATTAATTGAATAATTAATAAAATAAATGACTCAGAATGTAGCGGAATTCATTAGAAGTCCCCCGCCCCTCTCGCTCCCACACGCACATTGAGTCAAAAACTGCAAGGTTTCATTTTTTGGTAAGCGATGTTATGCAAAATACACAAAAAATGACTCAACCTTGCAATTAAAATATTACTTTTAATGAAAAAAAAAAAAAAAAAAAAAAAAAAGGAAAGGAAAAAAAAAAGAAAAGAAGAAAAAAGAAAATAAGATGGATGATAACCTGCAAATATATATAAGTCATCACTATAATGACCAAACACCAGAGGAAAGAAGACTTGAATTAATCAATAAATAATTACAAATAGAAGTGAAGCTTTATACAAAGCAAAAAATATTAAACAGTTAATAAGTGTAGAAAATTAACTTTGAAATATTTTTATCATAAAAAATTACGAAAATTTACATAAATTTAAAAAATTCGAAAATGTATATTATATATATATATATATATATATATATATATAAAAATGAATTGCTGTTCGTTAGTCTCACTAAAACTCGAGAACGGCTGAACGGATTTATCTTATCTTAGTCTTGAAATGTTCGTGGAGGTCTAGGGAAGGTTTAAAAGGCGAGAAAAAATCGAATAATTTCCGGGAAAACCCTAAAAACAGCCCTTTTCTATTTCCCATACAAACGTTTTCTAGAGTCAATTTGAACTTTATTGCTATTCAATAAAGTTTAGGTGTGTTCCTAACGGCTGATGGCTGAGCTACAAAAATTTGCATGTTGATTCGTAATGACCTCCCCTGATGCACCTCGAAGCCGGATTTTCGAATTTTGTTTTAGTTTTCTTTTAATTAATTAAAATGTTAAAATAAAAACCTTCTAATAACTGATAAATTGGCCATTTAATTTTAATCCTTAATTTAATTGTTGCCAAAAAAAATTATTCTTTTTTGGACAGAAAAAAAGAAAAAAAAAACGTGAACAATAAAAATTACATTTATTTAAAATATTTAATTTTATTCCTTAATTTAATTGTTGCCAAAAAAATTATCATTATTTTTTCGACGGAAAAAGAAAAAAAAAAAAAAAACGTGAACAATAAAAATTACATGTATTTAAAATGAGGAAAGTAAATTAAAAAAATCTGATGTGGGCACCACATGACTTCCTTATACACTTTTAGAAATATACATAATGTTAAAAAACATTGACATTGGACCCGAAACAGTTGGCTAAAAATATTTAAAAAAAATTAATTATCACCGTGTTCTGAGCTTTTCTGAAAGTTAGTTAAAAATCGATTGCAAGATTTGTACTGGTAACGCTGACGAAAGCAGCAGAGATCCGAAAAAATTGGTTAAAAGTATTAAAAAAAGGCATTTTCACCGTGTTCTGAACTATTCTGAAAGCTTCAAATGTCTACCTAGTCGGGAAGTTAGTTAAATAAATTTTTTGTTGGACCATATAAACGCTGCCGAAGGCAGCAGGGACCTAAAACAGTTGGCTAAAAGTATTAAAAAAGATGCATATTCACCGTGTTCTGAACTATTCTGAAAGTTTCAAATGTCTAGCTAGTCGGGAAGTTAGTTAAATAAATTTTCTGTTGAACCATGTAAACGCTGCCGAAGGCAGCAGTGACCCGAAACAATTGGCCAAAAATATTTAAAAAATGCATTGTCACCATGTTCTGAGCTTTTCCAGAAGTTTTAAATGTCTAGCTAATCGGTAAGTTAGTTAAAAATCGATTCAAAGATTTGAACTGGTAACGCTGCCGAAGGCAGCAGGGACCCTACACAGTTGGCTAAAAGTATTAAAAAAATGCATTTTCACCGTGTTCTGATCTAGTCTGAAAGTTTCAAATGTCTAACTAGTCGGGAAGTTAGTTAAATAAATTTTCTGTTGAATAGCATAAACGCTGCTGAAGGCAGCAGGTATCGGAAACAGTTGGCTAAAAATATTTAAAAAATGCATTGTCAACGTGTTCTGAGCTATTCTGAAAGTTTCAAATGTCTAGCTAGTCGGAAAGTCAGTTAAATTGCAAGATTTGTCTAAACCGTTTTTGAGTTATTACCGTTTTTTGATACATTATGGCCAAAACCTATGTATTTTTGTCATTATGAACCTAATTTTCCTGAATATCTCCAAAACGGAAAATCATTGAAAGTCCAAAAAGGGAGGTGCACAACTAGATGTTATAACAAACCTATGTACCAATTCGCAACTTTCTACGTCCAACCGTTTTTGAGTTATGCGACATACACACACACAGACACACACACACACATACAGACGTCACGAAAAATCGTGTAAAATCCCTTATATCTCTAAAATGAGAGCTCGTGTTAAGACAACACTTGCAGGTGTGCAACTAGACATCATGACAGTCACACGTATAAATTGGCAACATTCAGCTATCCTTCGTTTTCGAGCAATGTGAAATACAAAATCCATTTCGCAAATCGGGATTACTATACTTCCTTATACTTTGTATAAGGAAGTAAAAATTAGAAATATCAGTCGTATCGTTACAAATAAGATACCAAATGAAAGATGCAATTTTTGTGAATCCAACGGATTAAACAGCTTATCGATCGGACAATTAGATTTTTTAAAATTAACTAATGTATGTATTTTATAAATTTTCTTTCACAAACACAAACGTGTAGTATACAGCCTGTACAACACTAGACCAAATTGAAGTTCAAATTTCATCAATATTTAAATAAATAAAAATATGCTTAATGGGAAATATATATAACCATTAAAAGTTTAGTTGTCTAAAATATGTCAGAAATAACGCTCATAGCATATTGTTACAAGGTATTAAGTCTTATTTTTACAAGGGATTAAAATTAACTAATGTATGTATTTTATAAATTTTCTTTCACAAACACAAACGTGTAGTATACAGCCTGTACAACACTAGACCAAATTGAAGTACAAATTTCATCAATATTTAAATAAATAAATGAAAATAAAAATATGCTTAATGGAAATATATATAACCATTAAAAGTTTAGTTGTCTGAAATATGTCAGAAATAGCGCTCATAGCATATTGTTACAAGGTATTAAGTCTTATTTTTACAAGGGATAAAATCTAAAATGGTGACAAAAATTCAAAAGTCGCCAAAGAGAGCTATATTAAGGCGGTACTATGATCATGCTTACAAACCATGAATACTAATAACCACAAAAAATTAATTGTCTCATGCAACAGACGTAGCCGGTCATAGCATATTATAATATTTAGCGTGAAATTGTTATCATTTTTATGGTTGATCGGGGATAAACAAAATAAACATAGGAAATAACGTAAAAGCAAATATTATGTGCACCACGTATAGTGTTGTTCATATGTAACTGGGATTCAAATATAAAGGGGATACTTCATTTTTTTTTTTCGATACTATCTATTTCGAAACTGTTATCTAATAAGGACTTAATGCAAGCCTATTGGTAAACCATTGTCTCAGGTAATAGGGACAAGCGCCCGAGTTTTAGCGGATGACCATATCGCTACCGAAGGCAGCAGGATCCGAAGCGAGCTTTTGAGCAATTTTAGTATTTTATTTTATTTTTATAAAGCTATATAGAAAAGAGTTTCCTTTAAATTTAGTGACCAGCGAAGCGGGCAAAGCCTGCTAGTATATATATATATATATATATATATATTTGTAAGGAGAATTTTGCAATGTTTAAACCAATGGTGATCGAAGGAGATCAAGAAAGTCATAACTTTTTTCTCAATCAAAAAAAAAAAAAAAAATACATTCAGAAAACAGCACATTTTGTGTACGTTCATCAAAATTGTTTACATAAAACACAAAAAGAAAAAAAACAGATTATCCTCTAAATCAATCATATTTGCCATTCTAAATTAAAAACTGGGAACTAATTTAATTCTGAAAATACCGAGAAAATTCTGAACATCTCATTATTAAAGAAAAGTAGCATTTATAACAATATTTTAAATTGTGTGTGTGTGTGTGTGGGGGGGGGGGGATATGTATATTTTAAGCTAAAAATTTTAGGGGAACTTAAAAGTTGAGGGAGGGTCTTAGGAGCAGGCCTCTTGTGCTTAATGAAAAACAGGGCCTTATAGATGTAGGTGCGATTGACTGCACTTCAGTTGTCCTGGTGGAATGCCCTCCTTCGGGAATCGAAAGGAGATCAGACCTAGTCCGTATTTACGCAGGTTTTGGAGAAAACTGCGGAAACCTCCGTACGGCTAAGCCTGCGAGCGCAACCTGCGATCGAACTCAGCATTTCCGCCAACCAGCGTTTGTAAATTAATCGTAATTCGTAAGTTTTACAGATTTGAAGAAAGTGTCGTGTACGACTTTTGAGCTAAATAGAATATAAATTTTAAAAAATAGATTCATTTAAATAATAATAATAATTGATGCGGTTTATTTTATATTTTTTACGTTTGATAGAAGAACAAACGCAACTGAGTTTCGTCTAAATGTTTTTACAATCCATGGGTAAAAAGTACAGCAAGAAAATTGTTCTACTTTTGATGACCGTTCTGTCTTAAGAAGACTAAGTAATCGATGATTGTGTTCATCAATCAACTTGAAAATCAGCAGATGCCAAGACATGAAGAATTATGACAAGAAAAAACGTCGAATATTTGCACCCTTATTCCCTTATGGACTTTTGTAGAAAGCATCAATCCAAATTTTACATCAGTAAACTATGCTTTGAATCTGTAATTCAACAGACAAAATTAGAATCAAAATACATTCCATACTTTGTATAATTCAACATAACACAAAAGAAAGTATATAGCTGCAATATATCATAAGAGTTCATGAATGCGTGCTTTTCATTTTCAACTAATATAGAATAAAAAAAAAAAGGGGGGGTATTTTTTTTATTTTAATAGACAAATATCGTGCGATTACAAAAAAATAAAAGTTCTCCCCGGCGGGGAATCGAACCCCGGTCTCCCGCGTGACAGGCGGGGATACTGACCACTATACTACCGAGGACTTGTCTCTGAGTGCTTAATTATAATATACAAATATTTGGGTATATTGCTTATGGTAATAGAATATATTTCTATATCTTCATGATATTGCTATTGAAATTAACAGTATTTATTTGTTTATTTATTTTATAAAACAGAATTTCTGAATAATTTCATACGGTTATAATACATAAATTTTGTTCATTATATATTATTTGAAATTCTTGTTTCACCTTATTTTGTATTCAAATACGTTTTAATTTCCTGATAAAATAAGCGTACATAAATTGATATATATATATATATATATTTTTTTTTTTTTTTTTTTGTCAAAAAAAAAAAAAAAAAGACAAGAAATAAAAGAAGCAAAGTAGGAGATGAAAGGTTATGCACATAATGATTTATCTTTAAAAATGAAGAAGAGAAATTAAAATAAAATAAAATAAAACAGTTTTTAACTTCTTAAATTTCAAATATTTATTTATTTCGATTTATTTGCACATACCATTATTATTATTATTATTGTAAAATAATTCATCCTATTAAACTGTTAGTTGAAGATAATTAATTTATAATTTTAAATATTCGAAATAAAATCAATCGACTGAAAAGCAGAAAAAATGTATCCAGTTTTCAAATCAAAATAAATATGGTGGATGTATGAGATAAAATAAATTGTTTAACTTTATTTTTTGTTGATAAAGTGTAAAAGATGTCGATGTGTTTTTAATAGCATTTATCAACACTATGTGGCGCCACGACTGTTCAATAAAAAAAAAAGTACTTGGTTGTTGTTGTTAGCACGGAGTCCGTGCGAAATAAAATAAAATACCGTACCAAACTAACAACCAACGAACCAACGTTTATATTTATTTATCTTTTATGTCTGAGGAGATTTCCAATCTTGTATAAAAACTGTAAAAGGTTGTTCATTAATTTTGAAGTTAACACTCTTTCTAGATGGGTGGATGGAAGCTTGAAGTTTTTAAAATAGCTCTTTACATTAGTTTTCCAGTTGGATTGTTTTACGTATTTAACCAGCCACAGTATTTTGAAGAATGGGTTATTAAAACTCGACGTGAAATGTATCCACTTCATGATGAAGAAAATAGACGAAAGTTTAAAGAAGAATTAGAAAAACGCCGACGAAAGAATATAGAAAAAGAACTTTTGGAGAAACTTGAAAACACAAAGTGATATTTTAATTCTTGAAATACCTATTACTCAGTGCATTTAAAATAGCTTTGTAAATAACGCATATGTAAATGTGTTATAAAATCAAAAACAGCGGCGCAATGTTCAACAATGTTTGGCTTTTTCGTGCATAAATTTATGCACACGTGTGTAATTCACTAAAAAGCAAATTCTTTGTTATTTATTTCTTTTAACTTTTTAAATCATTTTATCATTTAACGTGATCACTCCGAAATCCTTTACCGTATCAAAAAATGTTTTGCTTTTTTTTTTCGAAATCATCGATTAAACACATGATAATTGCTATACTATCATATTTGAGTATTAAAAATGTATTCAAGGATAAATCCAGCTCAAGATATAGAAAGTTGTTACGGCCCTTAATGAAGTATTTTCTTCCATTGTTAATGTATATTTTCGTTTAGTAAATCAGTTTTATTGATGGGACTTTCCTCTATTCTTAGACTATGGGAAATTTTATATGTTTTGTTAAGTTAATATTGAGCTACAAATAAATTTGTGTCGAAAATTTTGCATTATTTTATACTGTCGTTGGCTTTAAAATTATCATTAATTTAACTTTCTTAACATAATGTTTTTGTAACAAGGGTTTCAAAGGTTAAACAAAAAGCGTATTTTCTCTACTTTTTAATATAATAAATAAAATTTGGAAAATTCAGCCAGTTGGTCTTGGTTTTCAGAGTCCCTTGAGAAGAGTGGTGGACACGATTTCTCAAAAACTACCTAATGTGTCAATCTTTTTGAAATTTTGCACATTTCTTCAAAATAGAATTAACTAGTACGTAAACAAATGATTTTTTTTTAAATTGAAATTTGAATTTTTGGCAGAGTTATTTGCAAAAACAGTACGGTTTTTGATACATTTTACTCCATGAATAGCCTTGTAAAATTAGTTGAATATTGTAAAAAAAAAAGAAAAATCTTTTGTTCAAGCTCTAGTCAACTCTAGTTTGAAGAAGTGTGCAAAATTTCAATAAGATTGATGATGCATTCAATTTTGAGAAATTATATCCACTTTTCTGAAGGGTCTCCAAAAAACAGGTCCTACTGGCTGAATTTTTTCCAAATTTTTTAAGGAAAATTTTATAAAATATTGTTTAAATGTTGCTCTTTTATGTACTCAAAATTATGAATAAAAAATTCCATTTATCTATTAAATACATACTAAACATAACTTTTTTTTTTTTTTAAAGTAAACTTATTATTATATATTCTAAACTATATACTAGCAAGCAATTGGTTGAGATCTAATTGTATGTGATTCATCCAGTTGGCACATTACATGTTTGGGTGAACTGAGTACACAGTGTTAAAATATTAAAATTATACATTTTATAATATAAACCTTTGTATTAACCTATAACTATAGTAAGCCTATATTAAATGTATAAAATTCTTTATCATTATGGTCTATGAGCCCAAACTTTTTAAAGTGTAATAGCATCTGAATGCCTTATTCGATTCAGCTGAAAATTTATGCACACGTTATAAGTCACCGTGGCATAAACTGTATAGTTTTTGGTGAATCCAGCATTTATAGTTTTTTTACAAGGATACAAAAAAAATCTTTATTTTGACCTCAAATTTTTAAAGTGTGATTGCATCTAAACACCATATTCGATTGAGCTGAAAATTTATACATATGTTATAGATCACCATTCGATGAACTGCATAGATTTTGATGAATCCAGTACTTATAGTTTTTTTTTTTTTTTTTTTTTTTTTTTACAGGGAAACAATGAGAAATTCTTTATTATCGTTATGAGCCTTATGGGCTCAAATTCTTTAAAGTACAATATCTGATTAAACTGAAAATTTATATACATGTTATAAATCACTGTCACACAGACTGTATGAATTTTGGAGAATCTATCACTTATAATCTTTTTACTGGAATACAAAGAAAAATTCTTTATCATTGTGGCTTATGGGCTCAAATTATTTAAATTCTAATAGCGATTAAACGCCTCATTCAAATGAGCCGAAAATTTATATGTACATGTTATAGGTCACTGCCAATGAGTTTTGGCGAGTCTAGCACTTATAGATTTTTACAGGGACACAACGAAAATTTCTTTATCATTATGATCTTTGAGCTCAAATTATTTGAAGGGTAATAGACTTAAATCAAACAACATACTATACACAGAAAAAAACTCAAATGCCCTATTATAATATTCTATTTTGTTTGTTTAACAACTTCTCTTACTTTAATTCATTTATATAGCCGTTAATTACTTAGTGTTTGGAAAGTTGAGTGCAGTCACTCAAGAATTTTTTTTTATTAATCAAATTAATTTTATTGAACGTAAAAAGTGAGCTACACCAGAAATCGAACCCAGGTCTGAGCATAATACATCAAAGCTCTATTGCTATAGTAATCCAGAAAATTACGATTGCCAGGTAAAGTAGATGTAAATTAAAAATAAAGATTTTTCTGAACAACAATTTGTTTTGGTTTTATCACACTACTGATGTTTTTACTTTCTAGTAAACTATATTCAGTGTGACAGAAATATATATTTTTTAAGCCTTTAAAAAAAAAAAAAAAAAAAAAAAATCTGGTGTTTAACAACCACATGACTTCCACTACTTTTTTCCCACAGATTATACTCTTTTTGGCGATGTCGTCAGAAGACATAAAAGTGACTTAACAAATCAGGCACCTAGCAATTTTTCTATAAGAGCATACTAATACATATGCCGTAAAGACATAAAACAGAGTTTACTTAGCAAGTTAAAAAATAATAATAATAATAGAGTCTTTTAACTGACCTACCTAATTAAGATGCCTGTCAGTTTATTGTAGTAACCAAGTAATACATGCGAAAAGATATCTAAAATGCAGTTTATATAGCAAATTTTAAGAAAATCGTTACAGTAGTTTTTGCGATACTGACTTTAGGTCACACTTCCGATTTTCACAAAAACTTAGCAAACTCATCTGTTCATCAAAATCCAACAATTATGCATGGAAGGATATCTAAAAGGGAGTCAATATGGTGAGTTTGAAGAAAATCTGCAGAGCCATTTTTAAATAAATGCACTTGCAATACTTAAAATTGATCTATTTATACAGGACATCTATTAATTTTCCTGAACTAACAAACTATTACGTATGAAAGGACATTTAAAAAGAGTGTTTATATATCAACTTAAAGAAAGTTGTTAGAACCGTTTTTGAGATATGGACCTACAATCTCTCTTCTGGTTTTCCAGTTTCCACCAAAAGTTGAAAAAATCATCTGTACACTAGGCCTGTCTTAATTCAGTAGTTTTGTTCTATTTTTATTAATTTTGGGGATATCATAATTAGAACATTCCCTGCACCACTGACCAATAGCCAGAAACCACCTTTTTTAACTTAAGAGACCCTAAGCGTGTAAATCAGATAAAAACCCAATATTGAAATTTTTGAACCAAATGCAATACCTCCATTTCCTATAGCAGTTGGATAATGGAAGTAAAAATAGATGACATTTTTTTTATATTGTTGTAATAAAAATAAAATTATTTAAAAGATAATAATTAATAAATTAGTTTGACGTATAACTTTTAAATGAAAACACATAAAAACGAAGCACAAACTACAATTGAAATAACCATCAATCAGGAGGCATGTAACAACAGCGGCGCAGTGTCACTCGACAGAGTGTGGCGCCACCTTATGGCTAAAGAAACTCAAGATCGTCAGTCAAGTTCAAGTCCTCCACAGAAGTCGTCGTCTGATGAGAGCCAGGTACCTAGCCGAAAAATTTAATGACATGCACGAAGTAAAGTTAAGGTTTATAAGTTATTTTTAATTGTAGTTTGACATATTTCCAAAAACATTTTTCCATATGTGTATATGGCAAATGCATATATGGACTTGGGTATAACATGTATGCATCGAAAATTGCATTAAAAGTATAACTTTTATTTTAAAAAAAACTAATATTAGAGTGTTGACAATGAGAGAAAACAGGGAAGTCATGGAAAAATCAGGAAACTTTATCAATCTGGAAAAATCAGGAAATTGTGTAAAAATCCGAAAAAATCATGGAACTTTTTATTCTTGATTTCCTAACACGACTGAAAGATCGCCAAACAGATGATGTCTTAACCAAGATTGCACAATAGATTGGCTGTTTTCAAGTGGAATCTTGCAGAGTTAACATTTAAAATAAAAGAAAAAAAAAATTGCTTTCTTTTTCTTTTTTTAATCAAATATTCTTAATGCTACAACTTGAGGAATAATTTTATGTCCTGATGTTAATATGATGTACAATTAAAAGGATTCAAATTTTCATACTGAATAAAATTTTGGTGGAAAGTATTTTGAGGTATGCGCTCAAGAATCATATAAAAACTAACAGTTACGGTTACAGTGACAAAATTTCAAATGGCAACACCTACTTTTTCTTATTGGAATGGGATCTCCATACCAAAAAAACATAAATAGCGTTGAAACGGTACCTGTAGCACGAAAATTGCCATCGCTAGAAGAAAAGAGAAAACAACTGTGATGTGCCTACCAGAGCCAGACTAATGACGTCACATTTCTCACTGAGTCTTCCGCTTAGAGCTTCTATAAATGCAAGCCGACTTGTGGTCGGGTGGTTTACAGCCTCAACGTGTGGATTATCTCCCATCTTAAATAAGAAGTGTGTAAACATCGAGCAGATATACCTAAATTAAAGCTTGATGTGTGTAAAGGAGTGAATTGAAGACGACAAATTAAAACTAATCATTGTTCAACCTGACACTTTCACCGAAACTATCACCATCTAACACTGAAATCAACTTTTGACCTTAACACTTCGAATGCAACATTTCCTAAATAAAAGAAGCTGACTCAGAACTTAATTTATTGAACTTTTGTTTGGGCATCATTTTCGATATGAGTCTATAAGGTATGACATGTGTTGAGTTGGAAGAGTGAAGATCATGAATTGGATCTAGTGATGAATAGTAGTAGTTTTCATGACAGCGTCGAGCAGAGCATTAATGTGTTGAGTTGGACGTTTTAAGGTCACCTGTCGGATCCAGCTTTAGATAGGAGGGGGGGGGGGTTGGTGACAATGTCGAGTTGACCATAGAGGTGTTGCATTGGAAGTGTCAAGGTCAAAAGTTGATTTCAGCGTTAGATGACGATGGTTTCAGTGAAAGCGTCAGGTTGAACAAAGATTAGTTTTAAGTTGTCGTCTTCAATTCTCTCCTTTACACACTTCTTATTTAAGATGGGAGATAATCCACACGTTGAGGCTGTAAACCATCTTCCACAAGTCAACTTGTGTTTATACGAACTCAAAACTGAAGACTCATTGAGAAATGTGACGTCTTTAGTCTGGCTATGGTAGGCACATCACAGTTGTTTTCTCTTTTCTTCTAGCGTTGGCAATTTTCGTGCTACAGATGCCGTTTCAACGCTATTTATGGTTTTTTGGTATGGAGATCCCATTCCAATAAAAAAAAGTAGGTGTTGCCATTTGAAATTTTTTCACTGTAACTGTAACTGTTAGTTTAACTGTTATTTTTTATATAATTCTTGAGAGCATACCTCAAAATACCTTCCACCAAAATTTTATTCAGTTACTGTAAACGGTATGATAGCTATGGTCTCATATATCGGGGTAGTTTTTTTATAATCACCCTGTATATTATTATTTACTTCAAAGAAACTACAGTGGTTGATCGTATTATTAGAATTTTTTTTTTTTTCTGTTTCCTAAGAAAACAGAACTTCAGGCATGCAAAGAAAATTCATATAAACTCACAGTTCCCGTTAATTTAATGTTCGATGCAATAGGAAATCAACAAAAATTGAAGAAAAGCTAAAATATTTTGGATTACCCTGTATCATAAAAAGGTGCAAATGACTTATACCTTTAACACGATTTCACTGTTCAGAAAAAAGAAAAAATATTGTTTCTGACACTTTATTGAAAATAGCTTGATGTGAAATGTCTAATAAAACATTTTAATTTATATAAATAAGCTCATATTCAAAAACATATACATATTATATTTAATGTGTATGTATTAATTCTGCCTTAAATTACAGTATAGGACCCATTATCCGAAACCCAAGGGACCAGAAGTATTCCGGATTTCGGAACTTTCTGGATTTTGGGTCCTTTTCCAATTATTACTTTTCCTTAATTATAAAACATATTTCAGTAACTGACGGCTACTAATTTACTTCTAGGAGCAACTACTTCACACACAAACAGACATTTTTTTTAAATATTCGAATTATTTTCTAGAGCTTTTAAAATATGCAAATAAATCGAAAATTAGAAGTCAAGATTTTTTGCAAATCTGACACTTTCTTCTATTATATTTAGTGGAAAGTAAAAAATAACTATAATGAGTATATATATACGTGTGTGTATATAAACATGTACATTACTGCCACTTGCCATGAGCAGCATGGCTGCTTCTTTATCAATGCTGCTAAACGTAAATACTGATTTGATCATAAGAGCAGAACGCTAAAAAAAATTTTTTTTCTTTTAAAATTTCCATTTTTTTTCTTTTTATGTCTTATTGAGAAGTTAAAAATCACCAGAAATCTATCATCAAATAAATTAGAATTTTTTTTTTTTTTATGTAGCTTGCTGTGAATTCCAGGGTTTTCCTTGACCACAAACATACCTGACCATCCGGAAAAAAGAAATTCTGCTTTAATTTCTAACTTTTATACTACTACCTAATAAAATACACAATAAATCATTTTGGGGTGATTTTTTTTTTTCTGACTTTAGATATAAAATATATTTTAATCATTAAAAAAAATCTAAAATGATTCTGGATTTTGGGTCTTCCGGATAATGGGTCCGATACTGTACTATATTTTTCTCTTAGGATAATTTTATCAAAATGTATAAATAATTCAGAATTTTTGAATCTGGTAATTCTGATCTAGTATCATTTAAAAAGTAAAATTGCCTCTTTATTGAAAATGCAAATTTAAACCATATTTTATATTTAGGTACAAAATGACAATACATGTTTTGCTAACTAAAAACTGCAGGTAACTGACATTGTGTTTGATTTGTAGATAAAATTTGATAATTTTCTGTTTGAGGACCACCATGCTAGACACAATTGGCAACAGGATAAATAGTAGACCCAATAATACTGTTATTTCAGAAACCTAACCTTTATCCTTGTGTGATTCATAAAAAAGCATTGGTGAATTTATTTAGTTTTAATTTATTATTTATATTAGTAAATATTATTAAATTATTTTTTAGAGTTGCTTCTACTTTAGCTAAATATTTTGAACATAATTTGGCAATTTATCATGGGGCCTCAAAAGAAACCCAAGGTCCTCAAACTGAAAAATACCATCAATTGGGACTTTCCTGAGCATACAGGGTAAACCTGAACAAACAGCAACTGTATAATCATCAAAGAAAAAAATGCCACCGCCAGACTAATTTCACCGTAAATGAGTGCAGAAACATGTGGCTGATGTCAATCAATTAGTAATAACACTTAGTTTATAACAAACAGTACAGTTAGATTTTGCTTAGGGAGTCGTCTACACAATAAAACTAGCATCAAATTCAGTTTTTTTTATAGCGACAATCCCCCATTTTTGAGAATTTTTTGGTGTTATTTGGATCAAATCAGCTTGAAAAATGGTATGGTTAATGTATTTCTCTCAAATTTTTATAATTTGTCAAAATATGGGGATGCTAATGTTAAATGAATGTGACAAACATTAATTCATACGTTCCCGAAAAATTATATTTAAATTTCATTTTTTTCTATGCATTAGAATGAAGTGACCCAAACATATTCCATGCATTTTTTTAATTAAAAAACATTTTTTTAATTATGAATTATGATCTTTACTCCATTCGCAGAGAACTGATAACGAAAGTAAACATAAAGGGTTTCTGCTTTATCACCAGAGTTTGCCACATTTACATTTTCTCGCTGAATGGGCGATTCTGTTTATATTGACCAAAGGTTATCCTTTCCCTGCCTTGTAAGTGTGTATAATTTATGACAGCTGGATAAAACTTTATTTACTTCCGCTATCAGTTCTCTGCAAATTTTTACATGAATAGAACAGGCATGATCAAAAATATGGATTTCCAAATTTACAGCTTATTCCTGTCATTTTTTGAGTTACAATGATATTTTAATTTTTATTGCTCTTAATCTTCACTTAATCGTCACGTGTTATCATTTGTGTCCAGTGTTGCCAGATTTTGTGAATTTTTTATTCAATAGTCACCAATAATTTTGAGAAGTGATATTTGATGTGAATAATAGACAATTAAACTTCGAAGCAATTAGACAACCGTTACATTTAAAATTTAGTGGTGGATTTTAAATAAAAAAGTTGCAAAATCTGGCAACACTGTTTGTGTCATCTATAACTTTGCATATACATGATTTAAAATAGCTATTCAAGTAAATTTAGATGCACACATCATTTCTTAATTAGCATTAGTTTATTTAATATTTTAAAATGTCATACTTCTTTTCCAATTATTATCTGAATGGACATAATTAATACTTTTCTGTGTAAGATCTATTATTTTTTTTTTTTTTTAATGTTGGGATGAACCCTCGATACATTTTCATTTGTAACTCTATCAAGAATTATTGAAAGTATATAATTTTTTCTGAACCACCATCTCAGAAATTCGAATATGGAATTAAAAATGGGTGTTGCCATTTAAAAAAAAAATGAAGTTGATTTAAATTTTAATATGTAGATGAACCCCCAAGCAAAATTTAACTATTGCATTAATAACTAGGCGCTGTTGCCACGCATGTTTCTACGATAATTTATGGCAAAATTAGTTGGAAGGTGGCATTTATTTTTTTTATGACTGTACTGTTATGGTAATATTTATTATGGTGCAATTTAAAAATAAGACAATAAAAGTGTGTGTTATAAAAATCATATTTATGTGTAAAATTGTACAGTGCATACAAAGTGTAAAAAAAATTATTTATTGCATGATTTTTTTTTTTCATACATTGTATATACTGTAAATATATGAGGGCAATCCCAAACAGGCTTCCATATTTTTTGGGGATGTGAAGGAAAAAGTTAATATGTTTGTTGGCCACATTGTTATAAGCGGGTACTTATTCTACTCCAAATAAACACATACAGTCGGCTGCAAAATTATTCGAGCACTAGCAATAATCCTTGCCAAAAAAAAGTACACTTAATACAGCTTTGTTAAATAAATCCTTGTCTAGTCATGTTCTTAATCAGTCTAAGAACATGATTCGACAAGGATTTACTTAGCAAAACAGTCTTAAGTGTACTTTTTAAATATAGGAATTATTGGCTAGTGCTCGAATAATTTTGCAGCCGACTGTATGTGTTTTGCTCAGATGCTCTATCTTGTTTTGGGAAACCATTCAAAATGGAACTCTCATTGAGCACTAACACTAAGTGCAATGTTCACACAGTTATTCGATTTTTTAATGCAAAAAGTGTTAAACAGTTGAAAATTTATTGCCTGTTGACGAAAGTATATGGACAATTGTGCAAAATGTTCACAGGTAGTGTGAAGAGCTTACAGCTGTCTTCATCCACTCACCATACAGTCCTGGTATCAAACAACTACCACCTGTTCCTTAAACTGAAGGAGCAAAGTCTGAATAGCAGTTCTGCCACCACCACCGTGTGAAAGATGAGGTTCAACACTTCTTGAAAAGCATAGCGGCAAGCTGGGTGTGACGTGGGCATTGTAAAACTGCCACAGCTCTACAAAAATGCATCAACTGAAATGATAATTATGTAGAAAAATACAGCATTCTTCAACCTTTTAAATGGTCTGTTTATAGAAAATAAACAGTTGCTTGTATATCTAAAAATATAGATCTTACTTTTTGGGAGGATAACACCTGTATATCTAATCTACACATAAACATGTTTGAAACAACACATACTTTTAATAACTTATTTTTAAACTGCAGCATAATGAATACTACTACTGCAACATTAGTGATTATTGTTTGTTCAGGTTTACACTGGATATTTGGGATTGCTATCAGTATCTAAAATTTTCTTGAGTAATTAAAAGAGAATTATTTATTGAAAAAAATAAATAAATAAATAAATAAAAGATTGTTGAAAATGTTATACTGCACACCATGGTTAGAATAGGCACACTTATTTTTACTTACTTATACTAAATAAAAAAATTGCATACTACAGAGATCAAAATAGAATATTTTCTACTTTAAGTGAGCCCCATATAAATCTATACTATATCTGTTTTCTTGTGTATACTGTTGGTTCAATTTTTTATTTAAAAGTATATTAATAATTTTGTAACAATGTTTGATTTAGAAAAAATTATTTATACATCTAAGAACTGCAACACAAAGAGAGTTTTGTGTTCAATTCTATATTTTGTGAAACCACCCTTAGAATGAATGCCAATTGCATAGTTATAATGTGAGTTACACCCACCTACTCTATATTTCTGTGCTACAATTAGAAATTTTAACTATAATAATTTGTCTGAACAAATTTTGGAGTGTTTTTCTTTCTGGGGAAATCAAGTTTACATAATATCTTTACGATAACAAAATGCTTATCATGATCTATATTATAATGTATTGATTGTTTCGATGTGATACTAGTTAAAGGAAATTTTAATTTCTTTTAATAGTATATAACATTTAATTTTAATGTAAAAAATATATGCATATTTCACATTACATTATAGGTGTACATAATTCACTAATAAAAAAAATTATAATTTTTTAAAAATATTTATTCATTTTTGATCAAAATCATATAACAGTATTTTGGTTGAAATAAATTGGTACTTTTGTCAATATATATATATATATATGGATTTATCTAGCTAATATTTTATTGGTTGTACATGCCTAACATATTGTATGACAATCTGCAATTTTATCTCACTTTTTCTCAAACTTAGAAAATAAATTTTCATGGTCAAAACTGTTTTTATAAAAAAACTGTCTGTAAATATTCTATCAAATGCAATATTTAAATGATAACAACCATCTTTTATTTCTTTTTAATATTGATGATCCAGTTTAAAAAGGCAACTTAGAACTTTACATTTTGAGAAATTATCATTGGAAAGTTTAAAGTTGCTATGAAAATCCAATTTGCATCACAGCAATTTGAAATTCGATCCATACATGTAAGAAGGTTCATATTCAAATATAGTTTCTCCAAGACAGCCTCAAGAAGGTACTTTTCCTGCCCTTTAATTTAAATAATTGCACCCTTATTGCCTCTTTATATTAGTTCAAAAATTTAGTAGAAAACAACCTACAAACTGAAGAATGATGTAACACTGAAGATAAATGATACGTGAGTAAAACTATTGTGTATGACCATCAATATTTTATTTATTTATTAGTAATTAGGAAAAAAAAAATTTAAGTATTTATTATATGCATACTTCTAAGAGATTTTGAAATGTGTGGATTTTAAATGTTAAATGTGTTCTTAAGAAGCCAAAACTGACTCCCCCCCCCCCCCCTCTAGCAGTGCCTTGCTCTTTTTTAAATCCAGGGAAAACTTTACTAATATTAAAGTAAAGATCTCAGTTTTCTCAGATAATTTTTAATAAAATATTTGCAATATTTCACATAATTGTACAAAAGCAGTGTCTGTTACTCTCACAACCAGGGTTGTAGAGTCTGAATCAGGCAGATTTTTGTGTAAAATCAGTTTGGGTCACTAAAAATGTTAACTCTGAGTTCAGCTTGTGTTAGACAGTTCAAAGTGGAGCAAAACAAATTGTTTTATTTTAAATTTATAAACTGATTTTATTAAATATATTAATAAATACCTAGTTATTTCAGAATTTATTGGTATATCATTAAGGAAATGTGGGGAAAGATGGATGTGATATTTATTATACCTTAGTTATTAAGTGATTAAATTGATTGAGGGCTGCAGCTAGAGGAGGACAGGGCAGGATGGGCAATATTCAACCTGGAAATATTTTTATCCACCCTATTGTGATTGACTCAACACTTTCATCAAAGCAACTACATATTTCTGATATTTTTCTATTTTCATTCCTTTTATCCCTTGACAATATCCTAACGAAAATGATCACGCCTTTGTTTTACGACTCAATTTAAAAAAAATAATAATAATAATATTTTTTCTTCTCTGAATGCGCCTAACCGATGACAGGACAAGAATTGACATGGCAACAGCATTGTGGAGTATTTCTTGCATTGTAAAGTATTTACCTATCCTTTACTAAGAACCGAAATAATTAATATTGGTGAAGTTTTCTTTCCTTGCAAATAGTCTCTACTAGATATTTGGTTGTAAGCTGATATTGTCCATTTAAAGCAGGCTTTCGAAATACAAATGAAATAACTTTAAGTTATTGCATATACTCTATATCAATATCATGAAACCAATATGTATCATATATATTGTACCCCCAGTTTAGAATATATATTCATTGCTTTCCTTATTCAACATTTGGAGGAATTAGTAGTTTATGACTTACACATATTCATTTTGAGAATATTGGATTTTTGGGGGGTTTTTTTTTTACCCTTTTCTTAACTTTATATCTAGAAAATACAAACGATCTGCCATCAAGATTTTTATTCGTTAACCCTTTTTCTGCAGCTTTCTCTTAACAAAATAAACTAACATATGTGTATATGAAGGAGTCAATCTTACTCTTAAAAATTTAAGAATCTGAGTTGGTCGTTTTTCCTAGACTCCACAACCCTGCTCACAGCATAGAATTGGTTTAGCCTGATATGCACTGTCAAGTAAGACATGAGTAACTATCTATACATTCTTTGCAAAATCAAGCAATTATGTCATACAATATAATGTGAAATTCTGCATATTTTTGCAATACTTTATCATTTGAATTGAGCTAAACATGAAAAATGTAGACTGAGAAATTTTATTTTATCGAGATTTTACAATCTATCTTTCAGAATTTAAAGAAACTTTTTGTTTACCCACGAGATTTACCTTAGATTTAAAACTGAAATCCTAATTAACTGTGTATTACAGATTTTCCCTAAGGGGTATGAACCTTATGTAAAATAAACAGCAAAAAATCTTACTGATCTCAATTTCATTTTGATGAATTATTTCTTTTGTATTAAATTTACTCTATACGATGCACAACCTTTAAGGGAAAGCATTCATAGTTGAGAAAGCCCCTTTCTCAGTACAGCTGATTGGGATATGAAGGACCATCACCAAGATCAATCCCTGTGCTGTTTTACACTGGAAAAGGGGAGAAAAAAAACATACAACTTTAAGCCCACAAACCAAATGTTTTTCTTACTGCAAATGATAAATTTGATAAAAGCGCTATGCAGATATATGTAAACAGACATTATGCTTAGTAACAGTAACAGCCTTCCCTACTGTATACAACTGTATAGTTATCTTTGGGACTAAAAGGTTGTGCATGTCTAATCTACGAGGGAAGATTGAAAAGTTCCTGGCTTTGCCCACAGAAAAAAAAGTCAGAATTATGAAATTATGTATTTATTCAACACAATCTCCCTGGAGACATACTTTTTACAGCATTGTTCTAACATTTGTTGACCATTAAAATAAAATGCATTTGGTTGTTCCTGAATCCAGCTTTCAGCAGCATCATGTCAGATTTTTCAAATGAGGAAACGGAAAATAATCAGAAGGGGTTAGGTGGGGTGAAAAGAAGAGGATGGTGGATCAATTGTGTTTCAGGGTTCATACTCATTTTCAGAAAAAAAAATTCCCTGAGTTAGTTCCCAGAATCAATAATTTTTCCATATTGACACCTATACTCGGGGAATGCCTAACCTGACAGCGTTATAGATAGTATGAAGACCTTTTTACTCACTTGGCGTTAATTAGGTTACTAAAACGGGCGATTTAGCAATGATTTCGGGAATTTTTTTTCCGATTGAAGTTATATATTTTTTAAGAGTATATATACATTTTCTTTCTTTGGAAATGAATTCACTCTAAAAATTGGTTACTTACAATCTTTTGTAGATCTATATTACTACAAATTGAGTAGTATACTTAATTTTTACCTTAAGAAAAATAAAGAAAGAAAGAAAATAATAATAATACATAAATGTTTTGAAAAAGAAAAAAATATATATATGATTTAAATATTGTCTTCTAACATATAGTATAATTTTGCAGAATAGAAATGTATTTGACTGAATGTGTTGCTATGGAAAACTGGTTTAGTATATATATATATAACAGAAGTTTAACATTTGTGAAATAACAAAATGTAATAGATTTTCAATTTGCATTATCATTTATAGGTAAAACAGTAAATTTTAAAAGTAGTAGGAAAATGAGAATGGAAAAAGTTTAATGCTTTCATGAAAATTTTAACAGTTAAAAGAAAAAAAAATCTATACATATATATTATTTAAAATAAGTAAAAAAAATAAAAATACAGTGAATTTTCATATGCAGAGGCAATTTCCTTTTGCAATTTGTTTATGCATTTATTTGTCTTTATGAACCAATTTTTTATATTAGATATAAATATGAAAATTTTTGTATTCATTTCTCAATAAAGTTACTCAACTCACAATTTATGTGAAAGAGAAATGAATTTTAATTTACCAATAAATATGATTTTTCTTGATGTCTTTATTCAATGTTGACAAACATACCTTCGTGATTACTATTTTAAAAATATTGAGTTGAAACATTCATTTTCATAACATGTTTAGGAGAATGGAGTGTGATTTTTATAGATAAGAAAAAGCGAAATTGTTGTGCTACTCGATTCTTTGGACTATGAATGAGAACATGATAGAATTTTTCAATTTATTTCCATGTATGCAGTGGATAAGAATGTTTTGATATTAATGTGATATTAAAAAAAAGAAGAAAGAAAGAAAGAAATCTTAAATTTTTCGGAAACAATGCTTCCAAACATTTTTTTGAGGACGTAAGGACTATTTTTTTTTTTTTTCTTTTTTCCTTTGGCCTAGTTAATATATATATATATTATAAATTGAGAGATAATGTTAGACAGAAATTTATATTGTAATTGTTTCTAAGGTATGTTTCTAAGGCAATTTAGCGATGATTTGGGAAAGTTTATTTTTTTTTTTTTTTTTTTTTTTTTACGATTTAAGTAAAAATATTTTTTCAGAGTATATTTTTTAGTTTCTTTGGAAATGAATTTACACTAAATTCATTACTTACAATTTATTGTGAATCCATATTACTGCAAATTGAGTAATATACTAAATCTTACCTCGAGAGAGAAAAAAAAAAAGTTTAAATACTTTTTAAAAAAAAGTTAAAAAAATTAAAGTTTAATATTTTGAAAAAGGAAAATAAATAAATATTATCTGTATGTATATTTTTTTGTCTTTGTTTTCTTTAAAGAGAAACTTATTTATTTATTTTAATATACTTTAAAAATATTTCGAATATATTTTGGCAGAAAAATTATTTTTTCATAAGATTTAAACTGTGATTTATAAATGGCAGTATCTTCTGAGGAGAAAATGAACAAAAAGTTCTGAATGAAGAAAAGATAATAGATTTTCAATTTGCATTATTATTTACCCGTTAATCAGTAAATGTTAAAAGCAGTAAAAAAAATGAGAAAGTGGAAATAATTTAATGCTTTTATGAAAAACTTAAAACTTAAAAAAAATATTAATTTAAAATAAATAAATAAAGGTAATTTTCATATGCAGAGGCAATTTCTGTTTACAATTTGTTTATACATTCATTTTGTCTGTACCCCGATTTTTTATGCTAAATGTGAATATGAAAATTTTTATATTCATTTCTGAATAAAGTTAAGAAACTCACAATTCATGTGAAAGGAAAACGAATTTTAATATACTTATAAATATGATTTTTCTTGATGTCTTTATTTAATACTGATAAAAAAATACCTTTGAGATTGCTATTTTTAAAAAAACTGAGTTGAAACATCTATTTTCATAGCATTTTTATGAGGTTGGATTGAGATTTTATTAGATAAGAAAAAGGGAAATGTTTAGTTATTCAATTCTTTGAAATATGACTGAAAGCATGAAATTTCATGCATTTTACAATTTATTTTGATATATTGTATGAATAATGCTTTGATATTAACGAGATATTAAATTTAAAAGCAATCTTAAAATTTTCAGAAACATTGTTTCCAAACTTTTTTTGAGGACTATTTCTTTCAACCAGCATAGACTAAATAAAAACGATTTATCTTTTTATTATTATTATTTATTTTTTCCTTTGGCACAGTTAAAATATATATATTGTTTGTTTTCGTTAGCTGTGACCCTGCTCACCTATGCGCATGCGTGAGGTCTGCATTGATTTTGTTAAAATAGGGTAGAAGCGTAGAAGATGAGAGAATGTTTACATTTTACGAGTGAGAGATAAGTTGCGGTTTCTTTTTTCTTTTTTTTTTTCTTTTCAGGACATTATTGAATTTTGAGGCGATACTTCTTCGTTATATTCGTATAAAGGCAAAATGCTGATTTTTCCCCCTTGTAATTTTTAAATAAGTGTAGAAGATCAGTTTTATTCTTCGATGCAAAATAAAATCCGTAAACTTAAAAGTAAATGCCTGTTTTCTTTCTTCTTCTTCTTTTTTTTTTTTTCAGTTAAAATTATTTTTATTTGCTTACTTGATCTCTAAATTCGTACTATATCTGTCATACCTGAACACTTGTTTCATGCACTGATTATAGTAGTAAATTAATTAAAAATGACTTAAATTAGGTAAAATTTACATAATTCATTAATAAAAGAAGAGAAAAAGAACAACGTTTACAGTAGACTTTACCTGTAGTAAAAGTAATATATTTTTTTCTTTTAAATTATACTGCTAAAATAAAAATACCATATTTTTGGATCTCTATTTTACAGAAATTTACAGAAAATCGTATTTAAATCAAATCATTAGATTTTTTTATCATGATTATTTTACACCTTTTATTTTTCGCGCATATTGTCATATAAATTACATTAAATAAAATATTGTTAATTAAAATTAAAAATTAAACTTTAAATTCGCGTAAAAAGGTAAAATAAATATTGAAGACTCATAAAAAGAAAACGAACACGTGTAGAACGAAAAGCGCATTTGGCTAAGTGCCCATCTCATTCAACGCATCACCCCTTTTCAGAGTAGGATCGTTCCGCGAGAGGTAGACATGGTTTACGAAAACGGACAGTATATATATATAATAAAGATGATCTATTAAGCATAGTAGAAGCCAAGCAACAGACACAAGATCACTGAAACACCAATGACCAATAAGATAAAAAAATTTTATATATATATATATATATGTATTAAAGGTAAAATTGAGAGAATGTTCGAGAGAATTTTTCAGAAATTTATATAGTAACCGTTTCAAAGGGCTGCAATTTATAAACAAAGTTAAGAACCCAATCACTTTTTTTTTTTTAAGGATATTTGTATATTTAAATCGAAAAATAGCTATTGTAGTAAATTATGTAGAGCAATTGCAGAAAATGAGTGAAAATTCCGTCATACTTGATTACTGAAAAACTTAGCAATTGAATCAATACCAATTTTGTAGCCATTTGAAATTAATTTAGATATCTGAAAATAAAATGTTTTTGACTTTTGTGTAGCTTTTGGAAGAACTTCGAGGCATTTTTATGAACATAGGAGGCTTGTCAGAAGTACAGTTTCATGGATACACAATAAAAAAATAGGCTTCTTTCACAAAATTATACTATGTGTAGGACAGAATTTAAATTTCATTTCAATTCACTTGACCGCTATCAGCCTTCATTTATTTATTTATTTTTCATTTAATTTAAATATAATGGTTGTTAAATAATATAGTTTTTATTCACTCGATGAAATTATTTTACCAGCTAAATACAAAGAATTATAAGTAATAATTCTATTCAATGTACGCTTTTTCTAATCAAAATTTTTTATAATGATATCTTTAAAAGTAAATATTTTAAACTACAATATAGAAATTGCTACAGAATTGCTCTATATATGTTTAAAATTTTGTAATTTCTCTCCAAGGTATCGATCCATTTGTTATAAAGTCTGCAACAGTATTTATTTCCTAATTAATTTTCTTTAAGTAAATATCCATTAAAATAAAATTTGTTTTACAATGGAATGCTTGCTAATTATGTAATTTCGGCTTTAAATAATTGATCTGTCTCTCATTTATATATAAATTTTATATATATATAAGTATTTTATATATAATCTTTTTATATTATTATTAAAGATAATTATATTTTTCTTTTATTGTTTTGTTAAGGGAAAAAAAAAAAAAAAAAGTAGAATTTTTAGTATATAGTGCATTGTATAAATTAATGTAAACACCAGATTATTTGTTGGTAGTGGGAATAAAAATATTTTATCTAACAACGCATAGACGAATTGAAACTATATTATCAATGTAATAATAATAACAAAAATATATATATATTTATCGAAATATATTTTTCCTCATTCCTGTTAGTTTGAATATTTCATTGACATGTTTGGTATGAATCTGGTGTAAAAATTTCCGAAAATTTCAAATCCGTCAAAATTTTTACTCTGTCTTTAATAGTTGTGAAATTAAAGAAACGGACTGTGCATTAATTATCTTCAAATTTTTGGAAATAAAGTAATCTATTAGCCACACCTAACTGCTTCGCACTCACAATAAGGGTTAAAAGGTTGCTTCCGGTATTCCCTCTTCCGCCAATATTTCGCCAACAGACTTTCTTTGTGAAATAATACATTCATATACAATTTATGCTTATCTATTACAAAAAAATACCATGTGTTAACATAAATACGATTAGTTTAAATAAACAATCATTTTTCAATTACCAGAATTAAAAAAAATCGATTAAAAAGTTTATTACACTTAAATATAGTAAAGAACTATTTTCTATCGCGGAAGTACAAATTCTACAGGCTTGTACACACTGTCAACTTATCCTTTCCCCGAGTATAGTGATGTTTATTTTAATCCACTCCTCCCCCCCCCCCCATTTTCTAATAAGTAAAAAAAAATAAATATTAGCAACCTAATTGCCTAGAATGTTTTGGATCTGAATAACTTATTTTTAATTAATTTTAAAATACTTTTCAGACAAAATAAAATATTAATCAGAATGGGAAATGTGTATATATATAACAAACTCTTAGAAACTTAATTACCTTACATAAAAATTTGCCCTTAAACTAAATGCTTCAAAAAATTTGATTAGTCAATGATTATTAAACGACATTGTGCTTTATAAGGGTCACTATCGACCTAAAATGCAAACTGTGGATTTAAGTTTTTATCTATCCAGTTCAGATTAAATAGTGTTTTCCAACTCATGATAATAATTACTTTTTAATTATAATTCATCTCACAAAAAAATGAAATAAAATGCCTAAGCTAATAAAATAACTAAGCTAAGCACGTGCACACTGCATCAGTAAGACTAAATAACAAACTAAATATTTAAAGCTGCTACCAGATGTCGATTATCGAATGAAAACAAATTAACCATGGAGAAAAATCAAGCTAATGAATCTCTTAGAGAGGAAAGGTGTGTCTAATTTCACGATTGGATTGTTCATAATGCAAAAAGCATGCCCAGTTTTTCATTGGATCAGCATGATGTTAGTAGGCGGGTCTTATGCTCTAGTTAGCATGTAGGAATTTCCAGAATGACATCACGGAAATGCACGAGTACCAGCTTTTTCCAGAGTAGATCCCTGTTTTTCCAGGGTTTGGTGCTTCTTTTGAAAGTTTCCCTGAGATTTTATGACAGATTTTTTTCCCCTGATTTTCAGGTTCTCTCTGAGGTGTATGAACACTGTGTTTAACCAGGGTGTTTAATTTAGCTCAAAGTGTGTGCAGGTGCATTGTCAGGCAAAAACAGGATTCCTTCCTTGGTCAACTGCTTCTTTCAGTTAGTCTAGAAGGTTAGCATAATACTCTCCAGTTACACTGGAGCCCCGAAGTAGAAAGTCCACTAGCAGAATCCCATCTTTGTCCCAAAAAACAGACACCGTGCCTTTTTTGGCCGATTTCTGGGTGCGGAATTTCTTCAGATGCAGGAACCCCTGTGATACCATTCATTTGGTTTTTCTTTGGACTGAGGATCATAAATGTGGAATCACATTTCGACTTTTGTCACTAAACTCAGCAGAAAGTTCTATGAAGCTTCAAAATGGGCAAAAATGGCTTTGGATGTTTCAACTCATTTTTCTTCTGATCATTGTTCAAACATTTTGGCACAAATAAAAAAGTTGTAAAAATCAGAATGACCTGATATTTGTACAGTTACATATCAAGCCGTCCAGCTTTCATTTGCCCAGAGTTCCCCTTGGCTTTAAAAAAAAAAACAGTTTGGTATTCTTAAGTCCATATTTAACATTTAAAATGACACTCATTTCAAAATTCTATTATAAGTACGCATAGTATAATAAATGCTTTCTTAATTTTAACTTTCTTTACTTTTGCTTGTTACTAATAAATAAGTGTTGAAGGTCATACGCAATAGTTTTACTTTACTATAAATATAATCTTCAATATATCATTATTCTTCAATTTGCAGGTTGTTTTCACCTAAATTTGTAATCTAATACAAGGTGGCAATAAGAATGCTTTTCTTGTTTTTTTTTTAAGATAAGAGGCATGAAGGGTGCTTTTGTTTTTTATTATTAAGGACAAGAAGGGCACTTTTTCCAACCTAAGGGCAGGCAGGGTGCAGTGCCTTCCTGAAACTGTCTAGGAAAAACTAATTTGTGCCTAAATTTATTCTTCTATTTTAACTCGAAGGGGAGACAGGAACTTTTTAGCCTCTCCTCGTATACTACAACATTATGCCTAATATAAACAAACACAATCTAAAGCTGCTTTTTTGCACTGATAAAAGTAATCAGTAGTAGTTAAAATGTATCCGACAAAAAAAGCAATTTAGTTTTTTTTTTAATTGAGCCATCTATACATTTCAATACTGATGAATTTTTAATCAGTTATTGCATAATTTAGAGGTGCACATCATTTTAGGGGAGAGTCATTCTACTGCTGATTGAGGTATAAAATAGGCCTACCCAGTTCAAAAGATTAAGGAATGCTTTGGATATGCATTTCATTACGGCAGACTGCAATGTTTATAGATAAGCACACATTTATATACAGGGTTAGTACAAGCAGACAAAAATGCTAGTCTACCTAGATAAATGAATCACCTAGAATCTACAGTGTACATGCAAAAACAGCTAATTTACTTAAAACATCCAAATTATTTCAAACTGCTTTTTGATGATAACTTTAAAATTTTTACTTATGATCATACATAGCAAAACAGCAAACATAAATGGAAAGTAAACTAGCATACTTTCATATATGCAAGAAATTTTAAATTTATATAAAAACTGAACATTTTGCTCACTACTTTAGAGTTAAGAAAGTCTAATTTTAATTGAAGCAACAAAACATTTACTGAATTTCATAATTTTTTAATCATTTCCATATCAAAAAGTGCATCTTCATTGAAATTTAAAGGCCAACTTTAAATCTGATGCTGAAACGTAAAGTTTGTAGGCAAGCATCATAAATTGCAAACCTTGTTCTGTATTCAAAAGACTAGCTTGAACCTTCACCAAGCAAAAACACTAAGCATCAAAGCTAAAGCTTTTATTTATACGTAACAATGTAAAGTGGGTTTAGGTTTTGAACACTTAATTTGGGTGGTTTAAATGTCACTATAAATTTTAATCAAAAATATTGTTTCAGTTTAATCCAGAATAATTTGATAAGAAAATTGAATATTTATTTAGTTTTTATTTTAAATTTGATTTTTTTCGAGACTGTTTTTAGTACTTTAAAATTGCCAAAGGTGCCAAGATTAGTTAACTATGACCGTATGTTAAAATTAAGTGTCTGAAAAAACAAATCATTTTATGCTATTTTTGTAAGCAAAATTTAAAACTGTCTCTAATTTCAGAAAACATATTCAAAGTGTCCATTTGCTAAATATGATAGAATATTAATTATCTTGTCAATTTGGAAAATTCAAGTTCTTCCGAAAATCAAAAGACAATTACCCAGTAGTTTAAAATTTGGGATGTTTTAAAGATTTATTATTTATTATTTATATGGTTTATAATTTGTTACAGAAAACAGCACTCCTATACGTGTTACTTGTGAAATATTCTGTTTTCGTATATAAACGGAAGTACTTGATTTAACAGAATCTTACGCTTATTTACTTGGGACGAATGTCCGTGGAAAAACTTTTTAAACTTTGACACAACTGCTATTTCATATTTTCAGCTTTTTTTTTTTTTTTTTTTTTTTTTAACTGAAATTTTGGTGTTAAATAAAATGAAAATTACGCTTCGAAAGCATTGGGAATCTAAAACACGAGCCATAGCTACTATGTAGGACACATGTATATATTGTACATCTTGAAAGGATTACGAAAAGTAGAAAGACATTAGTCAAAAGTAGAAGAACATTATTCATATATTAACTAAATAGTAATATGTTATAAGAACCTATTACCGAGGGTAGTATGGAACGAAGTAACCTATTATTGAAAAGTAAATGTTTATCCCATCTCTAGTATATAGGCAATTTCAAGTGTATAAGTTACAAAAATGGTGTTACAAAATGAAATCCATTTTGATGCAAATTATGCTTGCAAAAGTATTGATCTCCCCCCCCCCCCCTCCCAACACTATTTAGAAATTTAAATCAACAAATCAGGTTATAAATGAAGTGAAATCTTGCATTTTACAATTTAAAAATTTTAAAAAAATCTAATATTGTAAACTGAGGACAAGTTATGAATTTTTCAAATGTAAAAACAACTTTATGTATTTTACAATAAATTTTATAAATATATTGAATGATGTTTGAAAAGACTTCACTCATTTTATACATGTTTAATAAAATTTAAGATCTGGCTACAAAAAGATAGTCATCAAAATGTATAAACACAAATTGCCTACTAATCTGTGTAAACTCTGATAGTAACAAATGGATATTTTTGAGTATTTTCATGAATAAATTTTAATCAAACATTTAAGATTTTTACACCCAAGTTAAAGATAATGGGATAGTATTAACCCGTTAGTAGTCGCTACAGGCAGTGCCACCTATAACAGATTGCACATTTTTTATTTAACTGTCACCAATAATTTTAAGAAGTGATGTGATCGACGTTTCTTCGATTTTATTCACGTTTTATGTATATCAAATGCCACTTTTAAAAATTGTTGGTGGCTATTGAATAAAAAAAATTGGCAACACTGAAGGATGGGCGGCAAATCGACCAACTAGCAACTACTAACGGGTTAATGCAATCGTGATCTACAGAGGGTGTTCGTGCATTTTTTAGATGATTTTGATGGAGTGTACTGAAAAAATGACACTCATATTTTGTGTTTTAAATCATGTTCAATTTGATAGCACTCATTCTTAACTATCATTCTACATCGTAATTTCCATGATAATAATTTTTGTAACATCGAAAGAGGTATTTTGTTCCACTCCTCTTTCACGACTTTCCAAAGTCCACAAAGCGTTGTAGGACAGCGTTTGTATAGTACAGATTTTAAGAGTCCAAAAGCACAAAAATCCACCGGTGATACATCAGGAGATTTAGCAGGAATATCAGTGAAGGGTATGGTTTTTATTCTCGTTTCTTGTTCCATTTTTTCTAGAAAAGCTTGTGGATTGTGATGTGTGGCTGCTTGCTTTTTCCTGATGCAGTTTAACTGACTGATGGCATTGTGAATAAAGATCTGGAATTTCATATTTAAAAAATGGAGTTAAAATATGTTCTTGATAGTATTTAGAGTTAATTTTGACATTTTTGTCAACTTTTTTTACTTTTATCTTGCCTTTGTATGAAAAACGAGCGACAATCATAAATCCTTCAGAAAAACTTTTTTTTGATTCTTTGAATTCTCCTCTTTTATGATAATAAAGTGATCTTTTTTTTGTTGCAATCACTTAAATAGAACCAAACTTCATCTATTGTTACAACATTTTCATCTTGATAAATGTTTATCATAAAGAGTTCTGCAGCATGTTCTATGTTTATCGATATGATGCTGAGAAAGACTAACATTATATTTTTTGGCCTTTTTAAGATTAAAATCAGAGTTAATTTTATTTACAGTTGAAACTGAGCAGTTTAATGTTTTTGCAACATACTTTTGAGTTGGAGGGTTTTCTTTCAGCATTAAAGATTCCACCTTTGCAATATAAAAACTGTGTTTTTTCTTTGGATAAGTATTTGGAAGAATTTTCCATTCAGATGCCAGATTATGACAATTTTTTCCTTTCTTATTTATAATATTTCCTATCGTGGCTTTAGATATTGAAAAAACATGGCTTTTACAGCATTTCTGAATTACTGAATAAGAATAACCCTCTTCGAAAAGAGTGGAAACATTTCCACTGTATCCTTCCATCCATTGACTTTTTAAAAGTACCAATTTGCATGTAAACAAAAATTCTAAATATCAGATGATAAATAAAACTTCCAAAAATATAAGTGTTGCGAAAATAAAATTTTCCATGCAGACGACGTTTTTTTACAAGGAAATAAAATTGTCTAAAAAATGTGTGAACAGGCCCTGCATCAATCACTGTTGAAACTGTGGTCTAACAAGGAAACATTCAAAAGGTGTCGTCTTCAAAAAATATTGAAAAAAATATGCGATTCTGCTTTTCATGAAACACCAGAAAGTGAAAAAATTATCGGCTGAAATGAATTACAGCGACCACAAAAAATTATCAAAATTAAACATTTTTGGCAACTTAGCGCTGTTAGGTGACAAGTTCGCGAGTACTGAGATTGCCGTGTACGACAGAACCATGTTTTGCTTTTCCGCCAAGTACTGAAAATCAATCGTCAAATATGCTTAATTTTGATATTTTTTTCATTTTCTGCTGTTTTATGTAGAGTAGAATCACACACATATATATATATATTTTTTTTTTTCAATATTTTTTGAAGATGCCACTTTTTGAATGTTTCCTTGTAAAAAAAAAAAAATAATAATAAATAAATAAATAATCAGATGTAAGAATAATTAAATTTCATTTAGACAGATTCTCAACCACTAAGAAGAATACAAGCAAAACAAAACTGATGAAAATAACATCTGACTATCAATATGTTGCTTTTTAAATTTTATACAAAGACTGCATTTCAATACTACTTCAGGTAAACTGGTTAAAGAATGACAGAGATTAGAAGAAACAATTTTATTACTGACATATTTACAAAAATGACAATATGACAAACAAAAATTGACATTTATAGAATAAAGTACACATGCTGAAACTTGTACCTGTTTATTATTAATATAAACTCTAGGGCTAACAATTTTGGAAAAAAATATATACATACATAGAAATAAATAAAAAATAATATAGAACAAAAGCTCACATACTACACAAATTCCAGAGATGAGATTGGAAAAATAAAAAAGCTGAAACTATATCAAAAGCAGGATGTTGAATGAAATATTAGAATTTAGATGACAAAATTATATAGATGAGTAAATATATAGGGAAAAAAAAATAAATGATTATTCTTTAAAATATTTAATTATTGACACAGATAGATAAAAGTTTTATTTGATTAGCTGATATAACAAATGCACATAAAAATAAAGACCCCCCCCCCCACAAAAAAAAAAAAAAAAAAACCTGAAAAATCTCATTCCTGAAATTTTTTATTTTACTCTTACAATAATAAACAAACAATTCAATAATATGATTATTTTACATAATTCTCAGTGGTAGCATATTATGTTTAGCATTTGTTTTCAATAGTTCGGGGTGGGGGTGGGAAGGGGACTCGTAATCCAGACAACATTTAAAACTATCAGTTGTTAGTCTTATTTTGCACCAAAAAATTTAAAACAGGCAACTATAAAACAATACCTTAACTTTTGACTAGATTTCAAAAAAAAAAGAAAAAATCTTTATAACAAAATGCTTGTTTTTTATTATTTTTATAAAATCATTGCATTGTTGTGAAACACATACACTTGTAACAGACTCAATCAGAACCAGCAAGTAAGAAATTACTTAATTTCTGTTAAATTGGTAAGAATTTGTTCTATTGTTTGTTCTTTAAGTAACTATTAAATTTCTTTTTGACAGAAATTTATTCATGTTTTGACATTTGTATTCTTTTATAATCACAATAAATAATAATTACATGCCATTGACGCCTGACTTTCACATTCCTAATTCCTACCCCTGGATCTAGAATACCTTACTTATATTTTTTTGTAGATTTACAAGTCTTAACAGATGAAAAAGTATAAATGCTATAGATTTTATAGAAAGCTTATGCCTTTCATTCTTAGAAACATTACATCAGGGATGATTGTGAATTCATGAAAAAATACCTGAAATTTTAACAAGAGAAACTTTTTGAGTGAGAAGAGAACATATTTATTGTAGAAAGCTCCAACCCTCTCAGTATTAAAAATATTAATTTTAATTAGGTTTAGCAGTCATAAGAATTTGATATTTTACTCTTACTTTATGAATTTAATTAACTAGGGAAACTGAAATTTTGGAATTGAAAATGAAAAATATACGGAAATCACAGGTAAAATACCTGTACACAATCATTCCTGTTACATGAAATTGAATGAATGTGAAAGTATATGACACTGTGGAAAAAATAACCAAATTTTCTCACTAGCAGAATTTTCTGTATCTATCTGCAGCAAAACAAAATTTGTCTGTAATACAGGGATGCCTGGCCATATCTTATTACAAAAAATATGTAAAATTAGCGTCTACAAAGAAAATATTATAAATATGCAACAAATACTGTAATTCAGACACAAAATGTAAATTATTTTTTAAGCCTAGTGTTTCTTTTTGAGATGCACTTGCTGCTATGCTGCACAGTTTCTGCTACTGGACAAATGGTTAACATAATAACCATAAAATAAGTACACTCAATACAAAACTTAAAAATAAAAGTTTCAATATATTATGTTACTTAATATGAACACATTATGTTTAAGAAAATGCCTGCGTTATGTTTAAGGAAATTAAAAGCTTAAAAATTGAAGAGTTTTCTTTTCAGAATAGTCAGTTCATTTGATCTTTTCGATTTTTCCCGAAATTTTCAGACAAGTAAAATTTCCCTGACACTACCAGGTCATTTTCTTCCATTTTGGTGTGACATTTTATAAAATATTTTTTTTTTTTTTTTTTGTATGTGTATGTGAGAAATTTCCTGGGTGAAGTATTCCCTCCCGCCCTCCTCAAATACTTATCTAAGAACCTCCCATTCAAAATTACAGATTTCAATCAAAATCCACAGTGTTGCAAAAATTGCACATTTTTCCACAGTGTTGCAAAAATTTTCCGATTTCTAGCCACCTTGTTTTTAAAATTTTTTATGAACACACTCCCACTTCACTTCTATTAATAACCGATTCAATGTTTCAAAAATATTAAATGTTAAATTCTAAATTTTTATTAATCAACCTTAAAATTGCAAAGAATACAAGAAATTCCTACTCTTACTTCAATCAAATTAAAATGAATTTTTTGTTGCAATCTAGATAATTTTTTTTTTTTTTTTTTTTTTTTTTTTTTACTTAGTAATTATTTTGCCTGTTTAATATTCATGTATTTTTTAGGAAAATGTTTTCTTTTAACTTTCTGTAATAAAACTGACATACTTGTATCTTTTTTTTTTTTAATTGTCCATCTTACTTCCTACCTTTAATGTTTTTTTTTTTTTTTTTTTGCAATGCTTCAAATAAAAGAAATATGCCGAGAATGTAACTGTACACATCAGAAACTAAAGACAATAAAAATTTAGAACTTCAACAGAAGATACACATAAAGAAATATCAGGTACTTTAAAACAGTGTTGAAAATATAAAAAAGGTGAAACATTCTACATAAGAACAATATGCTACCATGAAAAATTCTCGAGTCCAAAATATTTTTTTTTTTTCTCAAAATTTTCAATGAATTATTTGCATGCATGTATTATTACTAAACATGCTTTAGAAATCCATGAAAATAAAGTTCACAATATGTTATTTATAAAAATTGCCACCACCAGGTGAAAATAAAATCTGAAATAAAAGAATATTCAGTATATGATACAGGACTTTTTCCACTAATACGGAAATACTCTCAAAGCAATAAATCACAATAACAATATTTAAAAAAATATTCCTGAGAGTTCAGTTTTTATCATCTACTGAGTTACTCACATCATCATCTTTAGGGGGAGGAGAAGGTGAATGCTTTTCGGAGGATTTAGAACGTGATCTGGAATGACTTTTATGAGATTTTGATCGGCTTCTACTGTTACGGTCTTGGCTCATGCTCCTACTTCGGCTTCTGCTGCGAGATTGTTTTTTGCTTTGAGAGCGGTTTGAACGGGACTTAGATGGTGAATTTGAACGAGATCTTGACTTAGACTGTGATTTAGATCGAGATCTAGACATAGATCGCGACTTACTTCGACTCTGGCTGCGACTTCTGCTTCTACTATCAGATCGAGAATGACTCTTGGATCTTGACCTTGAACGAGATCTAAAAAAATTACAATATAACAGAAATATTTTAAGTAAAAGTATTTTAGTTTTATGAACTATTTAATTTTACAGATTAAAAAAAAAAATTTGTGATTGAATTTAATTATTTAGAACTATTCTAACTACAGTAATAAATGTACTAATACACACACATATATATATATAGAGAGAGAGAAACAGAGTTGTAAAATTAAAAAGTAATTTTTTAAATTAGTAGATATTTAAATCATTATATATAAGTATTTACCGGCGCCTTCTAGATTTGTCTTCCACCAATTTAATTCGACGTCCATTTAAATCAGTATCATCTAACTTATCAAGAGCATTTTTCATGTCAGATAAACTGGCAAATTCCACAACCCTGTAAATAGAAATACTAATAAATTTATTGAAAACTAAATATTACTCATGCATAGGCATGAGAGTGCAGAAAATTAAAAAAAAGAGGAAACACGTGAATTGATAAAATTAATTTCAAATGAAAAATAATGCTCGCGGGAAAAACTACACAAATATGTTCATAAAATTTATTTCAAATGAAAAATAATGTGTGCAGCAGTTATAATAAGAAAGCACCACCACAGAACTGGTGGTGCCCACAGAACTGCTCGTCACCAAAAAACAGTGAGTAATAGGGCAAAATGGGCGTCATATTCGGATTCAGGAGATCATTTTACATAAGAATTTGCAAAAATAGTGTTGGGGCTGATTTTCATGCACAGCAGTGTTATTTTTTTAAATGAAATTTTCTGTGTATTTTGTGAAAAGCAGGCATGAGAGTACAGAAAAAAAAAAAAAAAAATAGGAAAGACGCGTGTTCATAAAATTAATATCAAATGAAAAAATAATGCACACGGGGAAAAACTTTACAAATATGTTCATATTTTTAAAAAAAACTTTAGGCTAAGAAAGGTGGAAAATATGTACAAAGGTAAATTTTTAATACTTCAGATTTATTGTTGTCTCTGCCACAGAGAAGATGCATACTGTATTTGCTTATTTTTTACTACATTACAAAATTAATAACAAAAAAAAAAAAAAAAGCTAATTGAAGAAAGGGATTTTTTTTTTTTTTTTTTTTTTGGGGGGGGGGGGGGAGTCAAACGATAATTACATGAGTGTAAACTGTTAAACATTTCTACTTCTTTATAGGCTCTAGAATCTAATAAAGCATGTTTAAAATGAATATTGACATTTTTGTTGTGGCTTATAGATGGAGAAAGAAAGAAAAATAAAAGAGCTCCAAAGAGCATTTGATCACCAATCACTAGTTGGAGATAAGAAAATATGGGGGGAGGGGGGTTAAAAATAATTATGTAAGCGAAAAATATTGAAGAATTCTGTTTCTTTAGAGATTCTAAAATCTCATAAAATAAGTTTCAAATGAATATCGACATTTATGTTGTGGATGAAGAAAGATTGTGAATTGGAAGGCCTTCGTAAATCTGAAAAGATGGCATCTACAAATTGTCAAAAATTAGCGTTTTTAGTTTGATTTTTCAAAAATATTAGAAAAACGGGAGAAATGCACATTAAAACATAAAAACGGGAGATAGGATTAAAAAAACGGGGGTCTCCCGTGAAAAACGGGAGAGTTGGCAGCACTGAATGGTAAAAATTTTAGAATTAATTCTACGAAAGTTAAAATATAAAAAAGTTCTAGACTTTGGGTGCAATACATAAGAAACACCCTGTTTTTTTGCTGCATTCACTAATTCCTCAAGGCAATCAGTCTATTTATCCAACAGTTTATAATAGAAATGATAATATGTATAAAATAAAACCTCTTATCACTGGATTTTTTTTTTTTTCTGTATGAAGGCGATATAAAAAAAATTTAAATATTAATTCCTTAAATCTATAAATTTCTGAACTTTTTTTTTTAAATGTAACTTTGCATTTTATAATATATGTCCAGGATCAATATTTAAAGAATCATATCAAAAGTTAACATTTTCCTGAGCATACATGTTCTAAATATAATTAAAAATTCTTATAAGGATCTTTAATACTTTGAAACAAATTCAAATTATTAATAAGTGATAATAATAAATGAGTGATCTACACACATATTTTAAATTTAAAAACAATAACATACACACTTATACTGTCAAATAGATGTAGAGAAGGTTTGCAGTAGAATCTATCTTGAAAACTTCAATTTTAATATTAAAATAATAATAAATAAATAATCTTCAAAAATTTTTAATGTACCCACTCATAGTGTTAATTTGTTTAGGGAAATTATTCTGTAAATAACTCATTTGCAAATATGTTAAATAAATTTAAAAAAAAAAATCCCAGCAAGTTTGTTAAAGGAAAATAAAATATATATACAGTTTTAAAGATAAAGTGATAAGTTACAAATGAGTAAATAAAAATTGAAATCACAGCTTCCAAATTATGATGTTTTGATTTGATATGACAAATTATTTTCACTGCTGAATTTGCAATTATCAGTCTTATTTACACCATTAACGATTTCGCAGTACAAATGATTGGTAGCACCATCTATCGAAAACAAATAGCAATAAAAGTTCTCTGTTGTAGGTTTCATGAAAATAGTCTTTTTAAAATGATTTTCAAATATTTTTTACATTTCTTTAATTATAAAATATCTTAATTTATGGAAAAAAAAATAAATAAATAAATCGCAAAAAGTTATAGAAAAAAGAAAGTTGGGGGAAAAAAAAAGTGGAAATAATGGAAAACAATAATAATAAAATGCTGAAATAACTTAAAATCATAAAAAGCGGAAAATCGCGGATCCGCGGAAGAATCTCATGCCTGGAAAAGGCAGCGAAACAGTCCCAATTTTTCCTGAATCGGCTCCTGTTAGAAACAAACTGGTAGGTTTGGTTTGTTACTCAATCATTTTTTGCCCACTGTGGTTTATCACTAATCAGGGTTCATACTCAAATATGGGGAAAAAATTCCCTGAGTTCCCAGACAATTTTCAAAAAAATATTAGCGACATATTGCAAGAAACGCTCCTCTAGACAGGACAAAATACAGCTACTTCCACTGTATGATGTCATATTACTGCCGGTCATGATAGAAATTCAGATGGAAATCATTATTTACATGCGTATTTTCACAATACTTAATCATTTAAATTTTGATACGAAGCTAAACAAGAAAAACATAACTTGAGAGAAAAAAAAAACATTTGTTTTTCCAGGTTTTATAACTGATTTTCCCTGACTTTTAATGAAAATTTTTATTTTCCCTGACTTTTCTTAACAAATTCCAAATTCCCTGAGTATTCCCTGAGGAGTATGAACCCTGCTAATCATATTTAGACTAACAGACCTACAGTCCAATGGGGAAGTTGCACACAGAAGGAAAAACAATTTCTTTTAATTGTAATCGATAAAATCAATCTTGGGAATCCGAAAAATCCAATTAAAATCGTAAAATTATTTCAAATTAACTTTTAATTAACGTTTTAAAATCGCTAAAAACCAAAACAAAACCACGTGATACGGAAACGCTCCGTGAGGGGGTCAGGGCCTGATTACCCAAAAGGCTCAGGTCGCCTAAAGCAAGGTAAAATACTCACTATTTCGGGAAAAATCTGTTATTTAGCCTAAAAAATCTGAGTGTTCTTAATTAATAAGTTATACAATTTTAATGTTATGTGTAGAAACCACCCAGGTATATTAATGAAAAAAAAAAATTCTAAATGAAAGGGGGGCCCAGAAATGATACTGAGCTTCCCCTAGCTTCGAAGCTTAATCGGGCCCTGGAGGGGGTTGACATCACAGTACACGAAGTGTGAATGTTTACACTCTTTTACCGCTTGCTTTTCTTTTTGTTCGCTCTATTCTAATCTGTATTTTATAGTTTATTCTTACAATTTTTACCTTTTGTAAGAAATAACTTAAACCTTCCATAACTATACTATATCTTATATATATATATTTCTATTTTTATTTGTATAATGTCGATTTTGGATTTGTAAAAGAGCAATCGGATAATGTTCCGAAAATAGATGCTCTTTCCATATTCTCATTTTTGAGAAGAAACCTCGATTTTATTAGCGCATAAATATAAGAGTAGCTAAAGCTAAACGATCTAGATTTGTTCTGTATTCATATTTTGAAAATTATAAACGTCTTCATAATAGAATTTTATCATTGCTTTAATATATTAGTAGTATTTTTTTACATTTCTCTAATTTTTTAGATGCTTGTATGTGAGAATATTTCTTTTTTCATAATGTATGCTTAAAGATTTAATTATAATTAAAATATTCATTAAAATTTCATAGTACATAAAAATATATTTTACTGATTATTTATTTTTTAACCAGAATTTTTTAATTATGTTATTTTATAAATTATATATGATTATTTTATAGAGCAGTCATTAATTATGTATTTATTATTTACTTCATGTTTTTGCAACGAAAAAAAAAATGTTATTTTCAAATTGCATTATTTATTTATTATTTTTATTTTATTTTATTAAAAAAAAAAAAAGTTTACTTTTTCTAATTTTTTAAGTAATTTATATATATATATATATATTTCAATTTTATCCATTTATTTTTCCATTTAATTTCTTTAAATTTATTTGAATTATATTGTTCTACGTTGTTTACATTAGCAACGGCTGTTACACAACTATTTATTTATTTAATTAATTCATTTCAAAAGGAAAATATAATTAAATGTTTTTATCGGGAAAATGTTAATATCGCATAAAGGATTAGTCTTATTAAAATTTAAATTTAATAAAAACTTATTTATTATTTATTTAATGCCTTTGAAAGGAAAATCTTTTGTTATTTATTTATTTATTGTACTAATCGAAATGAAATGGTAATATAGCAGAAAAAGTGATTGCAATAAAGTACATGGTGCCAAAATTAAAGTATATTTAATAGATGCTGAGATACAGCTATCCTTAAAATCTTAGTTTTTGAATAATAGCAGCTTTCGCCTCCTGATATGTACACAAATTGAAGTGCCCACGAAAGACATTGCTGCGGGCAATAAGAACCCAGATCCGAAAAAGCAGGGTTCACTGGAGGGAAAGAAGTTGCAGTAGGCTGCGAATAACCAAAACGATGTTAAGAGCGATTTCAATGAATTTATTTTTTAATTATCTATTTATTTATTTTTTGTTTATAGAATGATATAAAAGAAATAAATGTTTTTTTTTTTTTTTTTTTTTTTGTTAATTTATTAAATTTAGCGACCAGCGAAGCAGGCGAAGACCGTCAGTTATAGTATAATCAAGGGTTGTTCCTGGTTTACTTTTGGGGCTCATTTTTGTGAAAAACAATTTTTTTTTTGTGAAAAACAAAATAATTTTGTGAAAATTTATTTCTTTTTGTGATAAAAAGAATTATCACACAAAACCTTTCACTTAAGAAGTTACTCTATCTAATGTTCATTATCAAGTTAACAGCATATTACTGAGCCAAGTATACACACTCATTAAAAATAATATTGTTAACGTGGAAAACTTTTACAAAATCATCATCTTTTTAAAAATAAATCTTGAGAAAGGCCTGTTGTTATGAATCTGAATTTTGTGAAGAGACCCATTTTATGGATTTGTATTTTCTAAAGGGGCCCATTTTAGATATTTGGATTTTGTGAAGTGGAAGCAAATGGGTCCCAGTTTTTACCTGGATCGACCCCTGATATATTCTAAACATATTTGGATTTTACATTAAGGCTTCATTGGTAAATGAATTTAATATATATATATTTATATACACTGGTGGACAATTGCTAAGGACGGATGACAATAGCTTAGTTATTGTCATCCGTCCTTAGCAATTGTCCACCAGTGTATATATTGCGTTTGATTGCTGAAATTTACTGCAAATTTTTAATTAATTATTTAATACCATTCATATTTATAACTAGATCATGTATAACTTATAAGGTATTATTACATTTAACATATATTTCATGTGTTTATTTTATTTTAAAGTACTTTATATCTTTCCTATTGCTAAATGTCGTTATTATTATTACTTTCTATTTCTATTAATCTTTTCTTTCTATTTTTAAATTTTTCCAAATAAAAAAGTAATTACATTATAAAAATAACTAAACGCGTTTCTATATATATATATACATATATAAATAATATTAATATTTTTGTACCTTCTTTTAATTTTATTTATTTATTTAGAATGATAAGCGCATGTAATTTTCCTTAAATACTTTTCAATTTCTCAAACTGCATCACTATGTTTTTTAATTATTCACAATCTTCAGATGCTATTTTAATAGAAATATTGTTAAGTTATAATATTGAAATGTATTAAAAAAGTTATATATATATATATACAGTCGGTAACAAAAGTGTCCGAACACTAGCAAAAATTCCTATGTAAAAAAGGTACACTTCATACGGTTTTGTTAAATAAATTCTAGGGATGAAACGGATATCCGGTAACTATCCGGCCTATCCGGCTGAGTTTTAAATATCCGGCGGGGTACCGGATATCAGCACACCGGATACGGATATCCGGCAATTTCAAGCCGGATATCCGAAGGAGAAAATTCAAGCTTAAACTCCCATCAGATGAAAATTTTGCGACAATTTTTAATTTTTTTTTAGATCTGTTGTAGCTTGTAAAGTTTTTTTTTTTTTTTTTTAAGTTGGCTTCTGCGAAAATCGATTTTGGACTCATTAGCAAACAAATTTAGCCAAAAGTAGCTTCAGGTCTAAGAAATATAGAAGCCCTATTTTAATTTTGTACAGAGTTAGCTAGGTTTTTCTTCCAGAGTGATCCAAAACATTCCCCCTGATCTTCCCCATAACAATAAAAAGAGCTGTTCATTGCTGTTCCTGAACAAATGATATTTATTCTCTGCAGTTGCAGTGTATAGTATATAACTCTGTTTTCATGTCTTTTGCTAATATGTTGTTAGATTGTTTAGTAATATTGTTAGTCTTGGATGTTAAAGTTGTTAGATTGTTTCGAGAATGAGTCAAATAATGTGCATTTATTGACTAGAACCTGTTTATTTACAATCCAGTTTTCCATACACAATAAAGCTGTTGTATTTGTGACCATATAGTTATACTAGCAGAAACCTGGCATTACTTGCGCCATCTATCTATCCGATTTGGATTTTTTTAAAAACCCTCCAATTTATATAAATTTGCATTTTTAATGGAATATCTTACTAAAGCACCTGAATTTCGAATTCCCTGTTGCATTGCATAGATATATCCCAAAAAATTAAAATTATTTCAAATAAAAGTACATATTTAAATTTTCAGAAAGTCTGTTCTTTCTTTGAATTATTACTTTCTTCTATATTAAATAGAAGGAAGTATTGGATTCGTGAAAATTTTCAACTTCCAGTTTTCGGTGGATTTACGCATTTTGAGAGAACCAAAACACAATTTGACCCTTTTTGGAAAATGTCTATCTGACAAAAATTTTGTGTAGTTCAAGAGTTAATGCACAGAATTTCATATAAATTTATACATAGTTGCATTTTACCAAAAAAAAAAAAAAAAAAAAAAAAGTGCCCATCAACTTTTGGTGCAAATCACTCAACAGATGGCGCTGCTATATTGTGATTTCTCCCATTTAAAGGAAGACTATATCTCAGCTTATACTGTGTATAATTAAAAAAAAAATAAACTAAGTGTGTCACAGGGAGGGCTATTATTATGAAACATGTTCATTCAATTTCTGTGCATAACAGCCAATAGGTGATGCTGCTATGCTGCAATTTTTCCGTGAATGGGGAATTTATATCTCAGATTCATTCGTGTATAATTGCTAAAAATTTAGTATGGGAAAGGGTCATTTTTATAAAACATCATGTTGATTCAATTTTGGTGCATATTGGTCGATAGGTGGCTATATTATGTTGCAATTTACTCTGTGAATAGGAAGGCTAAATCTCAACATCTATAAAATTTAAGAGATAAACAAGATAAAAATATGAGAATAAAAGTTGGCTTAATTTGGGTGTATATCGACCAACAGGTGGCGCAGCTGTTCTTCACCTTCTATGATTCTCCACATGTCTCAAAAGTTTTTGATTAAAATTGCACTAAACTCAATATCTAAAATTTTTATTGTAAGCAGCTATGATTATGTTTCGTTTGCATGTTAAACAGCATGTAGCATTATTATATAGAGAGATATAGAAGAAAGTTTTGTGATGGCCATAATATGCTAAATTGAAGCTTTTAGTTTGTTTATTTATTTATTTATTTTTTCTTCTTTCTTTTATGTTTTCTTATAAATGTCTCAAAAGAGAGTATTGGATTCATAAAAATTTTCAACTTCTGGATTTTGATGGATTTACACATTTTAAGAAGTCCAGAATCTGGTTTGACCAATTTTTTAAAAAAAGTCTGTGAGTGTGTGACAAAAATTCGTTTCAACTGTACCTCCGGAACTACTGCGTACTACAATTACATATAAATTTATGTGTAGTTGCACCATGACATAAATCAGTGCCTACCAACTTTTGGTGCAAATGGCTCAACAGGTGGTGCTGCCATACTGCGATTTCAGCAACTTAGAGGAAGGCTATATCTCAGAAACTACTGCACAGAATTTCATATAAATATATATGTACATGTAACTGGCATATATTAGTGCCTATCAAATTTTGGTGCCAATCGCTCTACAGGTGGTGCTGTTATACAGTGCTTTCTGCAATTTAGGGAAGACTATATTTTAGGTTCTATTTCATGTAACTACACAAAACTTCATGTTGGAAAGGCATTATGAGAAATTATGCTAGTTCAGTTTGGGTGCATGTTGGCCAGTAGGTGGCTCTGCAATACAGAAATTTCCCCCCAAAAGGGGAAGGTTATATCTCTTATTCTATTGTGTATAATTCCATATAACTTGGTAAATGAGAGAACCAGCCATTGTGAAACACTATTGCAATTTATTTTAGGTGTATATCGGCTAACAGGTGGAAATACTGCACTACAATTTACCCAATGAATAGGCTAAGTTAATCCCAACTTCTATGACATATGTCCATGCAACTTGATATATAAGACAACCATTATGAAAGCAAATGTTGACCTTATTATGTGTATATCAACCGACAGGTGGAGCTTCTATTATGATTTTTCACAAGCGTATATCTCAGCATCTGTTGATTAAAATTGCATAAACTCCTTTTGTAAAATATTCATTGTGAGAAGCTATGGTTAAACTTTTATACGATTTAAACCGTAAGTGGCACTGTTATATAGAATTATGTAGAAGAAAGTTTTGTGATGGCCACGACTTATTAGTTTTCATGTGAAAATAACCCTTCAACTGTGATTATATTAGTAAAATATTTTATTTCATTTTTTTAATAATAGTATTGTAAAAAATATGTAAATAATAAGTTTTAGTTTTATAATTCTGAACATCTGTTTGTGATAGTGCTTTTCACCAAAAATTGCAAGTGTAGGAATGTGTATGTTAGGCTTAAAATTTTATTCTTCATGGTAATATTGCACAAATAAATAGAATATTAAATAAATATGTTTAAATAAATTATATTTAAAATGTTTTTAAAAGAATAGTATATGAAATATGTTTATATTTTGTTTTAAAATAAAGAAAAAGAAAATAAATATACAACATGACAAAAAACAAAACTAATGCCGGATATCCGTATCCGGCAGGCAGGAGAGCTCCGGATATCCGATATCCGGCAAAATCACTATCCGTTTCATCCCTAATAAATTCTTATCGAATCATTGTCTTACACTGACTAAGAGCAGGATTCGACAAGGATTTATTTAACAAAATCGTATGAAGTGTACATTTTTTACATAGGAATTTTTGCTAGTGTTCGGACACTTTTGTTACCGACTGTACAGATATACTGGCATCTCATAATTATAAAAGTAATCTAATTTAGGTTAATTTAGCATAAACTATTCTACATTATTTAAGCAATGAAAATATGCATATTATTCAGTTAAATATTATTACTCAATCCCAATATTTTATTTCTGTACTCAGTCTATAATAATAATAAAATAATAATAAATCTATAAAACATAATAAAATGAAACAAAACAAGTATTTAAAAGATACATCTTTGGCATAGCATACTAAAAACATTCTTTAAGAAAATTCTATTGATCAACTATTATTTCGATTATAGTTTAATTTGGATTAATAACAGCAGGCTAGTACAAAAAAATATCATTGAAACTTGGTGTCATTTATAGAATGAAGTGATGTTTAATGAGTTCAAATAGTTTTAATATTTTTTTTAAAAGAAAGAATACAAAATTTCGCTGAATGCATGATTTTTCTTTACAATACAAGAGGGAGAAATTCAGCCGGCAGTTCATTTCATGGATAGTGACGTCACGATAGGTTTTATCACGTGACGCAGCGTTTTCCCGCCTACATGAGAACTACATCTTTTAAAGTTAATTTATTAAAGCATCCGGTTTTCAAATATGCATAAAAATGGTATCAAAATGTTTGCATTTTCATGCTCTATCATTTACAAGTCAAAATGAAAAATGTGCAATTTCCCCATTGAATGATGCAGTACAAATATCCAAGCCTCACCAAACAATGAAAACTGCCACCTGTTAGCAGAAAATCAGAGAGATAACCAATCATTTAGCCGCTGGCCTAAAATTCACTGTATTTTCCTCATCAACATTTGTATTATGAATACATGGCCACAGTAAGTTATAATATTATTTAGATGTATTTGGCTAACTTTGAAGGTTGTCTATAAATTTGCAGTTACATTTTTATTAAGAACAGTTAACAAATATTCCTATTCTATGTTAAAATACTAATTTTAAGTTATTCAATTAAAGCCAAAAATCTTTGAAATAAAAATTTGGAATAAAAGTTATGTTCCTCTTATATTAAATTTTAGTTTTTATCTTGTGTTCTTATATCAAACTTTATTATGAATATTAATAATATAAGAGATGCTATTAAACATTCAAATTCAGCTTTGCAGTTTGTACAATTGACAAGAGTTTTTAAACTATGAAAAAAATATTCTTAAAAAAGTTGTAACTGGTAAAAAAAATTATTGCATTTGATTCATAATTCTTATGAATATGCATGAGAGAAATTAAAAATATTTTAGATTCTATTTCCTTTGTTATCTTTATGTGCATAAGGAAAATGGCATGAGTAAAATGCTATTATTTGATGCAGTACTAAATTTTGAGATAAACATTAAATTTCTTAATTGAATGAAAGTATTTAATATTTTATTCTAAAGTAATTGGTACCAGTTTTATTATGCTATTAATGGTAATATCCTCCTCTTTTAGTTACTAAATTAAGCTAAATACCATTTTTCTACTGAATATTAATATGCTTCTAGCTTGATTATTAGTTGAGAAGATAAATTTAGCAGAATTACTACACTAAATCTTTGGGTAGAGGGAAATACTTAAATATTCCCTGTCCCTTAAAAAATAAAACAGATAACACACAATAACAGCAATAAAATCTAAGACAGTTAGAACTTAGAAGTCAATTGAATATATCTGAGGCACATTTATTTTATTAACTTACAATGGTTGCGGAAAATTTTATTATTGACTTTTCTTCTTTATCATACAACATTAAAATTAAAACTTTATTATGAAAGAATTTTTCCTATGTTTAAAAAAAAAAAATCTCTAAATTAATTACCTGAATATTTCTTATTTTGAGAGGTAGAACAAGCACAAAGTGAAATTTCACAACATACATTCCAGAAAATTTTAGGACAAAATTAAGTCTATCCACATAAAATCAGATACCTGGAATCCACTTATATGCATGGGCAAAAAGAACGAGTTCACTTAAATATAGAAAGACATCCACAGGGTGGCTAACATTAGAATTTTCCCAAATTCCTTGACATTTCCATGACTATTTTTCACCATTTTCCTTGACTTACGCTGTTCATTTCCAACAAAAATTTCACAAAATTAGCGAAAAATTGAGCAATTTACAATAACAAATCCTCAAATATGGCTTATTTCCACATAATCTGTCAAAATTCCCTGACTATTCCATGATTTTTCCAGACTCACTTAAATTCTCTGACTAGTGACCCTGCATTCAATTTTTTAATGTGTTTATTTCAGATTCACAAAATGCATTATAACTATTTTTTTTTAAAATAGATTTTTTCAAACTCCGGGAGTTTTCTAGGCTTTCCTCAATTTTCAGGTACCATAGCAACCCTGTATAGAGAAATAATTAAAAAAGGATAAAATAGAAAATCCCAGATCTACAGAAGAGATGCATGTTTACATTCTATTCATTAAAAAATCATGTTTAAATTTACTAAAAGAATATAACAAAGAAATTTTATACCCTTCATTTCGTCTTTGTTTATGGGCATCAGCATACGTAACTTCACCAGCTTGCCTCATATAATCTTTCAGATCCTACAAAAAAGAAAGCTGGATTAAATTATGTATCACAATAAATCTGAAATAATATACTAAAAATTATGAAAACAGAATATTTAATTATTTTAATTATTAGCTTTTAATAACAATTCTGATATTTCTTTCAAAAAAATATTTTTAAATTACATAATTAAAATAATTCTTAGAAATTAAATCTTTTTCAAACTTGCAGAGAAATGAAAATATTTCTTGTAACTTTGAGGTGTCCAATTTTCCAATCAATGGTATTTTTAAGTCGAAAATATGTGTTTTATGCACCTTTAAGCTTTAAAATATGTAGCATTTTAAAAGAAAGTAAGAAAAAATTTTTAAGTTACATTCAAAACTGCAGAAACATATTCTCTATATTTTAATGAATTACTTAAAAATAAATAATAAAAAAGTTTCAGTTTTATTATTATTATTTTAATTTATTAAGGAAAAATTTGCTTTTCAAGAAAATTATTTATTTTCACGGTGTCAAAACAAAAGTATCTCATTACATAGCTCAAGAACTTAAATTTATGAAATGTGAACTTTTTTACTGTTGTGGCAAAAATTAAATTTGAAATCATGATGGACTGTATATTTCTTCAAATTATCTTTCTTGCCTCAATTAGTTTAGCCAACAACTTCCATCCAAAAAGTCAGGTAGGAATCAGATTGCACATCATAAGACATCTTTAAAATTCAGACTTCAGGATTGAATGAGGTCTTGAAAATTGACAAAAGAAAGTTTTCACCAAAATGAACTATTGCAAAGTCTTCACTTGACATCTAAACGTCTAAAAAATCACTTGAAATCCAACATCTAAAAAATCTCCTCCAAATCTTCTTTAGAAAACAGCTACACTACATAGGTCTCTTAAAATATTTTCTGAATCCAGGATGAATCTGCTTTTCATAGCTACAGGACAATTTTTTATCTTTTCTTTCCCCATAACAGCTTGTTTCCAATACCTGATTTATAGATATCAACAGGAAGTTTCGAATTTACATATTTTTAAGTTACATTTATTATTAACAATAGTAACAAATGCTTATTTGATTTTGATTTAGAACATATTATTTTAAAAACAAACCGAAAATCAATGCTTTACCTGAATAAAAATACAGTGACGTCTAGAGAAAGGGTAGGAGGCTATTGCATCTGAGGGACCACCACACACACTGCTTGCCCAATCTTTTGGGATACGAAGAAACCCAGAACCTGCCGCACACCAGGTTGTGCTGGGAAAGAGCCTGCACCATTATACCAGAAAATGGAAGCAGCATTATTTGGGTCGTGAAAAGCCTCGGGACTTGACTTCGATCCAACCTCAGTGTTTTGTAGCTGAAATTCATCGCTAAGCCATGGTCCCACACAGGTAGCACCACAACAAGCATTCCAATCTTAAGACCATCGATGTTTGGATAGCAGGCTTATCTGCACCCTGCCTGCTTCACCCCGTAAGCGCACATCGCAACCCTGGCCCTTGGGCTGGATGGATGGTAACTTATGAATGAAAGAAATGGATTACATTTAGAAGTTGTTCTGATCAACATTAGTTCGGAATCACATTATGCTGAAATTAACATGCACACTGTTAAAGAAAAGAAATTACATATAAAAATAAAAGAAGCTTAACTTTAATAACTTTATTAAAGGCTTTTAATGCTGATTCAATTAATTAAAAAATTAACATTAAATAGCATTATAAATTAAATAATTTAAAGAACGTAATGCATGCAGAACCTTTAAATTAAAAATTATATTAAGTATTGGCCTTATGGTTATTTTAATCATACCTGCCAGCTAACTCTGCTACTCAAATTTTCTACAATCAATCTATACTCAGTTCTTGTTGGAGGGCCATACCTAAATCATGGGGATAAATACATAAATTCATTAAATAAAATAAAAATAAAACAAATATAAAAATGAAGCAATGGCACATTGCTCATTAATTTCATTAAACAATTACACAGCTCAAATATCAACAAACATACATTTATATACATTATGTTCATGAGTAGCAATTTTGAATATTTCTACAATAACCCTTCAGCCCCAGTAAGTATTCTGCAACCCTTTTTTTTTCTCGTGCTCCGAGTTCCCAAACGTATTTAGAAAGGTATACAGTGGCGTATCCAGGATTTTTCCAGGGGGGGGGGGGGGTTTCGTCCTTCCGAATTTTTATTTAAGTTTAATTAAGTTTATTTTTATTAAGTTTAACAATCTTTTTAAATATCATAATTACTTGCCGAAAATAAGAGTAAGAAAATGAAAAATAGTAAAACAAACTCACCAATTAGAAGATCAAACTAAAAAATCTTTAATTAGCAACGAATAACGTAGAGCCTGTACAAACTGCTACACAAAACATAAAATTCAATGCATAGTTACGCATATATTTCATTGAATTTTCTTATTTACAGAGCGAAGTCTAATCGACGAGAAAATTTCGCTAGTTTATTTAAAATGTCTTATACTGTTGGGGTATTGTTTGGGTCACTACTTCAATAGTCACCCCTTCCCCATATGGTCGACCCCTCTTGTCCTTGAGTGTAAACTAAAGGGCAAAATTAACGGTCGCCACCGGCCACATGGCGACTAAATAAAAAAAGATGGCGATTAAAAATTATGCATCGATCGCCACTAAAGTCGCCACTTTTTGTGATCATTAAAAGATTCTAAAAATCGAGCAACGATAGGCAATCGAAGCCTTGTGATTTCCAATCTTTTTCCATCCATGGCATAAATGTCAATGTTCATTTTAAACTTGCTTTATTATATTCTACAACCTATAAAGAAGTGGAATAGTTTAATATATCTCACTCATATAATTTTTTGGACCCCCCCCCCCCCTTAACGATCTGTGATCACACAGCTTATAAAAAGCTTTATCATTTCTAATCATTATCCATTTGCCGCAAAAATATAAATATCTATTTTAAACTTACTTTATTAGATTCTAGAATATGTAAAGATGTAGAATTGTTTAATATCTCGAACTTATAATTCTTGTAATCCCCCCCCCCCCCTCCAACGATTGGCAATCACATGCTCCATTGAAGCCTTGTGATTTACAATCTTTCTCCATAAATAATGTAAATGTAAATATTCATTTTAAATTTTCTTGATTAGATTCTAGAACCTATAAAGTATATAGATGTATTTCCCTCCCCCCCCCCCCCACACACACATGTGCGTTCCATTTCAACTAGCAGTTAATGATCGAATGTCCTGCAAAGCACAATCTTTTTCCATTATTATCTCCATAGTATTTAGTGTATATTTAACCCATGTAAGATATTTGACAAATGTGTGTATCAAAATTTGATTTGGCTTAAATGTGTATTTTTCAAAAATTTTTGTATTTGCTTTCTTTTGAGTAAAAATCTTCCTTTTTCCTTCCCATTTTAAAGTAGAAATCTCCCTATTTTTAAAGCTACAAATTTGGCAGCTAAGTAAATTATTTTTAATAAAGCAGCTAAGTTTCCATATCTATACTTTTTAAGAGGAAATATTTTAACTCTATTGAAATAAAATCATTTAAAAAAGTGTCTCTTTAGAAATAAGAAAAAATAATGAAACTGCTAACTGTATTAACACATGACCATGTAAAAGGTTGTGATGATGATGAATCAGCTGATTCATTTACTAGGAAATACCAATGTGAACTGTGAATGATAACAGCTTATTTCAGTTACATAAATTGAAAAAAAAAAGTACTACTGAATTATATGAAAGATAAAAACTTTTGCTGTTATTATTACAGCCCTAAGCAGATTTTAATTTAGGATGTGCAATTTAGGATTTTTAAAAAGAGCGAAATTACAATTTTAGTGTCTCTGTGTTAATTGTATTATAAAATGTATTTCTTATTTTCATATTTTTCTTGTGGTGATTATACCGGAAAATGGTGACAATTGGTTTTTGCAGTCTGAAAGAAATAGTCTTATCATGTGAAAAGTGGCCACTAACTTAAAAAAGTGGCTACTAATGAAACTGTCAGTACCGGCCACTGGCCACTAATGAATTTTTCCAGTTTTGCCCTTTAGTGTAAACTCGTAAAAGTGAAATCCTTTCTGAGAATTGTTTTCAGGGGAAACATGTTTTGTGCCGCGCAAATGAAGTGGTTTAGTTGTTTTCAGGAGTGTTTATCGCAGCGTAATGAAAAAAAAAGTTAGTCATAATTTTAAACCACTTCGTAGAAAAAAATATTCTATGCTTGCCATACATTTTTTCCGCCTGAAATGTGAAAAAAAAAATGTAAGGAACAGCCTAATTTTTTTTATCATACATTTTGTCAAGGGGGGGGGGGGGTTTAAACCCCCTACCCCAACCCCCTTGGATACGCCACTGAAGGTATATCAGGGATTAATCCAGCTTTTTAAAAATGGTACCCCATTTGTGAATTTATAAAATAATTTGTGAAAACATCAAGTAAGTTTATGAAAATTAATGATACTTCAGAACAATTAACTAAAATGTGTAAAGCAGTTTTTTTTTTTATTTTAAAATACATTTAAAAAATAAAATGAAACAGTTGTAAAAATAAATATATGTATGGGCAAGTGTAAGATAAGTAGGTGTTTACTTAGACATTTATCATTGTCTCCAGTAAATATTCAAATTGAGGGTATTTTTCTGTGTTCGATGCAGTGAAGCTTATAAAATATTTTAGTGTGCAGTTATATTGCTGAGAATTGACTTTGTGAAGGTACCTCTTTGCTGAAAGTTGAATTTGTGAAGGTACCCCATTGCTAAAAATTGACTTTGTGAAAGTGCCTCAGTGCGGCACTAAATTTGTTCTGGATTAACCTCTGTATATTCTTTTATATTAAAACCCGAATAAACTACTACATCAGAAATGCCAAAAGAAAAATATTTGCGATGCATACAACTGTTTTGGTAGCCTTAAACGTACCGTCTTCAGTACAAAAAGGATTCTGAATCTGGAGAAGTGCTCGTATATATAGGAGAGGGACCAAATTTAGTTCAACCAATAGGATTACAGGAAAGGTGGAGTGTATGGCCAATAGGAATTTAGGAATGTTAGCTGTGTAAACAGTAGAAAAGTTAAGAAAATGTGCACTGAATGTAAAATTTCCAACAATCAGACAAAGAGAGAACAGCGAAATCACAATTTACAAGGTTTTTAAAATTTTTATAAATATGAAAAGCTTCAAGGAAATCGAGTTCATGAATGGATTTAGGTCTGCAAATTATTTTAGTTGAATTAAATTTAAAATTATGATTTTCCTCCCAGTAATGCTTAGAAATGGCCGATTTATTGGTTCCTTGTTTGTGGACGCAATTCATATGTTATTTTAGACGAAATTTAAGACTGCGTTTAGTTTGGGCGATATATGATAAACCACACTGACAGGAAATACTATAAATGCCCCAAGAATTATGCATATCAATGGGATCTTTTAACTGAGAAAAGGTGAGTTTATTGGAAGGCGAAAATATTATTTTAAAATCATATTGTTTGAGAATTTTATCTATGGTTTGACTGGATTTAGGAAAATAAGGTAAAACAATAGTCAATACTGATATTAGAAGAGACTGATTTAGTAAAAGAAATACGAGGGAGCTGTAATTTTTTGATGGCTTTGTCTATAATGGAAGGGTCATAACCTCTGTCAATTGCAATGGCTTTCAGGTATTTAATTTCAGATTTTAATAAAATAGGATTTGAACAAATATTAAGGGCACAGTTTACAGAAGTATAGAAAGCAGCCAGTTTTTGGTTAGGTGGGTGACATGAACGCGCATGGGGAGGAAGGGAGAATGCAAAATTTTTACAATAGACGGTGGTTGAAAATCCATTTACAGTGCGAGAGACGAGGGTATCAAGAAATGGAAGGGAGCCATTATTTTCTATTTCATATGTAAACTGGATATTACTGTCAATAGAATTTAAAGTTTCTAAGACATGGTCAATATTGTGACGAGATATGTCGATAAGCATGAAGGTGTCGTCAACGTAACGGGTCCAAAAAGGAAAAGACATTTTCTTAAAAAGCTTGCTTTCGAAATAGTGCATGTAAATATCTGCGAGAATTGGGGAGAGAGGGAAACCCATGGCTAAACCTTCCCCTCTTTCCCTAATTCTCGCAGATATTTACATGCACTATTTCGAAAGCAAGCTTTTTAAGAAAATATCTTTTCCTTTTTGGACCCGTTACGTTGACTACACTTTCACGCTTATTGACATGTCTCGTTACAATATTGAATACCGCATATTGTAACGTCTTGAATGCAAATATTATCACTAAATGTCGCACCAGACACATCATATACTACACGCAACCACTCTCCACATGCATTATCAGCTTCATTATCATTTTCTTGCCCTTCTGTTTGATATTTTTCTTTTTTTTCGCATGCAACTACATTTCCTGGATTACTATACTCTATTTCCTTTACGCAGTCACCTCAAGGCCACGCTCATATGAACTGTGATTTTACTTTCCCCGTCCGTTGCTAGGTTACTGAAGAAACAACGATATCTTACTGGATGGAATTGAGCACGTGATCTCATTCACATGATCTCCCTCTCTGAATTCCGTGGCCTTGAAGTGCCTCTGATGAGGAAATGGACTATACGAGGTTACTTCTTGCCATGCTGAAATTACACAATAAATAGCCTACAGATAGTCCGGAGACATGGCATCACAATTTTGATTCTCTATAGAATTGGGGGAAAAAAAAGAGTTATTTTACGATGAAAAAATTAATTTCAGTTTGTATGCCATATGGAACCTTTGACCCTCAGGAAAAAATTTTTACAAGGTCAGAAGAAAATTTTTACAACGACGAATGCGGGAAAATGACTTTTTGAAGCATGATACATGCGAGTTTCGTTAACATTATTTAAATGCAATTTGTGCAGGGACCATAGAAATAAAATGATCAATGCGGGAACGATAGATCGGGGTTTCACTGTATTACACAGCCAGATAAGTGATATTTACTGTCCTTGCATTATAGAATTGGTTTACCTAATATTAACTTTATACCATTTGTTCTCTTAAGAGATGATCAGTTAATTATCAGTACATTTTTGTTATACTTTCTGCAAAACTTTTTAGAGTTACTACAATTTTATGTTTATACACATTTTAGTATTGTGAACTTTTGCAATACTTTATTATTTAAATTGAACTAAACAAGAAAAATGTAGGATTGAAAAGAAGAGATTCCATTTTTCCAGAATTTAAATGAAAATTTTCATTTTCCATTAATTTCCCTTAAGATTTGAATATTTAGACCAAAATTATAATTCCCTAAGCATTGCAAATTTTCTCTGAGGCGTCATTCTGTTTAAAATTTTCTATTTAGATTTTAAAATCACATAAATTTAAGCTGCCTTTAACCAAACATCATTTTCTTATTAACTTCAAAATCATAACATTTATTCATAACTACCATTTTAATATACTTGTTGAGTTATTACAATTTTACAATATTTGCTGAATACTTAACAAATCTATGCACATATTAAGTGAAAACATTCATTTACTTGTCTCGGCCTCCTCCTTGGCGTCTTCTATTATGCATGGGTTGGCGATAACCTCTGTTCCTATCACGATACATGTCATTACCTCGAGGAGAACCTCTAGCATGCTCAATAGTAACTCTGAAAATAATAATAATAATGAGAAACAGAATTTATACTAACAAAAATTATTCAAACAGACTAGGATGAAACAATTCTTATTTGCATTAGGTTATAAAAAATGTATACAGTTTCTAGACAAAATAATATAAACTTACATCCATAGAAGACTCCCAACAATTAAAACTAATAATTTTAAAACTGTCATAATAATATTTTAATGCCTTGTAACACTAAATTTGACACTGGGGTGGCTAGCATTTGATCCTTTTGATTTTTCCTGACTTTTACATATCATTTTCATGTGTTGTGAGACATTTCATAAATCTATATTTTTTGATGAATTTCTTTAACTTATTATCAAGATTTAGTCAAAATTTCTAAACTTTTATATTGCAAAATCCCTTGACTTTCCAAAAGGGAGGAAAAAAAAAAAAAGGACACTTAAAAGTAATACTATAGCTTTTAAATATTATTGAAAAAAAAAAAAAAGAGTAGCTCAACTTGACTTTCCGAATATTAAGTAATTAACGATTGTATAAATAAAGTAAGAGAAGTTGTTAAATGAACAAAAGGGGATATTATAACAGGGTGTTTGAATTTTTTTCTGTACGCAGTATGTTGTTTAATTCAACACTATTGCCTTTCAAATGATTTGAGCACATAGATCATAATGATAAAGAAATCTTTATGTCCCTGTAAAAATAAATATAAGTGCTTGAATCACCAAAATCTATACAGTTCGTGCAACTTTGACCTATAACATGTTTATAAATTTTCAGTTCATTCAGATGAGGTTATTTAAACATTAGAGTTGCACCAAATATTCGGTTACTACTCGGTGTTCTGCCTATTCAGCAGATTATACTGAATATTCGGTTCGGCTGAGTATTTTGATATTTGGCGACCAAATAGTAAATTTGGTCGCCGAATAGAGATTGTCAAAATTCAGAAAAATAAAAGTGAGCGTCTATTTCTTGAATCAAAATTTATGCAATATTACAATACAATTTATCCATATTGCCTAAATTCCGAATACTTTAATAAAACTATTAAAGCATATTCTAACATCAACCCTCTACATGATTATTCGACTATTTAAGCACAACTCAATCACAAAATTAACAATAAAACTTCTAGAACAAAACGAGGTAGTAAAAAAACAGATTTAATCTTTTCTAAAAGTGCCATTATTAAACTAATTTCAGATCTACAGACTAATTACTTATCTAACTATAACTGGTACATTATTCGAAAATTTATTTTTGCAATTAAAAAGAAATACTTAGTAAATTTTCTGAATGTCTTTCAAAGTGGAAAGTTTTAGTGTTACAAAAAATTAAAAATGCATTATTTATCAATTCTTCAAATCTGGTGTTATTTAAAAAATCTGTACTTCTTAATCACTACAGTATGACTTTGTGATCACTTATGTTGACAAATCACCTAATAATTATGTCATTATTTGTAAATCCTATCATCTCTCTATTTTAAACTCTTCAGTCACTAATAGTAACATCTTCAGTTTAACTAACAATAACCTTATTATTAATAACCGAAAAATACATAATTACTATAAACTACTTCAACTTCCCTTCAATAACTTTAATTATCCTTATATAGTTCTCATACCTAAGTTTCACAAATCTCCAATTAAATTTCGCACTGTCACTGTTGGGTGTAACACTTATAACAACAATGCTAATAAAGCTCTACTGGATATTCTAAAACAAATTTACAATTGTACTTGCAAAGTTGATAATTTACACTGTCTTAAAAATAGCTTTCAATTAATTCAATACATCAAATCGCTCTATTCAATAGACAATATTATGACTTTTGACTTTCAAGATCTTTTCAATAATATTGAGTTATCAGATCTTAGTAATATCATTTACGTCTTTTTCAAGAATTTAAAGCTCACATTAATCTTCCTTGCAATTTTAAAGCAGAAAAATTTAAAACACTTCTTAACTTTGTTATCTATAATCAGGGTTGGCAAGTTTCTTCCAAGGCGGAAAAAACCATGGAAAAAACCGGCTGGAAGAAATAGGTTTCTTCCAAGTGGAAGAAACTGTTTTTCTTAAAAATTTATCCTATAAATTGCAGATTTATAAGATACAATGGATACATTGACCTTATTTCAATTTAAACAGTATAAAGATTTATAATTTAGACAATTTTATTTCTTTAACTGGTAATAAATAATAATTTGGATCACTTGCTTATACTTTCTGATGAAACAGCTCTTAACGTAATCCAGTTAATTAAAATACCAGTATGCAATAATTACTTTTACTGTATTACAAAATGTCATCAAAAACTTTATTTTCCTTATAGTCACATACAGTACAGTCAACTCCAGTTAATCTGCAGATTTATAATCTGCAAATCCTTCTAATCCATAATTGATTTTTTAATCTAAAAGAAATTTACAACTCATATTTAAAAAAAAAATTCACATTTCTCACATTTTTACTTTTTATTACCATGTTTTTATTAACTTCGATTCTTGTTTGTTTGTATGTTTGTTTGTTCGGTATAAATCTTGCAATCTATTTTTAACTAATTTCCCTACTAGCTAGACATTTGAAACTTTCACAGTAACTCAGAACCCGGTGACAACACAATACTTCGAAGTCAGAATTTTGAATAGTTTTCTTTTAATTAATTAAAATATGAAAATAATAAGCTCTTAATAGCAATAAAATAGCGATTAAAAAATAGCTATAATGTAATTGTTGCCAAAAAAATTTACGAGTTCATTTTCTTTCAACATAAAAATAAATACATTTAATTCAATGTGAATGTGAAAAAAATTATAAAAAGTTAAATTATGCATTTCACAAAAATTGACGTCATTATCAATTTTAAAATTTTATACACATTGATAAGTGCTAATGTACGTTGTTCTAAAAGGAGTAATATTTTATTTTAAAACCAACTTTTTTTTTTTTCACTATTATTATTTCACTGAACTGATTCCGCATGCTTAAATTTGCTAAAATATTATTTTTTAGCCTCACGCATTTTATTAATGACTTATCAGAAAATTTAAAAACATGGTTATATAAAAAGTTTTTTTTTTAAATCTTATAATTATTTTTTTATCAGACTTTTAGCATAATCCTTACTTTGAAACACAAATAGGGAAAGGGGGGGGGGGATTAAACATTCTTATATTTATTATCCTGCAATTCATACAGACTAGCGCTGAAAATAAACCTGTTATTACATGAATGTTTAACAAAATTAATCAACAATGAATACTATTTCCAGACTTTCAAAAATATTTTGTTTCCTATTTTTTAAATATGTTTGTTTACATTTTGTAGGTATCTTAATAATGACTGACTTTGTATCTGCAAAAGAAAACTGTAAACAAAGGCAATGATCTCTAATTTGCAAATTTCTATTATCTGCACAACCTCTGGACAAAACTTTTGAGAGTTAGAGGGAGTTGCCTGTAAAACAAATGAAAATTTTTTTCGTAGTTCAATACTGCACTTTATTTTTCAACTTAAAATAGATAAATACAAACTATGGATTTTTTTTTTTTTTTTTTTCCTAGAGAGCTTGCAGGACAGTTTAAAAGTAGGTATCTTTCTTATTGCTACAGTTCATTGGGTACCAGCTTCGAGTTTATACAAAAAATTGTATCCTTAAAAAAAAAAAATGCAAATATTATGGCTAAAAATTCAATAATTACTATCACTTGTACTGTGTGAACGTATAATAATATTATGAGATAGTATCTATGCAAAAGTTCTAAAAATATTAGCATTGAAAAGTAAAAACCCATCACCTGTGTATATTTAGTGTTTGTTATCAAATAACTTATTTTTCTAAAGATATTTTTAATATCAATTGAATTATAGTTTAGATTTGGCATTATATTTATGCTATGAGTTTGTATAGTTCATAAATTTTAATTTTGAACTGTTCTGTCTTGTATTTCTGTTTTGTCTTTTGGTTGGTTTCTTTCATTTCTTCCGGTTTCTTCCAGTTTCTTCCGGTTTTTTCCAGTTTCTTCCACTGTCCTGGAAGAAACTAGTTTCTTCTGGAAGAAACCCAACCCTGTCTATAATAATTATATCTTTCACAACAATGATATCTATTTGCAACAATTAGGCATCCCACAAGGAGGTTGTAGCTCCAGTATTTTGACAGATCTCTATATTATTATGAAAAGCAAATTTGCAATGATGATGTTCGATTTTATCGTTACATTGATGATATTATTGTATTTTATCTCAACAAGCACTCACAAGATGACTTTTCCTTCAATTATCCACCTAATTTAAAGCTAACTCAAAATACTCTAACTAATCAATCAATTAACTTTTTAGATCTCAAAATAATCATCGACGGTAATAAAATTTACACAGATATCTATGACAAACGGCAAGATTTTAGTTATAAAGTAAACTTATTTACACATTTTAATTCATGTCTGCATCTTTCGGTATTTAGAAACATCATCATTAACCATTTATTTCAACTTAATAATTTATGCTCTGCGAAGTTTAAAAACAAGAATATTAATAAACTGATCACAGCCACTGCTAAGATGGGTTTCTTAAAAACTTTGTAATTCTATATCCTTAACCATGTCTCTGTCAGAACAAAAAAAAAATAAATAAATAAAAGCAGTGTACAATTTTGTGTATATCAACAAAAAAATTACAAAATAATAAAAGACAATAAAAAAGGGGGTGGTTGGGTGGGCAGATGTTTGATTACGGAGGTGGGGTGTTGTTGTAAGGCTGGTTGGTTGGGTGGGTTTGTGAAATTAAGAAAAAAAAAAGAAGGTTTGTTGCATTTACTTTGTACTACTATGCAAACTTTCTTTTTCCAATAAAATTTCAGTTTCTTCCTTTTTGAGTTGTCAACTATATTTTAAATACTAATTATATGTTTAAATTCTAATTATACTATTAAACACAATGTAATCAATCGGTGAATTTCATTGTTGCTTCGTGGTTTCATTGTTATTCATCTGCTTTGAAATTTTGCTTTCTCAATCCATATGGTTTCTGTTCTGGTCGTGGCAGGCTGGATGAGTGTTGCCGGTGTGAAACTAGTTTAACCCCACAGGCAAGTCACAAGTCTTGCCACCTGCCTCCTTCCTTCCTATCTTGTGTTTCTTAGGTTATTTTTTCATTAATTTTGATGGGTTTATGGTTTTAAGTTGAGATCTTTATTGATTCGTTTGTTTTGCAGTTTGTTAATTAATAGATCTGGTTTCTTTACATTAGTGTATTTCATCCACTGATAAATTTTTTTTAATCTTATTGGTCATTGGTGTTTCAGTGATCTTGTATCTGTTGCTTGGCTTCTACTATGCTTAATAGATCATCTTTATTATATATATATATATTTAAACCCTTTAAAAAAAACCCTTTTTTACCCCTTCATTTTGTCAGTCAAAATTAAAAAAAAAAAAGGCCCACACAGGACTTTGTTATCTTAGATTTTTTTTCTTGCCGCCTGCCTCCTTCTTTCCTATCTTGTGTTTCTTATGTTATTTTTTCATTAATTTTGATAAGTTTATGGTTTTAAGTTAAGATTTGTTGTGTTACTTTATTGATTTGCTTGTTTTGCAGGCTGTTAATTAATAGATCTGGTTTCTTTACATTAGTGTATTTCATCCACTGATAAAAAAATTTTAATCTTTTTGGTCATTGGTGTTTCAGTGATCTTGTATCTGTTGCTTGGCTTCTACTATGCTTAATAGATCATCTTTATTATATACAGTAGGTGCCGCTTAATGTGATTGAGGATAATGTTATCATTTGTTTAATGTTATCAGAATCACGAAGTCCTGAACGCTTGTATATTAACACATGTTAAAAGAATCTGTTTTTGTTATCAGCGCCTTTGTTTATTGTTATCACTTTCAAGTACCATTTTCGATTTCTTTCTTTTTTTTTTTTTTTCATTCAGTCAACAAAAATTGCAAACTATAAAATCAAAGGGAGAATCCCCAAAAGAATAGAAGGCCTCTCTGAATTTTTTCTTTCTGCCCATTTGCACTTATAATCCAAACATTTTAGGTATGGAAAGAAAACACAAGGCCAAAAGGAGTCAGAGAAAGCTGCTGCTGCACTAAAAATCTCTCAGCCATTACTCTGTAAGATATAATAAAGAATCGCGACGAGATTGACAATAAAACGAAGATTAACGCAAATTTGAACTGTAAGCAAAGACGTACTGGAAAAGATGGAGAGGTCGAATCTGCTTGGAAACTGAGGTTTGCCTATGTTATACAAAATGATTCGTGCATAAATGGCCCTTTAATGCGGCTGAAGCTGAAGATCTTGCTTCTAAAATGGGCAAAGGAAAAAGAAAGAATATTGTGTTCAAACGTACCCATGGAGAAGAAAAAGATGCAGATTTTTCAGCTGCAGAAAAAATGGATTTCTGAGAAATGACCGGAATGTATGCCGAGCTGTGTCTTGTTCTATCGAAAAAAAGATGATGAAAAAGCATCAGATGAAGAGGATGACGCTGTTGAAAACATTGTTGAGAATCCTCCAACTGCTACTGAAATGAGACAGGCTCTCCATGTCTTGGGACTCGGGAGTGCAGTACAGAGACACTTCTGAAGACTTTCACGAACATTACAAGTATGAAAGTTTTATCAATAATTTGCCGACACAAAAAACAAGGCAGACAACTTTGGAAGACTTTTTTTAATTGACCTATTTGAACGATTTGTTCAATATAGCGTTTAAATGGATCATTGTTTTTTATTTGTAGTTCCAAAAATAAATGTTACGTACGTAGTAAAATTAAAATTTTGTATTCCTGATACTTTTCGTTTATTGTTATCAAATAGTATCTGTCCCAAAGTGATCACATTAAGCGGCACCTACTGTATATATATATAAAGGAATTGTATTTAAAAAATATTTTTGAGTTTTCAAATACATCATACACTTCCAAGCATATATGTATCAGAGATAAAAGTAGGAAATTAGAAAAAAAATCTGAAAAATATGTGCAAAACTAAATATAAGGTAATTTTTGCAATTAAAGAAGGTAGATAAATCACACTTTTTATAAGCAAAAATGGAGAATATATGAAAATAAATTGTTTAAAAACATGTAAAAAGAAAGAAAATTAAAAATATTTAGAAAGAAAATAATGTGAAAATTACTATTTTTTTTTTTTTTTTTTTAATTAACCATTTAAGGACCATTGTTCCTAAATGGGAACATCAGATTTAAAAAATTACCTAAATTTTAAATATTAATTAAACTTAACTAATAGTTTTCTATAACTGTTAATACCTCAAATGATTTTTTGAAATAAAAATGGTGTTGGTGTCACAAAAAAATTACAAAGTTTGCTGATCTTTGACTATTTTGATATTACTTACATTACGAGAAAATTTAATAATAATTAAAAAAAATAAATAAATAAATAAAAAAAAATCCAAACAATTTTATTTTATAGGTAGATAAAAGAATGTTCAAATCATCCGAAAATATCAATTTACCTTCAATATTGCAATAAAATTTGAAGACATTGCGGGAACAGCGGTCCTCAACACTTTGTTTCTGGTGAATTCTCTAACTTGACAGAAATTTGTTTCTTTTATTTTTTAATTATTACTCTTCATATAAAAGAGGTAAAATGATTATTTCTGAACACTCTTTGCATTTTCTAGTCTTCAATAAAATAAACCTTTCAGTGAAGGAATTTATTTTTTATGAACTGTAATTAGAATTCTCACAATGAAAAAATATGAAACAAAACAAAAATCTCTATCTCTAGTTACTACAAAGTACAAACTACACTCAAAAGCATTCAATAAATTACTTCTCGTTTTCAATTCAAGGGTTGTGCATGGAAGGGAGGGGAGTTCACTTTTCTGTTTAGATAATTAGCTCTTTAGTCTTGTGATTGTTCACGTGCTTGAGTCAGTCCATGTACATATGGGGTAGTCACTGCGTGCTATACAGATTTTTATTTCATTTGTCTGTGGTTTTAGTCGAGTAAAGATGTGCAACAGGCATTTTCTAACAATTGAAGAAGCCAATTTTTGTATTTTGCCTCCTAAAAATGGAGATGTTACAGATTATGAAGACATTGAAGACATGAAGAGGAACTTTCCAATGTTATACCCCGCAATGTATCTGGGGGAAATTAATGAGATTAGAAATTCTTCAGTGGAAGAAGTAGATTTGCCTGCCATCCCGTCAACTTCAGATACTTAAGGTTTTCCTAGAACTAAGAGAAGAAAATTTAAAATCGACAATCCAGTTCATTCGTGGAAGAAAAATACAGAATTTGATAAAAAAAATATTAGGCCCTGATATTACACCTCTAAAAGTAACAAATCCTGAACTGGGAGAATTGTCTCCCATTGATTTATTTCATAAAATGATCTTGAATGATTACATAATGCATTTGCATACATGAGTCAATTATATGCTTTACAAAAAGGAGAAAATATAGATATTAGCGCTGATGACTTGCGTCAGTTTTGGGGATTATTGTTACTGAGTGGATACCATTGGGTACCTAATGAAAAGATATTTTGGAGCACAGCAGAGGACACAAATGTTGCTATTGCTTCCACAGTAATGAGCAGAAGTAGATTTATTACTTTGAAAAAATATTTTCATATTATTGATAATACAAAAATACAGCTAGATGATCACATGGCTAAAATTTCTCCATTTTATACTGAATTTGGAAAAAGGTCGCGCCAGTTTGAAATTTTTCATAAGGTATTGATGAATCTATGGTTCTGTAGTATGGAGGCCACAGCAGCAGAATGTTCATTCGAGGTAAACCTATTAGATTTGGCTTCAAAGTTTGGACGATGTGCTCATCCAATGGGTATCCGTATGCTATGGATATCCATTGTGATAAAAGTGGTTCTCTAAACGATCCTTTAGGAGAATGTGTCATGAAACACATGGTAAGCTTCCTGGAAAATCCGAAACAACACGAGATATATTTTGACAATTTCTTTTCATCCTACAAATTACTAAAGTTATTGTCTGATATGGAAGTAAAAGCTACTGGAACAATTAGAAAAAATAGGTTTGGCACATGTCCTCTGAAATCAGAAAAGGATATTGGAATGTTTCACCGGCAATGGTTAGAGATTGGGGGGGGGGGGGCACAGGACAAAAAAAAAAAAAAAATACATGAACGAGAAATATTGAATAATTCTGTTCTTTTATATATTATAGAACCAGATAAAGCACGTTTAAAATGAATATTGACATTTTTATTTTGTATGGAGAAAGATTGAGAATCTAAAGTCTTTCGTGAAGCATTTCAACACTGATCGTTATTGGAGTTTGACTTAAACAAACAAACAACAAAAAAAAAAAAAAAAAAATGTGGAATTAACAGAAATCACAAAAAAGCGGAAAATTGCAGACCTGCGGAAATTTCTCATGCCTGCATACCCCATACTTGCCAACTTTCAGAAACTGGCATCAGTAAAACTTTTCGCGACACGTTTAATGGAACTGCGATTTGAGATAATACTATGAATTATTACATAAATATGTATAATAAAATATGTAACTGCAACAATGTAACATAATAATGATCATAAATAAAACATTTTTCAATTTGACTAAATAAAATTTTAGATTAAAAAAAAAAAAAAAAATTCAATTTCAAAATTTTTATGTATTAAAATCAATAACATAATATCTAATTTTACAAATAACTAATGACTTTATTTACCTTACTTTACTTGCTTGAAATTGAATTCTTGTAAAAAAAAAAATTCCAAACACCTTTAAAGTAGTACACCAATTTAATGTCTTTATACATACTAAAATTGTCTTTTTACTGAAAAATACTATAATACTAATTGTGTAAGATTCTATATACAAGATAAGATGCTAAATACAAGATACGGTGCTATATACAAGATTATGGAATATTTAAAATTCTTCTTCACTATCAGCAGCATATGAGGAAGTTGAAGCTGCATTTAGAGTAGCTGCAGTAGCTTTTTTCGCTTTGCTTAAGAATTCTCGGTTAAAGGTTTGTTCATAACAAGGTTGAGAAACCCTTGTTTTTAATATTAACAAACTTTCTAAAGTTTTGTTCGACATAGCAGCCCGAGATTCTGTTCTGTTTTTCCTGACGAGGCTAAAAATCCTCTCACATTCTGCATTAGAATGTGGGATGAGCAAAATAGATAGAATTACATCTGCTACTCTTTCATACTTTAATATTCCATCAGCACCTCTGATCTGTTTTACTTCAGTCCATTGCATGTCAACCTCTTTATTTTGGGCAATTATAGTTGACAAATCTTCTAATTGTAGCTCACAAAACTCTTTTCGAAGCTGATCGAGTGCTTCAATATCTGTTTCACCATTTTTTCGTTTTAGAAGAATAGGAAACAAATCCACAAAGTATTTGATGCTGTTAAAGCTGGAATTTTCAATATTTTTCAGGTCAGAAACTTCAGCATGTATCAGTACATCATTTTCTATAGGGAATTTTTTTAATATGTACTCACAAGCAGTCACAAAATATTTAATTAATGCAGCATAAAATAACTTCTGCTCCTCTTCAGAACATTTTGCAATCAAATTCAATGTAGCACTTCCAATAACTAAATCCTGGAGACCTTTATGGTTTGAAGGCAGGTGAAAATTAACTTTGCTGAGTTGTTTCCCTGTTACTTCAGAAGCTTTCACAAACTTTGAGTACAACTCTTTCAGCAAATCAAGTAAACGGGCTTTCAGCCTATGAATTTGCAGAGATGATGACTGCAAAATTGTATTGACTTTTTCAAATGAAGGTATTATATGAAGAAGAAATAAGCTGTAGGCTTTATTTAAGTCAGAAGACAAAAACATAAATATTTTTTCTTCTTTCGATAAAACTGAATTAGATTCATTTTTCTGTTTTTTTGCCATTTTTAGACCTATATTTGAATTTTTCCTTTTCTTTGAAGTAGTGGAGTTATGTTTGCTTGCAGAAGCAACTTCTTTTTTACTTGATATTTTACCTTCTGTGCATTTAGATAGTAATTTATCTTTTAAACCATCTTTAGTGAAATTCTTTTGATCAACCTTTGATATTTTGGCCTTCATTTCTTCAGTAACATTTTGATTGACATTTGTTGATGTTTGGGTTTCTGTATCTTTAGACAGGAGCATATCTTTTGACTTGTCTTTGGAGCTATTATTTTTTATCCACCTTTGGTATTTTGAAAAGCGATAATGTTGTAGGTAATTTATAAGAAGTAGCTTCTGCCCTAAAAAAGCTCATGAGAGGATCCCACTGGTTTACTAACCTGGTTAGACTTCGTCCAAGGGATAACCAGCGGGTAGATACATGTTTTAGTATTTTTTGGGCTTCATTCCCATACAATTCTTGAAATTTTTTAAGGGAGTCTTTCCTATTAGCACTTTTCTTCAAATAATAAAAAATGTCTATTATAGCTTCATCCACCTTTACAGGAAGGGTTGACGCAGCTTTCTCTGAAGCAAGATGAATTAGGTGGCAGCTGCATCCTATAGCAATAATATTTGCATTTTCTTTTTCTAAAAAGGAAATTACACCAGCTTTTTTTCCCTGCATAACAGCAGCATTATCAGCACTGAAGGCTATGCAGTTCTGGAAAGGGATTTTATGGTTTTCTTCAAAGACATTTAAAATAAGAGAACTTATATTCTCACCTGTTGAATGCCCTTCCAAATCTGGAATTGCCAACAATGTGTTTTCTATACGTCCAATGTTTGGATTGAAATAGTTCACAACAACCGGGTAGAGTTTATAATCGCTTTCATGACTTCCGTCACATGCTGCTGTAAACGCCTGTTCTTTTAAAATTTTTACAATAGATACCGTACGATCGTTGGCCATTTCATGGACTAGAGCTGATGTTTTAGTTTTTCCGCACCCATACCGTTTCGCAATTTCGTTCTTCGGAAACATCTTCCGAAAAAGAGGGCCAGCGTGACTTGCGGCACTCAAAGGAACATTATGATCGATTAAGAAGGTTGTAAACAATAATTCCGCACGTGTTACATCATCCTGAATAGCATTTGGTTTGAAAAAATCTACCAGCTTTTTTTTTTATGTCCATCCGCAATTTTCACGTTTTCCACGTGCTGCGGGCCGACAACATGACGATGAACGTCGTTCCTCCCTTCATGGGATATATTGAAATCATTCCTGCAAACATCACAATAAGCATGCTTTTCGCTGATTTCCTGATGCAAGGAAATTCTTCAGTGTAAGATTCCTTGTACACTTGAAAATATTTTTTTTTCGATGCCATTTCAATTTCTTATGGGCGAACGCGATGCGGCGAAGTCTACCGCACTCGTAGTAGGCTTAACGTCAACGGCCGTTCGCTTTCGCTTCCGCTCGCGCGTGCAACTGCAGCATTCGATTTACAAGGAGTGATGACGGCGCTTGGATCAGCCACAGCCGATCGGACAGAGAAGAGGGAGTAGCAAACATATTTGGAACAGCACATACTCATTTGAATCTGTTCGCGGCCACTTTGTAGTTGTACGAGAGAATCAAGGGATAAGCGTGGAGAGGCCCGATACGGGAGAAGAAAAAAGAATAAATGAGAAAGCGCGTTTTTCTTAGAATTTCGCAATCATATTTTAAAAGGTTTTTAATTTTTATGCATTAGCCAAATGAGAAATCCCTTAAAAAAAAAAAAAATTTGGTTTTATTTTGCATCTAGTGTTGACTCTAGGCCGATTTAGCAGGGCGCAGCGCCCCGCGGCCCTTTACTAACACATTTTTGCGCCCCGCGGCCCTTACTAACTTATTTCTAGCGCCCGGCGGCCGTTACTAATTCATTTTTAGCGCCCGGCGGCCGTTACTAACTCATTTTTAGCGCCCGGCGGCCCTTATTTGTATTTTTCATGCACCCATTAACCTTCACAATAGTTCATTCACAAATACTCCCAGCGCCCAACTCAATAAATCCGCGTCGTTATTTGCTTACTATTACTATTTACCACTCCTTCCTTCACGTAGATGCGCTCTTCGGAAACATACACGCAGTGTCGTGACGTGAAGTAAGAACAAAAGAGACCGCACGTTGAAACCCTCCTTTCCCAAAATGATCTCCACTGAGGATATCTGCATAGATAATTGGCCTTGACCGATAACCCTCTTTCTCTCATAATCCCCAATTGCACAAAGAAAGTACAAACAGGATTAGACTTTACTTGTTGTTTAGTTTCTAGTCTTTTCTAAAATTGCAAATTACAGTCCCTTCAAATGCATTTCCAAGGAAAAAAAAAAAAAAGGATGACAAATATCTTATTTTTATATGCACTTAATCAAATTTAATTTAATACTGTTAACTAAAAAACTGGAAAGAAAGAGGAAAAGAAAAAAATGCTGCAAATAAAAACTTTTTCTCGGCTTTGTGATTAAAGTCCGTAAATCTGCAGATTGTTAATAAAAGTATAAGCATAAAAATGGGTTTAGTTACGAAAAAAAAAAAAAAAAAAAAACTTTCGTATGTTTATAAAATGCCGCTTTAAAACTCGTTTTACTTAATAAGGCTCAATGTTTACCGAATAGTATACATATCACTAAACAATTCTACTGTGCCCGATATTTAAATGAGATCATTATTAGCTGAAAAATATGACGTCATCAAATAATTAATGTTCCTTTTTATCATCTAAATCTAAACATTCAATAATTTGATTAGACTTTCTATTCATAGTAAAATAATAATTTTCCGTTCATTGAACTTTATATGAAACAAACTTACATCTGATGTTATTCCATATAGAGTAAAACAGTAATCCATAACAAAGAACAAAGGACATACTCATGAAAAATATGTCTGAACGACAAATGAAAAACAAAAACTTTTTTCGCGTTTAAATTAGAGGTCTGCAAGCACCGAAATTTTAATTCCCGAGGCCATGCAGAAGCTTTACTTAGTCCGCTCTGGGTTTATTATTATTATTATTTATTTATTATTATTTCAATCTATGGCCCGGCCCAATCAAAAAAGAAATAAAGATAACAAAAAAAATCACACTACCATACAAAATTTTATTTAGTATCTACTTACCAGAGTTTTTTTTTTTTTTTTTTTTTTTTTTTAAATAGCCAAGCAATGGAATATACATTTAACAAAATTACTGTTTTTTTAGGAGACAATTACTTATAAATGGAGATTCATAGACACCAGACACAGAGAAGGACAAACCGAAAATATTGGTATCAAATAATATAGTAAAGAATTAAAAATGATCAATACTACTAAAAAATCTAATTTCACCTATACCACATATCCCGTAATGCATTCGAAACCTTTTATGCGTTTCAGTAAACAAAACATTATGCTAATCTAACATATGTAATAGAAAAGATTCTTTTACACATCTAAAAAATGTTCTTATTTCATTATATTTAGTACCCTTGAAAGTAGTGGGAAACGTGCTTAAAAATATCTTTCATGGTCTCTAGAGTCTTACACACCATATAGGACATAAAGTCTCACATTTGTACACGTGCGCAAACTAACAGTGACATAAATATACTATTCTGAATAGGTTGGTAGCTGGTTGTGCGGCTTAAGGCCGACTGATTACTCTAAGGCCCTAGGCTTATGGATGGGATGTCCTCGGGGTCTTTCTAAGGAGACCTAGCCAGTAATTACGCGAGTTCCGAAGAAAATTCGAACGGCTAGGTTGAAGAGCGCGACCTGGGGTCGAACCCAGCACATTCCATGTACCAGCTTTCAGCGCAGAACTGCTCGGTCACTGGAGGGATTTGATTTTGAATAACAAACAGGCTACTGTGATTTTAAATAACATGTGTCAGTTTCAAGACATGCTAAAAATATTTGCAGAAATCGACACGTGACTACAGAGATAACTGGGCAATCAATCTGAAGTATAAACACTTTTCAACAACATAAAATTTCATATAACATACCAGCGCATAAAATCATGTAAAATAAATTCCGAAATAAATGTTTTTATTTGCCTTGTTCGTTAATTAACGAGGAAAGTAAAAATAAATTTCCCGACTTATAAACTGGAAAAATTTTAATCCAGGACTAGGCCGAGTAAATGAAATAAAGCCAGTGCCCGGCTCCAAACCTAATTGTGAAATTTTTCCCGAATCCGGCCAGATCGCCGTGCAAGGCTAGCCTCTACCCAAAACCCAAGCCCAAGCAAACCTGTTGTCTGAATACTTGATCTCAACGAAAAATTGTAGCAATGCAATGTGATACACATTTAGAATATCAAATTTGGATTTTCTGCTACCATTTGTCTTAAGATGTGTTGATAACAGACACATACTCAGACCAACCGCTAAAAAAAAGATTTTCGGATTCAGGGAACCTCAAAACGTGAAAAAAAAAAAAAAAAAAAACTCAATTTCGTAAATTTGACTGAAAAACAATATTTTCTCTACCATATATGTAGGTAAGAGAAAGTCAAAAGACTGTCAGAAAAGTTTATGTACTTTTTTTTTCTTTTTTCCTCAAAACGTGAAATTCCTAGAAATATAAAACTGAAAATTAACTATAGATTAGGCTAAAATAAATTGTGTTATTGCACAGGGAAAGCGAAACATTTAACAAACCTTTAAAAAAGGCTGAAATTTAAAATAAAGGATAAGTTTTTAAAGAAACTTTTTTATTTTATGCATTTTTTGTATTACGCAAATTATTTCAGTTTTTTTTTTCTTTTTTTTTTTTTTTTTCTTTTAATGTTTTAGGAAGTGATGGATTTATTAAAATTACATATGAAATTTTATAACATTTAAAAATTCATTTAAATGGGATAGATAATTAGCCGTACTTAACTCGCACTAAAGAATACCTTATTTACACATATGGATCGTGATGAAAAGAAACATTTCTAGTACCACTTGTTTGACTCATAAATCTCTATTAGTTTGACGTTTGTAAATAATACTGTAATCTCCGCATGCCCCCGCCACACACCAGTCTGAAATAGGAGTTTTCCCATTCCTATTATATTAAGTGAAACTGACTGGAATTTTGTGGAAGACGATTCTCTTTTAAGTTTGTTAAGGCTTGTGTTCACACATATGTTCTTTAAAAGTTAATTTACTTTTCAAATTTTATAATAAAAAAAAAGAGAGATTAATACAATTAATCTTTAAATATCTTTAAATCTTTTAAAGATATCTTTTTTAATTTAAAAAATAAAAATATCTTTTTAAATTTAAGTAATTCAATTAATTAAGTAGAATTTCCCGTTTTCTTTTCAAATCAAAACTGATTCAGTAATAGCGTTTCTTTGTCTTTCAATAGATGCAAGCATATTGTTCTCTGAGTAAAATAAAGCAATTTTTATATCGGGTTTTTTTAAATTAATTTTATTTATATTTCTTCTCCGAAAGAATTAAATCATTTTTGCTATAAATATTTATTTAAGAATGTATTTCAAAATTCGTTACTAGCTTATTTTTTCTAGCATTGGTCTGTATTAATAAAACAAAAATAGGAAATTCCGTTAATAATTATGCTTCTGTTTACATAAAAGAGCTACGATTACTTTTCAAGTAAATCATTAGTGATCTAAAAATAGATTTTTAATGGATTAATGTCGACTATTTGGCGCGGAGCGTGTAACCGACTTCGTTCACAGCTTTGATTGACACTTGGCATATTCTTTTTATGCCAAATTGGTTTGAGTTTTGGAAACGATAAATTTTAATCAAAAAATTTGTATTAAAATGTACTAAAGACAAAGAAACAGCTTGGCATTCTTTTTGGCTGAATTTTAACAACGCCAACTTATTTGGTTGGCACTTTTTGACTCTGAGACTGGCAGATTTCTTTGAGAACTCTTATTGCTTGACCAAAAAAGAGAAGTTAATTCTGTCGATCGGTCCTCTCCCTCCGTACCAATAATTAAGTACCAATAATTTTTTCTCAATAATTAAGTGATGCACCATATGTTAAGTCTATACTGTGCCCATCCAGTTAGCGTTGTTTAATCTACGGAATATTTGAAATGCCGTCCCAGCAAAGAAAGGAAGCTAAAAAAAGAAAGCAACTTCAAGATTCTGCTGCAAGCTGTCAAAATATCATCACCTTATTCAAAAAGTAAGTTTATTTTTATTATTATTTTTTTTTTTTTTCAGCGATTATATTACAAATTAATAACAGTATTTCTGTTATACTTATTTTTTAAACCCACCTTATATTCTCAAACTTTTATATGTTATCCAAATTTTTTTTTATTATAGTATAATTTAAGAAAACTATATTTTAAAAATATTCCAAATCGGGCTATTTGGCCATGCTAGGTTCTGAGTAACACATAGTTATTTTTATTTCTTTTTTATGATGCCAATAACAGCCGTTAACATTATTCTGTCTATTGAATATTTAATACATTACTTATTTTATATATCTAATTCAGAAAAGGTCTTGTGAAATTTTTGGGTGAAATAATATTAGTATGAATAAGCAAAGTAATTATTGCTTTAAACTTATTATTATTAAGATATTCATTTATTCTTAACTTTTAATATTATTTCTGTTAGAATTTAATTTAAAATGATGGGCCTATTTTCATTTTACTTTATTTTTGCTCTTCACTTTGTTTAATCGTTTATGTGCATTGCATCATTCGTGTTGCATTGCTTACCTGACGAAGAGTCGTGTCTTCGACCAGAAACAATTGTTGTAGTTTTTTACACTTTATGGCGTTTATTCAAAGTTTTGTATACTTATTACTTCATTCCTTTTATCATATTTTTTCGATTACTGTAATTAAATTCAGCCTATTTCTTTGATGATTATTTTTCACGTAATTTTCTACAATAAAATAAAAAAAAATGATTTTTTTTTTTTTTTTTTTTTTTTTTTTTTCGTTTTTTTCTGAATGAAATTGGCTTCTAAATATGGAAGGTGAAAGAAATTATGCAATGTCAAGAACATTCCGGTATATTTTGTTTCAGCATAAAATCACAAAAATGTTACATACTTTAAATGGAAAATATATATATATATTATCCCTCTTTTCCTTTTTTTTTTTTTTTTTCATATAAAATATACATGATTATGAAAATTTATCAGTTAAAATAATCTTTAATTGTAGCATTATTTTATAAATGTTAATATATTATATATAAAATTTTTATAGTAAAATGCACAGTTTTTTTTTTTTTTTTTTTTAGATTTATAGAATTTTGGAATTTATAATTTTTTGAGGAATTGAATCCAAATTCACAAATAAACAATAATAATAAAATAAGTCAAGGTTATATGGAAGAAGGAAAAAAAAAAAAAATATATATATATATATATATATATAATTTATGGAACATGTTTCAGTTTTTAAGTAATCAGGTGTTAGTAATTACTGGGTTGCCAACTGCTCCGATTTCTGCGGAGTTTCTCCGAAAATTTTTAAAAACTCCACAATTCCGCAATGTCATTTCTATGCTCCGCAAATTCAGTCTTGACCACCTAGCTAAATATTTTTGATTAAATACATAAAACTAAATAGTGGCAGACACTGAAAAAAAAAAAAAAAAAAAAAAAACTATTTTTCTTTTTTGCATTTCCAACAGCTGCAGCATAAAGCATTATTTTTTGAATTTTATTTTTTATCCATTAAAGAGCTTCAACGCCTCTTGAAAATAAAAAAATAACAAAATTAACTTTTACAATCTAGCTGAAGAACCACACGCTTCATTGTACAATACTCATAAATAAATAGTAAAGAAAAAAAACATTCTAGTGCTAGGCATTGCGTAATCGAAATATTGCTGACTCAGAACGGGAACAAGTATTTATTTACATTAGCTAAGAGTGTGTTTAATTAAAACCACAAGCTAAAAGGGGGGGGGGAGAAAGAAACCAAATGCTCTGATTATGCAGTATTTTGATTTTCATTTAAACTATATAAATGTTTCAGTTATCTTAATGCTTAATAGGTCGTTAAAAAATGCTACTTTCTGACGAAAACAAATGTTTAATTATTTATCGATAAAAGTAATGGATTCAAAGCTACTGAACTTTAAGGCCGATTGACAACGCAAGGGATCTAAGGCCAGGAAGAAGTATCTTCCGTGGGAGACTTTCTAAAGTGTCTTAGGCCGTAATCACGCGAGTTTTGGGGAAAATCAGTATAAAGTCAGACTTTAACGGAGGAATTGTCCTCTGAAATAGGAAACTTTCACTTTCTTAAGTGTTTTTAGTATACAAGTTTCTGAGAAAATCATGGAAAATTTCGAACTTTATCGTACCATTGGAGAAAAAAAAATATTTTCTGTGCTTTTTGTTGGGATAACTGAATATGCGATAATTTAGTTTTTATAGTGCGTGGGTGATTCTAAGAAATTTTCAGATCTGAAAATGGGACTTTCACAAAAATCGTCGGATTTAAAATGGATTTGTCACAAAAATAGCACAAGAAAATTGCGTATTTTATAAATCAGCCGCAGAAAATAACATTATTTCAGTAATCAAATATAAAAAAGCTGATTTTATGACTAAATAATTACACATTTTTAGAAAAATAACATCTATTTTAGCAATTAGTTTCCGATTACGTAATTTTAAAAATTAGGTGTAAAATAATTCCGTATTTCTATAAAAAGCCACAAAATTATACGTATAATGCAAATCATGTTTGAAAAGTGCAAGAATTTTATCGATTAGCATCGAAATAAATCCTTTTTCAGCGATTAATCATAAATTTTGTTAATTAGCGGCGAAATGATTACGTATTTCCGTTATCGGCTACAAAAATATCGCGATTTACTGAATCAACTGAAAAAAAAAAAAAAAAAAAAAACAACATTGGCTAGCAGCCAAATAATAGCATATAAAACGTAAATTTTTGATTATTAATGGGTAAGCGATCCCGTATTTGCGAAATCTACTTCAAAATTATTCCCGATTACGAGATTCCGCTTTGAAAAAGAGTGCAAATTTCACAAAATAGTTGAGTATTTAAGATTCAGCATTCAGAAGAACGCATATTTCTTAGATTAGTAGCTAAGTAATAGCGTGTTTCGGCAATCGGCCGCATAATAATCGCGTATTTCAGAAATCCGCTTTGAAAAAAATGCGCAATTTTTTACCGATTAGGAGAAAAAAATAATTTAGTTCCGGGTAAACGTAATTTTTGACAATTAGCTGTGAAATAATCCAGTATTTTTTAATTCATCTGCAAATTTGGATGTGCCAATGCTGAAACATGAATAAATTTACATTAAAAATTTTTAAACTGACTTTTAAAAGAGCAAATAGTAGAAAAAATTCTTACTTACCAGATTGTCAAATATCAAGACATGTTCAAACAAAATGAGAACAAAAAATATCCATTCAACTTTGTTTATTGTTACTATTTTGTCCTTTCAGGCTTTATATAAATGGAGGGGGAAATATAGAGATGTAAAATTTTCTGAAACTATGAAAAATTTTTTCTCCACTTATATATTTTCAAACTTGATAATTCTGCCTGAGTTTATGTTATGTGTTTACACTGACATTTTAATAATTTTATGATAATAAACAAGCGATTCCTGAATTATAAAGAGGAAAAAAAATTTTTTTTTCCTTTTTTTAATTAAAGTGGCTGTATGCTATAATTTATTTAAACATAACGAATTGAGTTATGATCATTAAAAATATAATTTTATTTTTAAATATATAATTTGCTAATTTATATTATGTATATATCTATAATACAATTATAACTTTGAACAGATATTTCTTTTAATTAAGAATAGAGTTACATCAGATCATGAGGCCCAAAAATTGTGAGAGAGAAGGTTTTTAAATATATCTTTTAAAATGTGATTTCAAGAAATAGAATCCAAAATAAAAATATATAATTATCTAATCATCTAAAACTACTGCTTAATGCAATATTAGTACAGACGGGAAAAAAAAACTGCCTTTAGTTAAACACATGTTTTTGAAGGATGTTTCTGTGGTATTTCTATGAAATAAGTTGTCTGTGTTATAAATTTGGTGCTCTTTGTCAAATGTGTGGAAATGGGAAAAAAAAAAAAAGAAAAAAAAAAAAAAATCACAAAAGATCTGTTGGGCTTATTTAACTAACAATATCAAGCATTCTTATATTTTGTTCATTGAAATTATTAAAGCATATACTGATGGAAACTCTTAAAGAGTGTTGGGTTTTGAACCCCAAAATGATCTGATCAGACTCTGAGTTACATTAAGAATAAGAAATAATATCATCCATAATGTCATGATTCAGTGCTTTAAACAAAAATACAAGTTTTGCATTGCTGCTTTATCAAAATATTTCTTTACTACTTAGTTGATTTCTCAATTTATTGTGTACCAAAACAAATGTGGAGAACATTTTCTTCAAATACACCAACCTCATCTAAAAAAAATGCCCTTCAAAAACAAAGTTCAGATGTATTTATAATTATTTTTACACATTACTATGAACAAGAACTTGAAAAATATAAATAAAAAATTTTCCTTTAAATATTACATATATTTAAGATAAATAGAAAACTTTGATTTTAATCAATTATTTTATAAAATTGAAAGTTTTACTTGCAAAATGCATTCTAACAATTAATGATAATTTTAAAAAATCATCTGAGGCAAATCATATTTTTAAGTCCATTATTTCCATCGGATGATTAACACACTAATTATGACAAAAAAAATTTTCTTTAAATCTGATTAAAAACTGGGGACCAAAATTGGCATTTAAAGTGTAGTTTTAATATGTGTAAAATTTCTAGGTACAAAATGCAAATAACGGCTGCTAATTTCAAGCGTGTACTCCATGTGCAAGTTAATTGTATTAACTGCTCAAAAATAATTCTCTCTCAAGGGTGATTGTGTGTAGGATTTTTTCCTAATTTCAGGAACTTTTGTCTAATTTATTTTCTGATTTCAAGATTTTTTAAACCTATTTTACAGTGACTGACTATAAAGTGAAAACTGTTGCTTAATGGAAATTTTAGAATATCTTTTGTAGCTTACTAGTATGTATTTAGATTTACATAAACTTTACGTGTGTTTTATTGGTAACAATTGGGGGGGGGGACACTGGCCTGCCATTTTTTTTTCCCCGTGTGATTTTAGGATTTTTAAAGTAGGGTCACAGTCAGCCCGATCCCTTTTCCTGTCTCTATATAACTTCTATGAAAATTTTTATTTCAACGTAATTAAATTTTAGCAAATGAAAGCATAAAATAAGTGAAAAAGTTGCACATTATACTCATTATGATTGTGGGTGTTAAATTTCAGTTTAATGGGGTTAAAAAAAAAAAAAAAAAAAAAAAAAGACTTAGCTATGTGATTTTTTGGCAACAAAACTATATTATTACAAATGTTTTAATGCAAATGCATTACTATTAATTTTTAATTATTTATTATTACATGCATCCATTATTTTTAAAGGAGAAAGACAGATGAAGAAAATGAAATTGGTAATAAACCAGACAAAGAGAAAGACAGTCCCTCAAAAAACCTAACTGAGGAAAAGAAAAATGTAGAAGAAAGTAATGAGAAAGCCCAAGAATGTGATAGAGATATTGACAAGTCTATAGATACTCCTTCCAGCAGCAAAGAGGAAGTGGAAGCTTTACCAGAAGATGAAGGAAAAATAAAAAAGGCTAATGATGACAATTTTTTACAAGGCAAATCAAAACATAGAATTGGTTACGATAAAAATTGGGAAATTGGCAGGCCTTGGCTCACTACTGAATGTGTTGTAAGAAATAATGAAGGAAAATTAGGAATGTTTTGTACATTGTGTAGAAAGCTGCAGCAGAAAGGAGCTAATGGCTCAAAAATCTGGTCAGAAATAGCTTGTACCACTCTTAGGCTCGACAAAGTAAAAGAGCACCAAAAAAGCTCTATGCACATAGAAGCAATTCAAATTGAATGTAATCAAATGAAAATAAATGAACAAGGAACATATACGAAAAAAGAGATTTCATCAGTAATAGCTGCATTAAAAGGGTTAACATTTTTAATCGACCATAATTTGCCAGTAAGAAATTTATTTGCACCATTAATACAACTTGGTATTCATGGTTTTCATAGCAAAGATTTAGAAGGTTTAAACATATCGGGTAATACCAAATACACAAGTGCTACAGCACAAGATGAATTACTTGAAGTTATGGTAAATGCTTGCAAATCACAATTATTATCCGAACTAAAAAGTAGTGCAGCATCTTCCATCTTACTAGACGAGTCGACAGACATTTCATCGAGAAAACATCTAGCATTATGTGTTAAATATTTAGATGAGTCTGGTGATATAAAAGTTAAATTTTTAGAGGATTTACAGCTTGCAAATGGCACAGCCGAATGTATTGCAAATGCAATTATTTCTTGCTTGTCCAAACATGAAATTCCGCTAACACTGTTTCAAGCAATTGGAACTGATGGCGCAAGCGTTATGACAGGAAATGAAAATGGAGTTGTAACAAAATTTAAAAGATTACTCCCTAATTTAATCAGCATACATTGTCATAATCACAAACTAGCTTTAGCAGTAAAATCATCTTTTGAAAAAATCCCGTTGTTAAAATCTTTGGGAGAAATTATACAATCAGTTTACAAGTATTATCACTACAGTAGTAAAAAAACTGCATCATTAAAATGCATCCAAGAAATATTAAAATCAATGAAAAAGGGGAAAAAAACCCAGAAAACTACCACCATAAAAAAAGCTGCTTTTACACGATGGATGTCACATGACAGAGCAGTGACATCCATTTTAAAATCTTACAAAGCATTATTGATGGATTTAGAAAACACAGTTGTCTCCAAAGAATCAAGCAATGTTAAAAGTGTAACTCCAGATGGCCTTTTGAAAAATTTAAAGACCTTCAAGACGTATCTTGGATTTTGTTGGCTTAGCGACGTAATGGCTATTTTAACGTCATTTAATCTAGTCCTAGAAGCAGAAGATGTTAACATTGGAGATCTAGAAGCTCAATTAGCCATTACCTTATCATCTTTAAATAAACTTAGAAAGTCAAATGGACTGCATGTCAAAAAGGCTGAAAAAAATGCACAAGAAATTGGAATTGTGCCAGATGAAACAACTAAAGAATTGGTATCGAATGCATTTCAAAAGTGGATACCAGAACTAATGAACGCCATTGAGGAAAGAATGGATAATTCTGATATTATATTTGCATTTTCCGTTTTTGATGTATCAAAAATGATAAATAATACAATCTTTCCGCAATTAGGAAACTCCAAGTTGGCCCAATTGGCAGAATTTTTTGAAATCGATGAAAGTGAACTGAATGATGAATGGGCTGAATTATGTGAACTTCTGCAAAATGCAGAGGAAAGTCTTAACCCCTTAGACTCTATGTCCAGTTTATATAAATTTATATTAGATAAAGAGAAATTTCTTGGCACAGAACAATTTAAACATGTGAAATTCTTACTCAGTTTGGGTCTGATTTTGCCCATCTCTACAGCAACTGTCGAAAGAACTTTTTCTCAAATTAAAAGAATTGTGACAGGATCTAGGAATTTGATTAACGTTAAAAAAGTTAGTGACTTTTTGACAGTAAAATATCGCTTTCAATCTCAAGACATATTTGAAAAAGCTGCAAAATACTTCTTGGAAAAGAAAAAAAGAAGAATTGCATGCATTAAAAAGAATGTAGCATGAAAAAATGTACTTACTTTACGTTTTTATCTGTACAAGACTTTTTTTTATTAATCTGATTTTTCTTTTCTTTTTTTAAATTTCATTTATTTGTTTAATTACTTATACTTTGGGTACATTGCTGCTATATATATATATATATATATTTGGCTGGGGGGGGGGGGGGCTACATTTTGTAAGTGATATATTTCATTCAAAAATATAAAAAATTTCCAAAATTGTTTCTCATAAAAATCTATGGTTTTGTCTTAATACATTCTATGATATAATCTTATCTGTACAAGATTTTTTTTATAATATCTGATTTTTCTTTCATTTTTTGTTTATTTATTTATACCTTAAATACATTGCTTCGATATATATATACAGTGGAGCACCTTTTATACGTTTCTCATTTATACGTTTTTCTCATTTATACGTTTTTCGACTTCGGTCCCAAATCATTCCATTGAATTCTAATGTTAAAATATTTCGTTTATACGACACGAATAAATTCTTAATTTCACTTATACGTTTTTTTCTCCTTGTAGAATCCCAAGTTTGAGTTTCATTCCAGGATAAATTAAAAAAAAAAAAAAAAAAAAAAAGAGGAATGCTCTTTATGTTTTATTCTTATCTTTTTTTTTTTTTTTTTTTGATTATTTTTTCTGAACTATGGTAACAAAGTGCGGCTATAGAACAAATTGCGACCTGCATCGGTAGCCTGGGGCAAGGGGGATGTTTTTCAGAAATAAGCAGTTGGCGACTGGGTTGAATGGTAGGTATACAAGTAGCCAGTGACCACTTGAAGACCTCCCACTTACTCTTTTAATTGATTCCAGGGATGGGATATCAAAGGGAAAAACCCACAACTTAGGCATTTTGTAAACTTGAAGTCACCTCCATTGGGTGACTTGAAAGAGAAGTTGGAGAAACAAGGATTCCCCCCCCCTCCCTTCTTTTAATCGTTTGCAAAACTGTCATCTTTGTTTAGAGAACGAAAGGCTTTGCTTTAAAGGTTAAAATCGAAATCTTGAGAAAATTTTCTGAATTTCTGTATTTTTAATTATCATTTAATTATTATTCTACCTTTTAAAAATATTTTAAATTTAATTTAAAATATATCCTATTCAAATAAATGTAAAGAAAATCATGAAAATTGATTAGACTTTTATTATTAATGTGACACTTTATTGTGTATTAATGTTAAAACGAGTTTTCAGTTGTACGTTTTTTTCAGTTATACGTTTTTTAGGAACGGTCCCTTGAAAAACGCATAAACGGTGCTCCACTGTATATATATATATATATTTTTTTTTTTTTGGGGGGGGGGGGGGGGGTACATTTTGTAAGTGATATATTTCATTCAAAAATATAAAAAATTTCCAAAATTGTTTCTCATAAAAATGTATGATATTGTCTTGGTACATTATATGATATACTCTTATCTGTTTTGTTTTTGTCTTTTAATATTCATATTTTATTCATATTATATATTCAAGTTTTTTCCTTAAGTTACTGTACTACTATATTTCTTTTACTGTATCATATGTAAGATATTAATAATACGATTGTCAGGAAAACTTTCTAATTATAATTGTTATCATTAATTCAAACAAGTTTTCTTCCTATTACATAAAAAAAGTATAATGAATAAATATTACATTAACTTTTTCTCCTAAAAATTAATGTGAAATAATAAGTTCTATTCAAGTTGCATTAAATTTCCTCACTCTTTTTTTTTTTTTTAATTTCCATAATCATTTTTAATTGCTGTATATGACATAATAAAATATCTTATTTTAAACTTGTTTTTTTATTAAGTCATGCAATCAGATTCAATAACCTAAATATTTTGTAAACATGATTTATGCTGCATATTTATGATTTTCAAAAATAAAGTAGTCTTGTATAATTATTTATTTATTAAGAATAAATCTTCTTAATCTATTAATTGCTTCATTAGGTTAGGATATAAGCTGAATAACTTTGTAAAAGAGATAGGACTACAATTTGTATACTTGGTAATATAGAGACTGTTTGAACATCCAGGTTCAAAACTTGTATGATCATTCTGTGCTTGTTGTATATTATACACTAAAAATTATTTCAGTTCAATGCATTTATAAAATTTTGTAATTATATTCAATAAATCTAAATGTTTTATATGCCATGTATTCATCTTTTGTATTCATAATTAAAGTAGTTCATGCAATCTTTTTTTTTTTTTTTTGGTAAGAATAAATCATTTTAATACACTTTCCAAAGCATAGCTGAATTATATTGTTCATTAAATATATATGCTGTCAAAAAAAGTCCTATTTGCTACCAGAAATTTTCTGTAATTCAGAAAAATACATTCTATCAATGAGAAATTTATGTTGATAGAACATATTTTTCTGAATTACAGAATATTTCTGGCAGCGAACTGCAGCAAACAGGACTTTTTGTTGACAGTGTATATATGCATACTTAGAAATTCTGATTAAAAAACAGAACTTAGTACTAAACGAAATTCTGCTTAGTCTTTTCTTCCCCCTTTTAATATATTATAATTAAATAATTGCCTTTCCATTTAAATATACCAGAAGCAGGGAATAATAATAATAAAAAAAAAAAAAAAAAAAACTTCTTTACTTTAAAATATGAAGTTAATTCCTTAGCACTAGTATATTAATTTAAATGAAAACTAAACTCACTGTATCTTGGAAAAAAAAAAAATATATATATATATATATACACATTCTGCTTTTATGATTTGTATATAGTTTTTCCATTATATCACATTACTTCATGAATAAAAATTTATAAAAACTGTAGATAAAAATATTGATGATCAATTGTTCTGTAGTATTATGCTGGTTTGTTTCTGAGCTAATTCACAGTTTGTTTTTTGAATAAGACACAAGCGTATATTTTTTGAGAATAGCATAATTTTTTAATATATAATTTTATTAATACAGTCGAACCTCGTTAACATGAATATCAAGGGATATAAAAAATTTGTTCATGTTATCAGCAGTTCATGCTATCAGTAGCCAATCTTCATATAACTAAACTAATCTTCCTTTTAACAGGGATTGTGGAACCAGTTCATGTTAAAAGTAATCCACGTTAACAGTGTTGATGTTAACGAGGTTAGATACTGCACTTCTTGAGTATATTATAGTATCTTTTATGCAAACATTATTAAAAGACTTTCTTTATGAAGATGTTATAGTGCCCTTTCTGAATTATTGAGAATATTATAGTGCCCCTTTTGAAAATATTAAAGTGCCCTTTTGAGAATATTAAAGTGCCCTTTTATTGAGTTCCCCCCAGCGACCCTTTTGTTCTAGAGTCAACACTACGTACGAAAAACCGTAAAAATTACAGGTTCGTCCATAAGTCCGTAAAATTACACAAAAATCCATAAATTTTACGGACAATCCGTAAAAGTTGTCAAGTATGATACCCTATCACTGAGGATGTGAATAATAAAAAGAAATCAATAATTTAGCCAATAAACACCCAAAATTCTGCATGCATAGCTTGTATTCGGAAGTCGAGCTTATAATCCAATTTAAATGCCACAGCAATTTCATGCGACTACAGCCTACCATTTGATATGATTGAGTTAAAAATTTCATGTATGTGAAGGTTAAACCTCCCCTGTTCAATCAGCTTTTTTGTCTTATATTTAAAAAAAAAAAAAAAAAAACACTGCCTTGTAACCTTTGATATCTTATACATCTAGAATTCTTGTATACAATGTAAAATGGAAATTTTCTCTGAAATATTTTAATGAGAAAACTTTTCAAGACTGTAATCTTCATTCAAGTAGTGTACTATTCAATAAAATATTAAAATTTATTGACTAGAGGAGGAGGAATTAGTTGTTCATACATGCTTATTTCATTTCAAGTTAATGTTCAGAATTACGACACAAAATACAATAAGCAAGAAAACCAAAAGCTGAAGTGAAATTTATTAAAATAAAACGTAATATTTAATAAGATTAAAGTCAAAAACATTTTAAAAATTTACAATTATAATTGAATTAGTCATTTGACATTTAGATTTAATCCTTCAGAAAATGGTTCAGAACACATTGAGCACTTTTAATTTTCAACATCATTAATTCACAGCTTGTAATGTGTCATCACTACCAATATCAGGATCAGGAATGATTGCGACATAAGGGCCCTCTTCACTCACCATAGCCAGCAGCTCAAACCAATGTTATTCTACGGAGAATTTTCTTTACTTATAACTCCATTAATTAATGCATATTTTTTTTATTTGAAATATTTTATTTTGAAACTGTAAAATACAAATTTTCAATGTGAAATTTTTCATTTTACAGTTTCAAAATAAAATATAAAAAATTTAAAAAAATATGTTTTTAAAAAGGTCCGTCAATTTAACAGTTGTGAATTTTCTGAATGTAAAAACAGAATTTAAAAATATGTATTAGTTATTGAGTTATAAATAAAGAAAAATTCCCATAGAATAACATTGGCCTGAGCTGCCGTGAAGAGGGCCACTAACTTTAAAAATACTGAAATTATATATATACAAAAGAACAAAAAAATCATGCCATATGCATTGATTATTAACACTTTCCAACTGTATGTACTCATTTGTATTGTAAAACTTTCAATGTTCTTTGCCTACCTCGTCACAAAACAGACAGAAGGACAGAAAGGCAAACAGGTAGATTAACTGAATTGATAATCATGCTTCAACTTTGTTAGAAAGAGTTAAAAATGCTTAATACAAAAGAAATGTATCCCTTAATGTATCTAAATATTTTAGTGTAGCCCTGTAAATCTGAAGATTAAGCACATGATTTTCTATATAAGACATTTTATCATATTAACAATAAATGTCATATTACATTATAAATTTTGCAGTAGAAAGTTATTGTCTTTCCTAAAACGCAATGCATTGGCATTTTTGGGTGTCCCTCCTTCTACAAAAACCATTTGTACAGGATCTATTAATTCCATTTTAAATAGAAAATATTCCATAGTGAACTTGAATAAAAGAAATTCTGAAAATATTTATGGATGCTGGAGACAGACAGACAGCCAGGTAGAGAAATAAACTTATTTAAATAGTATTCAAATTTAAAAATTGTTAGAAAGTATTAAGGCAATCACTTAAGGTAAATGTAAATGCAATTCCAACAAATTTCCAATAATACATCCTTAATGTAACTAGATATGTTTGTGAGACCCTGTAAATCTTATTGTTATTCATACCATATTCTATTTTAAAAAATATTCTTTTGTGCATATAAATAACACTTTTCAATTTCATTAAGATTTGTGCAATGGAAAGTTATTAAAATATGGTTTAGAGAAATACCCTCTCATAGAATGCAATACTTTGGAATACTTTCAGATGTCCCTGTATACAAACCAATAGAGGTATTCACTTCATTTTCGAAAGCGAACATAAATAATATGTATCAGTTTCAAGAAATTCCATGAATATTTACGGGTTAGAGTGTGGACAGACAGACAAACAAACCAAAGTCGTCAACAATTTTCAACCTTGTTGGAAAGTGTTAAAAAAGGCCAGGTTGCAATTAAGCTTTCATTATTGTAAATATCAGAATACACATAATTTTTCCCTAAATCTAAATAAATACTATTGAATTATATAAGACAGGGTTATCACAATGGGAAATTTGAATATAAAAAATTTTACTTTTTTTTAAAGATATCATCAACCATTAGTGAAGTCTAAAATAGTAAAAAGAAAAAAAAAAGTGCTATTAAAATTCTCATTGTAAGAACCCACATTCTTCAACTTCTATTACAGTCAACTCTCAAAAATTCGCAACCCTAAAATCCGCAATTCTCTAAAATCCGCATATCATTTACAATGTAAACAAACATTGTCACAACTGATTTGTTGATTAGTGGATTGCAAAAATTCAGCTGCATTGGGAGATAAATCAGTTATTAACTGGTGCTGATAAATCATCAATCACTCAGCATATTACAGAGGAGGAAATGATAAGTGTAATTATACATAGTTATAAAAAAAAATAATTGATATTAATTTAGAGGAAGAAGGAGAAAGACAGTTTTCATGAAAGATTTTCTCTCATGAAGATAAATAAAAATATTCACATTTTCTCTTAGCACAAACTTATGTGATTGACTAAGAATTACTGACTTTTTTGCAGGTTATAGGAAAATAAATATGTATGAATATTCTTACTTAAACTACTATTGATCAGACTTTTCAAAAATCTAGATAATTTGCAACTCTAATAAAATGTATAAAAATTGTTCATTAAATTAAAATTTCATGAAATATTTGTACTTTTAATAGGCACACTTTATTTCAGTATTGTATGTATAACATATAAATTGTTTCTTAAAGATTTTCTAATCAAATGAGGTTTTAAGATGTAAATAAAAGAAATTACTCTAAAATCTGCAAAACACTTCATTTTAAGCTGTGCGGATTTTTGAGAGTGTACTGTATACAACAATTTTCTCGTAACACGCACTTGGGAAAAAAAAAAAAAAAAATTGAAATCAGAAAAATTCCTACACATAACAGTCACCCCCTGCAATATTTCTGAGAAATAAAAATTAAAACAATTATTTCTATGATTGACACAGAATTCGCATTGAAATCAGATGCCATACAATACTCAAAATAAAACCGAGATATTTACATTTTATTAGTAGTACAGTAAATAACTACAGAAATAATAAAAAGAATCTTGTATCAGCCATAAAAAACACAAACACTTACATCTTTACATTCTATAAATAGTGATGAATATAAAAATTAAGAGATATTGTTACTATAAGCAAAAATAAATAAATAAAAGGCATTGCCTAATTTTATGTGGTTTAAATAGACTTAATTTCCTATTTAAGTTAATATTTAGTGAAATCCTAGAAGCTTTTACTCACCTATCACCTAATAGTTCCTTGCCATTCAATTCATAAACAGCATCATCAGCATCTCTGAAGTCATCAAATTCCTAATTAAAAAATTCAATTACTCAAATATGCTAGTTAAGGAGAAAAATCATGGCATAATACTTAAAAAAAAAAAAAATCTGGTGTGAAACAACCACACGACTTCCATTACCCACATCAGCAGCATAGTAGTGCATTAATTTATCAATATATTCTTTTCCTGTAATGTTGCCAAATGCTTTATAATTATGTTCTTACAAACTTATTGAATGGACATTTAAAATTCTGATTAGCAACCACAGATCTCTTGTATTATAATAAATAACCTCTTTCTCGAGCAAGTTGCTCAAAACATATATCTGGTAACTTTCTAAATTATGACTTTAATCAGAAACTTTTGTTTTTCACACTGTATATAGCATTACCGTGACTAATAAAAAAAAAAAAAAAAAAATATTTCATGCAAAAGATTTACTAAAAAAATTGTTTTTTTTTTTTTTTTTGGTTGGAAAATTTTCCGGAAAAACATAGTAGAAAATTTTCCAAAAAAGAAAATGTTCCACCCCACATCACTATATGATAAAGTAAAGTACATTTCAGTATTTTTCTGTAAAGGTTTTGAAATCGTGTCAAAATATGAGAATCTTGAAACATCTGACACAATTTGATGGTGATAGTAAATGTTTTAAATTTTTATGTTTGTTATTTACTGCATTACAGTTTCCAAAATTTGCATAAGTATATGAAAATTTCTTGAAAACTATCTAAATAAAAAATTTAAATAGCTAGTCACTCCCAGGTCTGTAATAATTACCCCGCGCATTTCTAAGAATTACCCCCACTTGCCGGGATAATTCTTAGACACGTTTTTATTTTTTTTCTTTATTTACAAAGATATTGATTGAGTATTCTGATAATTCATATAATATTAATAATATAAAATTTGAACTATATCCAAAGAAACCCTTTTTATACCAAAGTTTAGTTTTTGCCTAAAAATTACCCTTGTTACCCCTAATTGAATGAGTTCAACTTGTTATTTTATAATTGCTTGTACTATATTGTTTTGTAGTAAAATTGTACTTGTGTATTGTTGCACAAGATCACCACTGTTGTTAATCTAGTGCTCTTAAAGGCAAAATGTTTCATTGCATATTTTTAAAGTTTAAAGCAATCTCTTTTGCTTTTATTTATTTGTATGCAAAACATTTTAAGTTTGTAAAAATGAACCCAGATTAAAAAAAAAAAAAAAAAAAAAAAAAAAAAATAAGCAAAATCAGCACTTGTTACTAAAATAAACGTAAAAATATAGTTTAAGATGAAGTTAATAGAAAAAGATTACAGTTTTATTTTATAGTGAGAAAATATTACCAAAACAATATTAGCAGAAGGAAGATACTGACCAATGACCGATATGAATACCATTTTATATACAATATTAAGCATGAAACTGTATCAATAATAATTTTTATAATATTCTAATAAGTAAAACTGTTTTAAATTTTAATGACATTTTGGAAAAGTAAAAAATAGCACCCTTACTAAAGTAAATTTTTTAGCAGAGGGGACTCCTTCATGCACTAAAATTCGAAACCAGGTAATGAGGATGGGGGTGGATATTACAATATGGTATCGCCTGACAAAACCATATAAAAATCAATTTAATAATTTGCTCTTCTGCGAGTATTATTTTACTAAAAACAGAAGATTGAAGAATCACTCAATCCTTAATATTAAAGTTAAAAAATGAAAATGAGATAACCTAAAACTTAATTCTGAAATATATACAACTAAGCAAATAACTTACAACAAATCCAAACCCATTTTTTATTAGAATTTCTCTTATTCTTCCATAACCTTTGAAAAACTTTTCCAAATCTCTTTCTCTAACATTGTAATTCAATCTTCCGACATACACTCGGGCACTCATCTACAAAAACCATAATGTCATTTTAAAATTACAAACAAAACTAAAAATTATATATCTTCTAATATTAAATAATAGACTGATATGAACCATACATACTTTTCAAAAATAAAATCTTTAAGGAATAATTGCTATTTTAAAACACTCAATTCCAGCTGATAAACGAAGCGATCGTGAAAAAAAAAACAATCAATAACGGTACGGATAAACAATCTCCTACGGGGCTACATATTTGTTAAGAGGGTCCAATTTATAATTGATTGATTAATTGAAGACAAGCAAGAAAGTCCTTTATAAAATATTATTATTATTATTATTTTGTTGTTCTATTTTTGATAATTAATCAATCAATTCTGTACTATCTTTTATTTTATTTAATTGCTAACATGTTAACAAATCATTGCCATGCATGGTAGTCAATGTTATCGAACACAAAGCTTAAAAGCTCAAAGCTCGAAAGAAGCTTAGCATCAGCCATTAGAGTGGATCAAAAGTTTTTGGGGTACATGCAAACGTAACACTTGCAAATAAATCATTTGCATTATGCTAAGACTACTATATAGTAGTCTTACATTATATATATACTGACCAAACGTCCCCATTTTCTGGGGACAAATGGGGACAAAATGGGGACGCCTTTGGTTTTTAAGACATTTTTCTAAATTTTAAAAAAATGTAGAAACTAAATTATTAATCAATAACACTTTATGTTTAGTCCTTGTTTATCAGGAATGAAAAAATACATCCATAATTGGATAATTGTAGCAAGTTTTAATGCTTCTCTCTTATAAAGGTACTTTGATCTGGTCAGCCTAATTATATAGGGCCGTATTCTCCCCTCCTTCGGAATCGGAATTTCATGCGGAATGGGGAGATTTCGAGTGGGATTCCGAAGAAGAGTTATTCTCCCAGCAAAAACCGGGATCCAGGCTTTTCGAATATACGGAATATGCTTCTATCTTGTTCCGACAGCTCAGAGCAGCCGGAATAGCATTCGAAGCGGAATATTGTGCGTGGAAAGATAAAATGGCGGACGGTTTGTTGTTATTAGAAGTGTGTGACAGAATTGTTGTGGTGGTTTTAGAGATCGAACATTCGTAATTTCATAAATTTAATTGAACATTTTATATTATCGAAAAAAGCACCTTTCTTTTTAATTGAAAGTTTGCCGGAGTTTTTGCAACCGAAGTCTTATGAAGCTTTTTCTCCTGAATGAAGGTAATAGTGAAATTTTTTCTTTATATTTTCTATTATTAAGTTGTTTAAGTCAGTGGTTGTTAAGTACAATAATACGACTTATATCCCATGTTTTATATGGTTGAATATTTAAGTAATATTTTTTGTGTTTTTGATTTAATAAGTGCTTTATACATTCGTTAAAATTTCGTTCATTTTTTACCTTGTATTCCATAATTTTTGAGACATAACTTACTCTATGTGATGCACTGTTTTCATATTACCTTTTTGTGTTGCATTCATTATGTTAATCTGGGCACTTTTCTCCATTAAAATGGCATAATTCATTTTAAAGTCATGCTTTATTATATTTGAAAGCTTAAGTAATTTAAGGAACTTTCAGCTTGCTTATTAAATAATATGTATGTATTTCATGGTTATTACTTATTCTAAATATTGAAGATTTTTGAACTGATAATTACAAACTTTTGTACTTTAAAAACTAATGCAAACTTTGCAGAAATTGATTGAAATATCCAGCACTTTTAAGTACAAACAACTTTTTCTTAATTTGTTAAACAATATATATTAAATGGAATACAGGCTTTGGAAATCCTTCTTTTAAATATAACTTTGATTATTTAGTTGTGTACTTTATTTGTGCTCTACACAATGTAAATTTATTTAATATATTTATTTTTACATGCCAAATGAATTATGCTTTTAACAACTCACTTATTACATTTAATGAAATAATAAGTTGTAGTTGAAAATTCAATTATCCCATTGAGTAGTTCTATTATTTTAAATGTTTTACACCCTTTTCTAAGTGTATAGAAAATAAAATATTGTGTTAATTAGAGTGATAAAAGTAACATGTAATGAATTGTTTTTTCTTTAATCAGAAAAAGTAAATTATTAATAATAAATTATGCGCAAGAACCATATTTCTTTTAGTCATTTATGCAGTAATTAGTGTTAAAAATATTTCTTGCAATAAAAAAAAAGGATGAAGAAAAGTTGCATAGTAAAAATACAGTTGAAGATCTTTATAACGCAAAGCTAAAAACACAAGGTTTTGCGTTATATAGAATTTTGCATTATATAGATCACATTTCACACATCGTCAAACTTACCTTGTAAACATGGCCAAATATGTCTGAAACATATCAAAACAGAGTAGGACATTTTAAAGTTACATTTATTGGAACATAAATTGGGTGGGTAATAACTTTCATTCTAAAATTTACTTTATAAAGATAGTCCATATATATGCCTGTACAAAATCATTCACTATATTGCTCACTTAAAAAAAAATTGATAGCAATTTTTTCATTAAAAATCTCTGAATTAAACAGATAAAGAAAAACAAATGTATCACACTTACTTCTCAACAAAGTAACAGTTTTTTAGAAAGTATTTCTTAACTCCAAAATTCATTGTTTATATCCAAGAAATTTTACGTTATACAGAGAATTGCATTATATAGAATTGCGTTATAAAGATCTTCTACTGTATGTCATTTTTGTGTTAATAGTTAATGTATGAGGAAATTCTTACAGATTTCTGACAAAAAATTAAGTAAAATTATTTAACATAGTATGTGTATATACATAGATATAATGTATATATAAATTCATATTTTTAAGACAATCCAAATTCATTTATTATAAAATCAGATTGGTAATGGCAAATCTATTCAAGAATTTGTAGATTATTATTATTATTTTTTATAATAGTTCATAGGTAACTTAAGTAAGCAAAGAAAATGTTGTACTTTTTCATTAGTCGGGTGCAAATGATTTGTTGCTGACTCTTAGTTAACAAAGCACCACATTATGAAAACACATTTAATAGTAACACTTTTAGCAGTAAAAATAAAAGTATTATAATTAATTTCCAGTGATTTCTCACAATGTTTTACCGAAGCTGACCTGTGGTGACCTGCAATTGACTCAATCTTATTTCCTCACAACTTTTCTATTTATTATTATTATTATTTTCCTCCTGCTTTCTTATTTATATTTAATGTTTACTCATTTTTCAATGTGTACTAGATCTCTTAATTCTTTAATATTCATAGAGCAAAAGAAAAGATTTCTCTCTTGGAACCTAAATGAGCTCAGTAAGAGAATGCTGAGAGCTGAGACAGCCCTCCTACAGAAGAACTCTGACAGACCACCCTCTAAGGCACCCCTCCTGTAGAAGACAATGTAGAACTTGAAAACTGAAAGCCTGGTGAGTGTCTGAATTGTGCAGTGTTTATTAAAAAGCTGCACGATTGAGGCACATTTCCCTGGTAATTCTTTGGAAACAAGTCGACATCACATCTAAGTATGAATTGCTATACAGGTAATAATTTTATATTTTCTTTTCAACTTAAGTTTAAATTTTTATTTTATTTACTGATATTAATTTTTACTTTATGTCCTTGCTTTAAATTACTTCTATTAAAAAAAAAACATACTTTTGTGATGATTAAAATTTAACCTTTTTTGTCTTTCGAATGTGAATTTGTTCAATTGGTAAATCAAATAAAACTTAATTGAATACTAAAGCATAAAATAATTTCTTTTTTTTTTTATAAATTGAAGATTATAAAATATATTTATTGCTCAAATATAATAGATTTTGTCATAAAAATTCTAATATTTAATTTCAATGTCTTGTCTTTGCATATAATAGTTTCATTTTTATCTTTTTGCTAATCACATCCCTGATTAAAAGATAGTTTTGTTATGACTCGCAAAGCTCAGTTATGATGATTATATTACAACAGTACAGAGACATACCAAAGTAAAAGCAATCTTTTTGTTTTCTCCATTACTATTTGAATAAAACTGTACTTGTAATTAGATAGTTTGACTATAAATAAATTGTATCCGAACAGTAGTGAAAAAAAAAAGTCTTAGATTCTCAATTTATGTTACTTTTAATTATAAATTTAAAAAACAGTTCAATGTATGAATATTTACATGATGTTAAAAATGTCAATGTAAAAAATATTGAGAGCAAACTGCATTTTTTTTTGTACCGTATAGCATACTGCACTACATGCATTGGCATTTGTTAAATTTATATTTCTGTTCAAGTCTGGTTACATATTCTAACAGTTCAATATGCTAAAGATCTGTCATTCAAATTCAATAAATAAACTTTGTCAGCAAATACCATAAATTGAAAAAAAAAAAATCATAGTTTTTTGCCTGATGAAATGTTGTACTATTATTTTTATCCGAAACAACTGTTTTTTTTTTTTTTTTTGTTTTTTTTTTTTTTTTTCAGAATTATTTTATATTTTAGAAGGGCTGCACCAAGAATTCAGTACAGTCGGTAACAAAAGTCTCCAAACACTAGCAAAAATTCCTATATAAAAAAAGTACACTTAATACAGTTTTGTTAAATAAATCCTTGTCGAATTCTGTTTTTAGACTGACTAAGAACAGGATTCGACAAGGATTTATTTCACAAAACTGTATTAAGTGTTCTTTTTTTATATAGGAATTTTTACTAGTGTTCGGAGACTTTTGTTACCGACTGTATGTACTCTGTGAATACTGAGTAGGTATAAGAATTTCATTTTTAAGCCTTCTGGAAATAGATGTTAACTAGTAAGTAAAAAGCTTCAAAAAGTAGCTAGTAAAAAGTTTCTATAACGGTGTCAATTTGGCCCGGCCCGGCCCGTTTATTATTTGCCAGTGTGCGGCCCGGCCCAGCCCGGACAAAAAACAATAAAGTCAGGCCCGGCCCAATTCAAAAATATGAAAGATTAAAAATATTCATGCCTTTCTATGAAAAAGATTTTTAGTATGTGTTTTGCAGAGGTTTTATATAGCGAAGCAATAGAATCTTCTTTAACAAAATTGCTAAACTTTTACAAGATAATTATATATAAACAAAAGTTCATTATTACAGACATACAGAAGGCACAAAGACAGACAAAAAGTCAAATCGAAAATATTAGCACTCATCATACACTATAGGACGGTATTTAAAATGGTTATTACTAATAAAAATGCACGTTCAACCACTTTCTCTTATGTACCGTAATGTATACGAATCTTTCATGTGATCCGGTAAACAAAATTTTAATGGTAATCCAATTATATTTTATAGTAAAGAGGCTTTTGTACATGCTAAAATGTATGCTACTTTCATTCAATGCACTGGAGAAAAGAAAAGGGAATTTAGAGAAAAAGTTACAGCGGCAGGATTTTTATAGCCTTCATACCACCTAAACTCTACAGACCATAAGACACAATGCCTTATACATAGTAACATATCTAATTTCTTTTGTTTGAACATGTGCGCAAACTAGTAGTGACATGCATACTATTTTGAATAGGAAACCATTTAATATTACTTGAAATAAAATATATTAATTTCGAGACATGCTAAAATATTCGAGAGAAATCAGATTGCGAACAGACAGACTGATAAGCAATTAAATTGAAGTTACAGACATTTTTTAACAAAATAAAATTTTATGTGATATAGTAGCCTGTAAAATTATGTGAAATAAATGACTGAAGAAATATTTTACCATTTTCCTTTTTCGTTGATTAACGATGAAACCAGAAAAAGATTCGGGCTGACACAGCCCGGAAAAAATTTCATTCAGGCCCTGCCCGGCCCGAGTATACACAAAAAAACTGAGCCCGAGCCTGGCCCAGCCCGAGCTTGCAAAAAAAATTTAGGCCCGGCCCAAGAACGGATTGAAAAATTCGGCCCGAGGGCCGGGCCGTAAGCCCGGCCCGTGCAGACCTCTAGCGGCCACGACATATTCTACGTGCACCAGCCACCATTACACGAAGGTCTTTGGCCAGCTCGAGAACCGAACCCGTAATCTTCCAATTACGAGCTCAGCGCTCTACCGATAGGGGTACTGCGGTCTGGATCTAAGGTTGTAAAAAAGAAATAAAAAGGGTCATATATTAAAGCTGCAATGCAAAATGGTCTAGATATTATGAATTCTTTTCTATTATGAGGATTTCCATGATTTTCTGTTTTTATCTTGTAATATGCACTATTAATATTCCTTTTCAGTGAAAGAAAGCAGCGAATAGGCAGGCAGAGCTCTGCATGTGTTAATAAGTAAAGTGAGTCGGGGGTTGGTGAGCGGAGCGAGTAGGGGGCGGAGCCCCCTAGTGATTAAAAATAATAATAAATTTATTTTTATATAAATCTGTATCACAAAAAAATATCTGATAAAACTGACATAATGCTTTTTTTTTTTTTATATTAATTTCAAATAATCAATTTTTCCCCCTTGATTTTGTTATTCACAAAAGTAATGTCGACACAGCTTTAACCTCTTTGGTGACTTTTATTATTTTTTTTTTTTTTTTTGCTATGTGATGATTGATGTCAAGGTCTTTACTTACGCAATTGCAATAACCATTTCAATTTACCGCTAAAATGGCAAACAAAATGATTGAAACTGCCAAGCGTGTTCCATATTAAAGCTGTGCTGAAAATAGTCGCCAATAATCATTAACGTTTATTTAAATGTTTAAATTGTTTAATAAATATATATATATATATATATATATATATTTGAAACTGACATCATAATATTTTATTTGAATTAATTATTTATTTTTGAAATATTGATTTCAATCAATCAAGTTGGCTTGTAAGTTCTTTCTTTTCTTTTTTCCCGTGAGACAGGCAAAGCCTGGTTTTATACTAATAAAAGACGATATTTGTATCTTTGCCAGTGTGCGATGTAGATTAAATATATATATGGCACATTATTTTTTTTCCTTCTAGATAGAGGATTGAATTTGGGAATAAGGCTGATTGACTGCTGTAGGTCCTGTGTCTGAGGGGGGGGATGGCATCCGTGGGGGGTTTTCTAAGGGGTCCTAGCCCATATTTACACAAGTTTCAGAGAAAACTACAGAAAACTCTGAACAGCTAGGCTGACGAGCGCGACCTGGGATCGAATCCGGCACCTCACGTTTACCAGCTTTTGAGCGCAAAACCGCTCGGCTGCTGGTGGGCACTCTAGATTGAGGAATATGTGCAGATTCACAATATACTTTAAATTTTCGATATTTTTAAAAATATGATTTTTTGTGTTTTTCCCTTACATTCTTCTTTGAGCTGTAATTTCAAGCTGAGACCAACAATATAACACGTTTACAACTTTTTATTTATTTTTTTTAATATAAAAAAGAAAAACCTTTTTACACATGAATGTTAAATTTAAAAATTATTCCTGTTTACGCTAAAATAGATGTCATAGATGATTTAAAATTTTATTTAGATTTAATTTTTTTTATAATGTTTATTTAAATTTATCGAATTGTCTTATAGGTTTTTTTCCCTTTATTTTATCATCCAGAAACTAAAATGAGCACAGTTTTAGTATAGAATCCCCTTGGCGACTTTTATTATTTTTTGCCACTTTGGTGATTAATTAAAATGGCTATTGCAATTGCATAATAAAAGACTTGCGAAAATCGCTCAAGCTATTTAGGAGCCAGTTTTCAAATTTCGTCAAGAGACCTTATACTAAAGCTGTTTCTTAATGTCAATGCATTTTTAGTTTATTTTGAAATGACCACGTTTCCAATCAACATAATGAACCTCAAATAATTGAATATCATTTATATTTTCTTAATAGCTGTATATGATAGCACTTAACCATGGCTTTGATTTGCTGAAAATACAGCACAGCTTTAGTATGGGATTCCCTTGGCCAAATTTGTGACTTTTTTTTTTCCCAATTTTTATTCATTCTTCCAAATAAAGAATGAATTTCATTTTCTTTATTTCAATAAATTGTTTTAGTAATGGCACCAGTTTACATTGTTACTTTTCAGAATATTGGACGTTTGGTTTATTAGGCTTATTAATAAAGAAAATAAGCTTTTAAAAGATTAGCTTATTATCAAGTAGCAGCTTTTAAAAATAAATAAATAAATAAAATAAGCTTTTAAAAGATTCGCTTATTATGAAGTAGCTGCTTATAAAAAAATCGCACTTATGTTGTTGCAAGTTGTGAATTTTTCATTTTTACTTTAACAGATGCTTACACATTACAGAGAGCCAAAAATAAATCTTATAGTGAAGAATATGGCATTTGAGATTGTTTTTTAATAATATATTGGTTAATTTTTGTTTTTCATTCATGATCTATTATAACTTGGAAGCAATTCATAATTTGATCTATCGTAGTTAATAATTTTGAATCCATTAAATGTGGGGTTCAAACTCAGCACCTAGCATTTCAGCCATAGCAGTTCAGAGATTTTTCTGAAACTTGCATGAATTTGAGCAAGAACTCTTTAGAAAGAGACCCACAGAAGGAACGCCACCCAGGCCTAGGGTCCTCGCATAGTCAGTTTACCTTAAACAACACAACACCCTCCATTATATGTGATGTTGTGGGGGGGGGGGGAGGGATCTTTTCAGAATTTTCTTAAATGAAATCGATTGTACAAATACAGGTAATTCAGAAAATTGTGAAGTTTAAATTGATATGAACATTCAGTATAATATCTAATAACGGTAAAGGGCAAAACTGGATTGTGTTGTGTGGGTTGGAACTGATTGACTATGCAAGGGTTCTAAGCCATATTTATGCAAGTTTCAGAGAAAACCATGTAAAACTCCAAACTGCTCAGATGAATTTGACCTAGGATTGAACCCAGCACCTTCTCTCTTATGAACATATCAAGTGAGAGACATTTCGTTCAGCTTTTTTACTGAACACAGCATGATCAATTTTTTGAAAGATAGTCTAAAATATTGATGACCCGCTGATCTCGAACCTTTTAAAAAACATTAATACATTTCACTAACAGCCTTAAAAAGAAAAAAAAATAATAACTAATGGCTGGGCTACTTTTAAGTTAAAAATACAAGACAATTTAACATTTTTTTCTGGCAATCCTAACTGCATAAAATTTTATAGTCTAGATAAATGTTATTTTGTAATATATTAGAGGTGAAATTAATAGTAAATTGAGGTAGATAGAGTGTATGTGTGTGTGTGTGGGGGGGGGGGGGATATATTTTTTTCTTCTCACAGATACAAAGTTTCAGCAGACGTCTAACACACAGACAGCCAGTTTCTGAATGGTCAAATCATGTATGAAGCATCTTTAAACATGTAAAATCCATCGAAGACTAGAAGTTTAAAATTTTTACGAATCCAATACTTTCTTTTATGAATATTGAAGAAAGTAAAAATATGTTTTAAAAGAATACCTCTTATAGACTTACATATATTTTTATAGGTTCTTGTAAAAATTGCTAGAAAAATTTCAAATTTAGGACATATAAGGTTTGACTGGAAAAATTACAATTAAAAATATTTTTCCACAAATCCTGACATACTATAGCAATAACTCTGTTTTCTGTGAATAATTAAGGCATTGAAAAAATTCAGCTTATATATTTTAAAAAATTCTTTCAAATTTTTTTCATGACAAATTAACTAAAACCTCTGATGAAGAAATTACTCGAATATAAAATTATATAAAAAATAAGCTAACTGTTATATTAATAATTTAACCAGTCACCATGTTTAAACGAGTATAAATTTCAAATTAATCAACTAATTAACTAACTAATTTTTAATTAAAAAGAAAAAGAAAGAACTCCATTCAATCAATAAACAATAATTTTAAAATTATAAAAATTTCCCGTTAAATTTTAAAATTTTAAGGTAAATAATTGGTAAAAATCACAAATTAAATACACAATAATAAATGAATAATTCCACAATAGGAAGAATTAGATAAAGTATTGTTAGGTGTGATAAAACCTCGTAATATAATAGATGCAATGCTATACAGCAAATACTGTATTCGGATGATATACATGTTTTATTTATAAAGCAATCGAACCCATAAGTATTAGGAATAAATTATGTGATGTCGTGAATAAATCTTATGAAAATTTTACTACATTAATCATATTATTTACGGAACGCTGATTTTTTGGCCGATCACTTTTTTAATTTTTAGATGTATCTTTCTTTTCAAACACACTTTGAAATATCTGTTTAAGCAGAACTAAATATGAGCGATTTTATATATCTATGAGAAAATACAACCATCGAGTGATTGTTTGTTTACTAACAAGCATGATTTTTCTCTGACTGCTGATTGGTTTGAGCGTCTCAAAAACGTCACTTCCTCTCGAATGCTTCGGAATGATTTCGCATACGGAATTCAGTGTCGGCAGAATAGCAGTTTCCATTCGGATCGGGATCTAGACTCGATTCCGGTTGATGTCCATTCCGATTACGTTCCGTTTTCCGATTTGGGGAGAATACGGCTCATAGTAGTCTTACATTATGCAAGCGAAGTCATGACGTCACTGGCCATCCGTGGATGCAGGAAAAAGATTTTCTATGCTAATCGCCCATTGGATTTTTTGTAAAAAAATTATTAAAAATCGAGGAAAATTATTTCCCGACTTTAATCCCATATTTAGGTATAGGTATGTAAAAGTTATGTCCATGCGTTAGATTAAGCTATTTTTGTTGTAAAATTGACAAAATTTGAATTTTTAATTTCAAAACTCTAGAAAAAAAAAGGCAAATTTCCATATTCGGTTGAATGCACAAACATTTCATTTCAAAGTATGATATTTACACAATAAATATCCAACTAATATACTAATTAAAAGGAAATGATAAATATTCTATCATAATTTAAGTCAAATGTCTGATATAAGACATTAGTCTGATATAAATCACTAGCAGGCTTTGCCCGTTTCGCTGGTCATTATATTGAAATGAATCCCCAAAACAGCATATCATTAATAATAATAAAATATCTTAAAAAAAAAAAAAAAAAAAAAAATCTTTGAAATCCGTCAAAATCTAAGTTCCTGCTATTATATACGTTGTTATATTTATATTGCTGAAAATATATTAGTAAAAGCTAGATGGAAATAGATACAACTTTATTCAGAGAACAGCATGGTGATTACAAGCTAGAAGATAGCAAAACATAACGGTTGATTCAGTTAAGGGCGGTTACAGTTAAAAAGAGAATATCGATTAAGATGAGGTATGAAATATCGATTAAGATGAATACATGGTACATAACACCTGCTACTTTCTGTAGCGGTATTGCCGCTCGTCACAGTCGAGTTTGGAGTACCAATGCCTTCGGCAGTCCCTTACCTGCTTTTTACTCCCCTCCCTCGCGGTTAAAGTGGAAAGTTTTACAAAATCTCATCAAAGTGCATATTTCGCACACTTAATTAACACCCACACACCAAAATTCGCCATTCTTAGGTAATTTGGACGGATTTAAGCTTCAAAATGTGTTTTTTGCCTCGCCCGCTCCAAGGCGGAAAGGGGGGGGGGGTAAATTTCTAAAATTACTTTATATTGCATGTTGCATACACATATCTAACCGACACAACAAAAAATTGAGATTCGAAAAATATTTAAAGCTGAACTATGCTTTAAAACTTTTTTTTTTTTTAATCTCTTCCCCCGCTCTTAAAGGAGAGAATTTTGCAAAATCTCTTCATACTATGAGTTAGATACGTATAATCGTCCCTTACATAAAAAATTTCCAACCTAGTGCAGTGTTATGCATGAATACATATTTTTGCCCCCTATTCTCCAAAGGGCGGTAGGGTGGAATTTCACAAAATTCCTTTGTAGTGTATGTTCAGTTCGATTTCCTCGTGTGTTGAGTACCATTCTTCGAAAACCTTTTCCCTCCCCCCCCCCCTTAAAAATCCAAAATCACCTTTTAGAAACAGGTAGAAATAGTTATTGAAAGGAGGATTTTTTGTTTATTGTAATTGTAAATATATTTATGAAATAGAATTTTTCATGCAGAAATTAATTAATTTAAAAAGTAAAAGAAAAAATAATATTTTTTAAATACATTATTATGGGTTTCAAAGTAAAGGTGTTATTTATTTATTTTTACGTGTTTTTTAATAATTGCTATTTGACATATTTTTCATGAATTTTAATAAAATTCATGAAATAATGTTATTTCTAATAAACAGTGTAAGCACTGTTTCATCCCCTAGTCATTATTGCTTTAAATAATAATAAAAAAAATTGATTATGTTTATATTTAAAATATGTATCATTTTAAACTCTGAAAAATAAATAAATGAATAAACTCTAACTGTATTTTCAAAAGAGATTTTTAATTTTTAAAAAGAAATATATATATATGTGTATTTACGGAAGTGTATGTTTTAAATAAAAACGATAGATGGCGCCAAAACTCTATTTGCTGTTTCTTTCCATTCCCGGCGCGGAATGATACATGAATATGAATCGCAAATCATTGAGCTATTATAAAATCGATGTTCATGAATGATTAAAAATTTTTTCGCTTTAAAAAATTGTAAATTCATCATTATTATGATAAAATGGAATATCTAAAATTACAAAATACTTCCTTATTTAAAATATTATCTAAATATTTTTTTTACTAAATATGAAATTTTGAAATCAAATATATTTTTTTCATAACAGAAGAGAAAATATATTTAAGTGAATTTGACTTAGTATATATACAATGAATATTTTAAACGTGTAATAAAGTACTTTTGCGTTAAAAAAAAAAAAAAAAATCTAAATAATTCATTGGCTGCATTGAAGTCGGTCAATCCACCAGCCCACATACCTCACAAGTAAGAACCGCATAACAGCGTTTTCACCCGAAGAAACACATGTAATTGGCGGAGTAATATAGTTCCATATTTAAAGCGATTTATATAAAAAACAAGAGTTTTCCTGAAAAAAACGAAAACGTTACTAGATTCCGAAAGACCCTATTAACAACATATATTAATTATATGAAAATTCTTCGAGCCGTTTTAGAGATATTTTTCAGAATTCCAGTCTATTACACCAACCGTTTTCCCTTTTTAGCTTAAAATTGAGATTCAGATCTCAAAACATATTGCATGTAGAAATGCAAAATTTTCAGGATAGATTAAGACCGAAGATAAAAGATTATTTTGAAAAGATCAGAACAAAATATGGCATATTTGCTGAGATATAAAGTGTCGGCATTTACAAATCTCTTTGATGTCAAACTAGCCGTATATATGAGTTCGCAGCATCCCGTTTGTCCCTCCGCTTACGTCACTCAAAAAACTGTCGTTTTTCATGATGTTGCAGTTAGAGATGCAAGGCTTTCAAAACACCCGTTTTTTTTTTTTTTTTTTTTTTTTTTTTTTCCGAAAAAAAAAAAATAGGTTTTTTCCCTGGGAATTTTGAAATTATGAATATTTTTATAACTTTTGTTAATTATTTATCTTCCGATCTTTAAATTAACTTCAACTTTAATTCCTGCATAAATTTCCTTTTCGTTTCCCTTCCCAGCTAATTCGAGCATCTTCAATGTTTATTCCGAAAACGAAGAAAATAATTAATTATAATTAATGCGGTGTTAACACTAACAGTAAGTTTCTGTCATTATTCATTAGTATTATTTTGTTGTGTTCTTGAGATATCCTTTCCATTCTTAATGAGAATTAATAACATTTAAATTTTTTTATTCATAATTGGTTTATGAATGTACAATTACAGAACTGGACTTAAGATTTTAAAGTGAAGTATTTAAGAAATTAGTTTGTTACCTGAAAATTTTTAAATTGTTATTTTTTTTATTACAACAACAACAAAAAAAAGAATTCTTAAATTTAATATGTTTTAGGGAAATATATAAGTAATTTAAAAAATTTCCCCACTTGTGTTAGAAATGCAGAAACTTTTATATATATATACATATATATATATGTGTGTGTGTGTGTGTGTGTGTGTGTGTGTATAAAAATCAGGAAAACAATATGTATATAAATTTTTATCAAAAAATTTTCATTGTAGGAAATTTAATATCAATTTTTTACAAACTCTAATAAGAAATACTTCTGAAAAAAACCTGTAAAAGAAACTGTACCACTGTAGTAATTGCATAAAATTCCATCTCTTCTTTCTAAAAACCACTTCATTATTTTAAATAATTCTTTAGTTTTATAAAATAGAAATTTTTAAAGACCTTTTCAAATCTTAATTATTTCTCTTCTCAAACTATTACAGGATTATGTACATTGTGTTACAAAATTGTAAATAATTGTATTTTAATTTCTAATTCGTAATTTCCTTTCAAATTTTAAAACTGTTATCCCCCCTTTTTCCCGTACTGGTGTTGTTTATAATATCCCTTGTAAATCTTGTAGTTCAGTTTATATTGGTCAAACTGGCCGTTCTCTTCATACTCGAATTAAGGAACATAGAACAAATTTCAAAAACCGTGATATACATTCAAAAATAGTACAACATGCCATAGAAACTGACCATTTACCTGATTTTAACAAAACTAAAATAATCGTATCTAATTGTTTAAATTATCACTCAAGAATTTTCCTGGAGGGCTGGTACACAAATCAACATTTTTCTCCACTTAATGAGGCATGCACAGTTCCTGATGAATACGTTGTACTCACATAAAGTCTGTTGTTCATCTCATCATTTGCACTTGATGTTTATACTGATGAGGAGCCTGTAATAGGCTCGAAACGTTTAAATTTATGTTTTTGTGTTTTTAATATTTTAAAATGTATATTTTTAATGTGTATTATCTGTCTCAGTTTTAATGTGAATTTCTAATTCGTAATTTCCTTTCAAATTTTAAAACTGTTATCCCCCCTTTTTCCCGTACTGGTGTTGTTTATAATATCCCTTGTAAAACTTGTAGTTCAGTTTATATTGGTCAAACTGGCCGTTCTCTTCATACTCGAATTAAGGAACATAAAACAAATTTCAAAAACCGTGATATACATTCAAAAATAGTACAACATGCCATAGAAACTGACCATTTACCTGATTTTAACAATACTAAAATAATCGTATCTAATTGTTTAAATTATCACTCAAGAATTTTCCTGGAGGGCTGGTACACAAATCAACATTTTTCTCCACTTAATGAGGCATGCGCAGTTCCTGATGAATACGTTGTACTCACATAAAGTCTGTTGTTCATCTCATCATTTGCACTTGATGTTTATACTGATGAGGAGCCTGTAATAGGCTCGAAACGTTTAAATTTATGTTTTTGTGTTTTTAATATTTTAAAATGTATATTTTTAATGTGTATTATCTGTCTCAGTTTTAATGTGATAAAAATATAATTTTACTACGAGACGTAATGATTTTTAAATATTTTAAATGTAAATAATTGTGTTTATTTTTGTATAAATTCTTTCAAAAAGGCTTAGTAAGTTGATAAAGTGCTAATTTTGTGCATTTCTAGTCGTTTTAGCGTTGAAATAGCCTTATTTTCCCTTAAAAATGCATTAAAAAGCCCTAATAAGGCAGGTAATGGATTTGGCACCAAATTTGGGGAATTTTTCCCACCTTGGCGAGAAAATCCTTACAAGGGATATACCAAATATGGAAACTCTAATCTCATTGGCTGATGAGATACGGAAATTTCCGGAACTTTCCACACTACAGGGGTATAAAGGAACGCTCTCTCGACAGCGAATTTACGCATTGTACTCGAATGGACCAAATCAAGGAAAATGTTGGCGAGAATGATTTCGCCTGAGTGGGAGCAGGGTTGCACAAGACCTTGGAGCCTCAGAGATCGAGAAATCTTCTTGACATTTGTTCTGCGCATCTCGTCAGTGGTTTGCGTACGTCATGGAATGTTTACACCACGGAACCAATCAGCTTTGCTGACAAATACGAATTCCGCTGAACTTAACGTATTTGGAAGGATAGTTTGTTTTGTTTGTGTGAGCGATTTGAAAGAAAAAATTTTTATTATTCATTTAAAATATATTTATATTTTTTCAAGTTATTCCTTTTCTTTTGATTTGGATACTTTGAAATTGAATAGATTTTGTTTGATGAATATCTCGCGGGTGTATTGTTTATAAGATTGCTGCAACTTCATTATTGTATCTTTAAGACTACTTTTATTCGCTATATATATATTAATCGTCTTATTATAAAATACTCACCAAAATTTATTGTAAACATATATTAAACTTATAAATTTTAAAATGAAAAATCTACATAGAAGTATTTTTTGAATAAGTTGAATGTATATCTTTTTCTTTCATATATAATCTTATCAGTGTGCCTGACATTAATTTAATTTTATTATATAGCTGTTGATTCGTAATAAGGCAATTCCACGGAAATGTCAACCTGAACGTCAATATTTCAAATTTAACAAAATTTTGAGTGTGATACTTGCATATTTTTAAAGCTTGTAATATATATTTTAGTAGCGTGAAGTTTGAATTATATAAATTGTTTTGTAAAAATGGGTTCGTCCATGTGTTTTCAGATTAGGATATTTAAGAAACGGACTTGCATAAAATGCTTAAGTATGTTGCTTGTTACTTGTACATGTATAATTTTAAATATTTAACTGTTTAATTATGTATATATCTTTTGTTAATTAAAAAGGAAAGAGAGACAGATTAGTTTTGTATTTTATTTAATTAAGGCTTTTTTATTTTGGAAAAGAAAAAAAAAAGAATGATGTAACAATTTTGTCAAAAGTTTACTCTTTAATAATCCCCGTGTAAATATTAATTTTACATATTTACTTAACGTATTTGAAGCTGGATGCTGTTAAATTAAATTAAAAAAGAAGCAGATTACGTTTAGATTATGAATTATCGTTGTTTTATTGAAATACAGTGTAAACAGATAAAAGTAAGCTTAATCGCAAATTTATCATCTACCACTTGTATTTAAATTAATTTTTAATGCAGTATCTATAAATAAAGGTTAATTTGCAGAAAATTATGCATTAAAAAGTTTAAAAGTACTGTGCAAAGCCCTGTTTAAAATATAATCTCTATTATTTATTGAATTAGTTAAAGGCAGGCTATTTTGTGCAATACACATGCTTTACAAATTTTTTTGTTTGTAAAATCAACCCATGCCAAGTGTGTTTTAGTTTTAAACATTCAGGAATCATTCCTCTTTTTGAAATAAATGATAAAATGCTCTTAAAAATATTTTATATCTTTTGATTTTGAAAATTGGGCATTTTTTAGCTTAAATAAACACATTATGTTTTATAAGAGATAAGAGAAATTTTGGACTCCTCATTTTAAAGAGAATTTCATAAGATTTAATTTGATGCCTACTTTGATTATGTTAGTTAAAAAAATATTTTTATTTATTTATAAAGATAGTGTTTTGTAAACTTTTTGAAAAAAAAAAAAAAAAAAATACTAACAAAAATAACTATTTAAAAGAGTAAAATCCGCTGTAAAAGGCACGTTAAAAATCGGATTTACAGCGGATTTTACTCTTTTAAATAGTTATTTCGCACGTGGTTTTTAATTATTTAGTGTAACAAAAATAACTTAAACTTTTTAATAAGGAATTATGACAAGTTACTGTACATGTAAGAATATAATTATAAATTTTACTTACATGGTAAAAGACCTCATTTTTAAAATTAGTAATCTATAAAAGATGAATACACGTATGGATTTTACTATAGATGAAGTCGAAGAATCCATAGCCTAGTGTAGGGAAGGGGCCGGCACCTGGAAAACAACTAAACCCCTACACAATGCAGCTATGGACGAGACTCCAGGTGTCAGGTTGAAAATCAACCGTCAAAGGCCTAATTTTTTTCTTTACTATCTTTTGTTATTATTGTTCTTAAACTTTAAAGAAATTTGTCTGTTAGGTTTAAAACAAACAATAACTGCTAAGCTTACATTGTAAAATACAGAAAAATAACTTTAAAGTAAGCTTTAAATATCAATTTATTCTTTTTAAGATATTTTGTATTTTCTTTTTCCCTCTCTGTTAATAAACACAAGGTCATAGTAAATTTCTACATCATTTGTCATATGTTTTTAAACAGTACATGAAAGAAATTAGGTAGTTAGATAATTTAAGTTAAACTCTTAATAGAAAGTATTGTTAGAGTATAACACATAATTTATTTTAACATTTTTACAGTATATGTTTCATGTATAGAATTATGCAATATACTTAAGTTGTATGAAAAGTATTTTGAACATGGAGGACATTTTATACTAGATATTATTAAAAATCATTGCAAATTCAGTGTAATCATTATAGTAGCTATGTATTGATTATCATACTAGTTATTTTTCAATTAAAATATTCTAATATCTAAAATAATTAATAAGATAAGATCATTTTTAAGTCTTTATATACATTGTTTTTTTACTTTCACCTTATTTACTAAGCCTAACTGTGAGTATTTTTTCCTGTGATTATTCTTATTTAAATGTTTATAGAATACTAATTCTTTTTTAATTTGTTAAAGCAATACTGTATATTTTTTTCTCTTACATGTAACATTTAGTATATAAAAAAATAAAAAACTTACCCGTGGTTTATCTTTCAATCCTGATTTTTGCTCATGTCATTATTGAAAGATTCAAAATGGCTGCTGACCATTATGAATGATGAAATAGCAGTAAGATCTGTTTATTTCATTAGACCTGTTTTTAACAGTGCCAATATTTAATGTAATTGATTATTTGAGTTTAAAAGGGAGTGTGAGCTATGAGATAAAATTTGTATCTATCACTGTATTTTTTTTTTTTTTTTTTTTTTTTTTTTTTTTTAAGCCCAATGCTTCTAATTTTTCATGTCAATTTTTCATCAAAGGTAAAAACTGTGTGTCAATTAATGAATGCAAGAGCAGAAAAGTAAAAAAAAAAAAAAATCTGGATTAATGTGAATTGCTAATGATGCATAATTTTACACCTCATTTGTATAATTTCAGATTAATTACATTTAATTGCTTAAAAACGTCTTTTTTTCACTGTCAATCACTGACATAGTTATTGCACTGCAAATTGATGAAACTTTGTATATATATACAGTCGGTAACAAAAGTGTCCGAACACTAGCGAAAATTCCTATGTAAAAAAGGTACACTTCATACGGTTTTGTTAAATAAATCCTTGTTGAATCTTCTTCTTAGTCAGTCTAAGAACATGATTCGATAAGGATTTATTTAACAAAACCGTATGAAGTATACTTTTTTTACATAGGAATTTTTGCTAGTGTTCGGACACTTTTGTTACCGACTGTATGTATAAGTTTATTTATCTAATTCCAAGTTTTCTGGTGTTTATCATAGAAATATAATATAATGTATTTTTGAAGCTTATCAGCAAAATACATAATTTGTTATCAAAATTTTTCGAAAACTCTTTTAAATCATTCTATTGTTGTGAAGGGTTTGTTGAAATTTGCTAATTTTTGTGAAAGATGAAAGATTTTTCATTTCAATTTTTTTTTTTTTTTTTTTTTTTTTATGAGTGTTTGTTTTTGGACCAAAAATTTTAATGAATTGGCTCCACAAGGCTGCACAAATTTGTTTCAATGTTAAAAATTTTATGTGAGAAAATAAAAAAACATGCAGGGTTCTTGCACTTTAGTTGGAACCCTGTGTATCTATCTAGCTCTCTCTCTCTATATATATATATACACACACACACACTATTAACCTACTTTTTTTATTTTTTAATATAGTATTATGAATCATTAAGCAATTTTAATCAGTCAAATGACTAGTGATAGAGTAATACTAATTTCAGTTTAGCTTTCTATAGTTAATGTAGTAATCTTTGAATACAATGTCATATGTAATATGTCATTTATGGAGTTATTGTTTTTAAGCTATTGTATAGCTTTTATCGCGGGCTTTGAGCGCGGCGACCGAATCAAAAAATTCCGTAACGAAAAAAAAACCTAACACAGTTCGGCAGACTTCGGTAGACTTCGGCTGTACGAAGCTCGCACGGATCGAGACGAGCTGCTCCGAAATCGGACGAATACGTAAGCAGCTGTTTGTGAGAAAGTATATAGGTGTATAGGTATCTATCATCTACGTATAACAGTGTATAGGTGTACGCGTAAAATTTGTGTATAAAGTAGATCAGATAAAACTTGAATATCCCCATTCGACTTGCAGGCCTTTAAAACCTATTAAATACCTTTTCTCTATTAAAATTTGTTTTCTTATCGGTCACCACGCTCAAAAAATGTAACTTGAATTAATATCAAAGAAAAAACTTGAATATCCCCATTCGACTTGCAGGCCTTTAAAACCTATTAAAATACCTTTTCTCTATTAAAATTTGTTTTCTTATCGGTCACCACGCTCAAAAAAGGTAACTTGAATTAATATCAAAGAAAAAACTTGAATATCCCCATTCAACTTACAGGCCTTTAAAACCTATTAAATACATTTTCTCTATTAAAATTTATTTTCTTATCATTATTGTTATTTTATCATTATTGTTATCTTATCCATTAATATCAAAGAAAAACCTTGAATATCCCCATTCGACTTGCAGGCCTTTAAAACCTATTAAATACCTTTTCTCTATTAAAATTTGTTTTATATCGGTCACCACGCTCAAAAAGTGTAACTTGAATTAATATAAAAAAAAAAAAAAAACACTTGAATATCCCCATTCGACTTGCAGGCCTTTAAAACCTATTAAATACCTTTTCTCTATTAAAATTTGTTTTCTTATCGGTCACCACGCTCAAAAAGTGTAACTTGAATTAATATGAAAGGAAAAACTTGAATATTCCCATTCGACTTGCAGGCCTTTAAAACCTTTTAAAATACCTTTTCTCTATTAAAATTTTTCTTATCATTATTGTTATCTTATTTATCAATATCAAAGAAAAAACTTGAATATCCCCATTCGACTTGCAGGCCTTTAAAACCTATTAAATACCTTTTCTCTGTTAAAATTTGTTTTCTTATCGGTCACCACGCTCAAAAAGTGTAACTTGAATTAATATCAAAGAAAAAACTTGAATATCCCCATTCGACTTGCAGGCCTTTAAAACCTATTAAGTACTTTTTCTCTATTAAAATTCGTTTTCTTATCGGTCACCACGCTCAAAAAGTGTAACTTGAATTAATATCAAAGAAAAAACTTGAATATCCCCATTCGACTTGCAGGCCTTTAAAACCTATTAATTACCTTTTCTCTATTAAAATTTGTTTTGTTAACTGTCATCACGCTCAACAAGTGTAACTTGAATTAATATCAAAGGAAAAACTTGAATATCCCCATTCGACTTACAGGCCTTTAGAACCTATTAAAATACCTTTTCTCTGTTAAAATTTGTTTTCTTATCGATCACCACGCTCAAAAAGTGTAACTTAAATTAATATCAAAGAAAAAACTTGAATATCCCCATTCTACTTGCAGGCCTTTAAAACCTATTAAGTACTTTTTCTCTATTAAAATTCGTTTTCTTATCGGTCACCACGCTCAAAAAGTGTAACTTGAATTAATATCAAAGAAAAAACTTGAATATCCCCATTCGACTTGCAGGCCTTTAAAACCTTTTAATTACCTTTTCTCTATTAAAATTTGTTTTGTTATCTGTCACCACGCTTAACAAGTGTAACTTGGATTAATATCAAAGGAAAAACTTGAATATCCCCATTCGACTTACAGGCCTTTAGAACCTATTAAAATACCTTTTCTCTATTAAAATTTGTTTTCTTATCATTATTGTTATCTTATCATTATTGTTATCTTATTCATTAATATCAAAGAAAAAACTTGAATATCCCCATTCGACTTGCAGGCCTTTAAAACCTATTAAATACCTTTTCTCTATTAAAATTCGTTTTCTTATCGGTCACCACGCTCAAAAAGTGTAACTTGAATTAATATCAAAGAAAAAACTTGAATATCCCCATTCGACTTGCAGGCCTTTAAAACCTATTAATTACTATTTCTCTATTAAAATTTGTTTTGTTATCGGTCACCACGCTCAAAAAGTGTAACTTGAATTAATATCAAAGAAAAAACTTGAATATCCCCATTCGACTTGCTGGCCTTTAAAACCTATTAAAATACCTTTTCTCCATTAAAATTTGTTTTCTTATCATTATTGTTATCTTATTCATTAATATCAAAGAAAATCCTTGAATATCCCCATTCGACTTGCAGGCCTTTAAAACTTATTAAATACCTTTTCTCTATTAAAATTTGTTTTCTTATCGGTCACCACGCTCAAAAAATGTAACTTGAATTAATATCAAAGAAAAAACTTGAATGTCCCCATTCGACTTGCAGGCCTTTAAAACCTATTAAATACCTTTTCTCTATTAAAATTTGTTTTCTTATCGTTCACCACGCTCAAAATTGTAACTTGAATTAATATCAAAGAAAAAACTTGAATATCCCCATTCGACTTGCAGGCCTTTAAAACCTATTAAAATACCATTTCTCTATTAAAATTTGTTTTCTTATCATTATTCTTATCTTATTCATTAATATCAAAGAAAAAACTTGAATATCCCCATTCGACTTGCAGGCCTTTAAAACCTATTAAATACCTTTTCTCTATTAAAATTTGTTTTATTATCGGTCACCACGCTCAAAAAGTGTAACTTGAATTAATATCAAAGAAAAAACTCTAATATATCCATTCGACTTGCAGGCCTTTAAAACCTATTAAATACCTTTTCTCTATTAAAATTTGTTTTCTTATCGGTCACCACGCTCAAAAAGTGTAACTTGAATTAATATCAAAGAAAAAACTTGAATATCCCATTCGACTTGCAGGCCTTTAAAATCCTATTTAAATACATTTTCTCAAAAAATAGAGTTAGATCATTCAAATTTGGTACATCGAGGTTTTCGATACCTACAAATCGATTGCGGATATTTTTGATATATTCTCATTGCGGATATATTCTCATTTATGCAATAAAAGAAAAAAATTTGTTTTCTTATCGGTCACCACGCTCAAAAAGTGAAACTTGAATTAATATCAAAGAAAAAACTTGAATTAATATCAAAGAAAAAAAATACTGCATAAATAAAATAAATAAATAATTATAATTGCATAAGTTGATAAAAAATGCTATGCAATAGCTTTACCGTGGCAGTCCTCGAGTGCCACACGTATTTTTTTTTTTTCTTTTTTTCATGTACACAGCGAAAATCTATCATGATCTATGGACTCAATTATTTGAAGCGTAACATGCGTTGAATTAAACAGCATACTATGTGAAGAAAAGTACTGATACACCATATTATAATTTTTTCTTTTGTGTATGTAATGATTTTTCTTACTTTATTTTATTTATACAACCGTTAAGTGCTTAATGTTCGGAAAGCCTAGTGGAGTCACTGTAGATTTTTTTTATTTTGATAAAGTGTCTAAGGGAATGTCCCTCACACACACACAATTTTCGCTTAAGTTACACCTATGCGTAAACATGTACAAAGGTCATTGTGTTCAGGTATTTTACCTGATTTTTTTTTTTTTTTTTTTTTTTCTAGTACTATATTTTCAGTTTTTTTCATAGTTAAATTTATATAATAAGACTAAAATATAAATTTCATATGACTGCTAAACCTAATTAAAATTCTTATTTTTTATAATGAGAGGATTGGAGCTCTCTGTAATGAATTATATATGTTTTCTACCTATACGAAAATTTTTTCTCGCCGAAATTTCAGGTATTTTTTTCATGAATTCACTATCATCCCTGCATATAATAAAGACTGTTACTTACAAGTAGCAGACTTCAGAAGCACATGCTTCTGCAATTTCTTAGGGAGGAAGAGGCATTGTACTTTCCAAAATTTTCTTCCTCACTTTATATAAACAAAAATTAAAAGTTTTTTTTTTTTTTTTAATGTTTATATGCTTTTATGGTGTATTGAATGAAAGCATTTTTTTTTTTTTTTTTCCTAACACAGATGAAAAATGTGTTAGAAGCGAGTTAGTTTAGTTGATCTACTAGGGGATGGGAGGAGGGGGCGACTTACATTTATTAGTATCTAGCAGGCTATGCCCGCTTCGCTGGTCACTATTTTTAAATGAATCATTATAATTAATGAATTCTCAAAATTGCATTAATTTTTATCATGTGAAAAAAAAAACTCTGATTGGGAAAAATGTCGCACCGGGTCCCCACTGCCTTCGGCAGCGTAGACCCGTGCACAATGCGCATGCGTATTCCTTCACCACCCTTATGATTTTTCTAAATTCCATGTTATTACTCATAAACCTTAAGAAAAGGAATAAAAAAAAAAGTCATTTCTTATTGGGTAAAAACTCATACCGGGTCTCCTCTGCCTTCGTCAGCGTAGACCTGTGTGTGCGCAGTGCTCACGAATTCATATATACGCTTGCTGCATGCGCGTATTCCTTCACCACCCTTCCTGTCCCTCCTTAATTTTACACTTTCGAAAATATCCTCATTTGACTCGTAGGCACCCAAAACCTATATATACCAATTTTGAATGGTCTAACTCAATTTCTAATTTTTTGCCCCCTTGAGAACATCTTAAAACATATAAATCAGGTGAAATCTCAAATAATTGTGATTAGCGCCCTCTATTGGATAAATTTAATGTAGGTTATTCGATAATTTTAAAGTACTTTAAAATAACTTTCGAATGATGTATTAAAAATAATTTAATCATATTTAGAATTCGAAATATTGAAATTTTAAACTATTGCAGCGCCATCTAGCGGTAGAAATTTCTGTAATCTGGTGAAAACTTTCGATAATTTAAAAGAACTTTAAAATATCTTTCGAATGATGTATTAAAAATAATTTAATCATAATTAGAAATTGAAATATTGAAATTTTAAAATATTACAGCGCCATCTGGCGGTACAAATTTCTGTATTCCACTGTTCCATTCCAAATCAACAAAGCTTTCAAATAATGTATTACTTATAAAATTATTTTAATCAGTAGCTGAGATACAAAAGAAAAACCTAATCAGGACACCTTAAAACGTGTAAATCATGTGAAATCTCGAATTCCATTACTTATGGTAGTCGGTTAATGGAAGGTGACAGAAATTTGTGGCATCTACTCTTGAAATTCATTTCAAATAAGTTTCAAAATGACATATTACTTTTGAAATTATGTTAATTAGAAGCTGAGATACAAAAATGATATAAACACTATTATAAAACGATTTATGTCTGACTTTTTCGTGGTTTTCTCCGAAACTTGCATAATTCTGGGCTAAATACTGTTAAAAATCAATTGTATGAAATGTGAAAGGAGTATCAGAATTTGAAACTCTGCAAAATATAAAAGAATAAAGGCATTCTGGGTTTTCCGTTGTTTTCTCCAAAACAACCATTCATTTTCTACGTTTTTGTCCCTTCCCCCCCCCCTTTCCGTCCCTTCTAATAATTTTACACTTGAAAATATCCGCAATCGATTTATCTTTCCTTAAAACCTAATAATACCAATTTCAAACGCTGTATTTGGCCCCTTCGCCCTCCCCCTTCCTATTAATTCTACACTTTCAAAAATATTCAGAATCAAATTATCGGGCGTTAAAACCAAATATTACGAAATTTCAACAGCATATCTCAATTTAAAATACTGCAAAATATAAAACAAAATTTAATCTAATTTTTTTGTTTATCCACATATTTTCATGAAAATTGAACAGTAGCTTTATAATATGCTGTCTAGGCCAAATATTAATTCAAATGTAATGTGAATGAAAATTTGAAAAATGCAATTTCTCCCCCCACTATAAAACACGTGACATCTTGATTGGTTACAATCATTTCCTTTTTCATGGCAGACGGTCGTCTGGCATTTGAAATGATGTTGCCACAAAAAATTCATACTTTAGTTAATTTTTAAAAATCTAATTGTTGTACCGATAAGCCGCTTGCACACATAGATTCAGAAAAAATTCCCCTTTCATTTGGTACCGAAATCGCAACGATCGGACAAATATTTTTAATTTATTTTCCACTTTTTCTGCTTTTAACTCCGTTAAAATATCTTTTTTTAAGCAATGGCAGTGAATTCTTGGTCAATGAGATCGCTTTTAGATTAGACATGAGTGGACATTTTAATTAATATCTCCACAACTAATTAAAAATTTTAAATTCTGTTTTCAGGAGGACCTCGGAAAGGCTCCAGAGCATCCGTATGTCAACTCTTGTACTTCTGCGTTTAATAGGGGCTGAACGTATAAAAGAACAGACAAACCTTTCCATTTATTATTATAGAAGTAGCTTGTAACTAATTAAACCACATTAAATAAAAAAAATTGGAAAACTTGTTTTTTGCATTTAAATTTAAAAGGCCCTACTAGTAACATGTGTTCAAGTATTGATTTTTGTGCCATTTTACTTAGCTTAAGTAAAAAAAAAAAAAAAAAAAAATAATAATTTTTGTTTAATTTTTCCATTGTTGAGATTATATATATATACATGCGCAAGTTGTCATCAGATTTTCATACTTTAGATAATTTTTAAAAAATCTAATCGTCCATTAATTAATCAGACGGATTCAGAAAAATGCCCCTTTCATTTGGTACCGTATTTGTAACGAAATTTTGATTAGATTTTTTGAAATTAATTAAAATATGAAAATAATAACCTGGTAAAAGCTTTAAAAAAGGACATTTAAATTTTTAATTGTTGAAAAAAAAAAAGATGTTTGTTTTGATACTGATTATTATTAATTTTCTTTTCTTTAAAAAAAAAAGATTTTGACGAAATTCTGGCAAAAGCAGAATTTAATTCTGTGGATTCGAAAGGAAGTATCTGTCATGGAAAAAACTCACACAACAGTTCATATTATATGCAAAACAATAATATTGTGAGTGACTTAAATAAACTATTCATGCATTAATCATGTAATACACAAGTTTTTTATTTTAATCCTTTCTTTTGCCCTAGTTTAAATAATTTGTTTCCTTCCCATTCAAAGGAAGTAGTTTTCGTTATGCAGTATCCAAAAGAATTGAAATTTAAGTAGTTAATTTCTGAAAGTTTTTAAAAGACCTAATACCATAGGGAGAAAATGGTCCAGATGCTATCTATTAAATTATGCGGTTTCTGTGACGCCAACACTCAATAATGTCCAATTTAAAATTTGGACTGTAACTGAGAAGTCACAGAGGGGGATCAGCACCTCCCCTTTCCAACAGTGCACTCTTTGTCATACTAACATTTAACCAACTTGAAATTTAAAATTTCATAAAGTTAGGACTGTAACTGATAAAGCACAATTGGGAGAAGAGGAACAGAACCTGTCTCCTTCCAATTGCACAGTCTTTGGAAGACTACCACCCACTCAACTCCTAATTAAAAAGTTTGTGAAGTTTAGAATTTTCAAGATAAGGCTTCAAGGGGGGTGGGGAGATGCTCCCTATTTTAATGATTCAGTCTTTGTCATATTAACACCCATTTAACTCCAAACTTAAAATTTTGTAAAGTTCAGAAAATGATTTTTTTTAGATAAAGCACCGTAGATGGTAAGATGTGTTAAGATCCTCTCCCTTAAACTCATTCAACTCCAAATTCAAATTTTTGTGAAGTTCGGGCCATGATTTTTTATGATAAGGCATGGGGGGGAGGTTAGAGCCTCCCTCCCTTTAACGATGCAGTTTGTACCATTCAACTCCAAATTTAAAATTTCAAAATTCCATGTAAGTGGAATGGGTGTTGTATCATACGGTACGGTAACACCCATTTAACTCCAAATTTAAAATTTCATTTAAGTGGGGAGGAGGTCCTCCCCCTCTTTCTACGATCCAGTCCGTATCATACTAACACCTATTCAACTCCAAATTAAAAAAAATTTAAAGTTTAATCCATGATTTTTCATGATAAGGCATGGGGGAGAGGGGTAAGACCCTCCCCTCTTTTAATGATGCAGTTCATATAATACTAACTCCCATTCAACTCCAAATTTAAAATTTTATAGTTCAGTTTGAGATAAAGCACTGTGGGGGGGGGGGGGGGGTAAGTGGAGTTAAGACCCTCCCTCCTTTTAATGATGCAGTCTTTGTCATACTAGCACTCATTCAATTCCAAACTTCAAATTTTGTAGTTTCAGACCATGATTTTTTTAGATAAAGCATGTGGGGGGTAAGAGGAGTTGTGGACAAATTTTTTTATTAGTGCAGACAAAAACTGTCTGCAAGCCATTTTTCTGTTTCCGCGACTATGTCGCGGTGTTTCTACCACTGGGACATGTCTATGGATATTATATGGGAAATGCCGATTGATAATCAGCCAGTATAGCTAAATGGTGGTAGAGCATCTACATAAAAAGATATTTATAGTTCATATAATTGCTTATCAAAATATCTTTTACTTGTTAAAAACCTCAGTTTTCTGCTAGAAAGGCCTCCATAAATGACACTCTACTGAGGGCTACAACTCTCATTTGTTAATCAGTCTTTTTCCAAAGCACCAATATATCCGCTTTTTCATCTACTGTCTAGAGCTCCTTATGCATGAACAACACCTGACCTTCCCAGAAGCCAAACTCGTATTATTCTATAGGGAAATTTGTTTCAACAATTTCCCAATTTTTAATGTGTATTTTACTTTCAATAGAAGAAAGTATTGGATTCGTAAAAATTTTCGACCTTGGGTTTTTGATGGATTTACACGTTTTGAGAGCTGTAGAACACGATTTGACCATTTTTACTTTCTTCTATATTCAATAGAAGAAAGTATTGGATTCCTTAAAATTTTTTACCTCGGGTTTTTGATGGATTTACACGTTTTGAGAGCAGTAGAACACGATTTGACCATTTTTAGAAAATGTCTGTCTGTGTGTGTGTGAGACAAAATTTTGTGGCAACTGTATCTCAGGCACTACTGCACAGAATTTCATACAAGTTGGTATGTAGTAGCACTTTGACATAAATTAGTGCCTGTCAACCTTTTGGTAAAAATTGTCTTACAGGTTGCGTTGCCATCCCGCTTTTTCTAAATTTTTAACATGGTGATATAGGACAAAATTTTGTATAAATGTGCATAAAGAGAATTAATTTTTAATAATCATTATTAAATTTAAGATAATTATTTGTAATAGAGATAGTCAACTGGAGGAAAAAATTGTGTATGTAGGAGCCTCGCCTCCCCCCTGGGTGCAAGTCCCCCCTCGAGGGGAGTAAATTTTCATAATGGGTATCTTTTAAAAGAGCTTGCCAGTACCTTTAAAATGAGTGGTTGAACCTTCCATTATAACTTAATCAAAATAACTTAATCAATTATAACTTGATCAAAAGATTTTAGAAAATCTTAATTTTCATTTACTTTTATACATTTTAATTTATAGCTTGTATTCAAAATAGACTAAACATACATACAGTATATATGTGTATTTCTGATAGATTGGAGTGGAAGGGGAAAACCTGTGGGAAAAATAACAGACCCGTTAAACGAACCTGGGCCTTAAGCTTAACGTGCAGATGCTCTAACCATTGAGCTACCCTGGCTGATAACCAGCTCAGCATTTCTCACATAATATACGTTGGCAAGGTCACCGAGTCTGCAAACATGCAGCTATTTCAAGTGACAAATTGATCATGGCACAACTCCAATAGGCCACAAAATTTTAATTTAGTTATTTTATACATCAACCTTGAAAATTCATTTCTAATAGATTGGAGTAAAAGGCTGATTATTTACACTATCTGAGTGAAAAATACCAGAGCCGGAAACTGAACCCAGGCCTTCTGCTTTTTTGGTGATATACATTAGTTTATTTAAGCAGAAGGCTAGGTTCTATTACCGGCTCTGGTATTTTTCACATAATTCGTATTAAAAATCAGCCTTTCATTCTGATCTACTAGAAATTAATTTTCAAGGTTGATGTATAAAATTTCTAAATAAAAATGTATGTATCTATGAAATAGCTTCAAAACATTTTAAGGCATAGTTCATAAAATTTTGTTTTATTCAGAATCACTCTTATGCTATTGTGCATAAATAGCAAATAATGAGGAATTAAGAAGATATCAAAAGGTATTGATACAGCAAAATCTAACTTCAGTTTCTTTCATGATTACAATGCTAATGTATATTCTAGAAGCAAAAAGTGGCTCATTAAAGAACCACTTCACTCACCGTCGCCATATAAGCCGAAGCTAATATTATTCTATGGTAAATTTTCTTTATTTATTATTAATTAGCTAATACATATTTTTAAATTCTGTTTTCACATTCAGAAAATTCCAAACTGTTAAATTGATGCTCCTTTTTTGAAAACATATTTTTTTCATTTTTACTATTTTATTTCGAAGCTGTAAAATACAAATTTTTAATATGTGAAATTTTTCATTTTGCAATTTCAAAATAAAAAATAAAAAATGAAAAAAATTCGTTTTTAAAAAAGGAGTGTCAATTTAACAGTTGGGAATTTTCTGAATGTAAAAACAGAATTTAAAAATATATATTAGTTAATTAGTTATAAGTAAAGAAAATTTCCCATAGAATAACATTGCCTCGGGCTTCCGACGAGGGTAAGTGAAGAGGGCTGTTAAGGTTGCACATCAAATTCCCTGTTTCTTCCTTCCTATGTTATCCTATGGGATTTTGTTGCTTAGTTGTATAACAATCTGTCATTGAAATATGAAGTTTTTTGAAAGGTATTCTTTGAACTGTTTTTTTTTTTTAGATTAATGAGCTAAAAAAAATTAAATCAATTGATTAAAAAAAATGCTCATTGATTATGTTCAAAGAGTAATATTTGTTAGTTATAGAATATTACTCAATTCAATAATTATTGAATATTAAACAGAATACGAAAAGCTTCATTTTTGAATGAGAGATCATCAAACTAAGCAACAAAAGTTCCATTGAATAATATGTAGAAGAATAGTTGAAACTGACTGCAGGGTTGGCAAGTTTCTTCCAAGGCGGAAAAAACCGGCCGGAAGAAATAGGTTTCTTTCAAGTGGAAGAAACTGTTTTTCTTAAAAATTTATCTTATAAATTGCAGATTTGTAAGATACAATGGATGCATTGATCTTATAAACAACTTTAAGTAACTTTAAATATACTTATATAAATTTAATAACATATTTAGTTAATAATTGTGAGTTTTCTTTATCAAAATGAGCTAATGAGCCTCGGTATCTGATGATCACGTTCCAAAATACTCAAAATCCAGTAAAAAAATAAATTTCAATTAAAACAGTATAAAGTTTTATAATTTAGACAATTTTATTTCTTTAACTGGTAATAAATAATAATTTGGATCACTTGCTTATATTTTCTAATAAAACAGCTCTTAACATAATCCAGTTAATTAAAAGAACCAGTATGCAATAATTACTGTATTACAAAATGTCATAAAAACTTTATTTTCCTTATAGTCACATACAGTACAGTCAACTCCCTCTAATCTGCAATCTGCATATTTATAATCTGCAAATCCTTTTAATCCGTAATTGATTTTTTAATCTAAAAGAAATTTACATCTCATATTTCAAAAAAATTCACATTTCTCACATTTTTACTTTTTATTACCATGTTTTTATTAACTTTGATTCTTGTTTGTTTGTCCGGTACAAATCTTGCAATCTATTTTTAACTAATTTCCCTACTAGCTAGACATTTGAAACTTTCACAGTAACTCAGAACCCGGTGACAGCACAATACTTCAAAGTCAGATTTTCGAATAGTTTTCTTTTAATTAATTAAAATATGAAAATAATAAGCTCTTAATAGCAATAAAAAATTAGCTATAATTTAATTGTTGCCAAAAAAAAAAAAAAAAAAAAAAAAAAATACGAGTTCATTTTCTTTTGACATGAAAATAAATACATTTAATTCAATGTGAATGTGAAAAAATTATAAAAAGTTAAATTATGCATTTCACAAAAATTGACGTCATTATCAATTTTAAAATTTTATACACACTGATAAGTTGTTGTTGTTGTTGTCGTGTGCCACTCGGAAATTCCGAGCCCCGGTAGTGGAACTACCGGATTTTTAAGGCAAGATGGTTGCGTCTTCCGTTATTAGGAACGCCTCATAGGGAGGAAGTACGACTTCTAGTTCCATAAGCTGGTGAAAGATGGCAGCACCAGCCGAACTCGAATTTTGATCCGGATCAGAGCGAGTTAGACCCATGATCCGGTACCCCCAGAGGTATAATTTTTGATGGGAACTTGGAGGACTTTGCGACCACGACGGAATTTAACGTGCACCAGTCGCCATTAGCGTACACGACGGTCTTCGGCCGGCTCGAGGACCGAATCCGCAATCTTTCGATCACGAACTCGCTGCTCTTACCAACCAGGCTACCGCGGCCTCACACTGATAAGTGCTAATAATATATGTTGTTCTAAAAGGAGTAATATTTTATTTTTAAAACCAACTTTTTTTTTCACAATCATTATTATTTCACTAAACTGATTCCGCATGCTTAAATATTATTTTTTAGCCTCACGTATTTTATTAATGACTCATCAGAAAATTTAAAAACATGGTATATAAAAAGTTTTTTTTTTAATATAATTATTTTTTATCAAACTTTTATCATAAATCCTTACTACTTTGAAACACAAATGGAGAAGGGAAGGTAACATTCTTATATTTATTATCCTGCAATTCATACAGACTAGCACTGAAAATGAACCCTATTATACATGAATGTTTAACAAAATCAATCAGCGATGTATATTGTTTCCAGACTTTCAAAAATATTTTGTTTCGTATTTTTTAAATATGTTTGTTTATATTTTATAGGTACCTATTATTTGAATATGCTTAAATTATTATTTACCATCATATATGAATGTGATAGATTAGTTTTATTAATATTGAAGAAATATTTATTCTAAAATTTATTAAAAATCCTCTTTCCGTTCGTATGTCTATTTAATTAATAATAACTGACTTTGTATTTGCAAAAGAAAACTGTAAACAAAGGCAATGATCTCTAATTTGCAAATTCCTATTATCTGCACAACCTCTGGACAAAACTTTTAAGAGTTAGAGGGAGTTGACTGTAAAACAAATGAAAAGTTTTTTCGTAGTTCAATATTGCACTTTATTTTTCAACTTAAAATAGATAAATACAAAGTATGGATTTTTTTTTTTTTTTTAATCCTAGAGAACTTACAGGACAGTTTAAAAGTAGGTATCTTACTTACTTACTGATACAGTTCATTAGGTACCAGCTTCGAGCTTATACAAAAAGTTGTATCCTTAAAAAAAAAAAAAAAAAAAAAAAAGCAAATATTATGGCTAAAAATTCCATAATTATTATCACTTGTACTGTTTGAACGTATAATAATATTATAAGATAGTATCTATGCAAAACGTTCTGTAAAAATATTAGCATTGAAAAGTAAAAACCCATCACCTGTATATACTTAGTGTTTGTTATCAAATGACTTATTTTTATAAAGATATTTTTAATATTAATTGAATTATTGTTCAGATTTGGCATTATATTTATACTTTGAGTTTATATAGTTCATAAATTTTAATTTTGAACATCTGTTTTGTCTTTTGGTTGGTTTCTTCAAGAAACTAGTTTCTTCCGGAAGAAACCCAACCCTGACTAACTGACATACTGCCATTAAGTCTGATGTTCTGAAATGTTAGAAAAAAAAAATCAAAAATCCTTTCTCTGAATATATATTCAGATTCCCCAATATTGATATACTTTTTTTGGTGATATACAGTCGGCAGCAAAAGTTTCCGAGCATTAGCCAATAATTCTGATATCGAAAAAGTACAATTAATACTGTTTTGTTAAGTAAATCCTTGTCGGGTCATGTTCTTTGACTGACTAAGAACGTAACTCGACATTGGTTTATTTAACAAGGCAGTATGAATTGTACTTCTTTTGTACAGGGATTATTGCTAGTGCTCGGATAATTTTGCTGCCAACTTTTTATCACCAAAAAATATATATAAATACTGGGAAACAATATTCATGAATCTAAGAAATTGATATTGAAAAGTATCAAAAAATGTTATTCAGAAATATTTGAAAAAAAATATTTTAGAATATCATGAAGTAATATTCAAAGACCTCAAAAATAGATATAGCTGAATATCTAAAAATGTTATTCAGAAATATTAGAAAAAAATATTTCTAAATATCCAGAAGCAATATTGGAAAATCTCAAAAATTAATATAGCCAAATATTTAAAAATGTTATTCAGAAATATTAGAAAAAGATATTGGGAAATATCTTGAAACAATATTCAAAAATCTATAAAATAGATATTGCTAAATATTTAAAAATATTATTCAGGAATAACAAAATATAATATCAAGCAATATCTGAAAATGTTATTTAATAATGTCAAAATACAATATTTACAGATGTCTGTAAATATTGGCCAACATTAATAAATGTCAAAAAATAATATTCCTGGATATCTTTTAGGGGGGGGGGGGAGGGTTCACATCAAGGTCACTACTTCAATGGTCACCCCTTCCCCATATGGTTGACCCCTCTTGTCCTTGAGTATGAACTAGAGATGGGCGTTATTTCATGTAATATAATAAATAATACTGTTATTGCATAAGAAGCCATTCACATCGAAATATATTATTGAAAAGTTCATATTAACACTTTAATTTTATCTCTCTGCATGCAAAAAATGAGAGAGAGTGATATCTTTGGCAATCTGCCAATAAAACACAGACAGAAATCAGATTATTCGTTGGAACGAAGCAGTGAAATATTTTCACCAGCTTTCATGTAACGAGTTAAATAAATAATAATCAATTATTTCGTTGGTTCCATATCAGTCAAATAATTTTTTGAAATTAATTGCTTAGATTATTTTACATCTTTCTAATATTTTGTTGTAAGTATTATTCTAAACCGATTGTTATGGTTTTTTTATCGCCACTTTTTCAAATTAATTCGCCACGTGGCGAGTGGCGACCGTGAGTCTTGACCTCTATTAGCAGGCATTATCAGTTGTTTATTATATTTTAGTGTAATATATCTGTTTTAATTTAACATAAGTGTTTTATTATATTTTAATTAACCAATTTGATTTGTTGTTTATTTTCATTAACATAAAATTACAGTTTGTATGATATTATACTATCACAAAAAATTAGTTTTCAATAAATCTCTAAAATCTGGTCCCGCCAAATCCAGATTTTCGAGATTCAACTGTAATTATAATACAATTTAACATGTAGAATAACTAAGTTTTTTGTAATAACTTCTGATCCCATAGAGATCCCATTCTTTAAGTTTCAGGTTATATAGCTTTCAGTATAACCAAAAACATATTTTTAAAATTTTTCAAAAAACACTATCTTAAAATTTTTTTTTATTTAATAATTTTTAAATTTTTGCGTAACATAATGATGTTGCATATCAAATTAAACCTTGGAAAATACTCTTTAGAATGATGGGTCATAAACTTCTCTATCCCTTATAGAACTTGAGAAATTTGAGATTGAAAATTCTTACACAAGCTAAAAAATGCTGATTTTTCGAAATTTAAAAAATTCATTTTAAAAAAATTGAAAGAGAAAAAATTTCTAAAAATATATTCTCATTTATATCATCAAGGAGAATGATTCCTGCAAGTTTCATAGATATCTTATGTGGTCAGGTTAAAAATTGAAATTTTTTGGTTGATTTCGCATGGAATCGCATCACCCTATGTGAGAAATGCCTAGCTGGTAATCAGCCCGGGTTCGATTACCGGCTCTGGTATTTTTCACTTAATTGGTATAAAAAATCAGCCTTCCACTCCAAAATTTTCTGAAATGAACTTTAGTTACATATTTGTGCAAATAAAAGTAAGACACTTTTAAAAGTGCAAGAAAAGATTAATACACTAAAATGTTTTTAAAAGTATATTTTAATAATCAAATTTGTTGTTTTGCAAATTATGGCCCAAAACCACCTATAATTTTTACTCTTATATAATTGGAAGATTAATGAAGTCTATCATGCTTAAAATGAAAAATATTTATTTTAATGTTCTCATTTCATATGTAAATTTCATGTATCTTAAATTAAGCCTGAGTGTATAGGAACTTTTATATTATCTAAGAATTATCTTAGACTGATTTGCATCTGAGAATATATATAGATGCAGAGAGAAGAGAAGATATAATAAAGAATGAAGTTATCAGTTATTATAGCTTTGAGAATCCAGTAAATAGGAAGTATCAAATATAACAATGAACCTAATTGTGTATATATACACTACTAAAGTTCTGAAACATTTCATGAAAACAAGCTGTTTGCCATTTAACTTAATTTTGTGTTCAAAAGGCCTTTTTTTAATTTCAAGATGTGCAAAATTCTTCATTTGTACATCAATTATTCTTTCTTGCAACTACTCGGTACTCGGGCGAGTAGAAAATGGCCGAGTATTCGGTACTTGGCCAAAGTGCTACTCGGTGCAGCACTAATCACAAATATTGTTACCATCTCATTAAGAAATATTGATTCTTTCGATAATTTATATAAATTCTGTCTTTCTTTTAATCACTCCTAACATTCTTTTGGCCATATTTAGAATAAAATTAGGAAAACATTAGGATTTTGTTTTTATTAAGTGGAGTATGCTTAGATTTTGTATATTTAAATTTCATAAAATTATCCCTCCTCCCTCCAACCAAAAGATAATTGATTAAAACAGAGTGTTTTAAACTGGTTAAGAGTAATGAGAAATATTAAAGCAAGGGTATTTTAAACTTTATACTATGAAAAAATGTCAGTTGAACACCATCCGTCATATTTTGACAGGTATTAACTAGTATTATTTAAAAAATCACAAGAATTATAGCATGTTTTTTTTTTTTTTTTTCTTTGCAACCTTGTTAAAAAAAAAAAATTCTAAAGTAACATTAACAAAAAAAAAAAAAAATATCCAGAAGAAGAAAAATTGGGTCTATATTTAAATGTTTATGTTGTAAATTTTACAATCATATGTTTATAAATAAAGGTATTATTTACACATTCCTAGATTTTTTTTTTTTTTTTTTTTTTTTTTTAATAACAGATGATAAAAGTACTCATTATTTAAAATAATAATTTCATAACTTTAGAAAAGCAAAAAGATTAAATTACTTTATGGACAACATATGCAACAAACATGCTTAAATTATACAGTATACAGTTTAAATGGATACAAGATAAATGATTAAAAAAATACCTGTATTAAATTCTTTAAAATTTAAATTGGTAATCTGAACTTTACTTGTATGAAGTGAAAAATCAAACTGCTAGCAAGCATACATTTTCAAGACACAAAAAGCACCATTATTATTTAGTGCCTTGAAAAATGCAGCCAGCTGGCCTAAAGAATAGTATTTACACACAACTCTGACCTAAAAAAAAAAAAAAAGCATATAATCAGTATTGCATAAAAATTAAAAAATCAATAAAATAAGAACAAAAATAATACACATATACATTTTTAGAAAATATTACCTTTATTTAAATTAAATAAGAAATGGTTATCGGCACAGTCGCATGCCGACTATATGTATCTTTTTAATTCAAATCCTACAAATTGGTGTAAGAACACCTAGATATAGTACAGAACATTTGGAGAAAAACCTCAAATCCTTAAACGTAGACAACATTTTTGAATGTAAACAAATATATTTTAAAGAAAAATTCGATGACAAAGTTAATGACCAAAAGAAAAAAGAAATCCTAGCAGTGGCGGATCCAGAACTTGACTTTTGGGAGGGGGGGGGGCTTCAGCCCCCTAGCCCCCCCCCCCCCTTAAATCCGGCACTGAATCCTAGAAACTGCCATATGAAATAGAGTTAGTATTTGATATGAGGTTGTTATTAAAGACAACCGAAAATTTCACTAGTGAACAAATGATCACAGGTAATGAAATAACAAATGTACTGAAATTGTAACTATGCACTAGTTCCCAGAAACAAGCGATCCAGATACATAGGGCTGATTGTGACTCTACTTTAAAATTCCTGAAGTTAAATAAAAAGTATAAGAGATTCAATAGCAATTAAATTATTTTATGATTATATATTACATAATTTATAAAAAATTATATATTTCCATCTGAAGTAAATCTAAAATACCAGTAAATTACAAAAGATATTTCTGAATTTATAATTTACAAGGTTTTCCCTAACAGTTACTGAAATAGTAATTGCAAAAAAATCCTAAGATCATTAAAGAAAATTTACACACCATCACTGCCAGTTACAGAATCAGATTGCAAAGAAGAAATATTCAGGGTGGGTTCCCACTCAATTTCAAGAATAAAATTACCTGACTTTTCCAGATGTATTTTTAGAAAATTCCGGTCACAAAATTTGATTTGTGACAAAAAAAAAAAAAAAAAAAAAAAAAAAAAACTCACAACATAAGACATAACATAGCTTGTGACATAAAAGACAAAATAGTAATGAAACTCGTGACCCATGGGAACTCTATATTCACTTTCAGTCAAGGAATAGTTAGAAAATCAGTAAGTATTTGAAATTTCAGAAAAACAAAGTTGTGTATACATAACAAGAAATTAGCACTATTATACAAACAGCAATAAAAAAATAAACGAAATTTTAAGGTCTCGAAACTATCTACTATTGTGAACTTGTGTATACAACTCTTACTATTTGAAAAATTGTAAGAGAATGTGTAAAATGAAATACATTAAATTCTTACGAAGACTATTACAGTATATCCGTTTTTTTTTTTTTTTTTTTGAGTATCACTTATATCGGTATAAGGATTTATTATAAATATTTTAAACAAAATCACTAAAATACGTAAAATTCTAAAATTCGCAAACATATCCGGCCTCAATTAGTCAGGTCACATATACTGTATTACAATGCAAATAAAGAAAAGATCAATGAAACAATTCTTACTCTAATATTTTGATAAAACCGCAAAAAAAGAATTAAATAATTTTTTGTTTGCAAACAGTCGTAGTACAGCCACATTTCGTTCCACATGATTTTGTTTTCATTCCTAATAAATATGTAACAAATACTTTACATTACTTTAAATTTCTGTAAAAGATAAAAAACAGTTTACATTATTTATATAATTTATGCTTATCGAATAATACTCAAAACCTAGCTTTGAACTTAAAGAAATTTACAGCCTCAAGACAATATAGTAATATAGAAAATGCAATATCATTACACATGCTCAATTTCAGAATGGAAAACAAATCTGTACCACAGACTAATAATCAATATATCATTATACTTAACTTATACAGTATATATATATATACAATACAAATATATTTTAAAAACACTTACTTACTGATATAAATATGATTAATTATAATTATTATTAGTCTTTTACTCGTAGAAGCCAATTCCTTACCTATCCCATTAATGCGGTAAATAAAGAGTAAAGACATTCGCAGCGGACGCGCACGCGCTCTGATTCCCAGTATTAAACGTTGCCATATTTTGTAATTCATCAACCTTACGCCAAGGCGTTTTTCGCCAAAATTTGGCTTGATTTGGTCCATTCGAGTACAATGCGTAAATTTGCGGCGGCGATAATGGACTTCACGTCTATGGTCAAGTTAACAACACCACCTGCCGGATGATTCTGGACACGGGAGCCAACGTGACCATCATTAGAACGGATTTGGCTCAAGAACTAAAAGAGAAGATCATTTGGATGCCACCCTGTGTTAAACTCCAGACTGTGACTGGAGACGAAATCAAAATATATGGAAAAATGAACTTGACTATCACTTTTGGGAATGCCAGTTACCATCATATGGCATATGTGACTGATATAAGAGATCCTTTAATCATTGGAATTGATTTCCTGAGAAAATTTAACTTTCAATTGGACTTAATGGATAACTCAATTGGAATAATGAACTGCATTCGAGTTCGGAAGACATCGCTGTGTTCAACACTGAAAATCAAGACATTCAGACAATTTGCCAGATAACAGCCAAGTCTGAAATTTCCATCCCTCCACACACAGAGACAATAACTTCAGGAACACCTCCCACAAAGCAATACTTCCGCTATGTACTGATTGAATACCTGAATACAGCAATAGCCCAAGAGGAGTTCTGGTAGCTTCATCTCTGGTTGATCTCTCAAAGAGTACTATTCCTGTGAGAGTCGCAAACATCAGCGATATGGTCCGGACAGTGAAGAAGGATGAGGTGTTAGCAACCTGCACTCCTGTTACATGCATCAACCGCCCCACGCAATCAACCGAATCCAAGTCTTCTGAACAATTAATAACGGAATTACTCAAGAATGCAGAGTTAGGAAAGGAACAGAGATGTGCTGTGGAGAAGCTACTCCAAGAATTTAAAGACCTTTTTTCTCGAACACCTGAAGACGTCGGGAGAACAAACATCACCCAGCACAGAATTGATACCGGAAATCATCCTCCAATCAAACAACATCCAAGACTTCCATTTGCTAAACAGGAAGAGGTCACTGAACTTCTAAGTGAAATGCAGCACAATGATGTCATCCAGCCATCAACGAGTCCTTGGGCCTCTCCCATAGTACTGGTGGGAAAGAAGGATGGTTCAACAAGATTTTGCGTGGATTATCGTCGTTTGAATGACATGACGAAGAAAGACAGTTACCCTCTTCCCAGAATTGACGACACATTAGACACACTTTCTGGCAATAAATGGTTCTCGACTTTGGATCTGAAGAGCGGTTACTGGCAAGTAGAATTACATCCTGATGATCGTGAGAAGACTGCATTCACTACGGACAAGGACTGTGGCAATTTAAAGTTATGCCATTCGGATTATGTAATGCACCTGCCACCTTCGAACGCCTGATGGAGACAGTGCTAAAAGGACTTTCCTATAAAGCCTGTCTGGTGTATTTGGATATTATCATTGTGGGGCGCACCTTTGAAGACCATCTACGAAACATTCGAAAGGTGCTGGGGAAACTCAGAATGGCTAACCTCAAATTGAATCCAGGCGAGTGTAACTTGTTCCGTCGTGAAGTGATCTACCTCGGTCATATCATCTCTGCCGAAGGTGTGAGAACTGATCCTGAGAAGATCTCTGCAGTCGAGAACTGGAGTCGCCCTGAAAATGTACACCAAATACGAAGTTTCCTGGGGTTATGCACTTACTACAGGAAATTTGTCAAGGGTTTCTCAAATATTGCCAGACCACTCCACAAGTTGACGGAAGCCAAACAGAAGTTCCTGTGGACAGATGAATGTGAAAAAGCGTTCAAGCGACTTAAAGAGGCCTTAACATCATCGCCTATCTTGACATATCCACAGCCCGACAGACAGTTCATACTTGATACAGATGCCAGTCATGAGAGTGTCGGTGCTGTTCTGTCGTAGGAAATTGATGGTCAAGAACATGTCATTGCCTATTGGAGTAAATGCCTGTCTAAACCAGAGCGAAATTATTGTACCACCAGGAAAGAGCTACTCGCCATCGTAAAAGCCATAGAACATTTCCATCATTACCTCTATGGCGGAAGATTCCTGCTCCGGACTGACCATGCATCTTTAACGTGGTCGCTCCAGTTCAAGAACCCGGAAGGACAGATTGCCAGATGGATACAACGCCTCCAGGAATATGACTTCGAGATACGTCATCGTAAAGGGACTCTACATGGTAATGCAGATGCCTTGTCCCGGAAGCCCTGCTCGGAAAGCTGCAAGTACTGCTTAGAGCCGAACAGAAATACCTGCCGATAAATCCGGTGGCCTGCCAAGTTACTACCTCGACACCATCAGAACAAGATCCCGATCCATGGAGTGACGAAGAACTTAGAAAAGCCCAGTTGGAAGATCCTGACATAAAGCCAATATTACCGCTGAAGGAAACGACCAGCAACAGACCTACCTGGCAGGACATTTCCAGATTTAGTCCCATTACGAAAAGTTATTGGGCACTTTGGGACTCTCTTCATATCAGAAACGGTGTATTATACAGAAAGTGGGAATCTGATGATGGGAAAAGCTTCAGATGGCAGATGGTATTACCAAGATAAAAAATTCCAGATGTTTTAAAACAACTGCATAGTAGCTCTGCCGGAGGCCATTTTGGAGTAATGAAGACTCTGCAGAAAGTTCGGGAACGCTTCTACTGGTGCAAGGCAAGGGAGGATGTGGAGAAATGGTGTAAATCCTGTGATGCTTGTGCAGCACGTAAAGGACCGCAGAAACGAAGTCGAGGGAGATTGCAACGGTATAACGTGGGAGCACCATTTGAACGGATTGCACTCGACATCTTGGGTCCTTTGCCACGGACCTCCAGTGGAAATAAATACATCCTCGTCGTGATGGATTATTTCACCAAGTGGCCAGAGGCATATCCTATTCCCGATCATGAGGCATGCATAGTTGCGGAGGTCCTAGTGCAGCTATGGGTGTCAAGATACGGCACGCCCTACAACTACTTCATATCGACCAAGGTAGGAACTTTACCTCTGCTGTTTTCAAAGGACTTTGTCAACTACTCGGAATAGACAAAACCCAGACAACACCCTTACATCCCCAGTCGGACAGCATGGTCGAGAGGTTCAACCGTACCATTCTGAATAACCTGTCTCTTCTAGTATCAAGGAACCAGCAAGATTGGGACTTGAAGTTGCCATTGTTCCTTCTGGCTTATCGAAGTGCTGTCCATGAGACCACCGGCTATACTCTAGCTCAGATGCTGTTTGGACGCGAACTTCGTCTCCCATGTGATCTCCTGTTTGGTTGTCCACCAGATGCGCCTTCATCGCCCGAGGAGTACATCGAAGATCTCCAGGCACGATTTGAAGACGTACACAACTTTGCTCGGGAGCGGATTCACATGGCAACAGAGAAAATGAAGACGAGGTACGATCTAAAGGCTACACAACATCAGTTCCAGGAAGGAGACAAGGGCTGGTTGTGGAATAATGTTCGACGCAAAGGACTCTCCCCCAAGTTACAGTGCAACTGGGACGGACCGTACACAGTCTTAAAAAGGCTGAATGATGTAGTGGTGCGGATCACTAAAACACCTTCATCAAAACCGAAGGTGGTGCACTATAACAGGCTAGCCAAGTACCACAATTGACGGTAATATTAAAATTTAAAATGTAAATACTGGTAAAATTTGCGCATGCGCACTGTAAATATTTGTATATAAATATTTCTACATATTTGTGAAATTTATAAATATTTCTCAATTTATATTTCTATGTTATCATTATGTGCAACTTAGTTTTTGTATTTTAGCTTGCGTAAATTAGTTTATTTTCTCCTTTTGACCAAGGGTTGCACTGCCCGGGACGTGCAGTCCTTGGGAGGGGGGCAGTGTTACAAATTTGTAAATAATTGTGTTTATTTTTGTATAAATTCTTTCAAAGAGGCTTAGTAAGTTGATAAAGTGCTAATTTTGTGCATTTCTAGTCGTTTTAGCGTTGAAATAGCCTTATTTTCCCTTAGAAACGCATTAAAAAGCCCTAATAAGGCAGGTAATGGATTTGGGGCCAAATTTGGCGACTTTTTCCCACCTTGGCGATTTTTTTGGCGACCTTGGCGAGAAAATCCTTATAAGGGATATTCCAAATATGGAAGCTCTAATCTCATTGGCTGATGAGATACGGAAATTTCCGGAACTTTCCACACTTTTCTACAGGGGTATATAAGGAACGCTCTCTCGCCAAGGCAGTCAGTTCAGTTCTCAGCCAGCTTCGCTAAAGCTTGCATTGTTTTGAGCCTCTTTGAAAGAGACTTGCTTCAAGTGTTATTGCTATACAGTTTGTACTGTGGATTTGCTATTGACAGCTGTTGTTTAAGCTGTGTTTACTGGTTGAATTGAAGCTGATACTTGGTTTATAGACCTGTATTTTTCTGGAACTTTCTGTGAATAAATTACTGAATTTTTGTACGTTTGGCCTTTCACTCTCGGACAACTCACGAACCCCCAAGTACGCAACAATTGCTTTCCTTAATTCTTCAGCTTGTATAATATGGAAATTGTATCTAACATTGTACCAATGCATTTATCTTAAGTGCTAATTTAATAAAGAAAGCTTAAGTTTCTTTTCAAATTTTGATTTGGCTGCAGTTCTGATAAATTGAAAATAAAATGACAAAATAATGTTATCTCATCAGTATATCAAAGTCCATAAAATTGCCATTTATATTAAGTAAACAACTTATTATATGCTTTAGAGATTTCTAATTTGCCTTTTCCCCGCAAAATTCCTATTCCCCCCCCCCCCCCTAAAACTCCGGGGTTTTTCCCTTGGTTTTAAATTCCCGGGTTTTTTGCATCTCTAGTTGCAGTGTAATAGATTTCACATCTGTCATCCTTGGCGGAAAAAAAAATATCGCCAAATTATCTCGCGAACATATTTAATTCCTTTAAAAAATTATGGTTATTTTAACAACTTATATTAAGAGAGTAATGAATAATATGAAACAATATTTCGTGCAATACATATTATGAAAATATATATCTGGCATGTACTTTTTCGTATTACGTTTTTGATCGCCAAATACAAAAAACGCCAAATATGACAGAGTTTTGAAATTTAAAATAAAAATTTTGTCAATTTGACAGCAAAATAAATCAATCTAACGCATGATTATCATAACTAATATATATCTATCTATACCCAAATACGGGGATTAAAATCGGGAAATAATTTTCCTCGATTTTTAATATTTTTTTTACAAAAAATCCAATGGGCAATAAACATAGGAAATCACTTTCTTGCATCCACGGACGGTCAGTGACGTCACACTTCGCTTGCGTATTACAAAACGAAATTTTTGCAAGGGGTTTTCAAATACACATATTTGTAACGCTTGCAGTTGGTGACGCTGCTTGCAATTATAAATGATTGTGATGAACGATAAACCAATAGGAAACAAGAAAATATGCATCGAACAATATCCGAATGAAAATTCAGTGTTTTTTTTTTTTTCATTCATTTTGAAAATAAAAATCTGTTGTATATATTACCAATAAACAAAAAGTGTTATAAAAGGAATAAATGTAACTATTTTAACTACTTGTAGTGAACAATAAAAGTGATAATTATTAAAATTTATTATAAAGTTCAGTAAATATTCTGCATAACACATGTAATTTATTTTAATTATAAATATACTTTACAAAATTGTTTGATTTGGTGAGAAATTTTTGAAATATAGACTGCAATGCACTCTAAAAATAAAATTATAATTAATCTGTACAAGCTACGATTAAAAGAAAGAAAAATCTATTAAAAATATCATTTTATTTATTTATTTATTTATTTTTTATGAAATAACTGCTAAACTGGATAAGTGAATGATGACTTGACTTTAAAATATATGAATAGATATTTGTGTACGCACAGTATCTAATGCTTACAAGATTTATATTCATTGGTTGAAAGGGTCCATATAACATGTATTGTAGATGATAAACAAATAGTTTAGGCAGTCTAAAAGTATATCTAACATTTTTTTTAAATTCCCAAAAGAAATTACGATACATAAAATTTTAAATAATATGACCAATGACTGATAAGATTATCAATGAAAAGAGAAGGAATATACACATAGAATATTATTCTAATGATACATATATGAATATACTTCTAAATTTTTGTAAATAAAACTACTTAAAAAAAAAAAAAAAAAGCAAGTCTTTTGAGTAAATTTGAAACTTATTTTGAAGTTAATAAGGAACTTTTCATGTTTATTTTAAAAAAGGTTAAACACAAAAATAAACTTTCCCTCATAAAATAAAAACAATCTGAAATTTTATAAATAATTCTTATTGAATGATTATATGAAACAAAGCATGAAATATGTAAAAATCAAGAAAAGGAATTGAGGTGAGGGAGAGTAATTACTATATCACCTATAATAATAAAAGAAGATGTCTGTCTATACATCCATACGTTCAGTTCAGCCCCAACTGAACGCAGAAGTACAAAATTTGACATGCGGGTGCTCAGAAGCCTTCCCGAGTGGATAGTGCAAAAATAAATAAAAAATTTTAGTTAGATCCGGAGATATTAATTAAAACGTCAACGTATGTCTAATTAAAAAATCTGATGTGGGCACCACATGACTTCCTTATGCACTTTTAGAAGTATACATAATGTTAAAAAACATTGACATTGGACCCGAAACAGTTGGCTAAACATATTTTAAAAAAATGAATTATCACCGTGTTCTGAGCTTTTCTGAAAGTTAGTTAATAACCGACTGCAAGATTTGTACTGGTAACGCTGACGAAGGCAGCAGGGACCCGAAAAAATTGGCTAAAAGTATTAAAAAAAGGCATGTTCACCGTGTTCTAACTATTCTGAAAGTTTCAAATGTCTACCTAGTCGGGAAGTTAGTTAAATAATTTTTTTGTTGGACCATATAAACGCTGTCGAAGGCAGCAGGGACCTGAAACAGTTGGCTAAAAGTATTAAAAAGATGCATATTCACCGCGTTCTGAACTATTCTGAAAGTTTCAAATGTCTAGCTAGTCGGGAAGTTAGTTAAATACATTTTCTGTTGAACCATGTAAACGCTGCCGAAGGCAGCAGTGACCCGAAACAATTGGCCAAAAATATTTTTAAAAATGCATTGGCACCGTGTTCTGAGCTTTTCCGGAAGTTTTAAATGTCTAGCTAGCCGGGAAGTTAGTTAAAAATCGATTCCAAGATTTGAACTGGTAACGCTGCCGAAGGCAGCAGGGCCCCTACACAGTTGGCTAAAAGTATTAAAAAGTGCATTTTCACCGTGTTCTGATCTAGTCTGAAAGTTTCAAATGTCTAGCTAGTCGGGAAAATAGTTAAATAAATTTTCTGTTGAATCGCATAAACGCTGCTGAAGGCAGCAGGTATCGGAAACAGTTGGCTAAAAACATTTAAAAAATGCATTGTCAACGTGTTCTGAGCTATTCTGAAAGTTTCAAATGTCTAGCTAGTCGGAAAGTCAGTTAAATTGCAAGATTTGTCTAAACCGTTTTTGAGTTATTACCGTTTTTTGATACATTATGGCCAAAACCTATGAATTTTTGTCATTATGAACCTAATTTTCCTGAATATCTCCAAAACGGAAAATCATAGAAAGTCCATAAAGGGAGGTGCACAACTAGATGTTATAACAAACCTATGTACCAATTCGCAACTTTCTACGTCCAACCGTTTTTGAGTTATGCGACATACACACACACACACACATACAGACGTCACGAAAAATCGTGTAAAATCCCTTATATCTCTAAAACGAGAGCTCGTGTTAAGACGACACTTGCAGGTGTGCAACTAGACATCATGACAGTCACACGTATAAATTGGCAACATTCAGCGATCATTCGTTTTCGAGCAATGTGAAATACAAAATCCATTTCGCAAATCAGGATTACTATACTTCCTTTGAAACCATTGGACGGCCCCTGCCTGCCTGGGCTCGGCCAAGCTTAACGGGTTGGATGCCGTCCGCCGGAGCGAATAAATCGCCAGATCTCCGCGTGGAAGCTACTGGGCAGCAATGTGACTAGATCGCCAAAGCTCAGGAATTGCAGGGTATCGACCTCTGTCTTGGAGACACAGCTCGATTTGTATACCACACCCTCCAGGATAGCTACGGTGGAAACACATAGACACGCTCCAGGATGTTAAGGAATTTGGAATAAGTGCACTTACTAGCTGAGAGTCGAAATAACCGGAATTATGCAAAATGAAAACAATTTTGAATTTAGGTAGGGAGGAAGAAAAAAAAAAAAAAAAAAAAAACGCTGGGGAAGCCACTAAAGTTAGTTGTGCACACAATAATTAATGCCAAAAGAGGAGGCCATTTGAACAGGGGAAGGAGACAACACTTAAGAATTGAGAAAGACAAGCTGAACTAGGAAGGAACAATGAGATTATTATAATAATAAAAAAATAAAATAAAATAAAATAAAAATAATCACGTGAAGTCACTGGGGGATGGAAGATAGTTTTGGGCGCATAGCGAAAATTTTGAAGTTTTTGAAGTGGCATGGCCTAAATAATCCTAATTGGGAGGGAAATTACTATGCGCAGGGTGGCCGAATGGAGAAGCGAAAGAGGGACCATCGCAATTTTGATCCACCACGGGGGGATGGTTCCCCGCGTTGGTAGCCCGACGACTGCTAAACGACCCCATCGAGCACTTGACGGTGCAGCACAGATTAACGAGGACCAGACACCGCCACACCCTCGTAAAAAAAAATAAATAAATAAAAATAAAAATAAATAAATAAATAAATAAAAAATAAAAATAAAAAAAAAGAGATTAAAATAAATAAAAAAAAGAGATTAAAATAAATAAAATAGAAATAATAAAAATAAACTAAATAAAAAAAAAATATATAGAATAAAAATAATAATAATATAGAATAAATAAATAAATTAATTAATTAAAGTAAGTAAGTAATTTCATACACTAATAGAAGTAATAAAAAAAATAAATAAATAAAATAAAATAAACATTCATGCACAGTCATGGGCGTGGCGCGGACTTACGGACTTATAAGCCAAGAACCGTTTACATTTTTTAATTTTTTTTTTTTTTTTTTTTTTTTTTTCATTTTTTTTAATTATTTTTTTAACAATTTTTTTTTTTTTTTTTTTACTTTTTATTTCTAGATTTTCTGATTTTACATTTTTATTTTTACCGGGGCTCAGACTGTATAGGTACCCGCCGCTTTAACTTCAAGGACCACGATCATGACCAAAAATAAACAAAAAGTCCCCTGATCTAGTAAATAAAAATCCGCCAGGTCCTCTTCTTCAGATTTTGACAGTACGTGGCTGGTTCCTGCTGCTCAAAATGTTGGCTTTTGATCAATGTGAAATGTCGTCTATGTTGTTTGTGATCCAACTGACCATGTGTTTTGCCTTGTTCTGTACGTGTTTATTGTTGGCTAGTTGTTTATACCAGAGTTGTTCATTATCCTGTGTGATTTGGGCCAGATGGAGGTTTTCCGTTAGCGGACAGGCTAGTAAGTAGTGTAAGGATGTTCCTAGCTCGCCACAGGCGCAATCCGGGCTCTTCTTTCTCTTAAACCGATGAAGATAAGCCGGAAATGCCCCATGGCCCGTGTATATTTGTGATAGAAGCTTGCAGCTAACTAGAGTCTTTGTGTTTACTGTTGGGTAGTATCTGTGAGTTAGCCTGCCCGTGTCCCCGTAGTCCCACTCGAACTGCCATTGGTCCATAGTAAGCTTTTTCAGATTTTTCTTTAAGTATGAGATTGGTTTTTCTAAGTAGTATTGTTCTTTATTGTTTGCATTATCGGCTGCCAGTTTTGCTAATTTATCAGCCTCTTCATTTCCTAGTATGCCTACGTGGGCCTTAACCCATTCAATTTTGAAGCTGTTATGAGATCGGGCTATTTCATTGTGGATTTTATGGATCAATTTATCGGTGGAAAATGGTTTGGATATTGCTTGGATGGCCGACATGCAGTCCGAGTGGATGCTGTATGTGATACCCATTGTATTGCCCCATTCTGCTGCCTTGAGGATTGACAGTAGTTCGGCCTGGAAGACACTGTTACACTTTCTTAGGGGCACTGACCATTCGTGAATTTTTTGAGAGTTGTTGAACGCTACAAAGGCCGATCCTGTAGCACCTGATTCCAGCTTCGACCCGTCCGTGTAGATATGTGTGTCGTCAGCAGAAGACCCTATAAATGGCTCTGGGGTGTCAGCAGGGTGTTTCCACCAAATGTTTTGCTTTTTTGTAAAGTCTGTGTGGTTGAATACGTGTTCCTGAAGCTGGTAGTTCCTGTGTAGTCTTGTAATTGTACCATACGCAGCTTCATATTTTAGTTGCAGGTGTACTGGAATCAGGCTAGAGAGTACCAGTAGTGCCGAGGTCGGGGCTGTTCTATAAGCCCTCACAATGGCCAGTGCAAAGTGTCTCTGGCAGCTAAGTAATTTGTCTTTACTTTGCTGTGTTATTTTATTGCCCCAGATTGGGGCTGCATAGGTCAGTGTCTTTTCCACCACGGTCTTGTACCATGTTTTAATCAAGTTAGGTTTTATCCCCCATCCCCTTGAGACCATGCGCCCGAACAAGCTAAAGGATTTATAAATTTTTCTCACCTGATGTTCTACATGGGACTGCCATTTAAGATTTTTGTGAAGGACCACTCCCAGATACTTCATGGTTTCTTTAGTCTCTAATTCAATATCGTTGTAGCGTATTCCTTCAAGTTTATATGAATTTTCAGTTGGGAGGTTTCCTGTGTGAGGTCTGTTAAGGTACAGCAGTTCTATTTTGCTCCAATTAATGGTTAGGTTGTTCCTGTTTGCCCAATTGCCGAATTCGACTAATGCTGTGTTTGCCGTGTTAATTAAAGTATTTGGGTCTTTCGCGCTTATAGTTAATATGAAATCGTCTGCAAAGGCTTGGATCCTAACGTTGTTCCCCCAGCTACGATTAAGTGCTGTCTCCGCTATTAGTAGCCAAAGGAGTGGTCCTAGGCAGCTCCCCTGGGGACAGCCACCAAAGATTTGTTTGATCTTGCCTATTCCATTTTCCTCCAGCTTGACATACCTGTCCTCCAGAAAGCTAACTATCCAGTTGACTAGATATGTCGGACAGCCGGATAGTTGGAGGTTACCTAAGAGTGTTGGCCACCTGATATTGTCAAAGGCACCTTTTATGTCTATTGATATTAAAAGTGTCTGTTTTTTGTCTAGTTTGTCTTGCTGAATATTGTCTAATAATTTTTTTAGCGCGTTTTCTGTTGAGGTGCCTTGCTTGAATCCGAATTGGTTAGGGTTCCAATATTTAGTGATTGTGAAGTAGTGATTCATCCTGCCGTGTATTATTCTTTCCAAAATTTTGCTGATAGCTGGAAGGAGGCAGATTGGCCTATAGTTTTTGGGGTCTTTTGGATCCTTGCCTTCCTTGTGGAACAGAACCACTGTACCCATTTTGAATGGCTTCGGAAAGTGTTTTAGCTGAAGACATTTATTAAATAGGGCCAGGAGTAGGTTTTGGCTAGTATGGTTTATTCTTTTTATTAGATTGTAGTCGATGTAGTCGTGGCCAGGAGCTTTATTCTGTTTGATATTTTTAATTATCCTGTTTAGTTCTTGTGGAGTTACATTTTTAGGGCTATTTTCTGCAAAGCAGGGAGGTGACGGATTTAGTTTGTGTGGTATGCTAGCGTCGGTTAGATAAAGCGAGTCCAGGAATCTATTTAAGGTGCTGTCTATATTTACAAGGTCGTTATCATCCAGAACATTACAGAGCTTCGCAGGGGTTGACATTTTTCCTGAGGCAATCTTATATTGGGGGCCGTAGGTATCTTTGGCGCTTTCACAGAAAGCTATCCATGCCTTAGATCTTTCCTTATTTATCAATTTCTTATATATGGCTCGTTCTCTTTTGTACAGTATATGTTGTTGTTGTTTCAAGTCAGGGTCTGGCTGGGATTGATACCTACGGCGGAAGGCTCTTACTTTATTCCTAGCAATTTTGATTTTGTCGGTCCACCAAGTGGGTTCTTTTTGATCCGGGGTTTTTCGCAATTTGTAACATGCGAAGGCCAGTGTTTTAAGTTCACTGAGGAGTTCTGCCGTAATTATGTCTAGTGTATTCCTATCCTGTGCTGATGTTATTGGACCGACAAAGCGTTTGCTGAGTTTTCTAACATTTTTCTCAAATTTCGAGTGTTTGCCATGTTTTGTCTCTAGTCTATGTCTGTGATAGCTGTGATTGCTGTAGTCAAGCGTATACTTAATGAATTTGTGATCACTTCCAGAGTGATCGTCACTTACTTCCCAGCCCTTAATGTTGTTCAGGAGGCTGGCCGTTGTGATCGTTAGATCGGGCCAACCCCTGCTCCTGATCGTTTGGAACGTAGGTGGGGCTCCTGGTTCGTTTCTAACCAGTAGAGAGTGTTGGGCCAGGAAGTCTGTCAACTGTCTGCCCCTAGTGTCCACCTCATCGTACCCCCACTGGGTGGAGTGAGCGTTAAAATCCCCTGCCAGAAGGATATTTCCCTGAGTTCTTTGTAAAATGTGATCTATTTCTTGGAGAACCGATTGAAATTTTGAGCTCGGGGGGGCATAAGTGTTTATTATAGTGATTTTTTCCTTTGTGTTCTCGATTAATATCGCTACTGTGTGTTCTAGATTGACAATCTCAAGTGGATTTGTTCCTAGCTTAGTTATGATAGCCGCCCTATTATTTGGTGTCCTGAATGCCTGCCAGCCCGATCCCAGGCCCGAGATTTTCCCAGTGTGTTTATTTTCGTGAAAGTCCTGAATTAAAGCTATGTTGATTTTTTGCTGTGCGAGGTAGCCAAATAAGTCTCTTGTAGCGTCTTTGCTAGAATGAAGGTTTATCTGAATTATATTGATTGCGCATGGCCCCTTTGTGTTGTTACTGTTCTGTTGTGGCTGTGTGTTGTGTTTGTGTATTACATTTTCACCGTCCATAATTTCTTGCATAATTTCGCCTTGGTCGGTCTTGATTTATTCTTACTGGCTGGTTTCTTCTTGTGAAATTTTGTCTGTTTGTTACCCGCTGATATCCGTCTTCTTCCTTCTTTAGCTGGTCGTAGTTAATCAGCGGTCTTCCGCCTTCTGTTGAGTAAGAAATCGATGTGTTCCCTGTGATGACATCATAAGCAGGTGTTAGCTCCGTCTTGCCATCTTCTACTTCCGCTTTCCGGATTGCCAGTATTTGTCTGTATACGTAGCAATGACCAGAATATGCCGTGTGATCTGTGGCTAGCTTTGGTTTGTTTCTGTGCGCGTTCTCATTGTTATAAAGCGAGCAGGGGAAGCAGCCAGTCCTGTCAGATGAACAATCTGCCGTTCTATGCCTCCCGGCGCACCGCGCACAGCGGGTATCCCACCGGCACAGTCGTGCCGTGTGATCATAGCCCTGGCAGTTGTAACACCTAGTGACTATTACTTTCGATTTAATATGGCATTGCTTTAATCCTAAGCATATTGTTTTTTTTTCCAGGAGAGCCTCTGCCAGTGGAATTGGAAGCTGGACTGTTAGATTCTGGAGCTTCAGGTCCTTCTTGTGTAATTGGTCGATAAGCTGCACTGCCAAGTCGTCTGTTCCATATACTTTGTATAAGGAAGTAAAAACGATTCAAAAAGCCAGGCGACCGAAATCTTTCCCCTGAATCGCGTTCCTCAAAAGAAAAAGCAGAGAGAGAAAATTTTGCAGATTTTTGTAAAGCGATCGCTGCTCAACTGTTAGAGATATTGAAAATACACCTGTACCACGAGAAAGAGCATTTATTACCGACTCTTACGGTGCAATTTTTTTGTTTTTGAAAAATACGGATTTTTTTTATGTTTAATAAAAAGTTTTAAAAAGAGTCCAAAATTTCTCTTTTTTTCGATTGTCTTTTTTGAATCGCCTTGTACGAAAGAGTAAAGTAATTGTCCCATTTCTTAAAAATTGGTATATTTGGAAAGGTCGTTTAATCCTCTTTCGAACCATATAAACATTTTAACAAAATACGGATTAGCGATCCATATTTTTAGATTTTACGAAGCATCGATTTTTTCACAAAACATTTTATAACTCAAAATCTTTTAGAGATAAATCATTTCTTTTTTGTTTGTACATAGACCTCAATTAGACGAATCATATTTCAAAAGATTGAGAGATTTTTTTCAAAAACTGAATCCGTTATAAATTTTTTGCATGCCTGCAGTTTTTGATGACATTCTGAATCCGCGTTTCTGAAATTCTTGGCGTTTGCATTCGAACAATATTGCACCTTTTTCAACTCAGTGGCATAGCTAGATGGGGTGGCGGGGGTGGTCCGCCCTGGGTGTCACCCTCAACCAAATTGAAAGGATGCTTCATAAGTTTATTGTGCACATGTTTATCAATTATATAAAAATTAATGTAAAATGAATTTTTAGCCTAAAACATATACTAACTTCACTCTATTAACAATGAAGAGATTGTACGCGAAAAAAAGTGAAACGTAGTTAACAAAAACTTATCAATTTGATTTAGGTCACATCACACGAGAAAGCTAAAATTATTGAAATTTTAATGGAATATGATAAATTTTTCCTTATCTTTGAATCTAAATGGAATAATGATTTTTAAATAAACAATACACAGTGAACAAACAAATGCTGTGTTTTTCAGGGCCCGATATAAAAAAGAATCTGAACTAGGCATAGCACAATTTGGCTTGTAGGCCTCCTAAAACAGAGTGTTCATTAAATTTGTGTTTTGACTTATTACATTAAATTGAGTGATGCAGATTGATAAATTTGGAATATTACAGTTTTGAAATTGTTTAAGAAAGTTTGAGAGGGTGTAGAAGGAAGCTGCTGTTAAGAAAGGTGGTATTTTTAGCAAAATTAATATACATGTATATGTATTAAAAAAAAAAAAAAAAAAAAATTCAGATGTCTTTTAAAAATTGGGGGATCGTACTGTAGGACCTAATAGACTTAATGTAAAATCAGGGCCTGTGTCACCTGCTTGAGTAAATAAGAGATTTCTGTGACAGGAGAGTGATTTTTTTGTAATCTATCAATTGGTAATTTTGTAGATTTTATGAAACTGTGGTTATTAGCTTGACCATTTGTTTGATATATTTCATGCAATTATTTATCAAGAAATATTAAAAAAGTACATCCGCTCACTCACTCACTAACTCGACACAGTCGTGGCGATTTTATGGTTACAAATTTTGGTATGAATGTTGGTTTTGATACCTCGCACTAATTCCCACTGATGACCAGTGTTGCCAGATTGAGGGAAATTTTTATTCAAGTTCCACCATTAAATTTTAATGGTAACGTTTGCCTAATCATTTCGGAGACTTTTTTGTAACATGTGTTAGAAAGGATTAGCCAACCGTTACAACTGAAATTTAGTGGTGGGTATTGAATAAAAAAATCCCTCAGTCTGGCAGCACTGCTGATGACTCCCATTAAAACGGGGTTTTGCGAAGTTCCCTCTATCCCCAAGGGGGAGGCAGGCGATAAAAACACATTATCAAGCATAACTCGGCTTAGATGAACATGTTTCTACTTTGATAAGAAACGGACTAGTTTCCAAAGGAGATTCTAGACATCTTACAAAATAATGGTATTTAAGTAAATGGCTAGTGGCGAAAAATTTCTTCGATTATAGATGGTTTATTCACCAATTACTAACAAGTGGTACTGCTTTTGTTGCAGCTTATTTGCTTCATTTTGTGCAGACACGAAGACTGTATTTGTAAATGAATTTTGAAAATGGTAGAAATTAAATCCTAAAGTAGCTGATCATGAGGTCACAAATGAATATATTGGGAATCTTGAAAAGTGGAAAACACTAGAAACAAAATTAAGATTTACTTCAACAATAGATCCTACAGAAATACAGTTACTAGATGCCGAAAAAAAGAAAAACGAAAGCTTTATTAAGCTTTTTAGATACTTTATTTTTATTGAAGCAAAATTTGCCATTTTGTGGTTATGAAGAAATCAGGAACTCCACTAATAAAGTTCATTTTCTGGTATTAGTTGAATTGCTTTCAAAATATGATATTGTGTTGAAGGAACATCTTATGAGTTTTCATCATGCATCGAAAGTATCTCATCTGTCTCCAACAATACAAAATGTATCTATAAATGTCCTGTCAAATCATGTAAAAAGCAAAATTAATTGAAGAAATAAAATTATCTGTATATTTTGGTATTATGTTTGACAATACACCAGATATTTCACTAACGGATTACATGTCTCAAGTGCTTCGCTTTGTGCATATAAAGGAAAGAAAAGTTGGAAAAAAAAGCATTTTTAGGATTTTTTACATTGAAAAGGTAAGAAGGTTGCTGAACTCAGTCTTAGAATGAAATACTAAAAATACTTGAAAATGATGGTTTAGACATCATGAAACGGCATTCACAAGGCTGGGATAATGCTGCCAGTATGAGCGGCGTTCATGGAGGAGTCCAGGAAATCAAAGTCAAAAAACAAAAAAGCAGTACCGACCAAAATCGGAGTTCACCAGATCGCCGAATGCTGCATGGTACATTTTTTTTTTTTTTTACCATTATCGGAGTAAGTCAGATCGGCCGAATTAATGTGTGTAGCAGTTTACTGTACTTATAATAGTTCTAAAACAGTTCTCTGTATTTTATTTATTTGTCTAAAACATTTTGCCTGCTATTCTCAATTTTACTATCCTTAGTTATCTTTTATTTTGGAATGTTGTTTTAAAAGAAGTAAACGACAAAAAAAAAAAAAAAAAAAAAAAAAACCTGCATGCAAACCAAAGCTGCCAGCTTACAAAAGACATTGATAAAATTTGAAAGCTTTCGATTATTTATTAATGAAAGTTGGAATGATATTGTTAAAAATGCAATTCAAAGAGCATTAAAAATTTGTGAAGAAAATGAAATAACTACAGATCTTAGAATTCGTTGAAAGTAAAAAAAAAAAAAAAAAAAAAAACGTTTGAGAAAAAAGCTAACTCAGTCTGTAAGCTGAGAAAAAAAAAAAAAAAAAAAAAAAAAAAAAAAAAAAAGTGTAATGAAATGTCTCAAGCGATTTTACACCAAAATACAGGCACAAACTAAATCATTTGAATGTGTTTAAAAGGTTCGAAATAGTAAGAGCTAAAAATTTACTTTCAATAGATGAAAAAAAATTAAAAATTATTGTTGATAGGTTAATTTTTCTTTATAACAAAGTAAATGAACTAGAAATTTTATTGGAAATTCCCAAATTAAGATATTTGAAAGCGACTGGTTTGAAAATTTCAGAAACCGGATGTTCGCTTGGTTTGGACTTTTTTAATTTTACTGTCGAAGGGAATTTTTTAGAATCACTTCAAATCTAGTTTTTTCGTTAAAGCTATTTTTAAAGATTTGTGTATCTGATGCATCATGCAAAAGAAACTTTTGTAAATTGGAACTTATTAAGAATTATTTGCAATCCACTATGAGCAACACACACATGTTTAGAAAGTGTTTTAATCTAACACTCTATAAGTGCTAGATTCACCCCAATCTACACAACTCGTGCAGGTCACTATGATTATCACACTTTAAATAATTGAGCCCATAAGCCAAAATGATAAAAAAAACTTTTGTTGTGTCCCTGTAAAAAAACTGTAAATGCTAGATGGACCAAAATCAATAGAATTCATGCTACAGTAACCTAAAACATACCTACTATCTTTCAGCTCAATCTATCAAAACGTTCAGATGCTGTCGTGTCCACTCACATACATACACACATACATCACCATTAAAATAGCAAAAATGAACACAGGGTACCACAAAACGTATAGAAACACAAAAATGTCAAAGCCGAATTTTCGTCATAAACACAATACTTTTCTTACATCTGTATGTTCGGAAAGGGAAAAAAAAAAATATATATATATATATATATACATATATATATATATATATTCATTTATGTAAGGGGTGACACCATTTATAACCGCCCCGGGTGTCACCCATCGTAGCTACGCCATTGTTTCAACTGTAAAAAAAACTTAAATTAATTCATTCAATAAGAGTTTTGAAGCTATTCATTTTTGCGTATCTAAATATTTTTTTTGCCAGGTATAATAACACTGAAAATCACTTAATTTTTAAAAATTAAATTAACATTTTATAACTTTTAAATGCATTAAAGTGATTGAAAATAACGTCATCGTACTTTTTATCATTAAATTATAAATTATTTCTGTTCAAAGTTATAAAGAGAAAACTATATCTATTAATTCATAATATTAATGCATATACTGAATATTAAATTAAATTTTATAAGCACAGCTCATATTATTTATAATGAAAAAATAAAAAAGATTAAAGTTAAATGGATATAAAATATACTGCAAAAAATTAATAAAACTAGATTGACAAAATATTTATTTTTTCACTTGTAATGATCATATGAAGAAATAATAGATAAATTCTTTTTAAATACCACAATTTTTTTTTTTTTTTTTTTTTTTTTTTTTAAATCGCTTAAGCCTTTAAAATTTGATCCTCAATAATATTTTGAAATTTTATAATTTTAAAAATTTACCTACAAATTATTATTCTGCAGAACTTTTTTAGCGATTTAATATTTATTATCAACATATAGATCGATAGATAGCGGCACTTTTTTTTACTTTAAAAGTAATGCGGAGGCTGGGTTTGCAGGGTTTTTCCGATCCACTCCATGCCAAACAATAGCGATAGAAATCCAGCTTGCTAGAGCTCCAGTGACGATAGAGAACATGTGATTTGATTATCCAATCACATTCAACTCTGGTATTTTCCCATCCAAAAATTGAGGTGCCTGTGTGTCTCACTATAGTGCAGCCCCGTTTCCTAAAACTATCAGCAACGATGCATCCAAAATGTTGGAGGGGTGCCAGTGTGACTGGCAGGTTGTGATTTGGAAAACATCCAATAGTTTGCACTTTGTTATCATTCATTTTCTCCGAGCCAGATGGCTGTCATCCCTATTTTAACAGTGGACTCGTTGAATTAGCACTTGCGCAGAGGCTTCCATGGTTTCATGAAATGTGGTCGAAGAATATCTTACAATGACCTTAGAGCTATCTTAAGTCGAATCGTAACTGAATGCGCACACAATCACAACATAGCTTGCTCTGCGTCTCCCATTGGCTGGCTTCTTCTCTTACGAAGACCGCAATACCAAGTTAAGATCAATCGTAACCACGTCCATTCTACAAAAATTCGCAAGATTTAAGATCAGACTTAAGAACGAGGCACCACAATCCCAGCCTTAATTCATTAAAAGAAAGAAAAAGTGTAATTTTCACTTTTGTTTCAGGAATATCCAAAAGTTATGTTACATAAAACAGCTTACTGGTTTTAGCAATAAATATGTACATAGCTCTCAAGGCTTTGCTTTATTTACAAAATAATGCAAAAAATTCAGAGGTACATATTGTTTGCTTTATTTATATTAATTATAATTGAGATATACACTGCATAAAAAAAGTAGACGGACACTTACTTGTAATACTTTAAAGCCATTTATATCTTTAATTAGAGATATGAGGTTCATTTCTCTAATATAATTATATTCTTGAGACATCATATATTATTATTTTTTGGATATAGATTCAATCCTTTTGAATTATGTAGTGGAAAAATTCAGGAAACAAAAATGGTGTATATTTGCACTCTAATTTTTTTTTTAAAGAAAGTAGACGGACACATCTTGTATCTCTAAAATAAAACGTTTTTAGTAAGGGGTTCGGCTCCCATTTGCTTTCATAAGTTCGTATACTCTGTTAGGCATCGAATCAATAAGATTCTGAAACTTTTTTTGACAGAAAATTTCCCAAATGTTTGTAAGAGCTTCTTTGAGCTGGTGAATTGATTCATACGGGCATCCACCCTCATAAATTTTCTGAACAAGTATAGCCCAAATGTTTTCTACAGGATTCATATCTGGACTCTTGGCTGGCCAGGGTAAAACATTGAAGTTGTTCTCATAAAACCATTTTTTAATGTTGTTAGCGGTGTGTATTGGCGTCCCATCTTGTTGGAAAATCCAGTTTTCTCCTCCAAGATCACACGTAAAAGGCAAAAGCTCACTGCTTAGTGTTTCAATATAATCTTTGTGAGTCTGCTTCTTACTTAGGAACTCTAAATTTGTCCTTTCACCATAGCCAACAGCTAGCCACACCATCACGCCACCACCACCAACTTGCCGAGTAGAATACACTTCGTCTTCTTTCTCCAAACTGTGCCAATAATATTGATATCCATCTGGGCCGTCTAAATTAAATTTTTCCTCATCTGAAAAAACTACAGATATCCATTCTGTAGTCCCAGACATATGGTTTTAAGCCCACTGTAGGCGTTCTGTCACATGGTGATCCTTCCAGCATGGATGATGTTTTCTCTTCTTATATTGAAAGAGCTTTGAGTGCGTAATGTAGTTATAAATTGTCTGAGAAGTTACGTCAGTAATTCCTGTGCTTATTCGAACTCTGGGAATTGATGCTCCAGTCTTTTTCAGCTCAGTAAAAATTTTTCACTAGTCTCTAAGCGCAAGTTTCTTTGGCCGGCCACTCTTTTTCTTTACGCCATGGGCTTCAGGAGCATGTAGAAAATCTCTGATGCTACTTTTGCTTATTAGAAGTAGCCTACTAATTTCTCTGACTCATTTATTAACATTTTTCAGCGCTATAATCTGTCCTTTCTGGTAATCAGTTAGAGAAATTCCTCGTGGCATGGCGCATTCATCTCTAAGAAATTTAATTACGTAAAACCATCTGTTGATTAATTATAACTTGACTCATGCATAAAGAATTGACCTGCATCAAAACACAGTTTGAATGTAAAACGAAACTAATTTTTAGCATGCCTAATATTAAGAAAAGCTAACTCACCTCTCTCCTGCATTTCCTCTGGTCGCTTGAAAAAACATTTAGGAGATACAAGTCAAGAAAGATGAAATCCGATTACTTTCTATAGTTGATTTAATCATAGATTTTCTTGCAGTAGTTTTATGAATAAAAACAGAATCTTTCACAAACTTTAGCACAGGTTTAAACATTCAGAATACGTATAAAGGCATTTTTTTTTATGCCTTGAATGAATTATACAGAATAAACAGAAGAATACTTATTGTTTTAATAATATAACAATTAATGGATTACTTGGCTGTACGAATGCAGCCTGAATATTAGAATGTCAATTCAAGAATAAAGTTACTTCAGTTTTTTGAATAGTTCAGAGAGAAAAACAGAATCAATAATAAAAAAAGAAAAAGAATGAGTTTTTTTTCTCTTTCTGGTCACATGACTGTCTACTTCTCAGCGGCTGGCGCCTTTACCGCTTCCCATGAATCAACAGGCTGGGCGGGGCGGGAAGGCACCGGAGCAGGAGTCGAAATACTTGGAAAAGGGATCACCTGCGATACCGGTCGAATAAGAGTTCCAGCAGAAGAGGTCTGGAGTTGGAGGACCCTGGCGATTCCATCAGGTCCGGGAATCAACTTGATGATTCGTGCTAGCTCCCAATGGAGTGGAGGTGATACTTTATTTTTCAGGATGACGAGTTCCCCTGGAGAAAAGTTGTGACGGTAGGTGTTGGTTCTTTTGGATCTATGCAGCAATGTTGGCAGGTATTGTGCTTTCCACCTCTTCCAAAACGTTTCCTTCATCTGCAATAAGAGCTTATACCTAGAAGAAAGACTAAGAGAATTGTTTGTTAATGGCAATTCTGGCAATTCTAATAATGCAGTTCCAATCAAGAAATGTCCTGGTGTTAAAGCTGCGATATCATTAGGAGCATTGGACAATGGTGATAGAGGCCGCGAATTTATAACAGCCTCTATTTGACATAGAAGAGTGGACAGTTCCTCAAAATTTAAAATTGCTCCTTGTGTGATTTTTACCAAATGATGTTTGGCTAATTTTATCGACGCTTCCCAGAGTCCCCCAAAATTTGGAGCATACGGGGGAATAAAGTGCCAGGTTATTTGGTGTTGGGAAGCAAAATTTTGTAATTTTTCTTCTTTGAATAAAGAAAATAGCTGTTTTAGGTAAGAATGGGCTCCGACAAAATTTCTGCCATTGTCCGAAAATATGTCAGAGGGGTATCCACGCCTACCTATGAAGCGTTTCAAGGCTGCGAGAAAGGCTTCTGTAGAAAGATTTGAAACACATTCAAGATGCACTGCCTTTGTCGCCATACAGATGAAAAGGGCAATATATGATTTAAAGGTTGTCGCTTTTCGTTTATGTTGACATTTTGTCATTACTGGTCCCGCGAAATCGACACCAACCTTCGAAAATGGCCGAATGGGTGTGATTCTTTCTGAGGGTAGATCCCCCATCTTCGGAATTATTGGCTTAGCTGACAGTCGAAAACAGAGTATACACTGTCTTAATACTGATTTTACGGTGGAGCGTCCGTGGGGAATCCAAAATTTGTTTCTAAGGAGTGAAAGTACTAAATTGGGACCAGCATGGGAGCTTAAGTTATGATAATATGTTATTATCAAGGAAGTAACGTGATTTGCTTTGGGAAGTAATATGGGGTGTTTTTCTTGAAATCGTAAGGATGGGTGGTTCCGCAGGCGTCCTCCAACACGAAGAATGCCTGCTTCATCCAGAAAAGGATCAAGACAGAATAGATGGTGTGAAGGTTTTAAAAGTTTGCCTTTCCTTAGTAAGGCAATTTCATCACTAAATTCTGCATTTTGAATAATTTTTACAAGCCACATTTCCGCTTGATTTAGCTCTATGGCCTTTAAAGGACCACTTTCCTTTGATTTGGTTTTAATTTTATTGATAAATCTCAAAACATAAGCTAGAATTCTTAAAAGTTTTAGATAGTTAGAGTATTTTGTGATATGTGATATGAAAGTGTTCTTAGAAAGTGTAGGCTTAGAACTTGAATCTGTCGAATGTTGATGAGTTTGTTTCTGAACGGAAACTGAATGTAATGTGCACATTGGTGGTAGCTCAAAACTATGGAGCCATTTTGGCCCTTCCCACCACTCAGTTCTAGCTTTCAACTTAGCCGGGGACAATCCTCGTGTGGCACAATCGGCCGGGTTTTCTTTTCCTGGGATATGTCTCCAAAATTCTAATTGAGTAAGAGCTCTGATTTTGGTAGCTCTATGGGCCACGAAACTATTTCCTTTGTTTGAAGGGTTATTTATCCAGTTCAATACAATAGAAGAGTCAGTATACCAGTATGTCGAATGAGTAAATTTAAGGGATTTTTGAATATTGCAAATTAACTCAGCTACGAGTACAGCCCCACACAATTCTAATTTCGGTAAAGTGAGTACTTTTATGGGTGCGACTCTAGTTTTAGCAGCAATTAGATATACCTGAATCGTGTTTGTTATGATCTTTAAATATGCGACTGCCGCATATGCCCTCGGAGAGGCATCACAAAAGCCATGCAGTTCAACTGTACAATCTTTAGTATTTGAACCTACATAGCGTGGAATGGACATAGATTTAAACTCATTAATTTCATTATAAAAAGTTTTCCATTCTTGCAAAATATCTGGAGGTATAGGCTCATCCCACGTTGATTGCAACTTCCACAATTTTTGTAGAATGAGTTTTAAGGTTATTGTAGATGGCGAAATAATTCCGAGGGGATCATAAATTTGCGCAATTACGGATAGCAACTGTCTTTTCGTATTAATTTGTTGATCAGCTAAGGTTCTAACTTGAAGAGTATCTTCATTTAAATCCCAGAACATTCCTAGTACTCTTTGATTTATTTTTTCTTTATCCTCAAAAAAATGAATGACCGAATTAGCCTTATCTTCCTCTGGAATATCAGAGAGCGCTTCTGGATGGCTACAAGCCCATTTCCTAAGTTTAAACCCTCCAGCTTGCATTAGAGCCTGCAGCTCCATTATTCTATCTTTTGCTAATTGAAGGGATTGTGCCCCTGACAATAAGTCGTCGATGTAAAAATTCTCCTTGGCAATTTCTGCTGCCAATGGAAAATTTTGTCCCTCATCCTCACATAATTGCTTAAGGGTGCGTAACGCTAAATAGGGTGCACAAGCTGTTCCGTAGGTGACAGTATTCAATTCGTAAAAGGATAATTGGTCATTGGGAGATTCTCTCCAAACAATTCTTTGGTAGATTCTATGTTTCCTTTCAATTAAGATTTGCCGATACATTTTAGCTATGTCTGCACTGAACGCTACAGGGTTGGCTCGAAATTTTATTAAATTGTCAAAAATATTTGACTGTAGTTTAGGACCAATATATAAAATGTCATTTAAAGATTTGTTATTTGTTGTTTTAAACGAGGCGTCAAATACTACACGTAATTTTGTTGTTTCAGAGTTTTCATTTACCACCGCATGATGCGGTAAATAATAATGTGGCGTTTCATTAATTTCAGCTGGATTTAATTTTGTCATATGACCTAAATTTATATATTCGTTCATGAAATTCGAATACTCCCTCTTTAATTGTGGGTTCCTTTTAATTTTATTTTCAATGGAAAGAAATCTTGAAATAGCACCTGACTTACTGTCACCTAGTGCCTTATCTGGCTTAAACGGTAGATGAACGACATATCTTCCCTGACTATTTCTTTTAGTTGTGGTTAAATAAATATTTTCCACAGGATCATTTTCTATCTTTTTTGATTCTACATTTGGAATTGATTCTGTATCAAAAAATTGTTTTAATGTGTTATTGATATCATCCTCCACAGTGGTATGACATATTAGACTGATATTTGTACATTGAAAGCTATCAACACGACCTGAAAGGAGGTAACCCAATTTTGTTGGACATGCTGTAGGAGTTCCAGCTGGCCCTTGAATGGGACTGCCATTGCAGATTGAGGCGACTATTTCTGCCCCAAGAAGAATATCGATTGGACCACTGATATAATAATTTGGATCCGCTAGTTGCAATCCTTTTATGTGTGGCCAATCATGTTGCGGTAGTTGGAAATTAGGGAGAGGTGAGGTAACCCTATCAACTATAAAAGCACTGACTGAAAATGACTCCGACGAAAAATGCGGAGTGAAGCTAAATTCTGTTTCGTTTAGAGCAGTCTCTGCTAAAACGCAATTAATCCCTATTATACTATGCGACGTGCTCCGTAAGGGCAAATTTAGTCGCTTAGCACATTCCTTAGTAATTAATGAATTTTGACTAGCATTATCTATTAAAGCTTTACAATGCATAAATTTGCCGTTATTTGATTTAACCTTAATTAGTGCTGTAGATAACAAAACATTACTAGAATAAAACTGAGCACTATTTGAAACAGATAAATCTGGCGATACATGATTCGCCCTTTCAGAATTTGAATTCCTACCATACACATGTAATAGTGTATGATGATTTTCTGCGCAATTTTTACAATTGATGTTTATTCTACAATTCTCCAGCCTATGATTTTGGCGTAAGCAATTTTGACATAACTTATTTAATTCAACAAATTTCCATCTTTCTTTAACCGGTTTTGAATTAAATGTCGGACATTTAAATAGCGCGTGACGCTCATTACAAAGAATGCACGTATTTTCCTTTTTTACAATTGTACTCAATACGTTTGATTTCTTCGAATTAGTGAATTTTACGTCTTGTTTACATTTTATCTCTTCAACACCGCGCGCTTCGCGCTCAACGAATTTCCTAAAAAGATCAAGATCCGGCAATTTATCACTATCCAACATTAATTCCCATCTCTGTTTTAACGATTCATCCAATTTCCCCATCATGAATTTTATTATAATTAAGTCGCTTAACGCATTAGAATCTAAACCCAAAGTTTTTAAGTTTCTGACGGCTTCGTTACAAGTATCTAATAACTCAAGTAAAGTTTTAGCATTGTTTGCTTTTACAATTTTCATAGAAAATATTTTGTTAATTTGACTCAATGCCAATTGTCTCTTATTTTCATATCTTTCATTTAATATTTCCCAACATTGATCTAAATTTTCCTCTTTTAGAGCGAATCCTCGAATTAATTTAGCTGCGTTTCCGCGCACTGAAGAATGTAAATATTGCAATTTTTCAATTTTGGATAATTGATTATTTTGTAGAATTGTCGAATTAAAAATTTCTTTAAAAGAAATCCAATTTTCGGTTTCACCAAAAAATTTTGGAAGATCAAATTTAGGTAATTTAATAAGAGACGATTTACCATTTTTCTCATCTTTATTTTCCGCGTGAGTATCTGAATCGCACGCATTTACTTCTGTTTTGTCCTCTAACTCCACCAGTAAATCAAAAACCACTCCTTTATATCTCAAATACATATCCATATAATCCTCATTCTCTTTAGCGGATAAATTTTTAAATATTTCCGCGATTTCATGATCATACGATTGAACTTTGGTTTTTAATAATTTAACCTTAGATTGTTCATCTTTACTACACCCCTTTACTCTATCTCTAAAACTATCGATTTCCTTACATAAATTTTCAAATAATAAAACTTGCTTAGATAATTTCGGCATTTTAGAATATATAAGTTTAAATACACATAACTATAGGCCTTCGAATTACAGAACAAACATTCAAGAACAAAAATAATTTTAAGAATAAATGATTACGAATAAGAATAAGAATAAGAATATCAAATACATATTAAATATATATAGTTTTTTTTTTCTTATATATATATATAAATCATCGATAGCCTCATGGCTCTAAGACGGACCAAAAACTTGTTGATTAATTATAACTTGACTCATGCATAAAGAATTGACCTGCATCAAAACACAGTTTGAATGTAAAACGAAACTAATTTTTAGCATGCCTAATATTAAGAAAAGCTAACTCACCTCTCTCCTGCATTTCCTCTGGTCGCTTGAAAAAACATTTAGGAGATACAAGTCAAGAAAGATGAAATCCGATTACTTTCTATAGTTGATTTAATCATAGATTTTCTTGCAGTAGTTTTATGAATAAAAACAGAATCTTTCACAAACTTTAGCACAGGTTTAAACATTCAGAATACGTATAAAGGCATTTTTTTTTATGCCTTGAATGAATTATACAGAATAAACAGAAGAATACTTATTGTTTTAATAATATAACAATTAATGGATTACTTGGCTGTACGAATGCAGCCTGAATATTAGAATGTCAATTCAAGAATAAAGTTACTTCAGTTTTTTGAATAGTTCAGAGAGAAAAACAGAATCAATAATAAAAAAAGAAAAAGAATGAGTTTTTTTTCTCTTTCTGGTCACATGACTGTCTACTTCTCAGCGGCTGGCGCCTTTACCGCTTCCCATGAATCAACACCATCTTGTCAAGCACGTTAGTAATTCGCAAAATGCCAAATGTACATGTACATACAAAACTGGTATTCCGCGAGAAACACCCTCTTAGATAATTCCAGTTTTTGACCAGTGTCCGTCTACTTTAAAAAAAAAAAAAACATTGTGCAAATGTATATCTTTTTCCTTTTCTGCATTTCCCTACATTAAAATTATAAATAATTGAATATTTTTATTTGTCTAAAAATATGAAGATTGATAAGTATAAACATGTTAAAGAATTTTAATTGACATTTAATATTAAACAAAGACGGGGTTTTAAGAAATTGTAAGGAAGTGTCCATCTACTTTTTTTATGCAGTGTAAATAAGCATGTGATGTAGAGAAAAAGAGGATTGATAGATTCGCAATAAAAGCATTTGTAATATTTAAATAATTTCCTCTCCTGTGGTTAACACACAATTTTTATTTCATTTTAAATGGTATTTCATACTTGCCAACCAATTTTAATAAAAAAAGGGAAGATTTTTTTTTTTTTTTTTTTTTCTCTTTGACGTATTAAACGATACAGTTTTACAATTTTAATATTTAGAAGCAATCTATAAAAACGTTTTACTATAGATTGATTATTCTAAATATATAAAAGTTTTAAAAGAAGTTATTCCTTTTCAACATATAAATATTTACAAAACAGAATTTGTAAGAAATTTATTTAACAATAGACAAAAAAACTTATAGTACAGTCAAATTAGGAAAAATAAGGGAAAAAATTTATAAAGTTTTGAAACTTTGGGATTATACTTATGAAGGGTCTAATAATTCAAAGCAAAAAAGTTCCCCACTCTGAGGGGGGAGCTTCCCCCCCCCCCCCCAAACCGTATAATTCGTTGAACTGAAAAAAAAATAGAGAATTAATTTATCGAGTATTAGAATTATGGCATAACATTCCTAAGGGTTCTAATAATGCAAATGAAAAAAGTTCCCCACCGTGGGGTGGGAGCTTACCCCCCCCCCCCCCCCCCACAAAAAAATGTATAATTCGTTTAAATAAAGAAAAGAAAAATAAATAGAAAATTAATTTAGAGAGTATTGAATTTTGGTACAACATTCCTGAGTAATTTAATAATTGAAAATTTCCCACCCTGGGGTAAGAGATTCCTTCTCCCCCCCCCCCCCTCCCCCACCCTAAAAAAAATATATATATATAATTTATTGAAAATAAGAAAAATGGTTAAATAGAGTTTTGAAATTTTGGTATAACATATTCTTGAGGTGCTTAATAATAGGATACAAAATTTTTAAAAATTCCACCATGAAGTGGGAACGTCCCTCCTCCCCCCCCCCCCCCCCAATAAAAAAATAGTTCAATTTTGTTGAAATTAAGAAAAAAACAAAAATGAGTTATATAAGAGTTTTTAGTTTTGGGGAAAGGTCTCTTGAAGGGTCTAATAATAGAAAACACAAAAGTTCCCTACTCTGGGTACCCTCCATCTCCCCCCCCACCCCCCCACCCCCCCCCAAAAAAAAAAAAATCGTATAATTTTTTGAAATTAAAACAAATCGGGAAATAATTTGTAGAATTTTATAGTTTGTGGACAAATTGTTGAGTGGTCTAAGAATAATAATAATTCACCCTCTTCTGGAGCAAGAGCTTCTCCCCCTGTCCCTTCGCCCCATAATTGTATAATCCATTGAAAGTAAGACAATGGAAATTATTTATATAATTTTGAATATTTTTAGATAGTACGCTTGAAAAGGTTTCAAACAAAAAGCCTTCCTTAGGAAGGATGATCCCCCCCCCCCCTCAAAAATACTGCAGTTTCTTCAATTAAAAAAAAAAAAAAATAGTTAGAAAGAAGCATACAGATTTAAAACTTTGGACATTAATCATATGGAGTATCTCAATGGGAAACAGAAAAGTCTCCTCTTTGAGAGGGGCTTCCAACTGCCCTTTCCCCCCATAAAAACTACTTCAAAATTTTCTGTGAGTTTTCTCTTTCTTTTTTCCTCTTTTTTTTTTTTTTTAATTAACACAGAATTATTTGGTTTTCAAAGACAGTTACTATAATAATAATAATATGCCTTGAAAAATTCTGCATAAAATGTCCTCTTCATTATGCATAAATGAAAAGTGATTTTTCCTTTAAGTTTTTAAAAGCTACTAAATTGTAAAAAATAAAATAAATTGAAACAATAATAATGAAATTCAGGTAACAACTAGGTAAAATAAATATAGCAATAATTAAGTAAAATGTAGATAAAACAATTTTAATGTAAGTCAATTTATTACTTACAAAATCGTCTGAACATCGAATAAAAAGTAATCAAGCTCATCATGAAAATCATTTTCAAACTCCTCTGTCATGTCAATGGGTTCTTTATTGGTGCAGGTTTGCCTGTGACAATTGTTATACATTCCTGACACAATAAATTTGCTTTTACACATTTGCATTTCCTTCCACAACCTTGCATACAACCACATGAAATCAAATTTAGTATTTATTTTTAATCATGCGCTTTTCTTAGATATACATGAGACAAGTATGAATTAGATACTTTCCAGCCTCAGGTCTTTGGATCCAAGCGATTTTCCAACCACATCTGTACATGCAGGTAAACCCGATGAAAATGCAGCATCAGTGATAGGTGGCAAGACAATAGGATGACAGCATTCCTTGCATGTCCTACTAATTCATTAAAACATTGAATTCTGAGATCGTTCAATATTTTCATTTCAGAAGTTATAGATGCATTTTTTTTTTAACTTTACTGTACATCTCACTAATACAATTTTCACCAGCTTTTTCAATTGAGTCACGAGTCGATCTTGGATCGTTGAACACTTTGGGTATATCATGAAGATGGTGAGATTGGTTAAACGATTGAACTACTTGCACTTTCCTTTTTCCGAACATGGCCGAAGTGGTGTCGCAACCACTCATTACGTGAAGAAATAGAATAAAATCCTCGACAATTTTAATAACAGATGAACTTTGCAAATCCTTGGAACTATAAAATCTTGCTTTGACATTTCCCTTTCCTTCTTTCATGAATAGAATGTCCTTATCTTCTGGGGCAAGTGCTATCAGTAAAACTATAAGGTCCACATCTTGTCCAACAATAACGACTTGCTTGTTTAAATCAGATGCATCAATTGCTTTCCTAACTATCAAAGCATCTGCGTCATATTTTGCTATGCGTGCTTCGATATCAGAAATTTCCAAGCGTTGAGCAAATTCAAAATATTTAAAACCTGTTTTTTGTATCTGACCAAGTTGAAAGAAGAGCGTATATTATTCTCATCTGTAAAAAATATATAAAACATACCAACATCAGGAACTCATTTTTTTTTCTCCGTTGCCAATTATTCCGAAAAGATTGATCATATTTTTATATATATATATATGATATATGAGGTCTTAAAAAAGAATTATTTTTTGTAATAGTAAACTTAACGGTTTTGTGTAAAAAATGAAAAACTGAAACGGTTGGATTTCCTTAATCAAAAAGAGGAAAAGGGGGGGGGGGGGGGGAAGTGAAAATCCTAAAATTTCAAAACATTGTAAATTATTTTCTCGGTTTTTCTTCATCTGAAAAAGTTGTACAAATTCGGGAGGAAAAGAGGTATCCTCCGCCAACAGATGAAGAGGGGTGCGGAATTTTCGTTTTTCCATTGCTAGAGCTCTCGAGAGCACTATTTCAAAATTTCAGACCATTATAAATATATACCTCTGTAATAAATTCCTTTAATCCTTTAGAGTCTCCTATTTTTCATAATTTACAGGAACTGTACGTCTTGGGGAGAAAGGAGAGGAGGGGGGAGGTGCTTATTCAGAGAAGGGGGATGTCTTCTTTTTAATAATAGTCTATTCCTGAGTGTTATCTCAATGTTTCAAATGTTTATAAATTATTTCCTCTTTTTTTTTTTTTTTTTTTTTTTTTGGGGGGGGGGGGGGGGGCAGGAGGGAACCCTCAAGAGTATTAATTCAAAATTTTATAACTTTATAAATATTTATTCCTATAACGTAAGCCTTTTATAGTCCCTCATTAAAAAAAAAAATAAAAAATTGAAGGAGCTAAACAATTACGGGGGGAAATGGGGGGGGGGGTAAGCTTACCCACAGGGAGGAAAAAAAATTTTTCTTGTCCATTACTAGACTTTTCATGAATGTTATCCTAAAATTTCAAGCGTTTATAAATTTTTATATCTGTTTTCCCTAATATGAAAGAGCTATATGGTATAGACGGGAAAAGGGGGGGGGGGAGCTCCCCCCCAGGAAGGGGGAACTTTTTTGTTTTGCATTACTACAGCCCCCATGAATGTTATTCCAAAGTTTCAAAACTTTATAAATTTTTTCCCTTATTTGGTGCTTTTTGGTCTAATTTGACTGTACTATTAGTTAAGTTAAAGTATAACTAATTTTTTAAATAAATATAGAATATGATTTTTGTGTATGTACATTAATCATACATATAAGAAATAGTAGCAGTAGCTAATTATCAGTTTCAAACGTGCATAAAACCAACTGAGTATTAATATTCTTAAATTGATTTGGGAAAAATGTTCCTACCTGAAAACATTATTCTTCATTTTTTCCCCATGTTTACACATTTGGTATAAATATGACATACAAATATTTAATTGAGGAAAACATCGAGGTCATTAAATTCAGCAATAAAGATTTAAAAATAATTACATACGTGAGAAATATTGAGCACTTCCATTGCTTTATTGTTTCTAGAATTGATCACAATCCAAGGAAAGGATGGGGGGTGGGGGAATACAAAAATAATTACAGAGTAAGAAATCTTTCAACTCTACTTCTAGAATCTAATGTAATAACTTCAAAATTAATATTATTATTTATGTTGCAGATGGCTAAAGATTAGGAAAGAAAAGACTTCTGCAGAACATTTGATTGCTGATCACTAATTGTAGATAAATAAAGGGGGGGGGGGCAAAAGATAATTACATCAGCAAGAAATATTTAACAATTCTATTTCATTAAATGTTCTAGAATCTTATAAAGCAAGTTTGAAATGAATACTGACATTTATGTTATGGATGGAAAAAGATTGGGAATCAGGAGTTTTCGTAGAACATTTGGGTTTCTTTTTAAAACGAACGATATCCGCGATTTTTTTAAAAACGGAAGATTTCATCATCTGTCCGGAAGACACGTTAAAAAACCGGAAGTCTTCCGGGAAAACCGGAAAAGTTGGCAAGTATGGTATTTATATCTATAAAATGTGGAAGCAGAATTATTAAGAAATTTTGCTGCATTTTTAAGTTTTAACCTAATGTCATACGATAGTTTGAAGATTCAAACATATACTCACAGGTGTGCCTGGCCTCCCTTAAAAGTTTCATCTGCATGGGCGGTCCCCCCTCCAAAAATATTTCTAAACTCTCTAATTTTGAACTTAAAAGGAGGTTAAAATCTCTTTAAAGAGCGAGACTATTCTTCAAGATTCACATACAGATTCTGCCTCCTGCTGTTATCGAGTGTGGACGCTTCCTGTTTTGCTGTGCAGTTCAGATATTGATCTGTGCATTTCCCCTGGTGCTTGAGCCGAGGGTTAGCTTACTGTGTAGTCGCTGGTCGGGGCCTTTTTCAAGGCTTTATCTTACAAAGTTGAGCTAAGAAGATAAAAAGATTCAGTGACAGACAGACTAGTTGAAGAAATCAACCCTAGATTGTAAAGACAGTATGATAAATCAAAAGAATACACTTTTCTAATTTCGTACAATTTGTCAGATAAAGACTATAATTGTTGATGTAGATGCTTTTGATGAAAATATTAAAAGCGAGCGATTCAAAATTTTTTAATTGCTGATGATGCTGAAGATATAAAAGGGTCTTTTCAAGTTCTTCAGTTTATCTAGCACTTTAGTTTTACTGATTCATTGTCAAATATTGCAATGCTTTTAAAAGTTTTCATAGCTCATGCAATTACTGTTGATTGGTTCAACAATCCTTTTCAGAATTAAAGCTCATCAAAATCTACCTATGGTCTAGATCTGGAATTAGCCAAAAAAGGTTGACTAATATATTTATATTACCTATAGATATATTTTATACTTTATGGGTAAAAATGATTTTGGTCTGTTGATTCAAGAGTTTACGAAGAGAAAGGCATGTAAATTCCATCCAGTCGCAAATAGATAGTTTTTACACACATCTACATCTTCGTTATATAAATCTGGGCAAATGAATTGTTCACACATTTTATTTTCTGTTGCACTAATTGCTTTCGGCAACCAACTAGTTCGCAACGCCTGAAAATTCTGACTGTAGCAAATCTCTATTCAGTTTAGACTGCTTCACTTTCAATTCAATGTTTTTCTTTAAACTATTCTGACTGTAATAAACATTACAATTTTGTTAGCGATCCTTCAAAATTTTGATCGTGGCAAATTCCCACTTGTAGTACATTAAACACCAGATTTATATACTGCTAGAAAAAAAAAAAAACTTTTATCAGTAAAATTATTTACTATAGATAAAAACAAAAGTGAAAGCTTCAAATGCTCTAAACAGTTCCGATTATGGCAAAAATCATCAAGCTATGCATGACCCCTAAAATTTCAAAATGCAGAAAACTCCTGTTTACAGAAACCTGCAGAACTTTTTACCTGAGTCAGACACATATAATTTATTTGCTGGCAGAACGGACACCTTTTGTTGGTGCACCCAACTGATCATGTTGCATTAAACACCAGCCCTAATGTAATGTATTGATAATACACTGAAAATTTTTGCTAATGCTTTGATGAAAATATTTTAAAATGTATTTCGTTAAAATGTCTGTAATACGTGACTGAGTCAGTTGCATTAAAAAATATTTTAAATATAATAGAAGCTTCTGAAATTTCAAATATATGTTACATAGAAGTCTAGCAAAAAAGCATCAAATGTGAAAATTTCAAAGTTTGCATTAAACATTAAACAAAGTTATAATTTTTCTGTTTATGTTGCATTCCCCACTATTCTCCGATATCCCCGTTTGCCAAATTTTACTGTTCTGCGATGTCTGGATGTTTACGTACGTACACTATAGTTGCACAGGCAGATGCACAAATGCAAAGACATATTCATTGTTAGAATAAATACCTACATTATAAATACCTGCATTATCCAGTTTTTGGGGCAGCAAAATAAACATCTGCCCCGGGCGGTGCTTTGGCTAGTTACGCCACTGACTTAGACTGCAGCAGAGTGATGTGATTCAATGTACCAGCACTTTTAACTGGTAACTTTTTTGTATCAGAACTTCGCTTTTGCGTTTCAGAACTTTGTGTTTGTTTTTGCGCCAGCCACTCGTGTGTGTCTATCAAATTGAATTGGTATATCGTATTGGAATCAGATAGGGATGTTTTTGGATTTTTTGAAAGAATGGTTTTGCAACCATTTTTCGAATTTCATATTTCGGCTAAGCTTTGGTAGCAAGCACCCATTGGTGATATGTTATGCGGTGATGTGATTTGTTGTATCGTACACTTTTCACTGATAATCTTTTCGCATTGAACCTCGTTTCGAAGTCGGAACTTCATTTTCGATTTCGCACTGCACTGGCCGCTCGTTTGTGTTTATCATACATGATTTTTTATTTTTCTAAGATGAAGTTTTAACCCTTTCAGCATTAGTCGTTTTTTGGTATATCTGTTTAATGATTCACAAAAATAATATTATGCACAGTACAAATATGAAAATTTAATATTATATAGTACACCTATTTATTAATCATATTTTCTCGAAAAAAGCAGCATATATTTCTAAATTTAGCCGCATTGCCTTTTATTTTGACTATGTATGACAGAAAGAGACGGGCTAAAGGATTTATTTTTTGTTCTGCAGAGCCGAATGCTTTAAAAATATAAGGAAAATATCAGTTTTAAACAATAAATTTTTTTTTTTTTTTTTTCTTTTTCTTTATTTTGAATTTTTTTTAAGAATGAAAATTATGCGTCCCCTGGGACCCACCACAATAAATTTTTTGCATCCTGCCTTTGATTTTTTGCGTAATTTACGCACTATAGCTTGTAAACGGCATTGCTGCTTTCTCTACGTTATGGGTAAGAGAAAGTAAAAATTGGTGATTAATTTTTTTGTTAAATTTAGTAACAATTAAGCAGATCAAATAAAAATAATAAAAAATCTGTTAAACTTGGTACCAGCTGTTTATACCCCAAATCAGCTGTACTGAGTAGTCTTACTTCGCTGTGTGCTTTTACTATAAACATTAAAGCATTTCAAAAATAAGTGTCACTGTACAATTATAAAAATCTTGCAAACAAAATTTGATGGCAGCACTTTCAGTGTGTAACAATTGTAGTACCAATCTTAAATGCAACTATTAGTTTTTTGTGAAATTTGAAAATTGTCATTTATTTTCCTTGCATTAAGGAGAGGAGTATATGTTTCATAATTTTTTTCTACAAATATTCCTTCCCCCAGAAAAAAAAAAAAAAAAAAAAACGTGAAAATGGATCTGAAAAATGGATAAATAACATATTTTAACTATTTATGTGTACTTCAAATGTACAAAATGGGCTTCAAATTTAGTGTGAGCAGTTTGTTTGTTTATATTCTTAATAATAACTTTATGTTCTTTTGTTAATAGCTTTTGTCTGATAAGTTTGTTTACTTTACTATAATAGTTTGGGTATTCATATTTATAATTGTGGACATATATACAGTATGTTTGTATCAGTTATGCAGTTATAATTATAATAAACAAACTTCTGTTTATTATGGTAAAATTATTTTAAAAAATATTCTCATGTCAACCTGACTCATAGGGGAAAAAAATTCAGTCAATCCAACCCAAACTGCAAAAGAAAAAAATTATTAGACCCGACTCATGAAATTCGGTTACCTGACAGGTTACAGGACTCAAACTGACAGTCAAATTTCATGATATGTTCTCGACTTTAATGACTTATTGCTGAACTTCATGACCTTTCCATGACTTTTATAACCCATTGCTGATTTTCATGGCCTAGTAGACACCCTGTTATAAAGCTATTAATATTTTATTATAATAATATATCATATGTATAATAAATAAGCTGAAATAAGTTCTTTCTGGTACTCCATACATAAAAATTACAAAAAAAAAAAATATAATTTAAAGGTAGTTTATTTATTTTGTCCTCGAGATTCGGGGACATACACTGTTTTTTTGTCCTTAAATTAAATTAAAATAATCAGGTTGCCTTAATTGAGGCGACTACACTTAATAGTACTTGCTTTGTGTAAATACTTATGGGGGGGGGGGAAATAAACAACATTTATCTGTATGTATTTGTATATACTCATGATTAGAAATCAATCTACTAAAAGTTAAGAGCAGTAGAGTATAAGATTTCAAATAAATTAACACAATCTTGTACAGAAGAATTTTAATTACATTCCACAAATAATGACATGACATTATAATATTAACACAATCTTTTTACATAAATTATACAAAGTCTCATTTTCTAAGACATTTTAACTATTAAGATATCTGCTTATGTTATGAGCAATTCTTTAAATGCAGGTGAAATTTATAATTTCTTTTGGAATAGATACTCTTGTAATAATGATAATCAAAAGATAAAAATTAAATTTTAGACAAACATATAATAAAATTTCATTAACATTTAAAATAAACATAATCTGAATGCATATCAATATAATAGTTCCACATGTATTTAATCTTTTTTTTTTTTTTTTTTACATATTCTTAAAACATTAAATACAATATTTGGAATTTATGCATGTATGCAGTAAATATTGATATTTAAATAAATAAATGAGATCCAAAAATATTAGTAGATTATTAAATTAATATCGATTTATGATAAAACACATTGATTATAAGAAAGTAACCAGTAAGTTTACTTTGATTATTATGACGATTTAGGAGGGGAGAAAAAAAAAATCAACCAAAGCCTTCAATATTTCCTTTTTCAAACTACAAACAAAAAATGTAATACCAAAGAGTAACATTGAAGAAGTGTATATAAAGTACAACCAATGTTTTGTTATTTGTTTAATCATCTGATTCTACTGATTTCAATAATATTTCCATAGAAAGAGAAAGTATTTACAGTGTAAAAAATATTTTAAATGGACAATAAATCTGTACCGATAAGTATAAAGGATTTAAGTCCATATTCTTGATTTTTCAGGAGACGAAAAATAAAGTTAAACTAACTAAAAACTAATCAGAAGAATCGATTAGGAAAAAAGGATTAGGTTGATTTATACCCTTTATACCATTCTGTGATTGTCAATCTTCATTTAGTAAAGGGAAAAAATTGAATTAAATATTTTATACTAAAGATTAATGCTAAATTTCTGACTTGAATCTTTTTTCACCAGTGGATTTTCTCAAAGACTAAATGACATGAATTTAAATCCTTTATACTAATCGATAGAGAATTTTTTTCTGAGTCTGACTATGTACTTAACTCAAAATCGACATTTTTGGACTTAAATCCTTTATACTTATCAGTACAGAAATAATATTGTAAATTTAATTTTAAAAACAACTGGAAGATTATAAATAAAAGGAATATAACACTTTCCACATATACTGTTTTATAAGCTAATATTGTAGTGAGGTAGCTTAGAGCTTAATTCAATAAATTAAATTTCTTAAAGGTTTCTTAATATAATAATTGCAGTAAGAAACCAATTATCCAGAACGGTTGGGACAAGACAATTCTGGATAACTAATTGATTGCTTATTGAAGATTGCTTATATATCCATTGATCAGACTTGCAGAATGCAAAGATGAGGAACTACTTATAAGCTGATTCTTTTTTACTTTTTACAAAAATTAATGTAATTTGCAATATCCATAAAAAGGCAAAAGTATTAATTTTAGTAGAAAGTATAACTTTCATTATTAGATTAAAATAATAATTTTTTATTAACTGGACCAATTATTTGCAAATGTGATTTCAGATAATTTTTTTCTGGATAAAAGGTTCCATATATTTATTCTTTAATTATTTTTAAGAAAAATGATTATAATTAAATATCAGTCATTAAAAAATAACAGCAACTTTCTTCATTAGTATGGATCAACACATAAGCCACTTTATACCAATAACTTCAAAAAATTCTATTTGTATATAGTCATTTGTATATAAGATGCTTACAGTTTTTCACTTTAGAATTTTCTTTTTCCAAATGAATTTTAACAACTTATTTTATTCACAAATAAGTTTTAAAATCCAATACACATAACATACATTTACACAATTTCACAAAGAATAAATCTTACAATCAAATTAAAATAATATTTCTTTATATATACCTAGTCATGTCATAAGTTAGGATACAAAAACTTGAAATTGTCGGCTGTGACTTAAATGCAGAAAATTATTTTAAATTTCATCATTGAAGATCATCTGCAACATTTTTTAAAACTTGTTGTCTCCAGCGCACTTTGTTATAAATTAGTCAGGGCTTTAACACAGTAGAATGAACACTGAACAAAAGGGTGTTCCTTTGCACACACACACACAAAAAAGACGTTGGAGAATTCAATTCTCCAACAGGATTCATTCTCCAACAGAAAAATCTGTTGGAGATTTTTAAGGATCTTAAACATTTTGATATTGAAAGATTATTCATTTATGAAACAATGAACAGATTTTTTGAAAGCAACAGCATTGCAGACTGCACTAGAAGCAGTCATCTGCGCTTGGGGAGAACACCAAAAGCTTTCATCAAAGCAGTCGGGGAAAGAATTTGTTGAAAAAATACTCTTCTTGATAAACAGATGAACATGTCAAAAAGAACAATGTGACACATATAACACAAAGACATTAGACAAAGAGATTACAAAAGAATAACTGGAATAAAGCGCTAGAGGTACCTTAAAGGCCACAGATGAATTCTATTTATTGAAGAGAAAATTTATGACACTGAAGAATCTTTCAACTGCCAGAATGACCGTATATATGGAAAGAGTGCTCAAGAAGTTAAAATGAAGAAAAAATGCATGCAGAGAGTTCAGCATCTGGCTTCTGTAATGATTTGGCGGGCATCAGCTATGAACACATCAGAGATTCATTTTTGTGAGAAGGGAGTGCAAACCATGGCAAAAGTTTATCAAGATACTATTTTAGAACCATCAGTGAAACCTCTGAATGTACGTCTTTTCAATGGATATGATTAGACTTTTCAATGGGACTCTGCCCCTGCTCAAAATGTGAAGACGACCCAAAAGTGGCTGAAAGAGAATGTGCCAGACTTCATAACAAATATTTAAATTCCCGCAGTCCAGATTAGAATCCACTCGACTATAAATTGTGTTTGGCATTGAAAGCAAAGGTGTGCCAAAAACCACATCTCAATTTGAAAAGTTTTAAACACTCTTTAAGGAAAGCCGTGATGAAAATTCCCACAGAAGTAGTGGGTGTCTCGATTAAAGATGTGACCGGGGAAAAAATACCCGGGTTTAAACCAGGGAATAAACCCGGATTTTTTGGAAATAATTTTGAAAGTTTTCAAAAGTTGCGAATTTAGCTGCTTTTTTTTTCTTTCTGAGATTAGAGATGTTCTAAGGCATTTCAAAATGTTATTTCACATTCAGATGTTTTTTATGATCTTTCAATTTTTAAATAGTGCTTTTAACGTCTATAAATTTAAAAAATACAAGTTTCAAATTTCATTAATTAACAGACTTATTCTCTGTTATTGCTATATATTTATATCTTAGTTCTGACTGTATACACACTGAGTTCAATATAACACTTCTTTTCTTTTTTATCGCAATCGCATGTTTCAGTTGTATATCTGTAACATTTTATCTCAAAGATAAAACAAAAATGCTTCAAAATATTCAGCATTTACTAAAACAATCAATAATATTGCCACAAAATCAGCTTTCTATACTACACTGGAAAATATCGAGACTCTCGATAGATGATTGACAACTCCAAAGAGACTTAAAGGCTGTGTAAGTCAAAAGGTGATCATTTTGAATAAAAGGTACAATATGCTAAGTTTAAAAGTAGAACAAAACTTTAAGATTTAATTTTAAATTTGATTACAAAGTTTTTGTATTTTATCTCTTTATAATTGTATCAGAACTCATGGCACAACTAGGTATAGTAATATGTACTAAACAGATATTATTTAATTGAATATACATTTTATTGAGACTATTCTTTTCACACATGTAGTCACAGACTACAAATCAATATTTGCCAGCAAGGCAAATGAATTGCATATTAAAAAATATTCTAAAATTTAATCAAAATTATTTTAAGTTATGAGAGAGTGAAAATTTACAAGTTTAATATTAGTCTATAAAATATAAGTATTGATAGCTGCACTTCTAAAACTATATTTTAAAAAAATATATTAAAGCATACAAAAATTATAAATTGTAATAGTTAAAATACAATCAAAGTGGAAATAATGCCCATTTTAACATAAGCAGATATCTTAAAAATTGAAACACATTCTGTCATGAATATTTTCTAGCAATTCTAAAAATTCTGAGAGCTAAAAAATATGAATGATGAAATTAGAGGTAAAATAACATACAAGAACATTACACACAATAACCCCCATATAACGTGGATTTTTGCAGCATGGTTTTATTCATACATAATTAAACAAATTAGAGAAAATTCTTACATGATACAGCATTCTTACAGCATGTCATTTCTAAAATGGAATTTAAGAATTACAGTGTAGCTAGCATTTGATATCTCTGATTTTCCGTGACTTTTTCAGGTTTTCTTCCATATTGACATGACATTTTATAAATCCAATTTTTTGCCTGGAATTTTCTAAATTTAATATTTTTTTTACTTATTTCATAAAAAAATTTGATTTCTGGTTTTGATGGATTTACATGTTTTGAATTGTCTAGAATATGATTTCATCATTTAAAAAAAATTTCTGATGTGCGTGTGACCAAATTTTATGGCAATTGTAGTTGAAGTATTTCCTACTGAATTTCCTGCAAATGTATACATAGTTGCACCTCAACATAAATTAGTGCCTATCAACATTTGGTGAAAATCGCCCAACAGGTGGTGTTGCTATCCTGTTCTAAATTTTTAATATGGTAGTATTAGGACAAAATTTTATATAAATATTCATAAGAATTACTTTTAAGGAATCTTTATGAAATTAAAAAGAAATACTTATAATAACAGTTAACTAGGGAGGGGGGAAAAAGTATATGTAGGAACATCACATTTCCCCTTGTGTGTTTAATTTTTCAATGTGTCTTTTTTCAAAAGAACTTTATGTCAATACTTTTAAAATGAAAGGTTGAACAATAGATCCGAGATAATTTAAAACAAAGTTATTATTATTATTTTTTTTTTCCATGAATAAATAAATTGATTAAATAAAAAAAAAAAAAAAGGGGGAGAGTTTGTTAAGTATAAAATTCATTTTCTTTGGTCATTTAGTGTTACACCTCTCCAAAATGAAAATTGTCAGCATTCAGCATGGAAAATAATTTTAATAAATTATTTGTACTGCATGAATTTGTAAAGAAAATATAGAAGAAAAATTTTGTGATGGTTATACTAGTTTTTTCAAGATTTACTCAAAATAACTAGACTCTTTTCAAATTTCCTGGTTTTCCAAGTTGCTAGCCACCCTGACATTAAGAAAATCATCTTATGTATAACATGCAATGTGATAAAAACTTACAAGAATTATTTTATTTACATTTTATTAGTGAAAATTTCTTAGAGTTTTATAATTGATTAGTTTTTTTAAATTCCATACAATGTTAAATATCATACATTTTTAAATGTATGAATGGAATTAAAATTTTCAAGCATGCATTTTGGAACATATAAAATCTAATCCTACTCTATTATACTACTTATTTTGTAATAACTTGAATTTATATAAAACTGCATTTTTCAGAAACCAAATGACCATGCCACATAGGGGATTATTTTGCATGTGAATTTACTCGATCCGAATGTAATTGGTGCAAAGGATGTACATTCCAAAGATAAATATATAATACAACAAATTTATGCTTTAAGCATTAGTAACAATTTAAAATTGGCACAGTGTTAAGTGTGTTACAAATGATGAGCAAACACTAGATCAGTGAGTGATCATGAGTTTACAACCATTGTAATATTCAGCTAATTTAAGCTGCAAAGTCAACAAAATTATTTTCAAAACATCGAATGTTACAAACTCACAAAATATCTCGATAAATAAAACACACAATCTTTATACAATTAATTTACATAATTTATAAATCTCTCAAGAGTTTCTGTATTCACTATATATCTAATATCACGAAAAAGTAAAATTCAGATTAAAAGCTAAATCTTATTTTGAAGACTTATATAAAAAAATATTTAACTCAATTTTATACAACCACTTGTTGCAAGTTTCTTTTTTCTATTTTTACAGCTCAAATTGCACTATCATATTGAAGTGAAACTAACGACAGTACATGGCTATCAGCATATAAATTGGTTAAATCCTTACAATGGTCATTAGGAATATTTTACACTAGGCATATTCTATTTTATTATGTCGTGTGTGTCATTTTATAAGTATAAAATTAAATTTCAAGCTTATATTATAAAAGAAATCATAAAATTCATTTAAAGCTTTTGCTTTTATTGTTATCTGAATTTAAATGTTTATTTCTGATTAATTTAAATTAAGTTGTTATTGCTTCCATTTATGTATTTTAAAATTTATTTTGATACTCTTAAAAAAAGAGTTACATGCCATTAAAGATTTTAAAAAAAAAAAAAAAAAAAAAAAGTGCACATATATAATATATAATAAATTCCCAAAAATTTGTGATAGTTGATAAATATATTTTTAAAAATAAATAATCATTTTAAAATCTTGAAAATTTATTTCAATCTGTTTCTAAACAATAATTACACAATTAGAAACTTATATTTTGAGGTTTTGACGAATTTCAATGAATTATTATTATTATTTTTAAAGACTGATTCTTTTTTTACATATATGTATAAAATTCATTCATTTCATAAAGTGATTCACTTAAATATAGTGACCATCACAACATGCAAAGCCCATTAGCAATTTTTATTTTAAGGAAGTTCCAACAACATATTAAACGTTTTATCTAGAAAATGTCTATAAAAATAAACAATAATATTAATAATTTTATTAAAAGATACTTTATAGGCATATCTACACAATCAGATATTGTTTTTCCAATATTAATAAAATTATTTAGCTAATTACATTTATTACCAACACACTAAGGGTTATTTTATAGAATTTACTCTGTGGAATACACTAAGTTGATGTTTTTGTGTTCATTAAATAAATAAGCAAACCTCATATTATGTCAAGGGTGACTTTGAATTCATGAAAAAATACCTGAAATTTTAGCAAGAAATTTTTTTTTGTATGGGTAAAGAACATATAATTTATTACAGGGAGGTCCAATCCTCTCATTATAGAAAAATATTAATTTTAATTAGGTTTAGCAGTCATATAAAATTGATATTTTAGTCTTATATTACGAATTTAACTACGTGAAAAATTGGAATTCTGGCACTGAAAATGAAAAAAAAAAAAAAAAAAAAAACTGAAATCAGCTGAAATACCTGAACACAATCACCCATGTATTATGTATGTATTAAATATTTAAAACTTCCAGTCCTTCACAATATTATTTTAGAAATAGGAAATATCATTAGAATTTTATCCCATTTTGTTATCTTTGAAATGATTTTCAAAATAATAATAGTAATGGGAACTTTGTGTCTTTACATATACATAGAATATCTTATCAAGGAATCACCTGCAGTCTAAAAAGATGCCAAATGTTTAAGATATATTTGAAGTTATGATACATGAATCTCTTTTGTTTATGTTTCTATCACATCTGTCTTCTTTGCACTTCGGTGCAATTTTAATCTTATTCAATTTTTCTTATATTTTGCATGATTCACAATGATATTGATAAAATAAATTTATAATTACTTAAAAAAAAAAAAAAAAAAAAAAAAAAAAAAAACTACCTTTATTTTTTAAACAAATTGGTTTTGTATGCTAATTAGAAAAAAAAAAAAAAAAAATTCTCTTCAATAGATCACATACATTTTCCTTATATCAAAACACATTTTGTTAACTTTAAAAAGGTTTAATGATAAACTTATTCCTTTTTTTAAAGGATCAATGGATTTTTTTATTTATATTTTTTAAAAACTTTTACAAGTTTATTACTTTTAATCACTTACAAATATTCTATTCATGAAATTCATAAGTAGAAAATAGAGAACATTAGAACATTACCGTCAATATATGTCAAGGGAAAAAAAAAAAAAAAAAAAAATTAAATGTCATTTTAAAAATTTTAAATGCAAACTTATGATTATTTTTCTATGCTGCATATAGCTTTTATTAGTAAATATAATACATTATGAGTATCTAAGGGTTTAAAGAATTTATTTAATAAATTGAGTGAAAAGTAGTTCAAAGGACATTTTTGAACTGATCAAAACTAGCAATGAATTTCATTATTTGATTCAATAAATGCAGTGTACTCTCAAAAATCCACACAGCTTAACAAATGGTTTTACAAACTTTAAAATAATTGTTTTTATTTATGTCTAAGAACATCATATGAAGAGTGACAAATCATTATAAAACAGTACAATCCTGGAAAAGTGTGTATATTAAAAGTACAAATATTTAATTAAAAATTTCAATTTAAAGAATAATTTTTGTATATTTTATTACAGTTGCAGTTTATCTAAATTTTTGAAGAGCCTCATGAATAGTAGAATATGATTATTCATTTTATGTCTTAATATATATTTTTTTTTCTGTAACCTGCTAAAACATCAGCAATTCTTGGATAGCGAAGTTTGTGCTATAAGAAAGAGAAAACTAAGTTTCCTCCTTTCCTTCAATATTTTATTTATTTATTTTTTAATTATTGCATAATTCCACTTATATTACCTCCTGTCAGTGTTGCCAATTTAGCGGATTTTTGACATGATTTACAGGGGAAAATAAAGGTTTAGCAGATTCGATATTACATTGTACTGTTGCTACACTATGGGCAATTGAATTTTTAGAGGATTTTCATGTGTTCTTTTAGTGGAGAAAAATTTTTTGTGTTGGCAACACTGCCTCATGTGTACGAAGCTGAGTGAAAACCATCAGCAAAAGTCACACAGTTAATAACTGCTCTATCTTCTAAGCTAACTATTGAATTTTTGCAATTCACTAATCAACAAATCAAATGTGACAATGTTCGTTTACATTGTAAATGACATGTGGATTTTAGAGAACTGCCGATTTTTGAGAGACGACTGTAAAAATAGAATTTCTCAAAAATCTCAGAAATCCTAGAGAACTTCTTCAGATCTTGATCAGCGACACAATATCATGGATTTAATATTCTGTCTTTTAAATTATTACTGACACAAACAGAAAACAATTACAATTCAATAAATACTTTAAAAAATCATACACATTCACATCTATGAGCAACAGCATTTCTTAGGAAATTAAAAAACAAAATACATTCAGAACATCTCAATCAACAATAAAAAACACAGATAACTGGGACAATGGAAAAAATCAGGTCAATCAAATCAGTTTCTTTCACATAATTGAGTCTTAGATTATTTGCAGTTTTTTTCATAAGACAAATAAAAGAAAAACAAAATTCTTTGTTGTTTTATGTAAAAACGGTTATAGTTAACCCCTTGTCAGCTATGCCGAAGCTAAACTTGGGCAGGCGAAACATATCAATCCTGGCTCATCCCAAGTGTAGCTCAGGTAATGGAAAAAGTTTCAAAAACAAATATCTCGTGATTTCAGCCATGCAGAAAGTCAATTTTAAAGGTAATTTTTACTTGTATTTAATTTTTTTTTTAAATTTTTTTTTGGAAATGTTATATGCGAATGGTGTTATGTTTAAATATATATATTATATATATATGAAAATAAGCATAAAAATACTGACATTTTTTCACCTTCAAACATGGAATAAATTAAGCTAGCAAGGGCTTAAAAGAAAATTTCATCAACTGATTAATGATTGATTTAATGTAATAAAAATCCGTTCTTTTGATACAGTATGCACACCAAATATGTTTGTTCTTTAAGCCCTTTCTTGAATGAAAACTTTTCAAATAATTTTAGAAAGAACAACACCGAAAATAGGTTATATGTATTTCATTCAATAAACCTATATATTTTTTAAATATAAACTTAGGAAGGCTCTGCCAAACAACTGTTCAACTGATAATTTTACAAATAATTTTTGTATAGAAATGAAACAGAAAATAAATAAAATGAATTGCATTCAATAAACACATGATCTGTTATTTCTTTTACATAAACTTAGGGCTCCATCAAACCATTTTTTATTGATAATTTTAGTCTGGGACTAGTTTCACTTGTAATTGCTTTATATGTAAAAGAAATTTTTAATTATAATAAATGAAACAATAAAATGAATATACAAATAAATAATTTATAATACATAAAAACAAATTAAAGTTGAGTAGTTTAATATGTACACATTCAATTTATTTCAAGCAGGATGTTGAATCAGTCAACCAATTAAGAATAATAAATAATAATTTGATGCAAAATTCTAATATCATAAGCTCCAATATATTGCAAATCTTTTACTAATTAATTATTTGAGAAATATTTAACTATTTTTTTAAAAGCTGTTGAGCTACAGCCATTAAAAGCCAGTTCAAAAGAAACTGATGATCAACTACAACTGATGGTAAGATATGCTGAGGTGACAGCATTTCAACACAGACATACCACTTTTATGCCCACATGTACTGAATGCGCTAAGAGACACTGAGGATTTTCAGCTACTTAATATCAGCAATTCTTCCATTTCATGTTGGACATAAAACTGGAAAAGAAAAAAATAATTAGAATACAAAATAATTTTTAAATATGAAAATAGAAGATAAAATTTTGTGTTATTCATGATTTAAATTTTTTTACTTTCTCTTACCCATAAGGTAGAGAAAGTATTGTTTTAGGGTCAAATTTTGGAAATTGAATTTTCTTTATATTTACACGCTTTGAGGTCTCCTGAATACGAAAATCATGTTTCCAGCGGTTGGTCTGGGTGTGTCTGTTATCAGCCTATCTCAAGAACAAATAGTATCAGAAATTCCAAACTTGGTATTCTAAATGTGTATCATATAGGCATGCTACACTAAACTTTGCATTTAGTTCAAGCTAATAGTTTGTGTACAGGGACACCCATATACATTACATCTATGGGGGAAATTGCAGGTAAGTAGAGTTTAACATCTATAGACTGCACTAAACAAAACGAGCAGTATAAATTTTTCATATGCTTAAAACATGTTTCATGTAGAATATGGTATGGAAATCTGTCATTGTTTGTTTACAGGGCTACACAAAAGAACTAGATTATAGTGCAACAATGCTTGAAAATTGATGGAAGTATATTTCAGGCTGTGCCACGTGTTATTAATATAGGATTATATTTAAGTGCACCATGTGGTGTGTGCATAATCTTCAGAAGATATACAGGGCAACCAATATTTAAGCCATAACAACCTTTTTTATTGTTAGTGAAAGTGCTTTACTATAATATTTTACCACGTCCAGGAAAGCTGCTCAGGCATTGAAATTAATTCCTAATAGCCATATGGTAAATAATGTAGTTTTAAAATTAAATATTCATTGCTTGGTTTTTTGTATATTTACACGTTTTGAGGATTCTTGAATACCGAAGTCAAATTTTTAACGTTTGATCTTAGTCTGTGTCTCTTAAAGTAAATTAAAAACAAATAATTTCAGGCGATTCAAATGTTGTATTTTGAAGTTAATACATTTGTTAAGTGGAAAGTTTGGTCAAGATTGATAAGTTTCAAGGAATGTTGCCTGTGAAAGTTTCTTGATAATTTCAAATGAACATTTGAAGTTAATAACACAGTTGAATTCTATATAAATGTAGGTACAATAATGAAATGGGGTTGAGGGAGGGGGGCTCCCTCACACAAAATTATTTGTCAAGTAAAGCTTTTCGGAATCCTAATTTGTATTGTTATAACATAAATTTACATAACTGTACTCGTTATCTTACTCCTTAATCTACAATCTGTATTTACAGCTGTCGTGATGATATATTTTAGGTCTTACCTTTCATTTTTTAGAACTTAATGTTTATGTAGTAACTTTACTTTCAGTAATTTAGGATCTAACATTTGTTTTACAATTTAAATTTACCTACTTCTAATTGCAACATCGTTTTAACTTAAAAACCTTACTTTGAGAAGCTATCATTTAAATTGTTAAAGATAATCACCTTTAATCAACATTTGTAAATTTGATCGCGATGTTCTGTGTGTTTACAATCTGTTCGGCCTTGATACTTTTCTTAACAGCTCAACCGCCCGTTTCGTTTCAGCGCATGCACGGCGGTCTACGGTTGTGTGTTTTCTCCCTTCCTTCTCTACTGCTTGACTCATTGGTCTCTGTTTTTCATGCCGCTGCCGCGTTTCCTGGTTGGAGGTGCGGTAGTGACTTTTTTTCATCGTCACGTTTCGTGTGAGATAGCGGCAGTTGGGCTGAGAGTGCGATTCAGCATTGGTGCACGTTTGTGTGCTTCTTTTTTTTAGGTTTGGAGGTCCAGGTAGTGGCAGGAGGAGTAAAGGCTAATTAACACCATCCTACTTTTAAAAAAAAAAGAGTAATTTCACCTAAAATACCCGTTAAAGGAAATATTGGAAAGTCAACGGTCCATTTTACATAAAAATAAAGAGTTGTCTGCGTACATAAGCGTCATCTATGACTCCAGCTAATACGAATATTTTCCTTACAGCTAATTCAAGACCCTTGGTTACAGGTTGTATCTTATTCATTTTTCTTTGACTTTTATTATGATTCAAGTAAAGATTAAATTTATCTACAAAAAAATATAACTGGCAAATCGTCCTCACAATGTAAGTGAACTGGCAACGGTTTAGTCTTATGTTATTTTATTCAATGCTAGTTAAAGTCACTCTTTCTGATTTATTTTAGTCCCACTATACAGCAATAGACAGACATTAATATATTCTTTCCGCGATAATCGTATTCAATTTCAGGGTAAGAGAAAGTCGTGTGAGTGACATACCAGATTATTTCTTTTGTGTGATTCCTTAATTACAATTCTGTTCTGAAGAAAAAAAAAAATTTTTTTTTTGACAAAAGACCACCTTTTCCTTTATTTTTAAAACAAGGCATTAAAAGGATTACCCATAAAACAGTTGTGAACGTATTTTTGTAACTGTTTGCCCCCTAAAAAACATATACTTAAAATGTACATAATTATAGATTTTAAGCTTGCTTCTTTAAGTATAAAAAATCATATAATAGTCATGAGGTTCATCTTTAAATGCATAGTGAAAAATCCATTGTTTTAGTACATTATATTTACAGTGAAAACAACAATACCATTTTTCCCCACAGACGCACCTCCCCACACGCTTAGAGGGTTAAATAATGATAAATAAATAGATAAATGATGTAATAATGAAAATGATAAATAAACCAAGGTTAAATAATGATAAATAAACCAATATAAATAGTGTTTTTCCTTGGAAAATTAATTTAAGAATGTTAAAAATAATCCTGTAGTTGAATGCATAAAAAGCATATGGAAGTAAAGTTTAAAAAAAAATGATTTTAACTTATTTTAAATTAGAACTTTGCTTTTAATTATTAAAAGAAAGCCATTTTTCTTTTTAGTATATTCTTACAATCACTCATCTGTAACTCTTAACTCATCTGTATTTAGATTAATTATTATTACTATTAACTTTTAAGTACAAAAACCTTACTTTAAGGCTTCCATAGCGACTTTCACTGAGGATCCTGCATCATCATCAGTGATCAGCCTTCATGGTTGGAGTTCTTGTTGAAAGCAATGTTTTCAGCCTTTTCTGGCCCAACTCTAGTAGGTGGTGCCACGCATATTTAATGTTGGCCTTGGGCTCGTTGCCATTACAAGAATTGAAGTTGTTAACGATTTCAACTGTTTCCCAACGAAACACATGGGTAGGATTTTCATAGTTTGCGATTTTCATAACCTCATCAAAGTTAATGTTGATTACTTCATATTGGGGGAGGGGCTTGCCAAAGCGGTAGTACTTTTATTGAATTTCATGATAGAAGTATGTTATTTTGGATGAAGTTATAAAAATTGGAAACTATGAAAATCTTACATATGTGTTTCATCGGAAACTGTTGAAATTATTAATAACTTCAATTTTTGTAATGGTAACAATTCCAAGGCCAACATTGACTGCACATAATATCACCTATTGGAGGTTGGGCCAGGAAGGACAAAAAATATCACTTTCAATGGGAATGCTGACCTTGAAGGCTGACCACTGATGATGCTGTGGGGCCCCATGGAAAGTTGCTATGGATAAAGATTTTAAGTAAGGTTTTTTATTTTAAGTTAATTTGCAGACTTCATGAAAACATTAACTTAATAACTACAAATGTTTACTTAATTTTAAGCCATTCGAGGTTACTCAGAATGCAGTATGTACATATTTTTCAATTAGCTGAACAATATTTTTCATTTATACCTGAATAAAGTAATTACTACAAATTGAGATTTCGCTATACCATACAAAAGTAAATATCAATGAAATATTTAAAACACTATCCAATATCAACTTACCTTTTAATATGTAATCTGTTAGAAGAGCAGGTACAGCAGGATTATCCTCATTAATAGCTTTTAAAACTGTAACAAATAACAATATTAAAAATATCTAGAATCAAAAATACTACAGATATAATGAATAAAAATTCATTATTTTTAATTTAAAATATAAGTAAATAAAACAGAATGAATAAAAAATATTAATAATAATACTATAAACATAAATGAACAACAACAACAACAAAAAAAAAAAACTTATTTTCTTAAGAGAAACATTTGAAAAAATAATATATATATATATAAATCTTGTACCTGTTGCTTGGCTTTTACTATGCTTAATATATCATTATTATATATGTAATATAAAAATCCTCTAATTAGGTCTTTTTATATTAATTAATATATTCTTTAATAATGATTCAGATTTGTTCTTCGTAAATCGAAACTTTCATTTCCGCTTTATTAAAAATAACGGTTAGGAAAATTAATCTTTTTTTTATTATTATTATTATTCTAATGTATTTCTTCCAAATTGTCTTCCCCCCCCCCCCCCCAGACCAAAAATATCCCTTTAGACTAGGTCAATGCCCTGTCTGAAAGGGAAGAAACAAATAGAAAATTAAAAAGCACTAAGTTACACCCTTTTTGACCATGTGACATTACGTCAGTAGGGGGAAAAAGTCCTTCAGCTCTTCTCCTTTATCCCTCATATAAAAGTGCTTGCATCATTAAAATATTGCCTTTTTTCGTCTTAGAAGTGCTAAACAAATGTGTGATGGATATCTTTCATTTTGTGTGCATAACATGTACTTACGTAGCCTACTAAAATATAATATATTGGCTCCTCACCTACGTGGAAAACCCCAGTCTTATTACTATTGAAATTTTGTTTTTTTTAATCCATATGGTTCCTGTTCTGGTCGTGGCAGGCTGGGTGAGTGTTGCCGGCGTGAAACTAGTTTAACCCCACAGGCAAGTCACAAGTCTTGCCGCCTGTCTCCTTCTTCCTATCTTGTGTTTCTTGGGTTGTTTTTTCATTAATTTTTATAAGTTTATGGTTTTAAGTTAAGATTTGTTGTGTTACTTTATTGATTCGTTTGTTTTGAAGGCTGTTTATTAATAGATCTGGTTTCTTTACATTAGTGTATTTCATCCACTGATATATATATATATATATTTTAATCTTATTGGTCATTGGTGTTTCAGTGATCTTGTATCTGTTGCTTGGCTTCTACTATGCTTAATAGATCATCTTTATTATATATATAATATATATAAAGGAACAAAACAACAACAACAAAAAAAACAAATTTATTTTCTTAAGAGAAACACTTGAAAAAATAATATATATATATATATATATATATTATTTTTGCCACCGCCACTTTAGAATGTAGAAAAAGAGGGGGGAAAGGCTAAAAACCCCATAGGAATAGCATGGGAAGAAAAGCAAAAAAACTCACAATGTCAAGTGTGTTAAAAAAAAAAAAAAAAAAAAAAAACAGGCTCACACCGTAAGTAAAAAGGGGACAAATTTGACTAGAAAAAGACATTGAACAGCGGGAACCGGGCGGGCTGGGGCGTTAAATATAACGACCAGGATTAATACGACTCGCCTAGTATAACTCTTGGCGGTGGTGGGGGTGGGTGGGCGGGAACCACCACCACTTTAGAATGTAGAAAAAGAGGGGGGAAAGGCTAAAAACCCCATAGGAATAGCATGGGAAGAAAAGCAAAAAAACTCACAATGTCAAGTGTGTTAAAAAAAAAAAAAAAAAAAACAGGCTCACACCGTAAGTAAAAAGGGGACAAATTTGACTAGAAAAAGACATTGAACAGCGGGAACCGGGCGGGCTGGGGCGTTAAATATAACGACCAGGATTAATACGACTCGCCTAGTATATATATATCTATATAATACAAAAAATAGTGTTAATGCCAAGCCAGCTACAGGGTCCTCATCAGAACGACATCCTCTGTGGAAGACTTGAGCTTGACTGATGTTGATCTTCTTTCACCAGAAAGGTGGCGCCATACACGGTCTGGGGCTACTGCGCCGCTGTCGTTGCATGCCTCACTATTGGTTGTAATTTCAATTGATTCTCTGAACATCGTGTAGTAATAATCATCATAATTTGAAATTTTACTGGCTTTATCAAATTCTATTTTAATGTCTTGTTTATTAAATGTTTTGGCTGAGGCTGTATTACATTTTCCCAATTTTATATAATTCTATTTTAATGTCTTGTTTATTAAATGTCTTGTCTAAGGCTGCATTACATTTTCCCGTTTTTATATCACTTATATCATTTAAAATGATATAAAAACGAGAAAATGTAATACAGCCTTAGCCAAAACATTTAACAAACAAGACATTAAAACAGAATTTGATAAAGCCAGTAAAATTGCAAATTACGATGATTATTACTACGTGATGTTCAGAGAATCAATTGAAATTACAATCAATAGTGAGGCATGCAGCGACAGCGGCGCAGTAGCCCCAGACCGTGTATGGCGCCACCTTATGGTGAAAGAAGATCAACATCAGTCAAGCTCAAGTCTTCTACAGAGGATGTCATTCTGATGAGGGCCGGGTACCCGGCTGAAAAATTTAAACAATGACGTACAAAGTAATGTGTAATGTTTTAAGGTTTTTTCTATGTTTATAATTAAAGTTTAATACTTCGTTTTTACTTATATATTTAAAGTCTCATTTTAAGATTCTAGTTCTGTATAATTGTCTATTTATATTTTCACTGCATCATATAAAGTCAACCACAAGCTCTCTTTAAAATATATTTTATAAAATATCTACCACTTCCTATAGCCCAATTGAGCTGAAACTTTGCATGCATGTATAACTCAGAAATATATGCTCAAGTTATAATGAATTTAGAATGGGATCTGGCAACCTGGGCTTCCAAATTCCAGATAAAACTTTGTTTGAATTTTAAGCCAGTTCTTATCATTCAATTGAGCTCAAGTATGCACAAATGTATAATTTCGATGACAATACATGCTTAAAAGGGACAAAAAATCATCAAAATCGATGCAATTAAAAATAATTAGATAGTTATTATTGAATGCACTAAGCTATACAATATTTAAAAAATAATATCTATTCTACAGTTACTGAATCATTAAAGTGTGTTTGCAAGGCTTCAGCCAAGATGGGGAGGTCCAGGGATTTAGGAGTTCAATCAACTATAATTTCTCTATAATTCCTTATTTGTTTCTTGATTCTATCACTAAATGTTTTTTGTTTTAGCAATTATCAAAATCATTTATGGTATTTTTCTTACAAAATGTCAGAACAGATTTATTATTATTAGCATTAATAGACAATATCAAATTATAAATTTTGGAAATTCAGTCATTGTCCGCTAAAGTTTATATGGCAGGCACATGCGGCCCGAAGATTATGGGCTGTCCATCTCTGCTTTAGAAAACAAAATAAATTATTAATTGCTCCTTAAAACTAATTACTGTTATTTCACCAATTTCTTTTATCTGCTAAGTATCCAAGATTCATAAAGACTAAAAGTTTTTTTTTTTTTTTAAACACATTTTGCATACTTTAATAATTTCAATACAAATTAATTTAAAATAAACCTACCCTGTAAATAAATGTAATCAATTAAACTTTCATTAATTATATGATATAAAACATTACATATCAATAATCATTAGCGACAATAAAAAATGAAATATTAACATACTTTTGATCAGGATCTGTAACGTTTGGTTATTTGGCGGTCCATTTTCAACACTGTATGGAATGACAGTAGTAAGGAACTACATAAAAAGAAAAGAAAAAAGAGAATTTGATGAAGAAATTCTTAAAAGCTAAAACTATGCATGTGTATATGAGAGAGAAAATGAGAACATATGAGAGAGAAAACATGTGACTAATGTAAAACTGAAATAATAGCTTAAATCAATACTAAATAAGTTTTTACATGGAGTAGAGAGAAAAAAAAGAAATTTGAAAAGAAATTTAAATTCCAAAAATACCATTCACTTCAATTAACTATTTTTTTCAATTTCTAGCACATCTACAAAATTAATAATTTAGTAGAAGCATTTAAAAAAAAAAAAAAAAAAAAAAAGGGGGCAATTTTTAAAATAACCGGAAAAAGCAACACAGATGCATAACAAATAAGCAATATTAAAAGCATACTTCCCATTAAAATAAATAAATTATAAAGTTAAGGGGTTATAATTTAAATAATTGGTGCAACAGGATGTCTACAGAAATTCTGAAAAAAAAGTTCCCAGATTTCCTGGACTAATTTTGATAGATTTCAATGATTTCCGCTATGGATTACACATATTCTATAATTTTGTGTATATTACACTTTTGTGTAACATGCTTGTTAAACCACTGCAATTCAAAAAACTATACTGATGGGCAAAAATCTCAATCTTTTTATTTTTCTCTGTTGATTTTGTTAACAAACACAAAAGAAAAGAAAATTCAAAATTTGGGAGAAATTAACAAAATTATAAAAATATGAATGATTTTAATTCACAACATATTAACATCAGAACATAAAATTATTCCTCAAGTTGTTGCACTAAGAATATTTAATTGAAAAAAAAAAAGATTTTTTAATGTTAACTTGGCAAGATTCAACTAGAAAGCAGCCAATGCCTAAGATAATGCTTGTTTGGCAATCTTTCAGTCCTGTTTCAGGGGGAAAATACAATGAAAACTTCCATGACTTTTGCATATTTTTACAAAATTCCCTGATTTTTCCCATGATTTCCCTGTTGTCGCCATCTTGTGTAAGTTTTGATAAAGGATATTTTATTTATAGGATGCTTCTTTAATCCTTAAAGCAGAATCAGCAGAAAAAACATGACATATGTCACAGAATAAATGACTTTGTTTCAGAGGAGGAGCGGAGAGCATTTGTAAGTTATGGAGCTCAAATATCGACAATTTTTACCCACATAGACAGAATACAGATAATGAAATCAGGGATCCAGAAAAAAGGATCCTTCACAGATCCTGTCAATTATAAAATGAATCCTTTACAAAAATGAGAAACATAAAACAAAGATGTTAAGAAAATTGTACGATTTAAGAAAAGTTTCTTCAGAACAATCAACAGAGGACATTGTGAATTCTGTAACCACTATAAAAATATGGCATATTTCAGCAATCAGTTGATAATAATAATAATAATAATAATAATAATAATAATAAAAAGACATTTTGCTGATTTACGGCTAAAAAGTAATGTACTTTTGGAATCAACTTTGAAAAAGAAAAGCGTGCATTTTGTCAATTTTTGGAAAAACAATTGTGTTATTAAAAAAACTAATTACAAGTACGATAAAATCTCTAAAAAGTTAAAATGTCAAAATTAAATCCTACTTTTATTGACATTTTCGACTATACCACCTGCAAACATTAATAAAAGTAGGATTTTAATGGCTTTAAAATTCCTAACTTTTTAGAAATAATAGTCTATTTCAGCAATGGATTATTGGGGGGGGGGGGGGGGGGGGAACCCATTTCAATATTTAGCTATGAAAGGATGCCTTATTTCTGACTCGGTACAAAAATATCTTATTTTGATGATCAGACATACGACAGAAGTTTTTTGCTTCACAGTAAAATAATCATATTTTTCAATGATCCGCTTGGAGAATAAAAATGAATTTTACTGATTAGCAGTAAAATAATCTGTCATCTCAGCAATTAGTTGTGATTAAATGCAAAAATTGTCAATTACAAGCATAGTGATCAGATATTTTGGCAATAGCTCACAAAAAATGTTATACACAATTTGCCAGTTAGGCTATGAGGGAAAAAAATATATACATATATGAATGATAGATAACTTGATAAAATTTAATCTTAAAATTTAGCAATTAATAGAACTAAAACAATAACAACACACAAAAATATAGAACTGAATTTAACTTAGAGGAAAGACTGACACAAAATGTTGCGATTTAGATTAAGAACCAATAAGATACAATAATAACTTAAAATACTTACACCGACATGAATGATAATAAAAAAAGGACCATTAAACTTAATGAAATGTCTAGCTATTCGGGAAGTTACATGATTGTTGAATCATATAATAAATGCTGCTGAAGTCCGCAGGGACCCAAAACAGTTGCCTAAAAGTATTTAAAAAATGCATTGTCACCGTTTTCTGAGCTATTCTAAAAGTTTCAAATGCCTAGCTATTCAGGAAGCCACATGATTGTTGAAACATACAATAAATGCCGAAACAAATGGCTAAAAGTATTTTAAAAAATGCATTGTTACGTTTTCTAAACTATTCTGAAAGTTTCAAACTGTCTAGCTAGTTAGGAAGTTAGTTAAAAATAAATTTTCTTTTGATGCATATAAATGCTGCCAAAGGCAAGCCGAAACAGTTGGTTAAAAATATTTTAAAAAATGAATTGTCACCATGTTCTGAGCTATTCTGAAAGTTTCAAATGTTTTGGTAGTTGGGAAGTTAGTTAAAAAATCAATTATAAGATTTGTACTGGACAAACCCACAAACAAGAATTGAAGTTAATAAAAATATGGTAAAAATAATTTGATAGCGAGATAGACCCGACATGTTTTTGCTTATTGAATTTTAAATTTAAATTTTGTTTTTTAATTAATAATATATATATATATATATATATATAATATATATATATAAAGAAAGAAAGAAAGGAAAAGAAAAATGCAAAATTTGTTATTTTATTTGATACATTTCATGTGTTTTCTATCAAGAAAATTTAAAAATAATTGAATTAATTGAAAAGAAAATAATTATAAGATAAAAAACTTTTTAAAAACCATGTTTTTAAATTTTCTGTTGAATCATCAATCTTTATAATGCGTATAAATTTATTAAAGTGATAAAGACGTCAATTTTTGTGAGATGCATAATTTAAGTTTTTAAAATTTTTTAACATTCATGTTTAATTAAATGTATTTATTTTTATGTCGAAAGAAAATAAACTTGTAAAATTTTTTGACAACAATTAAATTATAGCTAATATTTTAATGACTATTTTTATAGCTATTAGGAGGTTATCATATTAATTAAAAGAAAACTAATCAAAAATTCAAAAATCGGGCTTCAAAGTATTGTGTTGTCACCGGGGTCTGAGCTATTCTGAAAGTTTGAAATGTCTAGCTAGTAGGGAAGTTAGTTAAAAATCGATTGCAAGATTTGTACCAGACAAACAAACAAACAGGAATTGAAGTTAATAAAAACATGGTAAAATGGGTAAAACATGGTGGTCTTGTCCGCTTTTGAATGAAATGAAACCCAATATTTCTTAAATATTAAATATTTTATTAAAAATATTTACGATAAAGCACTTTTACTTTATACCCCCCCCCCCCCCCCACAAAAAAATAAAATAAAATAAATACAATTTTGAACTTAAAATTGAATGTAATAACTGAATTTTTAGATGGAAATATATAATTTATCCTTAAACCACAAGAATGTTGTCAGTGAGTATGTGCTGCCATATAGCAGTAGTTTTGGATTTTAAGTGTTGCTTCATCTGTTACAGGAACTGAGTGGACTCAGAAGGCATTTACTAAAGGAGGCTATGGTACTATAAGTTCTACCAGGAATGCATTAGTTTTGATAAATAAATATATATACAGTCGACTTGCGTTACAACGACCCCATGGGGACGACTCAATTTGGGTCGTTATATCAAATGGTCGCTTTATTAACAGGGTTCGCACTAGAAAAAAATATTGAGTGGGATTATCTCACTCTAATAAAAAAACTTAAGTGGGAAATTACATAATTTATATTTTGCAAATTTCTGTTTTAGAGAATTACAATTACAAATTAAAACAATTAAAAAAAAAAAAAAAAAAAAAAAAAAAATCAAATGTTAAAAATGGAAATTCATTTATTTATTTTCTTTCCTCTTTTGTGGCTAAGAACAGAAACTACTTCAATATTCAGAATCTAAATTTTCATCAAAAAATGCAGAAGGAATTGCTCAAGCTATTACTTAATCTGTTTTGAAATTTATTTTCAATTTGATTTTGAGTACTGAAAGAGTGCTCGACAGAAATGGAGTAACTGGAATAACCTCAGTTTAATATATGATTATTGCAATTTTTAGCCTTCACACTTTGTAGTTGTTTGTTGATAAAATAAACAATTCCTAAAACCTCTTAACAAATATTTACAATTAAGAAGTATTTTAAAATATTAATTACATAAAATTTCCTTTTTTTTTTTTAGTTTTATCGAGAAATTATAGAGAAGTTAAAAAAAAGATAACTACAGGCTTTAAAGCAATTAATACATTACCCAATTGAACTAAACAAATGATGAAATACTCAATGAGCAATGTGAAAAAAATGGGGTAAAATCCCCCTTATGATATATTTTTGAGCGGGATTTTTCAAAATATTGCGAGATTCTCGCAATCCCACCCTCTAATGCGAACCTTGATCAAATACATTGAAAATAATCTTTCAAACGATGCCCTTTTCATTAAATTTAGTTTGATGATGGTTGCAAACGACGTACTGTATGTAAAATGTGAATTTTTTTAGAATTATAAGTAAAATAAAATTTTAAAATTAAAATCAATTAAAAATGTTAACCAAATGAGAAACAATATAATTTTCTCAAATTTGATGAAAATGAAAATAATGATTCCAGATGACCATTTGAATTAATTGTACAGTATATGTGGACCGTAAAGTATAAATGGTACCATAAAAATTTTTAAATGAATAATTTTATTTTGATAAAATTTACATAATAAAAAAAGAAAACAAGGAACTGTGTACACACTGTACAAAAATCAAATTCTCCTATCGATTTATGAACAACTAATTACATATTAAGTATTTTGTGAAAAAAGCAATAATAGAGTTTTTATATAATTTTGAATTTAGAAAAAAGCATTTTTAAAACAACTGATGTTTTTGAATTATTTTTTTATTATCTTGATTTTCAAAAACATCCAGAAGTTTGTTATGTGCTTTCACAGCTCCTTTTTGACTGTAGGATTACTAATTATTGGAAAATAATTGATGTCTTCATTATCATCTACAGATAATATCCCTTTTGCCTTTCCGCTGTCAATCTTTACGAGGAACATTTGATGAATTTTCTTCCCACACCTTGAATGAGAAAATATATCTGAAGTCATTTCTGGTTGTGTCTTTAGAAATTTCTTGCCAAACAATTTATGTGGTTCGGACTGCAATTAACTGCTTCTCATTTTCCCGATGAAATAAAATTCATTGGATTTTCTCTCTCTCCCTTTTTTACTTTCTTTTATTTAACTAAATATCGTACCTTAAACTATAATTTGAAAGAAGTATAGTGGTTTTGTGGGTCATTATATCAAGAGTCTTCTCTTTTCCTGGTTGTTCTATCAAAAATGAAATAACATTATTTAACTGGGAGTCAATTGGGACTTTCCAAAAGATTGTTTTATTGTGTTAGGTCATTATAACACAAGGTCGTTATAATGCTAGTCAACTGTATATACAAATTCTGACAAAATTAAATATTATTAAATGTTTAGCTAGAAATTGTATATTATAGCCAATCAAATTGCATTTTTTTTTTTTTTTTTTTTTTTAATATGTGTGTTAGAGTAAACTTTTGGAAAAGCCTGAACATTTTTGATCATCTGAAAATTTGTTGTAGAAAATTGAAAAGTATCTTGGTATCGGGACTATTATACATTCTCAATTCTAAATACCATGGAAATCCTTCCCCATAAGTTTTATAAATGTTATTCAATTATAAGAAATTAAAAATACCCAACAACTCAACAAATACATTATCTATGTTTTTTGCAAGTTTCTGGAAGGGTGGGGGTGGATCGTTGGCATGAACCAAGCAACAGCTATGATTTTTTTTTTTTTAATTATTATTTGTTTAAATCTGTATGCGCTGTACTTCTAATACAATTACTTCAAAATACTTTGGAATAAAATAAGTGTATATGGTTAGTAAATTAGTGTAAATTCAAAGAAAATTCAGAGTTTCCCCCATGTTTAAAACTTACTAAGTGCTGTTAGTAAAAACCGGGCATTTTCATATTCTTAAAGGTTGTTCTGGATTCTTAAGGTCACATTTAACATTTAAAATCTAGATATTTATTTCTAGAATCAGTTACAAGTAGTATGCATATAAGTCTTTTTTTAAATTTTAACTTCCATTACTTTTGCTTGTTACTAATATATAAATGAATATTCATCATCATATACAATACTTTTATTTATATGGATATAATTTATCTTTAGTATATCACTATTCTTTATTTTATAAGTTGCTTTCTCCTAACCTTAATCTGAAAATCCTGTTTTTAGCTGTTGATCTGTGTGTTTGTTATCAACATACCTCTAAAACAAGTATAGCAGAAAGTCCAAACTTGGTATTCTAAATGTGTATGATACAGGGATGCTACACTAAGCAAATGGTTCATGTAGAGGGACATCCAAGAGAATTCAAATACATTACGTCTATGGGGGATATTGCAGGTAAGTAAGTAGAGTTTAACATCTATAGACTGCACTAAACCAAATTAAACGAATATATATATATTATATATGTAAAAACATGTTTCATGTAGAATATGGTACACAAATCATTTACTGTTCGTTTACAGGGCTACACAAAAGAACAAGATTATAGTGCGCCAATACTTGAAAATTGATGGAAAAGTACTTCAGGTTGTGCCATTTGTTATTAATATAAGATTATATATACAGAGTATTCCAAAAGTCCCACACACTCCTCCTAACTCGAAAATGAGTCTGAATTGTGAAAAATTTCGAAACACGTGTTCAATGAATTCGAGGGGAGCCCTCTTTCGGTGAAAAAAAGTTTGGTCCGGGGGCGCTAGAGAGGGTAACTTTAGTAGTATAACTTTAGTTTTAGTAGTAACTATGAGTTTTTAGACTTTTGAAATGTGAATTTTATACTTATGTATCTCCTTTAATAATCATTGCAGGACAAAACTGTTTATATCAAATTCATTGTTTTGAAGAGACGTTTCCAAGGATGTATCAGAAGACATACTTTGCCCAAAAATGTTTGGGCCCGGGCAAGGGGGTAGTAGTAGTAGTGCTGCTAGGGAGGGTAACTTTAAAATTTCAAACAAGAAATTATGTCTTGTGATGCATCCCTGGAAACGTCTCTTCAAGACAATAAATTTGATATAAATAGTTTTGTACTGCAATGATATTAAAGGGTATACATAAGTATAAAGTCCACATTTCAAAAGTCTAAAAACTCAAGTATCTCCTTTAATAACAGGAGATACTTGGCGTTTCTGACGTAGTAGTTTATTCGTGTTTTAATATCTCCTTTAATAATCATCGTAAGGCGAAACTATATCAAATTCATTGTTTTGAAGAGACGTTTCCAGGGATGTATCAAAAGATATACCTTCCTATTTAAAATTTTAAAGAAAATATAGTCACAGCTATTGTATAATGTATAGGTAGTATGTACATCATTATCAGAACAGATAAAAATATCATAATGTATGCATATCATTATGTATGTCATAGAACTCAAGAAATTATAAAGCACCATTTAACAAACATTGAATTTCATAAAATTTTCAAATTTATAACAATGATTTCATAAGAACATGTACACACTAGTTCAGATAGAACAAAAACTAATTCAAAACTCAATTTGTATTTTAAATTGGAATATGTACATCAATCAATTTTAACTTACTTTTGCTTCCATGCTGTTCCCTGTTGAAGATCGACCTCGCCTCTTTTCAGTACTATGCTGTCTTTTTTTATTTTGTATAGTAAGTAAGTAGGAAATAAAAGTATTTTTCAGCTCTTTTTCATATTCTAGTTCATCTCTCAGAGCTAATTCTTGGATCAAAACTTCAGAATTTTCTTGAATCATTCTCTCTAATTCTAAATATATTTCATTCAACTGTGAGTTACTTAATGCTTTTAATTCTGAAAAGAAACCGAGTAATTAAATAAAATTGATAGGTATCGGCACTACATAAATACAGTTTTATTTAAGTAAAAAATTTATATTACAACTACTAATAAAGAACTCACAAATAAAAAATAAAATATCTAGAACATTATATATAATTTACAAGTAATTTTTTTTAAATGAACAAGATCTATTAACTGATAGCAAATTTATATAAATACTACAAAATGAACATTTAATTATGATCAATCTATTTCCTTGTCAATTGCATATATGACTGGAATTGAATTTTGATAGTCTTTGAAAACGATTTCGGAATCAAGTCTTTGTTGTCTAATGTGTGGAGTGAAACTGATAAATTATTGCAACCAGCTTGCACTTAAATTTAGATAAATAATTTTCAGGGGTGAATTTTACTTTTGGAATATTAAAAAATAAAAACTGATAGAAAGCTTACACCTAGAATATTTAAAAATATTTGTACTGTTTTTATACAAAAGGTACATAAAAGAGTGTGCTGTTTTTACATAAAGATTTACATTTGCTGTAAAATTATGCATAAAAAGTGTTTACACTTGTATATGTTTATCATTTTATAATTTTGATTCACAAAATCATAATCCATGTGGTCTTTTGGACCTGTTACATTTTCATTACTGGTGTAAACCCTACTGATTATCATATATTAGTTTTGTGGCATTCTAAACTGAGATATTTGAAAAAGTGACAAACTGAAGCCAAATACTTTTCAACTCTGTGAAATAATGTAATTAAAGGGGAAAAAAAATAAATAAACTCATTTTATTTGTTATCTGAATGTTTTTTTTTAATGACATTTTGTGACATTCAAAAACTTTTCGCTTTTCAACATGTTGTTATTATTTAAATTTAGCATATTTAAATATTAAACAAAATTTTATAAAGTTAGTTATTACATAAAAACATTTAAAGTAAAAAAAAAAATTACTTTCGTCATAAAGTATTGAAGAAATAGCATTTTTCTCTTTTTCTCCAGCTTCACTGTCAACTTCCTCTTGAGATTCCTCATTCACTACCTCTTCGTCCTTTCAAGAAAAAGATAAACTTTTTATTGGAATCAATTGAAAACACAAAACATAAGTTATATAACAAGCAAGCTCAATTATAAGCAAAGATTAATAATATTATAGTTTTAAAAAATTAAAGAACACGCTTTTATAGAAATGTGAACTAAAAAGCTCAAAATATCTATCTTAGTATTAAAATGCAGGGTAAGAGAAAATCGTGTGAGTGACACACCATAATATTTACATCTATATATTAATAGGCAAGCATAAAATTTGTAGTCCCTTTTTAACATATTAATTATGGGAGTAGAGGGTTGAAAATGGTATCATCCGAAAGGTATGGTTAGCCGGAAGGTGCGAATACAAATATTATTTTCTTACGATGTCAGGAAGGTATTTAAAAATGCTTTCATTTTTTATGCATTTTCCCCCATTTTTCCCTTTCATACACGTATTCCTTTACATTAAAAAATACCTAAAAGTGGAAAGTTGTTAAATCTGGCAATTTCATAAAACTCAAATAAAACCATAGACACAGTAATTTGTATAGCATCCTTATACGCAAGCGAAGTGATGACGTCACTGGCTGTCCGTGGAACCACAAAAAAGATTTCCTAAGGATTTGATTTATGAGAAATCATATTTTTATTTTCTAATTTATTTATGATGTAATTTCTTTCTCTTTTGTTTTATGATTTATGTCAGCTGTAATTTAAAGAGATATTAGCCGTACGATAAATTTCATGTTTGTGTATTAATATGTAAATAATATATATTATTAAATTTTTGAAACTTCAAATGTTCTTTGTTCTTTGTCTTTTGGCAACAAAAAGTGACTTTATTTATTTATTTAAATATTTGGTTCTTTTATCGTTTGAAATTGACTATTTATTTTTTTAAAAAGTGCATTTATTGCTAGCTTTTGCGGGTATAAGAAGCAAGTAGAAGATACGGAAAAACTTTTGATTTCCGGTTTTCGATGAAATTACACGTTTTGAGATTTCCTTGCATTTCAATTAACTGAAATTGACTTCTGATTTTTATTTTTAAAAAAGTGGATTTATTATCCTTTCCTTTGCATATATAAGTAGAAAATATAAGATTCAGAAAAATTTTAGATTTTCGGTTTTCGATAAAAATACACGTTTTGAAATTTCCCGAACTCAATTCAACCATTTTTGCAAAATATCTTTCTTTTTGAGTTCAAACTCTGTACTTTATGAACCAATCGAATTAATTTAACAGAATTTTATATTTGGTTTGACATGGTACCGATTAGCTTTTGGGCTTTATTACCTAACAAGGGGCGTTTTCACGTTGCGATTTTCTCTCATTTCAGGAATGCTAACATATACAGAGAGAAATAGTTATATTAAGTAAAACTCTGTTGATTCAGTTAGAGTGCATATCGGCAAACAATTGCCGCAGCTGTGTTGCAATTTAATTGCGTTTAGGACAAGGCAATAACTTTGCTTTGCATTGCTTTGCAAAAAAAATGGTCGAGTTTCGACCACTGGGCGATACTAGTTAATTTAAATCTTTAATTAAAATAATTTAGAATTAAACAAAAACCATTTTTAAAAAATCTCCCCTGACTGGGATCGAACGCTAGACCTTTAGGTTCGTAGCGCGGAGCTATACCTCAACGCCATGGCGTTCACGTAGGGAAAGTCTTTTTTTACAATATAGATTTTTTGTTTGCTCCCAGAGCGGTTACAAACATACATACATGTGAAGTTAATAAAAGCGTGCTAAAAATACAAACAAAATTAACATTTAAATGTGCATATTTCCCTAAAATGTTTTTTTTTTTCCCCCCCCAGGTACACTTAGGAAACTAAAGCTTATAACAACAACAAAAAAATTAAATAATAATTATTTACTTATGCACCACTTTATTAACAAATATTTAGCAATTGCACATCTGTAAAATTGCACATTTACTTCATATTTGAACACAGTTAATGCGGTTTAGATACACACAAAAAATAAAACATAAACAAGCTGTTCAAAATACTGTATTTAAAAAATATTCATATATTATTTAGCAATTGCACTTCTGTAAACCTGCACTTTTACTTCATATCTGAATGTAGATAATGTGGTTTAGATACACATGCAAAACAAAATATACAAAATATTGTACTTATTTATGTATTATTATGTACAGTTTTTCTCACTTTTAAATCAAAACTAATCACCAACAAGCATCACTCTCATATCAAACAATCTGTACTTACAAAAATTCTATGGATTTTACGGTGCCGCCATCCATTTCCAAAATTATGTAATATATTCAAAAGTTCTGCTTTGCAGGTGTATAAACTGCATGTGTAAGCTTCAAAGGAGCGGGAAATTTTACATGAATACATTGTTTATACATGCAAAGCTGCACACTAAAGGGTTAAGGTAAAGTTATAGAATTAGGAATTATTTATTATTATTGATATTTGATGGATTATTCTTATAGGAATCATTGTGTTTCTAATCTAGCGAGGTAAAATTAACACTTATTTTTCATATAGTTTATAAATAAAAATGTACATCAAAAGAAAGTTCGTTTATTTTAGCAGTATTTGGAAGAAATATAAAGCTTTATTTATTTATTTTTTTCTCATTTACAAAACTGATTGACTTTAAGATAACAGCACCACAATAATGTAATTTTTTATTCATTTAACAAAAAATTATACTTGTAATTTTGCTACAGTTAGCCTTTCAAATCATTGAAAAGCAGCAATATTTTTTAATGTATATACACATTTTCTGCTTTACTCAATAATGATAGTGTTTGTTGTCAGTATACATATTATTAATGACTAATGAATTTAGATGAAAAATTCATCAGAACTAGGACTTAAACCAGATACATTTGGAATCATTCATCATTTACTTTTCCTTCTCCAGGCAATTCTTTGGTTAATTTTTTGTACTGTCATATTATTATAAGTGAAAACAAAAAATAAATAGGTAAAGACCAACTTGTTTGAATTATTTCCAAATTTTAAGTTGTTGGAATGTAAGATTGAACTTTTATACCACCTATATGAAAAAATGCCAGATCACTCTGAGTCATCTGAGCTGATTACCAACTCCAGCATATGCGTGTAGATATTTAGTGTTCGGAATTCAATCCGCTTGATTACGTTTGGTCCTAGGTCTGGAGGATAGCAAACAGTAAAGATCTTTAAGGAACCCTAACCAGTATTTATCCGAGTTTTCGTGACAACCACGGAAAACGGACAATGAGTAGTTCAAAAGCCCAACCTGGATTCGAGCCGGACGCCTGCTATCTATCACTTTAGAGAGCAGAATCTCTGCGCCATTCATGGAGAATTGGGCGTGTATATTATAAAAAAGTATATATATATATTATTTTGGAGATTAATAAAAAATATACAGAAATGTTTAATTTTAGTAGGTTAGTGTGCTGCCATAGTAAAATAATTCATATTCAATTATGAAGTACTTTATATGAATTAAAATAATATCTCTCATTTATTTTATTTGTATAGTATTTATTTGTCGTTATAAATACGCATGAGCATTTTGTTGCCGTACTTTTTATCTTAAATTGAATAAATACGTTGAAATATAAATGACATATACGACTTAAAAATTAAGTCGTCTTATTTTATTTAATTTTAAAGAAAAGCATATTAATTCTTAAATTATTATAAATACCTTACACAAGCTTTTCATTTAATTTTTGGCTGATTAATTTCAGTCACCCCGTGACCATCCTCAGAGCCAAGACAAACGTCGACGTCCTTCTGTTTATAATCCCGCGGAATGCTGTGGTTGTCACTTCGCTTCACTTCAGAGTTTCGCAAGATCTGTTGCCATGCTGCAGGGATGATGGAATGTTCTCTATCGTTTACTGTGTTAGCGTTAATAATAATTTCGAGGGCCTCCCGTTTTAGAGCGTAATTATGGTTATTGTAGGGTGCTATTTTTTTTTATGTTAATGGAGTTAATGTTTATGGGGTTATTATTGTGGGTGGCGGAGAAAGCGGTAGAGATTTTTCCTAATTTAAGATCTGCACGATGTTCTTTTTCTCTTTCGGCGATTTTGCGTTTGGTCATCCCAATATAGCAGGCTTTATTACCATTGATATGTTCAAAGTTGATTTTATATATTCCGGGGGTAGAGTTTTGTGGAATGGGGTCTTTTTCGTTCCGGATGTGTTGAAAAATGTTTTTGTCTGGTTTTATTGGAATGTTTAGGTTATTATTTTTAGCTTCATTTTTTATTTTAAGGCTGGCGCCATTGCAAAATGGGATTGCGGTGGTGAAATTGGGTTTAGTTTTTTGGGCATTATTGATTTTGTTTAAAGATTTTAGGCGTTTTTTGTATAATTTATTTATAAGATTTTTAGAATAGTTTGCTTTAGTGGTGATTTTTTTGATATTTTTAAGTTCTTTATTTAGTAATTGTTTGTTGGAGCAGACTAAGATAGCGCGGTTGATATAAGATTGAATAGCTGATAATTTGTAAGTGAGGGGGGTTTTACAATTTTTATTTATAATTTCAGTGTTAGTAGTGGGTTTTCTGTAAACGGTAGTGTCAATAGTGTTATTAGTGTTTTTTATGATTTTTATGTCAAGAAAGTTTAGAGTATTGTTGGTTTCTTTTTCGATGGTGAATTTTATATTATTATCTAGCTTATTAAGGTTGGTTAGAAGGTTGTCTGGGTTTTCGGTGTCGGGTATAATGGCAAAGATGTCGTCTACGTACCAAGTCCAAAGTTTACAATTTTTAATAATATGGTTGGCTGAGCTTTCAATAAGGCGGAGTTTTAATTCTGCAATGATACCGGATAAACCCAGACAACCTTCTAACCAACCTTAATAAGCTAGATAATAATATAAAATTCACCATCGAAAAAGAAACCAACAATACTCTAAACTTTCTTGACATAAAAATCATAAAAAACACTAATAACACTATTGACACTACCGTTTACAGAAAACCCACTACTAACACTGAAATTATAAATAAAAATTGTAAAACCCCCCTCACTTACAAATTATCAGGTATTCAATCTTATATCAACCGCGCTATCTTATTCTGCTCCAACAAACAATTACTAAATAAAGAACTTAAAAATATAAAAAAAATCGCCACTAAAGCAAACTATTCTAAAAATCTTATAAATAAATTATACAAAAAACGCCTAAAATCTTTAAACAAAATCAATAATGCCCAAAAAACTAAACCCAATTTCACCACCGCAATCCCATTTTGCAACGGCGCCAGCCTTAAAATAAAAAATGAAGCTAAAAATAATAACCTAAACATTCCAATAAAACCAGACAAAAACATTTTTCAGCACATCCGGAACGAAAAAGACCCCATTCCACAAAACTCTACCCCCGGAATATATAAAATCAACTTTGAACATATCAATGGTAATAAAGCCTGCTATATTGGGATGACCAAACGCAAAATCGCCGAAAGAGAAAAAGAACACCGTGCAGATCTTAAATTAGGAAAAACCTCTACCGCTTTCTCTGCCACCCACAATAATAACCCCACAAACATTAACTCCATTAACATAAAAAAAATAGCACCCTACAATAACCATAATTACGCTCTAAAACGGGAGGCCCTCAAAATTATTATTAACGCTAACACAGTAAACGATAGAGAACATTCCATCATCCCTGCAGCATGGCAACAGATCTTGCGAAACTCTGAAGTGAAGCGAAGTGACAACCACAGCATTCCGCGGGATTATAAACAGAAGGACGTCGACGTTTGTCTTGGCTCTGAGGATGGTCACGGGGTGACTGAAATTAATCAGCCAAAAATTAAATGAAAAGCTTGTGTAAGGTATTTATAATAATTTAAGAATTAAGTCGTCTTATTATATTTTTTTAAATAAAAATTTATACCTTCTAATAAGTATTAGATTCGTGATTTATTTTAGACTTTAGGGTGTAAATATTTATATTACCAATATATATATATATATATATATTATTTTTTGATGTTTTTCATTCCTTCATTTAGCTGTTATTAAAAAAACAAAAAACAAAATAATAATTTGAAATATTTTTTTAAAGTAATATAAAACATTAATATGTTTCATGTTTGTTTTTAAAAACAATCCACATATTATCTTCTTAGCGTAAAACTAAAATATATAATAAATTTATTTCACATAATGATCATCAAAATACTTCCACGATTTATTTTATTTTATTTTATTTTATTTTTAATTATATCTGAAAATAAATATGTAAAATAAAGCAATATTAAAATAATTAAAAGAAATATTATTACAAATATACGTTATGATCCGATTCGATTCACTATCCTTGTAAAAGCCAAAATTTAATTACCAAAATAAAAATGTTTACAATATCTATTATTTTGGATAACAAAATGCTGATAAAAAAGATTACTGACAACCCCTGAGATATTTTCCCTGAGCACATCACAACAACCCTTGCTTCCAACACACGCCCAGCTTTTATCAGTATAAAGAGAGGAAAGCTTCAAAGCAGTTCCGAATCCTGAACTAAGGGGGGGGAATTCTGAAAAGTTTCCCGTACTCAGGGGTCACGTTTCTATTTCATATGCGCCGTGCTTAGAAGGTTAATTAACATGATATTCTTCTGTTTAGGGAAGATATCTTGAGTTTTTTAATAATACACCATTATTGGTTATGTCCGGTTGGTACCTTTTTTATAAAACGTTTTCAATCTTTTGTTTTCAATATGAACCTACATAGTGTTTTTAGTAAAGTAAAAAACACAAGCAAAAAATTAATAAATTACGAAAGAAATGTTCAGTTTTTAAAAGATTGTAAATTTTTTAGGATAACACTGAATTTTATGAAAATACGTAACAAAACACTCATAAATAATTATCTGAACGATGTTAAAAAATTTGAAAGAAAACTACTTAAAAAAATTATTTGAGAAAGAAAATCCTATATGTTTAAATGTAAAGAAATTTATGATGAACTGTACAAAAATTTAAAGGACTGTAGTAATAAAGAAGAATGGGTCATCCTATCAAGAAAAATTAATGTGTACAATGAAATGGAAAGAAATACGATTACAAAAAGACAAAATAAAAAATTGCACAACTGGATTAACAGATATAATATTAAGCCCCCCACTCAAAATGTTTACCCATATATTAATTTATCAGACGTCAAAATTAATAGCCACCAAGATAGCTTACTAAAAATGGGACAAAAATATATTTTAGACCAGCCAATCAAAATTAAAGACAGTATTGCAAAAATAGAATCAGCTATAAGAAATGTCCCAGAACATGCTCAAATTGACATTAGAAACACTGCCGTACAAGAAATAAAAAAGACTGTTAAAAATAATAAAATTAATCAGGAAGACATTAAAGCTCTTAAAAATTTGAAGAAAAATGAAAATGTTGTTTATACTTTAACTGATAAAACTAGAAAAATTGCAATTTTAAATCGTCAGGAATATACAAATAAAATGGAAGAAACCATCAATGAAATAGGCACAGAAAAAATTAAAAAAGACCCCCATCAACAAAATAATTGAAAAAACAGAGAAAATAATAAAAGAAGGTACCTGGCCAGATAATAAACCCCCCAGTTTTAATAATTTTGCTGCTAATACACCAAGAATTTTCGGCAGGTATAAAGACCATAAAGATCCCCCTAAAATCAGACCCGTTGTCAGTAAAAGTGAAGGACCTACTTACTCTTTAGAAAAATATATGGCTGAAATTTACAAAAGTTTGCTTCCCCCCTCATCCCATAGCTTAAATTCTACTGAAGACTTCATCCGCAATATTTACGAAATTAATGTTCAAGAAAATTTTCAATTCGTCAGTTTCGATGTTGTAAATCTTTACCCATCAATAGACATTAAAAATATTGCTAAATTAATAAACCAAAAAATAAATGAACAATATACAAACCCGTTAATAGCCCAAACTTTAAACATAGCCACCAACTTCCTGTTAAATGAAAATTACTTCACTTTTAATAAAAAATTCTATAAACAAATCAAAGGAGTTCCAATGGGATCTCCCATTTCGGGATTCCTAGCGGAATACAAATTGCGTAAAATTGAAAATAATTTTGATGAAAAACTTAAAAGCAAAATTTTTTATTGGTTTCGTTATGTAGATGACGTTTTTGCAATAATCGATCAAAAAACAGACCGTAAAGAAATTTTAAACACCTTAAATCAAATAGACCCAGATATTAAATTCACCCTTGAAGAAGAAAATAATAAACAATTGAATTTTTTAGACGTCACCATCAACCGCCATACTAATAAAATAACCACCCAAGTTTACAGAAAACCTAATAGCAGCAATGAAATAATCCATAAAAACAGTAAAACACCCTTTAAATATAAAATTAATACTATTCAAGCCCATATCAACCGTGCTATTACAATTTGTAAAGACCCTAAAATCCTTAAAAACGAAATAAAAAATATTAAACAATTCACTCAAAAAGCAGGTTATTCAAATAAATTAATAGACAACTTATACAAAAAACGATTAAAAAGTTTAAATCAAATTAATAATTTCCAAAAGCCACAACTCAAATACACCACTTCAATTCCTTATGATCGCGGAGTTTCAAATAAAATTAAAAAAGTTGCAAAAAAACACAATATAAACGTACCAATCAAGCCAAACCCCAATATATTTCAACTAATTAGAAGTGATAAAGATAAAATTGACCCTTTAGAAACCGCAGAAATTTATAAAATACCATATACTAATAGTCAAGGTAAAGAAATGTGTTACATAGGAAAAACAAAAATAAAAATGCGTATTAAGGAACATAGCCACGATATAACCACCGGAAAAATAACTACTGCTCTAACACAAGTAAACAAAAACGATGAGATTAACATTAAATTTGAACAGGTAAAAAAGTTGCCCAATTATCATAACCATGATTATGCTGCTATCAGAGAATCCGTAGAAATTTTATCGAGTATTAACAATTGCAATGGCAACGATGGGGCTCAACTCAACCAGCAATGGCGGCGAGTTTTTAAAAGAGAGGAAGGAGGCGTGAAACAGCAGTTTCGAACAACTTCAAGCACCGTACCATCGGAGACCAAGCTGGGGCGCCCCAAGCGAAACTAGTTCGAAGAAACATGAAGAAATTAAAAGGTTGTATAATTTAAGTTTTAAATTTGATGTTAACTTCATGGTTTAGATATTATAAAGTAAATACATAATATTTTTATTACATAGTTGTTGGACAGTTGCTTAAGATTAATTTGGTAATAATTTTATTTACCTGCATAATTTTTTCAATCTCTTCTAATACTTCTTCTGCGGTAAACATGGGTTCTTCTTGCAAACTGGAAATGATAAGCGAATGCATATCAAGATCTTTTGCCACTTCATCATCTGAAGCATCCAATTCATCCCCAGATTCTGGCTCCTGAAAAATGCATTTAAGAAATGTTTTAATGTAGTATAAAGATGAAAATTTCCTTATTGGTAATAAATAGGGATGAAACGGATAGTGATTTTGCCGGATACCGGATATCGGATATCCGGAGCTCTTGTGCCTGCCGGATACGGATATCCAGACCGGATATCCGTCGGATATCCGGCATTAGTTTTGTTTTTTGTATATTTCTTTCCTTTTCTTTTTTTTTTTTTAACAATAAAATATAAACAGATTTCATATACTATTCTTTTAAAAACATTTTAAATATAATTTACTTAAACATATTTAATATTTTATTTATTTGTGCAATATCACCATGAAGAATAAAACTTTAAGTCAAACATACTCCTTCATATACTTGCAGCTTGTCATGAAAAGTATTGTCACAAAAAGATAGGTTTTGTTATGAATTACAAGACTAAAACTTATTATTTACATATTTTTTACATTACAAGTATTAAAAAAGTGAAATAAAATATTTTACTAATATAATCATAGTTGAAGGGTTATTTTCATAAGAAAACTAATATGTTCTGGCAATCACAAAACTTTCTGTTATATCATTCTACATAACAGTGCCACTTACTGTTTACGTTGTACAAAAGTTTAACCGTAGCTTCTCACAATAAATATTTTGCATATGGAGTTTGGTGCAATTTTAATAAACAGATGCTGAGATATAGGCTTGTGAAAAATCATAATAGCAGCTCCACCTATCGGCTGATATACACCTAAATAAGGTCGACATTCGTTTTCGTAATGGTTGTCTTACATATCAAGTTTTATGCACTTATGTCATAGAAGTTGAGACTTACCCCATTTTTGAGGTAAATTGCAGCGCAGTATTGCCACCTGTTGACCGATATACACCCAAAATAAATCACAATAGTGTTTCTTAATGGCTGTCTCACTCACATACCAAGTTTTGTGCAATTATACGCAATAGAATCTGAGGTTTAGCCTTCTCGTTTTTTGGGGAAATTTCCGTATAGCAGCATTACCTATTGGCCAACATGCCCCGAGATTGAATCCGCATAATTTCTCATGATGCCCTTCTAACATAAAGTTTCATGTAATTATATGCAATAGAACCTAAGATATGGCCTTCCCTGAAATTGCAAAAAGCGCTGTATAACAGCTCCATCTGCTGAATGATTGGCACCAAAATTCGATAGGCACTAATATATGCCAAGGTGCATGTACATATATATTTCTATGAAATTCTGTTCAGTAGTTCCTAAGATATAGCCTTTCTTTAAGTTGTATAAATCGCAGTACGGTAGCATCACCTGTTGAGCCATATGCACCAAAAGTTGATAGGCACTGATTTATATTATGGTTCAACCACATATAAATTCATACGTAGTAATTTCAGAGGTACAGTTGGTCACATATACACAAACATATTTTTTTTAATTGATCAAACCAGGTTTTGGACTTCTTAAAATGTGTAAATCCATTGAAAACCAGAAGTTGAAAATTTTTATGAATTCAGTATTTTCTTTTGAGACATTTATAAGAAAACATAAAAAAAAAAAAAAAAAAAAACTAAAAGCTTTAAACTAGTATGTTATGGCCATCACAAAACTTTCGTCTATATCACTCTATATAACAATCCTACATGCTGTTTAACATGCACAGAAGAAACTCAATCATAGCTTCTCACAATAAAGATTCTAGATGTAGAAGATTTTGAGATGTAGCCCTGTGGAGAATCATAGAAGGTGAGGAACAGCTGCGCCACCTGTTGGCCGATATACACCCAAATTAAGCCAGCTTCCGCTCTCATATTATTTATCTTGCATATCAAGTTAAGTGCAGTTAAATATTATAAATGTTGACATTTAGCCTTCCTATTCACAGAGTAAATTGCAGCATAGTATAGCCACCTATTGACCAGTATGCACCAAAATTGAATCAACGTGATGTTTTATAAAAATGCCCCTCTCACATATCACATACCAAATTTTGTGCAATTATACACAAATGAATCTGAGATATAACTTCCCCAATCACGGGAAAACTGCAGCATAGCAGCACCACCTATTGGCCGATATGCACAGAAATTAAATAAACATGTTTCATAATAGCCCTGTGACATAGTTTTTTTTTTTTTAATTATACACAGTAGAAGCTGAGATATAGTCTTCCTTTAAACAGAAATCGCAGTATAGCAGCGCCACCTGTTGAGTAATTTGCACCAAAAGTTCATGAACACTTTTTTTTTTTGTTAAGGTGTAACTATGTATAAATTTATATGAAATTCTGTGCATTAACTCTTGAGCTAGAGCTGCTACACAAAATTTTTGTCACACAGACATTTTCTAAAAATGGTCAAATTGTGTTCTGGTTCCCCCAAAATGTGTAAATCCACTGAAAACTGGAAGTTGAAAATTTTTACGAATCTAATACTTCCTTCTATTTAACATAGAAGAAAGTAATAATTCAAAATGAATTTGTTCTTTTCTTTGTATAAATTTTACTTATTTTATATTTTTATATTCTGTACAGATAAGAAAGAAAAGTTTAGATTATTTATTAAAATTCTTTAATTAAAGTTAAGTTTTTCTAATGTACAAAATCAAAAACTTTAAATAATTGAACATTAAAAAAAAAATTTTTCTTCTCCTTTAACAATCTGAAAGTCAAAGAAAAGACTTTATGAAAATTTAAATATGTACTTTTATTTGAAGTAATTTTGGGGAATATATCTATGCAATGTAATGGGAATTCTTAATTCAGGTGCTTTAGCAAGATATTCTATTAAAAGTGTAAATTTATATAAATTGTTTTTTTTTTTTTTTTTTTTTAAATAATACAAATCGAATAGGTAGATGGCGCAGGCAATGTAGATGCTCTGCTAGTATAAATATACGGTCACAAAAACAAGAACTTACTTATGTATGAAAAAGTGGATTGTAAATAAACAAGCAGGTTCTAGTCAATAAATGCGTATTATTTGACTCATTTTCGAAACAATCTAACAACATATTAAACAAAAGTCATAAAAACAGAGTTATATGCACTGCACAGAATGAATATCATTTGTTTAGGAACAGCTCTTTTTATTGTTATGGGGAAGATTAGGGGGAATGATATAGATCACTCTGGAAAAACCTAGCTAACTCTGTATAAAATTAAAATAGGGCTTCTTATATTTCTTAGACCTGAAGCTACTTTTGTATAAATTTGTTTGCTAAAGAGGCTAATTTCAAATTTCACAAAGGCTTACTTTTTTTTCTTTCTTTAAGAAAAAAAAACTTTATGCTACAACGGATCTAAAAAAATAATTCTCGCAAAATTTTCATTTGAGGGGAGTTTAAGCTTGAATTTTCGGCTTCGGATATCCGTCGGATATCCGGCTTGAAATTGCCGGATATCCGTATCCGGAGTGCTGATATCCGGTACCCCGTCGGATATTTAAAACTCAGCCGGATAGGCCGGATACCGGATAGTTACCGGATATCCGTTTCATCCCTAGTAATAAAAAATAATTCCATTTTTTGCAGCCAATGACTACATGCATTACATAATGATTACAGAATTGAAACATTACAGGTAAGTGTTACTTACCGACATAATATAAGATTAAAGAAGAAAACGAGCAAAAATTAACCCATTATAGAAAATCCGAGAAAATATAATCCTGTTTACATTTATAAAAGGATTTAAACTTATTAAAAACATTTTAAAATTACCTTACTAAATAATCCTTATGAGTGGCGATATATTTCGGTCCTCATCCGAGGCCATCTTCAAAGCCAGATGATATAAACAATAATTGTCGGTTGCTCCTTCTTTTATCAGGGTCGGTTTCCATTCAGGTGGTATTATGCTATGCTCAATGTCGTTAATTGCGTTTTGCGTTGATATGATCTCTATGCCCTCTCTTTTCAGTGCGTACTTGTGCGAGTTGAAGGATGAAATTTTTTGAAAGTTAATAGAGTTAGTATCGATAGGATTATTGATGTTGTGTCTAGAGAATGCTGTGGATGGTTTGTTAAATTTAATGTCGTTGAGGTGTTCGTTTATTCTATCTTTAATTTTTCTCTTGGTCATCCCAATGTAGCTTGCTTTGTTATGGTCGTGGTCTTGAAAATTAATTTTGTATATTCCGGCAGTTTGATTAAAGTGGATGGGATCTTTTTCGTTTCGGATTCGTTGGAAAATGTTTTTGTCTGGTTTGATGGGGATGTTGACGTTGTATTTTTTAGCTTCATTATGGATTTTGACAGACGCGCCGTTACAGTAGGGAATAGAGGTGGTGAAGGAAGGTTTTGTTTTTTGTGCGTTTGTGATCTGGTTGAGTTGTTTAATTCGTTTTTTATAGAGTTTATCAACAAGTTTTGGGTTGTAGTTAGCTTTTTTGGCGATATTTTTGATAAATTTTAATTCGGTATTTAGAAGTGATTTATTAGAACATATGAGGATGGCACGGTTTATATAGGATCTTAGGGCTGCGTATTTATATGGAAGGGGGGGTGTTACATTTATTGTTTATGATTTCATTATTATTGGTAGCTTTGCGGAAAACGGTGGTGTCGATTGTGTGGTTTTGATTTTTGGTGATGTAGACGTCCAGGAAATTTAGGCTATTGTTTTTTTCGGTTTCATTTGTGAATTTAATGAGGGGATCAAGTTTGTTAAGGTCTGAGAGAATAAGTTCAGGGTTGGTATTTTGGGGGGTGATGGTGAATACGTTGTCTACATATCAGACCCAGAGTTTGCAATTTTTAATAATATTATTTGCGGTTTGTTCAAAAAGTCTTAATTTTAGTTCTGCAATAATCCCTGAGATCGGAGACCCCATGGGCACTCCCTGAGTTTGCTTGTAAATGTTACCATTAAAAAAGAAAAAGGAGTTGTTTAGAATGAGATTGTAGATTCCTTTGATGTAGATTGAGATTCCTTTTTCTTTTTTAATGGTAACATTTACAAGCAAACTCAGGGAGTGCCCATGGGGTCTCCGATCTCAGGGATTATTGCAGAACTAAAATTAAGACTTTTTGAACAAACCGCAAATAATATTATTAAAAATTGCAAACTCTGGGTCCGATATGTAGACGACGTATTCACCATCATCCCCCAAAATACCAACCCTGAACTTATTCTCTCAGACCTTAACAAACTTGATCCCCTCATTAAATTCACAAATGAAACCGAAAAAAACAATAGCCTAAATTTCCTGGACGTCTACATCACCAAAAATCAAAACCACACAATCGACACCACCGTTTTCTGCAAAGCTACCAATAATAATGAAATCATAAACAATAAATGTAACACCCCCCTTCCATATAAATACGCAGCCCTAAGATCCTATATAAACCGTGCCATCCTCATATGTTCTAATAAATCACTTCTAAATACCGAATTAAAATTTATCAAAAATATCGCCAAAAAAGCTAACTACAACCCAAAACTTGTTGATAAACTCTATAAAAAACGAATTAAACAACTCAACCAGATCACAAACGCACAAAAAACAAAACCTTCCTTCACCACCTCTATTCCCTACTGTAACGGCGCGTCTGTCAAAATCCATAATGAAGCTAAAAAATACAACGTCAACATCCCCATCAAACCAGACAAAAACATTTTCCAACGAATCCGAAACGAAAAAGATCCCATCCACTTTAATCAAACTGCCGGAATATACAAAATTAATTTTCAAGACCACGACCATAACAAAGCAAGCTACATTGGGATGACCAAGAGAAAAATTAAAGATAGAATAAACGAACACCTCAACGACATTAAATTTAACAAACCATCCACAGCATTCTCTAGACACAACATCAATAATCCTATCGATACTAACTCTATTAACTTTCAAAAAATTTCATTCTTCAACTCGCACAAGTACGCACTGAAAAGAGAGGCCATAGAGATCATATCAACGCAAAACGCAATTAACGACATTGAGCATAGCATAATACCACCTGAATGGAAACCGACCCTGATAAAAGAAGAGAAGTGAAAAGGAGAAGAGCGGCAAAATTATAAAAGAAGGAGCAACTGACGATCATTGTTTATATCATCTGGCTTTGAAGATGGCCTCGGATGAGGACCGAAATATATCGCCACTCATAAGGATTATTTAGTAAGGTAATTTTAAAATGTTTTTAATAATATAATCCTGTTTAGCAACTCAAGTTTTAAAGTCATAATGAATAAAAAATGTGTAGTCTGTAACACTTGGATAAAGATAATTATTAAAATACTTCAACACTGACATTACTGCATGATTGTATTTTTGAATTTTTCAAATTTTGGGATTTACATTTTAATATTACATCTCGGTGTTTGTCCACATGAATTCACTTTGAACTGATCAATCTCTGCCGTACTTATTAAATAGAAATAATAAAATCAACAATGCATATATGTATTTAGTTTATTCTATTTCTGTAAAATTTTACACTATTCGCATATTTAATAAGATTAGAGAAATAAAACAGATCTCCTTAAATTGATTAAAATTTGAAAATATTTTAATTGATCTTTAATTTTATGTCCTTTCTTTTCCTTTTGTGCTCATGAGCTCTTATGGAGGAGTCACCACTGCTCATCTGTAGGTCAGAAACCAACTAACACTTGTGAAAGAGATCTAAAAAAAGTTTATATAGACTTTTGTCATCTCACCATTATAACTGATTTTTCAGACACACCTCAGAAACCTAAAATTGTCCCACCAAACCTGGACACCTATCAATTTTCTTGCAATAACCAACTAATAAATTATGAAAGGACATCTAAAAGGGGGTATATAACAAATAAAAAAAATAAAAAAAAAAAAATTGTTAATGACATTTTTGATACATGATAAAATAAAATATGGTTCTGATTTTTCACATTTCTTAAAAAGTTAAACTAATCTATGCATGACCTGTCTTGATTATGAAGTTTTGTTACTTTATTGTTTTTTGGTTTTGGGGATATGATTATCAGAAAATTCTCCCCCTTCACCACACACATATACATATGCACCGATCAACTTCCAAAGACACCAGGAGACTGTAAAACATGTAAATCAAGTGAAAATCTGATACAGATATTTTTGACCAAGCACAACTTCCATTATACCTATGATAGTCAAGTAATGCAAGCAAAAAAATGTTTCTATAGTCTAACAATCAATAGATAGGTAAAATTTTTAAGAAGTCTGTGCCCAAAAAACATTTTTTAGATAAAAATTAAATTTAAATTACATTTCATTATTTGAAATTCCATTATTTTTACAAATTAGTATGTCATGTACCAAAACTTTCTTCTATTTATATCTTTCAACATAACTGCACCACTTATAGAGTAACATGCACAGAAAAAATATTAATCTAATTTCTCACAATAAAGATTTTCTATATGAAGTTGTGCCAATGTTAACCATTAGATGTTGAGATACAGTCGAATATAAATTTGCAAAAAATTACTAATAACACCATCATCTGTAGGCAGAAGTACAACCAAATCAGATCAGAGTAGTTTGACTATCTCTCATATCAAGTTTAGTACAGCTATGTGTAATATAAGCTGAAATACAGCCTAAACGTACATGAAGAAAAGTGCAACATGTCAATGCTACCTTTCTGTCAATATCACTCAAATTGAATCAACATAGTTCTTCATAATAGCTGTCTCACATATCAATTTATGTGCACTTATACACAACAGAAACTGAGATATACCCTTTTTACAAATGGGAGAAAATGGAGCATAGCAGTGCCAGCCCTACAGGGTAATTATGTACCAAAACATCATCATCAATTTATATCAATGTTTAGCAAAATATAAAGTTTTGTAGAATTTTGTCAATTATTTTGTGAGATACCACACCCACAAATTTTTTTGTTAATATGCACACAAATAGGCACAAACATTTTCTAAAAAGGGTCCAATCACCTTCAGACAAGCTCAAAATGTGTAAATTTAACAAAAACTGGAGGTAAACAATTTTCAGGAATCAAATACTACTTTCTTCTTATATATATAGAAGACAGCAAAAATAGTTCGTATCTTAAATGAATGTTTTTCATGATTATCTTTATATACCATTGTAATTATGAATAAATACGAATTTTCAATATGTGAAATTTTTTCATTTGCAATTTCAAAATAAAATATTAAAAATTTAAAAAATACATTTTTAAAAAAGGTCCGTCAATTTAACAGTTGAGAATTTTCTGAATGTGAAAACAGAATTTAAAAATATGTATTAGTTAATAAGTTATTTGTAAAAAAAAAAATTTCCCATAGAATAACATTGGCTTGGGCTTCCGGCAACGCCGACGGTAAGTGAACAGGGCCGTTAAGATAAGAAATTGTAAAATTTGAAATTTCAATAAATGATAAATATTTAATTTTTGTAAATTAAAAAATATATATAGAGAGATTATAGTTATATTTTTCTATTTGTAATATTTATATTTATCTATAGTTTAAAAAATATTTTAATTTTGTTTCAGTTATAAAATAAAGTAGTGTTGAATCTTTTCTGATATAACATGTACTTAAGCAATTACTGAAACTTTAAAGGCTTTTTTCTCAAGATTGTTTCTCTAGTGTATGCAACTGATTTAATGTGGTGTTACTTTCATAGTAAGTATACTATAATTATAACTCTGCTCAATTTTGTCCTAAACTAAATTTTCCATGTGGCGACCTCTCCTAGTTAGTCAAATATAATTTGATTACTACAAAGTTATACTCTCTAACTTAAACACAAATTCATCAATTGTACTTTTTTCACTACTTTTCAGAACATGTTGATTTTCAATTATATAGATATACTAATACATGAATATATCTATTAAATGCTATTTTCAAATTCTTAACAAAATATTTAATTGAGAACTTTTCAGGGGTAAGATTGGCAAAAATACAAAAAAGCTTAATCTCTATATATGTATATATAAGCATGACTTTGAAATTAAATACAATAAGCACTTTTCATGACAAAATTACTGTAAATGTATTCTTTAATCTACAATCAATAATAATAATAATAAATTATGATGCTTTAGTGTTCAATCAACATGAACAGGTAGAAGTTATTTTAATGAGTAACAATTATTAATGCATTGCAAAAAGACAAAAAAAAAAATAAAAAAATAATAATAATTTAATGCTTTAAATACTAAGTAAAATTATACCAATATTAATTGAAAAGGTGTTTGACAACATTTCACACTGTTTACTAAATCCATATTAAAAAAGGCATATCAATACATCTATAAATTTATACAATAATTAGAAAAGCCTATCTTTTTTTTTTTTTTTTTTGATTAATTTAAAAAAATAAAAAAGGAAATGAGGAAACAAATGAAATACTGTCTTTATAAATACAATACATTTTTAAGAGAAGCAGCCAAAATAAAAGCTATGTCATAGAATATAATTAAATTTTCATAAAATCAATTTAACAAACTACAGATATCAAAAAGTTTTTTTTTTTAAATTACCCTTTTCTCATTCAAATTAAGGCAGTTGATTTGTAATTTCCTTGAGTAAGATTTTGACCAGTTAATTGGTAGCATGTTACCAAAATTGCCTGTTAACGTCCACCACATTCTGAAAAGAAATAGACAATTTGTACATGTAATGAATAAAAGGTAAAGTAAATGGAAGGGGAAAATATATACATATAGAAGGGGAGGACACTTTGCACTATTCTAAGCAATTTTAATGCATAAGAATTTTTATTAAAACAGGTTATAAACAAATATGATAGCTTAGTAAACCAAGTCATGCTTTCTTTGCATTCAAAGTGATATAAAGTTCAATAATAAAAGAAATATACATGGTACCCATTAAAATCTGTTCCCACACTTTTAGCTGCAAAACAGTTGCAGCTGTAGTCATAAAAGTGGTGGCTAGGCGTAGTAAAGTAGCTATATGCCGACCGATGCAACAACTTACACCAATTGAAGCAAAATGGCAGAGTTAGTGTTCCTGTCTCGAAAAGGGTATGAGACAGCAGAAAAAGTTAATTACAAATTTGTAGAGCATCATTAGTTTTGTGAAAAAAGAGACATGGCATGGGAATTCAAAAAAATCGAGCATTTATTTTTTCACAATATCCTAAATAAGGTCCAATGAACTAATGATCTTAAAAAGGAAAAGACAAACATTCATCCCCTACCTTAATTTTCAATGTTCAAACTTGTGTTTGTCAGCTGCAATGCACATTTGAACCCCTGTTTGAACTTTATGTTTTATATTTTGCAGCATAGCAGGTGACATGTACACTATGTAAAGTTCAAATAAGGGTCCAGAAGTGCATTTCAGCTGACTGGCAGAAAATTAAACATCAAAAATAAAAATATTTGGTATTGGCAGGGATGAGATTAGCAAAAATACAAAAAATTGAAACTGTACACAAAGGCAATACGTAGAAATGAAATACTAGAATTTTGATGACAAAATCTGTTATATTAGAGTAATAATTATTTATTTTAATCTTTAATGTATAAAAAAACAAAAAGAGCAAATGCACATCAGAAACATAAAAAAAAAAAAAAAAAAAGGCTGAAAAACTAAATGTATTAGGTTGTAACATATGAAATGTCCAATTTTCACGGTCTACTTAAAGAAAGAATATATTTTTACAGAACAAACTTTATTAATCAAAATAGGAACCATTAGCTTCAATACACTTTTTCCAACGAGAAACAAGTTTTTTTTTATGCCGGTATCATAAAATGTAGTCGTCCTGGAGGCAACAAATTCATTGAATGCCGCTTCAGCATCCTTTGGATTTCTGAAGCATTTCTCCTGCAAAAAATTATTGAGATGTTTGAAAAAGTGAAAATCTGTAGGTGAGAGGTCAGGTGAATATGGTGGATGGTCTAAAACTTCATAGTTTAACATGTGCAGCTTCTGACGAGTAATCATTGAAACATGCGGTAAGTTCCTGGTGCATTTCATCGATTTCTCTACAATATTTCTCTGCTGTGATGGTTTCGCCTGATTTTAGAAAGCTATGGTTAATTAAACCTGCTGAGGACCACCAAACAGTCACCATAACCTTCTTTTGATGGAGTTTTGGCTTTGGGAAGTGTTGTGGAGCCTTGTCAATATCCAGCCATTGCGCTGAACGTTTACGATTGTCGTACAGAATCCACTTTTCATCACAAGTTACAATTCGATTGAGAAAAGGATCATTTTGGTTGCGAAGAAGAAGGGCACACGAGCTTTCAAAACGTTTGCGCTTCTGATTCTCATTCAATTCATGCGGTACCCATTTATCCAATTTTTTAACTTTGCCAATCAATTTTAGATGACGTGAAATGGTTGTAGAAGATACACCTAGTTCTTCTGAATAATCTCTAACAGTATTGCCTGGATTTTTTTCCACTATTGCTTGTAAAACTTCATTGTCCACAACAGTCTCTGGTCTGCCCCGGTCTTCGTTTGTGAGACTCTCATCCCTAGTTTCGAACTTTGCATACCAACGTCGAATGGTACGTTCATTTACAGAACCGTTTCCAAATGGGGCATTAATGTTTCGGGCCGCTGCTGAAGCATTATGCTTACTTTTCCACTCATACAAAAATAGCACTCTAAAATCTCTAGAATTCATCCTACGATTAAAGCTATAAACTTACCACCAAATCACAATATTTTTATTTGAAACACATCAAATGAAAAAAACAAGGTTTTAGCTTTAAAATGATACATAATTAACGACTGTATCAAAAAAGTTTATAAGGATCCAAATCTCAAAAATTTTACTGGTGAGAATCGGACATTTCATATGTTACAACCTGATACAAAAAAGCTGAAATCAGCTGAAAAGCTGAAAAATCTCATCCCTGTATTGGTGATGATTTGTTTATTTTTATTTTTTGTAGATAGTTTCAGCACATCACTATGCTGGACATTGCGAACAAACAAATGCATGTTTTAAGCATTTTGTTTTCAGCATTCATGTCTACAAGGTGTCTTTACATGTACTAAATCAATGATGCTCTACAACTTAGTAATTCATCCCTATCTTATACTGTTTTCAAGATAGGAATATTAATTCTGCTATTTTTAACTTTGTAGTGCTATAAGTGATTGTATCTAGTAGTGCATAGCCACTTTATTTGACAGTTAAAAGAATGAGAACAGACTGTAATAAGCACCGTGCATATCAACTGTTATTAAATGAAAGTCATATTTTTAAACTATGATTAAATATTCAGTGAAAAGCAACAATCTAAAAACATGACTTTACTAAAAAATTTTATATAAAAAAAAAAAAAAAAAAAAAAAAAGGAATAAATAAATGCAAAAATCTAGTTCTTTAAATATTAGAATATTGGATTATGATTAAGGATTTTAAAGGTACGTACAACCAGTGGTGGAGAGTACCAAAGCGAAAGTCTCACTGGGGCCCCCTAATAGGAGCCCCTCCTATATTCAGGTCCCCTTGCATTTCACTAAAATTTATTAATATAAAAAGGCACTTTAGTAAATTTTAACACAGATTTCAAAGCCAAACTGAACAAGAGGGCCAGAGACATCTGCCCCGCTTGTCATGTCTTAGTCAGGCTTTGCATAAAAATTTTTTTTTGTAAATTGTTGTTGTCAGTCATATTTGTACATTAAAACTCTCTAGACAGGAACCTATGGCTTAAAGTGGAATTGCAGTGAATGTGTCAGGTTAAAATAAAGGCATGACATCTTCACCAGATATATAAATACTTAAAGGTTAAGTTTCTTCGGAGGCCCCCTCATGACCAGAGGTCCAAGGCGGCAAACCTCATTATACTGTAAGCTGTATGTTTATAGTGTAATTCCATATTAACCAGTTTATATGGACTAAAGGACACAGTGCTTTGTTATAATGTTCATTTTAAAGATTTATATGAATTCAAACAGCTATCAAATAAATTTTAGTATTTTTCAGTTAATCAGCAGTTTTTTTAAGCCTAATGTATAATTATAGTGAAAAAAGTAGATTGAGAGAGAATTATATTAGATGTATAAAAATGCATTTTAATTAGCTTTCATTTCGTAACAAAATAAATTTTAAAGTTTCAAATATTATTAATTCATAAATTTTAAGCTAACATATTAATAATTAAGAAATTGGGAACAGCTCAAGAACTAGTGAAATAACAGATCTTCAAATTTTCAATATAAAATAGCATATATTCTCAGAAAGTGCTAACTTCTTATATATCACTTTTATATTTAATTTGGAATTTAAGAGGACATAGCACCTTTGATTTAGCACCACTGAAGATTTCATATAAAAGCTTATATTTCCATTTAATATTTATAAATTGAACAACATCATTAGGCTTGTTCAATAAAATATATATTCAGGGCAACAATTCTTAGGATTTTTTATATGTTTTTTACAGATTTGAAATCTTTAAATTGTGTTTTCTCAGTTTTTTTTTTTCATAAATTTGTGATCTTCAAAATGTTAAAACTTCTACAAATATTCAAGATTTTTTTTTTTTTTTTTTTTTTGGGGGGGGGGGGGGGAGAGTATGTTTAATAAAACCTACTTAAAAGAATTAAGGGTGGATTTTGTAATATCTTTAAGATAAAAAATATTAAAAATAACAAAGTTTTTTTTTTTTTTTTGAAAAGGATGAGGGTTTATAATTGTCCATATTCAGCCATGAAATTGAGGAAAATATCAGATTGATCACATATGTAAAATTTTTGCATTTAATTTTTGTAAAACATGTGTATTGTAAGTTTCAACCAATATTATTTATATTTTTCCAGTAATTGTTTGCTCCCAGGGGGCTGAAAGTTACACAATTTTGCATTTTTGACCAAAATTCTCCCATTTTTAGAGATTTGACCTACTTTTTTCTATATGAGTGCAAAGGAGCAACGCTTTCTTATTAAAATATTAGAAGTAAACTTTGACATAACTTAAACATCAAGATAAAAGGGTTGCTCCAGTGTGCTCATATAAAAAAAATTAAAATTGAAAAAAAAAAAAAAAAAATTACAACATGATTATAGTGAATACATTGCGTACAACTACTACTCATTTTAAAAGAGATGAAACTGATAAAATCGAATCTACCTAATCAAGTTCCACTTAAATATAATTTTTGTTGAACTAAATACTCTCTAAAAAATATTTAAGTCTTTTTTCTTTCCTGTACAGTTTATATCTTAAACAATATTAATACTTCCAGTGCATAAAGTAGAATCTGTAATATTTGGAAATTTCTCAACTCTGCCTACAGCATTTCTCTTGCAATCTGTATGTTATGATATTTCTTAACTCTCTAATAGCCTTTTAAGGGCAAGATTGCAATGCTGTTTTCACTGCACAGTTGTTTCAATGTACTAAAAAAATGCTTATTTCAATTTAAGATTAAAAATATAACAGGGCTGCCTCAGGTGACTTTTCTTTTATGCTTTTCGTACCAATATTTCCAAGCAAAACAATTCATAACATATTTATACAAGTAAATCTGCATTTTACTAAAAAAATACATCATAAATTTTATTTTACGACAATTGTGGTACGCGAAAAAAAAAAATAAAAAAAGATCACCTGTGGTAGCCTTATGCATACGATTTCAATCTTTATGACTGTTATTTACGACCTTCAAACTTTAAAAAGAAGCTAAATTTCTTAATTATTTAATTTTGATCAAGTGTAGTGTAGAAAAAGAAACAGTTCAGTGACCGGATATATTTGTCTTTCTACAATTGATGTACAATGGATGCAAATACTTTGATTAGAAATAGTATAGTTATAATGTATATTCATTTGTAATATAAACATAAATACAGAAAATACTGTTATAAAATTATGTAACTTTCAATTATAACACCCACAGGTGGGGACTTAAAATTCGATATCGAGTTTTTCCCTGATTTACACGTTTTAAGGCCTCCTGAGTGCAAAAAAGTAGTTTTTGGCAATTGGTCAGTGTGTATGTATGTATGTGTGGGATCTTCTGCCTATCGTATCTCCGCAACTAATAAAGATTGAACTACGAAAGGTCACACGCGATACAGGTCTGGTGTACAGATGGATTTTCCAAATTTTGGTGAAAATTGGAAACCGGAAGTGGGCCATCGGAAACAGGACCGTAAGTTCGTATCTCAAAAACGGCTCTAACGATTTTCTTCAAAAATGCTATATAAACACTATTAGATGCCCTTTCGAATGATATAAATGGTTAGTTCAGGAAAATTGTTAGGCGTCCTGTATAAATAGCGCAATTTCAGGTCTCACAAGAGCGTTCCTTTAAAACGGCTGTACGGATTTTTATCAAACTCGCCATATTAACTCTTTTAATTATTCTTTAGTATGTATTTATTGTTTTTCGGTCAATAATTGAGAATACCAAGTTTTGGTAAAAGTTGGTATCTCAAAAACGGCTCTTAACGATTTTCTTGAAATTTGTTTCATTAATCCATTTTAGATACTCTCTCATAACTCGCTATGTAAACTCTGTTTTATATGTCTTTATACGTGTATCAAGTTTCTCTTACTGGAAAATTCCAAAAATTGCATATAATACATGTAATAGTAGGTAATGGAAGTCGTGTGGTTGTTTCACACCAGATTTTTTTTTTTTATTTGTAGTGGTCTAACCCTTCATATAATAAAATAAGAACTTGAAATTTCTCACTTTTATGGACCCTCATCCTTTTTATACAGATATGCACTTATTTTCCCCCCCCTAAAACTAATAATTTTCAGAATCCATCTCTAATTCTTTTAAGTAGATTCTATTAATTATATATATATATATATATATAAGAAGTCTTTTTTCAAATATCTGCAGAAGTTTTAGCATTTTGAAAAACAATGATTCAAACAAATTCATAAAACAATGCAAATTGAAAAAACGCAATTTAAAGATTTCAAATCTGTAAAAAATATATATAATATATGTATCAAAAACCAAAAGAATTTTTGCCTGAATATATATTTTATTAAACAAACTTAATATAGTTCAATTTATAAATATTAAATAGAAATATAAGTTTTATATGAAACCTTCAATAGTGCCAAGTCCTCTTAAACTTCATAAAGACTAGGAAGTTCTACATACAGGGCGGCTAGCATTTAAATTTTTTTTAATTCCCTGACTTTTCCTTGACTATTTTTCGAGATTTTCCTGTATTTTCCTCTGACTCTTACCGTTTATTTTCCACGAAAATTTCATGACATTAGCAAAAAACCTAGAGATTTAAAATATCTCTATATATAAAAATGAATTGCTGTTCGTTAGTCTCACTAAAACTCGAGAACGGCTGAACGGATTTATCTTATCTTAGTCTTGAAATGTTCGTGGAGGTCTAGGAAAGGTTTAAAAGGCGAGAAAAAATCGAATAATTTCCGGGAAAACCCTAAAAACAGCCCTTTTCTATTTCCCATACAAACGTTTTCTAGAGTTATGTCCGTGAATTTATTTGACTGAGTTTCACGCCAAAACTGCTCGACGGATTTCGATGAAATTTGTAATGGAGATAGCTTATACCCTAACTTAAAAAGTTGGCTACCTTTTATTCCAAAAAAAAATTTGTTTTTGCGATTTTTATGCATAAAATAGCAATTTTGTAAGCTAATAATAGCAAAAAATTAGCCATTTAAATTTATCCATAATTTAATTGTTGCCAAAAAAAAAAAAAAAAACGAATTTATTTTTTTCAACAGGAAAATAAATACATTTATCTAAAAGTGAACGATAAAAAGTTATAAAAAAAAAAAATTATGCATGTCACAAAAATTGACGTCATTTTTAATTAAAAATTTCTTTTACACATTGATAAAGTGCTAATACGCAAGCGAAGTGATGACATCACTGGCCGTTTGTGGATTCAAGAAAAATATGTCCTATGTTAAACGCCCATTGGATTTTTTGTAAAAAATTATTAAAAATCGAGGAAAATTATTTTCCGATTTTAATCCCCATTACCTTATGTATAGATATGTATTAGTTATCATGTCCATGCGTTAGATTAAGTTATTTTTGTTGTAAAATTGACAAAATTTGCATTTTTAATATCAAAACTCTAGGGAAAAAAAATGGCAAGCTTCTATATTCGATTGAAAACACAAGCATTTCATTTCAAAGGATGATATTTACACAATAAATATCCAACTAATACACTAATTAAAAGGAAAATGATAAATATTCTATCATAATTTGAAGTCAAATTTCTTTCCAAATGTCTAAATAAAGTATCTGATATAAGATACGATATTGCAGCGGAATAGATTTGATATCGGTCATCCTTAGCAGAAAAAAAAATATATATATCGACAAATTATTTGGCGAACATAATTTAATTCCTTTCAAAAATCATGGTTATTTTAACAACTTATATTAAGAGAGTAATGAATAATATGAAACAATATTTCGTACAATGCATATTACGAAAATATACATCTGGCATACATATTTTCGTATTACGTTTTTGATCACCAAATACAATAAGCGCCAAGAACGACAGAGTTTTGAAATTTAAAATTAAAATTTTGTCAATTTGCTAGGAAAATAACTCAATCTAACACATGCACACGATAACTATAATCTATACTAATATTATAAATGCGAAAGTTTGGATGGATGTTTGTTACTCAATCACACCACAACGGCTAAACGGATCTGGATGAAATTTTGTATAGAGATAGGTAATAGTCTGGAATAAGACATAGGCTACTATTTATACCGGAAAAAATGTAAATTTTTAATTAATCTTCTGTATAATATAAATATTTCTTCTATAATAAAATTTTAAAATAATTTATTTTAATTTTTAATTGTTGCCAAAAAATATTTCACGCGAATAATAATAAAAAAAATAATACATATTAAATTTGCTTAGGCACATGACAACATAACGTCATTATCAAAATTAAATAATAAGAAAATGAAAGCTAATTCAGATCTGTATTAAAGAGCTTTATTAGTTGATAATCCTGGGTATATTTTTAATTTTAATACTGAAGTAGATAGGACATTTTTCACCAAGGACTCTATTTTTGTGACAACAACCTTAAGCCAAGTAGTCCATAAAAAATATAAACAAATCTGTACATATAAAAGAGTAAACTCAATGATTCACTGACTCAACACTGCCATGACGATTCTGTGGAAAAGAGGGTCACAAATTTTAGTGACCAGGTTGGATTTCGGAGCCTGACCCCCAACTAAGACGGAATTTTGCAAAATACCCCCCCCCCCCACACACACACACACCGTCTCCTTGGGGGGCAGAAGGCTTAACTCGGCTCCAAATTACTTAACGGTGAAGAAATTGCAGATGGAAAGACCAGACTTCAGTACAAAAAAATTATTTTCTACGATTTTGGAATTTTGGATTTTTAAGGGGGGAGGGAAGGGAAAAGATTTTGGAAGAAGGGTACTCAACACACGAGGAAATCGAACTGAACACACACTACAAAGGGATTTTATGAAATTCCACCCTACCGCCCTTTGGAGAATGGGGGGCAAAAACATGTATTCATGCGTAACGCTGCACTAAATTATCTAAGGTTGGACATTTTTTATGTAAGGGACGATTATATGTATCTAACTCATAGTATGAAGAGATTTTGCGAAATTCACTCCTCCTTCCCTCCTTTAAGAACGGGAGGAGAGATTAAAAAAAAAAAGTTTTAAAGCATAGCTCAGCTTTAAATAATTTCATGATCTCAATTTTTTTTTATGTGTCGGTCAGGTATGTGTATGCAACATGAAATATAAAGTAATTTTGGAAATTTACCCCCGCCCCTCCTTCCTCTTGGGGCGGGCGGGGCAAAAACCACATTTTGAAGCTTAAATCCGTCCAAATTACCTAAGAATGGCGAATTTTGGTGTGTGAATGTTAATTAAGTGTGCGAAATATGCACTTTGATGAGCTTTTGTAAAACTTTCAACTGTAACCGCGAGGGAGGGGGAGTAAAAAGCAGGTAAGGGACTGCCGAAGGCATTGGGCAACTTAAAATTAGATTTTGACGGATTTGAATGTTTTTTTTTTTTTTTTTAAGATATTTTATTATTATCAATGATATGCTGTTTTGGGGATTCATTTCAATATAATGACCAGCGAAGCGGGCAAAGCCTGCTAGTCATTAATAATTTAGTAATTAATAAAGCTTATTTTAACAAAATTTGTCAGAATTCCCTAACTTGAAATGAAATTCCCTGACTAGTCCTTGACTTTTCCAGATTTTCTAAATTTCCCGACTCCTTGATTTTCACTGACTACTAGCCGTCCTGTAACATACCAGATTCGAAAAAAAAAAAAAAAAAAAAAAAGATTAACTTTTTAATTTGAAGTAAGTGAAAAGATCAAACAATCCTCCCCCCCCCCCACCACCACCACCATTAATCGATTTTTAAATTAAAAAAAGAAAGAAAAGAAAAACAACAATATAAGTACAATATACAACTCCAAAGATATTTGGAATACAATTTTTAAAGGAAAATGTCCTGAACTCATTATCGTTATGCACCAGCAAGTATGAACAATACATAAAAGGACATGAGGAAAAACAAGAAAATAGCACAAAGATACAAATGCAGAAAATAAAAATTTTTCGTCTCATTAAAACTCGTGATTAAACGAAATCTTGACATTCAATCTTAATTTTATCTAAATAAACAGATGCTGCGTTTGCAAATTCTTTTTTATTATTAGCAAAATTCTGAGATCAATTTAATCGCCCTATATAAAGTTTTGAGAAGGAATGTTATCATTAATGACTTTTTCTTATGACATTTTATTTATTTATTTATTGAAAAAAAAAAAATAGTTGTATGTCTATGGCAGATATAATTTCCAAGTGCTCTAGGCGACAAAATAAGCATTTTTTAATAATACAGTATAAAATGATACGAATATAATGTTTGGCGATATTTTTCATATTACAAAATAATTTTTTGGTATATTTTTAACTAACTTTAAACAAAATTTAGATCATTACACAATATAAATACATAACTTTGCTCATTAAAAAAAAATTCTTTTTAGAAAACAAAAAGAAAACTTCTATATAACCTCTTCTTTTTTCCCCTCCATTAAAATGTAAAAAAAAAAAAAAAAAAAAATGTTAAAAAGATTGAAAAGAGATTCTCTGGATTTATTTTAAGAAAATTCTGCAATCAATATCAATTACATTATTTTATTTATATTAATAAGCACGATAAGAAAATTTTAAAATATTCCTCAAAATAGTTAAAAAAAAAAAAAAAAAAAGCCGACATTACTTGAATAAATAAATAAATAAATGTCAATTCCAGATCCTTTAAGGCCCTCTTCACTCACCACAGCCAGAAGCCGAAGCTAATGTTATTCTATGGGAAATTTTTCTTTACAAATAACTTATTAACTAATACAGATTTTTAAGTTCGGTTTTCACATTCTGAAAATTCTCAGCTGTTAAATTGACGGACCTTTTTTAAAAATGTATTTTTTTTTTTTTAATTTTTTATCTTTTATTTTGAAGCTGCAAAATACGACTTTTCACTATGTGAATTTTTTTTTCATTTTGCAATAATAAAATAATAATAATAAAAAAATAATAATAATGCATTTTTAAAAAAGGTCCGTCAATTTAACAGTTGGGAATTTTCTGAATGTGAAAACAGAATTTAAAAATATGTATTAGTTAATAAGTTATTTGCAAAGAAAATTTCCCCATAGAATAACATTGGCTTGGGCTTCCGGCGACGGTAAGTGAAGAGGGCCGTTAAATGAAAACATAAAAATATTTCGCAAAATATAATCACAAATATAGGTGATTTTTATTATTATCATTCATAATAATTTATAATTCGAACTGGGTTGAGCTAACGTTAAAATCAATAAAATTTATTGTTTATTTTTCACATATATATTTAAATAGACTTTATTCTATTTGCACATTATCTCCCAGATATTTGCTCCATATAGTTATAGAAAAATTCCTAATTTTTAGTTTTTAAAAAACAGATTTTTAGCAAAATACAGCAGATCACTAAAAACAGCCAAAAACCACTACAGTTGGCAGATGTGCAAAAATCATATTAATTATTTCTGGTAATTTCGGTAATGCTTTCTTTTTCTCTTTAGAATGCAGACGTTGCAAGACATTTTATAGAACTTTAGTGTACTTTAAAAACTTAAAGCAAAGCTATGTTTCTCGTCAAAGATGTAATGGAAAAACGTAAATTAAACGTGACCCGTCTGTTAGATATTCATAATAATGGTCATCAAAATAAACAATTTCGCAAATAACAATTTTATTCTTATGTTACTTTCTCTTTTCTATAAATATGTTTTTGAACCATTGACTAGTTATAGACAATCAGTGATTAAAAGTTTTTTCTTTTTCGTTTTACATAAGAGGAAAAATTAAATTACATCTTGCAAGTTAATATATATATATTAAGCTAGCAAAATTTAGCAAGACATATCGGCGAGCTGAAAACATGGTACTCAGAAGTCGGTCTTTGCAACAAGCAAACTGCAGTTTGGAAATCCAGATATGGGCGATTGCACTGTTAAAAAAAAAAACTCAAAGTATTATTCGAATAGCATATTTTCCCGGCCTACCTATAAATTTTTCATAGATAAATATTTTAAATGAAAATATTAATTTTCCTCTCCCGCTGTCTCTAGACAGAACAAGAATACCTATACTACAAGAAAATACGATTGGAAACACAAATATTGTAAAACGAAACTAAAACACCAGTCGTTCATACACAAAAAGCAGTCATTTACAAAACTTTTCACATTTTATTTAAACGAGCATTCTAAAATATGAAATTTCAAAATACATGGCATCATTAAAATGCAAGAGAATTAAGATAATATTTAAGCCCCTGACCGTTTCTTCCTTCAAATATTCTAAAATAAAAACAAAATAAATCATAACCATAAAATGTTTAAACGATGGGGGAGACTTCAACAAAATGCCTGATAAAATACCCTAAATACCATTAGAAGATATACAAACCAATATATCAGTATTCTGTACATGAAGGTAATAGAAACTCATAAAAGGGAAAAACGTCTCGAATTTGCGACCAGCATCAGGAATAAAAGGACTATAAAAGTACTACAACATACATCCATAATTTACTCCTTAAAGAAGATAAAATTTTATTTTTCAGTGAAAGAGAGAGAGGAGGGAAAATATGAGCTCAGGGAGAAGACCCATTTTGCTTTGTCCTCAACTCATCTCGTAAAGAGTTGATGGGACACGGAGAAGCTAGATAAAATATGCAGGTAAGTCAAGGAAGTTTTTCTACATCTCTTTCTCTTAACGATTCAGACTTCGTCAACTGTTACTTCTGGCAGAACGCACAGTATTTTTCATCAGAATGATAAATGAAAAATAAACATAGAATGACAAGAGTGCCCTGGTTATATTTCTAAAGTAACGATGAAATAGTAAGTTTAAGACTTAAAAGAGACAGAATTGGTGGGAGGATAGAAAACAACCTTTTATTTTTAAGTGCAACTAGTAAATTTTGATTTAAGTTTTGAAACTTAAGAATAAAAATGTAACTTAAATTTTAGATTTTCATTTTTAAAAAGTTTCTATAAGCTAGGGATATAATAATTTTATCTGACAGGTGAAATATCCTTATGACTTATTACTATATTCAAAAAAGTAAAATAATAATACATATTTCGCTATTTAAAAAAAAAAAAAAAAAGAATCTTTTTAAAAATAAAATATTCATATCATTTCTTCCACACGCAGTATGTCAGTTTATGAACCAAAATTTATTATCATTGTTGATTTTAGATGAAAAAACAGGGTTGCTACACATATCAGGAAAAGAAAAAAAAATTCCCTGAGTTTTCTCAGTCCCTTTTAAAAGTAAAATAGACGACACACCAGGGGTCGATCCAGGTTTTAAATTTTGGATCCCGTTTTTGTGGAAAAAAAAAAAAAATATTTTTGTGAAAAAAAAAAAATAAAAAAAAAAAATAAAATAAAATAAAAAAAATAAATAAATAAATAAAAATATCGTGTAAAACCTTCCATTTTAACAGTCATTCTAAGTAGTTTTTAAATATCAAATTGAACCAATTAATTAAAAATACTGAAAATATAGAAAAAGGTTCACTTTTATAAAATAAAAAGGCTCATTTCGTAACTTTAAATTTTGTGAAGGGTCCCCATTTATGGATTTGAATTTTGTGAAGGGTCCTCATTTATGGATTTAAATTTTGTGAAGGGTCCCCTTTTATGATGTGTAATTTTGTGAAGGGGCAGCAAAGGGGACCCAATTTTTGCCTGGATCGACCCCTGCACGCAATCATGCAGCATTAGAATCTAACATGTTTACAAGTCAATTGAACATATTTAGGGTATATCAATTTTATTAACTTACTATAGTTGGAGGAAAAAACATAATTGATTCATTATAAAGTACTAAACATTTTTTAAATATTTTATTATGAAAAAATTTTCCAACGTTTTCAACAAAAAATTTCAAAATTCCCTGAATTTTCTATAAATTTTGAAAATTCCCAGAGTTTTCCCTGTTTTTTAATAGATTTTCGAATCCCCTAAGTTTTCCAAGTTTTCCTATTTTCCAGGTGTCGTAACAACCCTGGAAAATATCTAATTTAAAACCAAATAATAAAACAAGATTTATTAATAACATAGCATACGGTTATTATTAAAAGTATTTATTTATACCTATATTAAATGGTATTTGGAGAGTTCTTAATATTACGTAAAACAATTATTTAAAATAAGAATTTTAAATAAAAATTAAATAATTTAACGTGAAATTCAGAGACAGTAAAATGTTCAAAAACGCTTATTTCATCGGTTGCCCCTGGAAAGTTTAAAACCTGATTTTAGGAGAAAATTACACTATTACTATTAAAAATTATTTAAAAATATTTATACATCATCAATAATTAAAAAAAAAAAATCTTTATAATTTTAACATAATATTCATTTCAACATTTTTACAAATAAACCATTAAAAACATGTGCAATTGTCGAAAATTATAACTTTTTTTTTTTTTTTTTTTTTTTTTAGTTTTTAATTTAATGCTTATTTTAAAGGCAACATTAAAACTAGTATGTTGTGGCCACCACAAGACTTTCTTCTATATTTTCTATACAAATTCACTTAGTACATATTATTCATATTACATAATAAAATTATTTTCCATGATGAATACGAACAATTCACATCTCAAAAAAAGTGCAAGACTAAATGCCGAAAGAAAGTCAATTTGTGCTGACATATGAAGATTTATTTACTTTTTATTTTATTTTTTTTTATGAAAAAAAAAAAAAAGCAATAACTTTGTTTTTTATTATCACAGATATATGGTTCAATTATTCGTTTTTAAAGGTATTGACTTTTTTTTTTTTTTTAGAAAGATACCTACATTGAAAATTTAAATTTTCCGCCCCCCTCCCCCTCCCCTGACCGAGAATGAGGTTCGCTTTCGCTCCTACACGCACACATTTTTTTCTTTCTTTAGTTTACTACTGCTGTTAACATTTCATAACAATTTCACAATCATTCATTAAAAATAACTCTCATTACGTACATTTATACGAAATTTTGTCCTATACTGCCATATTAAGAATTATGAAAAAAAAAAGAAAAAAAAAATGGATGACAGCACCACCTGTTGAGCTATTTAATTCCAAAATATATTCAGCACCAGTTTAGGGCAAGTTTCAACTAAATACCGTTTGGTTAAATTTCGATCGATTCGTGAGATACAGCGTCCACAAAATTTATGATGTACATTAACACACAGACATTTTCTAAAAATGGTCAAATCGTACCCAGGACATCTCAAAACGTGTAAAATCTGTTTCCGCAATCACCCAATGTTTATTATTTTTATTCCATTTTTACGCTCAGAAAATTCACAATCCTTAGTACCCGCCTTTTAATTTTTTTTTCTAATTTTTAATATTTTATTTTCAAGTTGAAAAAGCAAAAAAAAAAAAAAAAAAAAAAAAACTAAGCACATTTTTTGCATTTTTCAACTAACTAGAAAATAAAATGTGAAAAAACAATTTTTAGAAAACAAGTACTAATTTAACGATTGTAAGTTTTCTGATTGCTAAAATGGAATTCAAAAAACACATTAGCTAATGAGCATTCATGAAAACAATTTTCCCAACAGAATAACATGGGTTTTGGCTGTCGATGAGGTTAAGTATTGTACACTCTTAAGTATCCAAAAGCTTTCAAATGATGCCTGTCAACGAAAAGAAAAATCTACCTCTACCTGTGTAAAAGTTGTTTTATGTTAATAAAACTATCAGTGCAAGAAAACAATTTTTTTCTCCAAACCACTCAAGTCATCATCAGAAGAATAAAAGTCATACTTACAAATTCATAACAATACTTATTTATTTTAATCTTAATCAAAATTCCAAACTAATAATCTGATTATTTTTAAGTTTTACAAAATACTTTGGTTAGTACAGAGTGATTTTAGTGAAAATGACATAAGTTGTTTTCTTTGTGTGTGTGTGTTTAAAAATGTTTTATAATATATAGATAAAGCATGATTTTTCTTTGTCATTACTTTATGTGTGTGTACATGTACTATTTCATATAACAAACCGTGCAAAATTGTGAAACTTGCAATTTATTAATAAAATGATAATTAGAAATATTTATTTGCACATTATTAAAACTACCCTGTCTATCTACCCCCTAAATTAGTTTTTTATTTTGATTATGACCGACCGACTAGCCGCTGTAGAGTAAGGGAAGGGAGGGGGAGAAAAAAAAAAAAAACTGATTATTTTAAAGTAAAATATACTGAAGTAAAAGACAGGAGAGCAGAAGGGCTGGATTGGTTTCTGCATTAAAAAACGGAAAAAAAAAAAAAAAAAAGCTTTAAAAATTGCCTTTTAATTTATACATTTAAAATTACATATATTTTTTTATTTTAAATATGAAGTATATTTTTGTAACTTTTTTTTAACCCTTTATCTATCGACCGTATTTTTAAAGCCTCATTAAATAAAAAAATAAAATAAAAATAAAAGTACAAAATCGAGTTTATTGACGGCGGTTTATAGTGTATAGGTGGTGTAGGGATTACAGCCGATTGACTACTCGCGAGTCCCAGGCCTAGTGAATTTATGGAAGGAAATGTCAAGGATAATTAGAACGATCAAATACAGAGGGTGTTCATACATTTTTGTAATGATTTTTACTTTCTCCTTGGATTTAAATTTAAAATAAAAAAGTGACTGACATCAAATTCTAATAGGATTTAACTGTCTTCTGCAGCATTAAATTTTTTTTTTTTGCTTTAAAAATGTCGCTGGAAAATAAACAATGGATTGAAGGCTATATTTCTGAGCTTTCCGAAGAGAAACTCTTATTCAGTTATAAAAGAAGGATGTGAAAAGCATGGTTTTAATATTCCTACACGTAAAATAAAGTACATGATTAATAAAAAAGTAAATAAACGTCAAAGTTTGCTTTTGACTGGGAAAAAAAAAAAAAAAAAAAAAGCGAAAAATTGATACCCAGCAAAGATACGCACACCTCCTATTAAATTTGAAGTCGCATCTCATGCTTTAAAAGAAAATTATTGTACATTTAGATTTTTAAAACAATCTCTTTAAAAGCGGCATCCCAAAAGATTGGATGGACTATGGAAAGTTTTGGAAGAAGAGTGGAACAAAATCAACCTTGATGTTCTAATAAATACTCTGCTATGAAATCAAGATTTAATTTGATAGTTTAACAAAAGGGCTATCAGACTGAACATATTACAAAATAAAATTTTTATATTGCTTATATATATATCTTTGCAAAATCGTTACAAAAATGTGTGAACACTCTCTGTATATTAATATTATTATAATCGTTACAATATTAATATAATAGTTTCTCAAATTCCTATTGGCCACTCTCCTCACCTTTCCCGTAATCCTGTTGGTTGAACAGAATTCGGTCCCTCTTCTAGATATACGAGCACTTCTCCAGTTCCAGAATTCTTTATGCACTGAAGACGGTACGCTTAAGGCTACCGAAACAGCTATATGCTTCCCAAATTTCTTTGGCGTTTCTGACATTGTAATTTTTACTGATTTAATAACCCTCTGTATACTTTACTTTAAAAATCCTTTTTGTTCAAGAAAAGGTTTTACATCGCGCGAGATGAGCAAATTTCTTTACATTTATTTTCTCGTGGAAATAACGGGATACCAATCAGTTTTTTTATTTATTTTTTTATTTTTTTTTTTAATAGCGATTAAAGATTTATGTTCAAGGTAAATATAACATAATAAATCGAATGAAAGTATAAAATATAGTAATTTATATCAGAAATTCAAGTAATAAACTATAAATATTAAAAAATACTCGATGCAAAAAGATTTAAGGGAACGTACACAATCCCCAATTATAACAAATGTCTTTTATAAAGATTAAATTTCTCCCCTCACCTTAACAATATCTCGTCATCGGAAAGCAATCATTTCATAAAATTTAAATATGTAATGTAGTATTATCAGAAATAATGCCTGAAAAACATTTACCTGCTAAAGCACATCCCAAGATTGAACGTGTGTGTGTGTGTGTTCGGGGGGGGGGGAGCTTTTGGAGAGGAAAAAAAAAAACACTGTGTAGCACTGGAAGGTTTAAATTATATAGATATATTTATATGAATAATTATTAAAAAAAAAAAAAAAAAAAAAAAACTGCGTACAGAAACCGAATTTGGTTCGGGTCATAGAATAACTATTCGCCTTTAAAAATCGGAATAAAAAAGAGAAGTCAGTTTTCCTCGGTGCAGGGAAGATACCAAAACCATAAATGTATAGTCATGCCAATCTCGTAAAGAGCGTGATGCGCAAGGAAAAACTCAAAGAGCAACCTCAAAATCCTCTCTAGCTTCAAGAAAGCCGTTTCATTACAGTTGCTATAGTAACAACACATTCCAAGAAAGTACTCAGAAGAAAAAATTAAGTAAAGCAATCACGCAATCTTACAAAAAAGAGGGCTAGTTCATAAAGTGTATAAAATATAGAAGCGGCGAATTTTATATGCACACTAACAGTAAACTTAATTAATTTACATATCTAAATGAAAGTGTAAAATTAAAAAGATATTTATTATTAACAACAACAAAAAATCACATGCATGAATGCATGAAAAACAATATTTACAAACAAAATAAATTAATAATTTTTAAACCTGTTTTTTGTTCATAATCAAGGTTTTGAATTAACGATACGAACTAATAAACTTTACGTTAACTTAAAACTTTAATTAAAACAGAAAATACAGTCCAGCTAAAAATAGTTTCATTGCAGTGAATTTTCAGCAATCCATTTAAAATATACGATTTATAACCAGAAAAAGTATTCATTAAGAATTAAAAAATTTAAATCGATTCTATTAAAAAAAGAAAAATTACGCGGTCCTTATATATTATAAACACTTTAACTGTAGTTATCCATTACATCGATCAACTTTAGGTTATTTTACCAACCTCTGTAACGAAACCTATCAAATATATTTTGTTTTGCATTATGGAAGGAAAAAAAAAACTTCCAAAAGCTATTTTTGTAGCTTTATTTTGGAAGAAAAAATCATACAATAGATTGCTTTTGAATAGCCCTATATATTGTCTATAAACAGCTAAGTCACAAAAATATATTTTATTATTAAATATAGAGGAAAAAAACCTCACAAAAGCATCTTTATAGTTTTGTTTCTAAAGAAGAAAGTTAAATTGCTTCAGCGTAGCTTTGTATAACGTCTGAAATTTACGTATACTATACACTAATAAATAATGTATAATGTACTAAAAAATAAATTCTCATAACACTGTGATTATATTAATGAACTTCAATTAATATTTTATAAGGTATCACAATTACTTTGAAGAGCCCTGTAAACTAATTAATTATGCTAATCGTCAGGAGTTCGGAAAATGATATTGTATTGGTTTAAAAACCCTGCATGTTATTTAAATAAATAAATAATACAGATAATTTAAAAAAGCATTGTAATCGTATGCTACAGCTACAATGCATTATATTTTACAGAGTGGTCCCACAAATTTTTCTTTAGTGGTCCCTCTTTTGCTTTCGGGGCAAGAAACCTGTCGATGAAATATGTGATATTATATGCTCTTTAACCCTTGAAATTCCAAGAGTATCCATCAAATATTTCTTTAGATATTTGACAAAATCTGTATGCTTATTAGAAATTTTCCGTTTCCGATCGCCAAATCCGATGTTATTCTATGGAGAAATTTGTTATTATAGAATTACCCTTTTTAACCAATGTATCCTTTTACATTCTGTTTTTACATTCAGAAAATTCTCAACCGTTAAATTTATTCTTGTTTTCCAAATATTTATTTTTTTAAGTTTTAATATTTCATAGTGTGAAAATTTTTAGTTCATTTTTCACACTTTTGACCTCCAAAGTAAAATATTCAAATTTTGGAAAACAAGAATAGATTTAACGGTTGTTAATTTTCTGAATGTGAAAACGGAATTTTAGAAAATACATAGATAGAGAGGTAGGTCCCTTTAATTTTGTATACGAGTTTTTTTTTTTTTTTTTTTTTTTTTTTGACTGACAACCAGACCTGAGTTCAAGAAACTGAACTGAACCCGAAATGAAAGAAAATGAACACTACCATACTCTAATGCAATTACGAAAAAATCCTCCTATAAAAGAAAGCTTAGCTAGTAATAGCAGGACACTTGGCGTTGGAATATTAAAACAGGAATAAACTACTACGTCAGAAACGCCAAAGAAAAATTATTGAGGTGCATACAGCTGTTTCGGTAGCCTAAAGCGTACCGTCTTCAGTGCAAAAAGAAGCCAAGACGGTACGCTTTAGGCTACCGAAACAGCTGTATGCACCTCAATAATTTTTCTTTGGCGTTTCTGACGTAGTAGTTTATTCCTGTTTTAAAGCTTAGCTAGGCTTAAAACCAAGTAATGCTTTTTAATGCTTATGCTTGTAATTATAAAATTTATATGTAGTATTTTGTATATTGAAATACATAATTTTTATTTTAATTGAAAGATAATCAGGATAGTCCTTTTGGAAAGTGTGTTAATTTGAACATGACTCATATTAATCAAACCCCAACAGGAAACGAATTCGACCAAAGTAAAAATAAATAAATAAATAAAGATTTTTACTTGTGGGTTTGATTTTGAGTAAAACTCGGTTACTCGCCTCGATACCATGCACAGTGGATCGAACAATGTTAAAATACGAACAAAGGCCCAAAAATCAATCTCTAAATAACTGATATTTTGCAGTGAAATAATTTAAAAGAGTGTCTAAAAAATACAAATATATGGTTTGATTTTTGGGTCAAAATTTTCGTTTTGAACTTATTTATATATAATAAAACTTCGTATAATTGAAGAAATATTTTCAGAAATAAGGTTTTTCGATGAATTTCAGTGATTTTATTTGAATAGACATCAAGTGGCACTTAAGATAACTATGAAAAAATACGAAACAAAAATACTTTTAATAATGTACTAATAAAAGTTTAAGGTACTTCTGCCAACATTTTTTTGGTTTTTTTATGTTGTGATTCGAGCATGAAATGTGAATATAAAATTAACAACAAAATTAAATTTATAAGTTGTGTAGCTTTTTTTGTCCAAAATTGTCCAAAATTTCAAACACGTTTCACTACTCCCAAAAGTATACATTTTAATCTGTGAAAAGTATTTTCGCCACAAATCGCCACTTTTAGAGAAAAATAAATTTTTATTCTGTTTACCCCCAAATTACCAATCGAGAAATTTATCTGAATAACTGTATTCATTAATGACAGAAAATATATTAAAAATTTTATAGTGAAAATATTATAGAAATTAGATGATTCAAATAGATTTAATAAATCAGAAATTATTTCTTATTTTTTTAAATAATTAATAAAATAATTAATTTTACTTTAAAGGTACTGAAACTGAAAAGTACCGTTGGACCCGAAAAAGGGGGGAAATGTAAATGGTTGCTGTGATATGTCATAAAATGTTAAAATTAAATAAATGTTTAATGTTAAATTACTAAATGTTAAAATTAAATATTATAATCCCATATTACGATTTAAAGTAAAAGTTTATGTGCAATAAAAATAAAGACAAATGTGAATTTTCATAGAGTTTGTCAGTAAATGCTTGCATGAGTTTTCTATTGAAATACTACATAAAAAAAGAAAAAAAAAAAAACAGTAATGTGATGATACATTTAACATTGTGTGCTAAATTGTGTTATAAATATAGATTTTGTTCACGAAATTTTTATTTATTTCCTTTTATTTTCTTCTTTTTTGCAACATTTGTTTCTTTATCAGGTATGTTTCTAAATACCTGTTTGCAGCAGAAAAATATGATACCGTTTAACCCCTTCATAATGCCAATTTTTCCTCGAATGGCACATTAAACTAATTTCACGGATCAAAATTGATGTAAAGAAAAAAAATAATTTAGCTTATTAGAAATAATTAATTTTAATTTTGACACATTATTCTCTTATTTAATCGCAAACTTCTCACAACCCATTGTATTAGCATAAGCAGAATTGCCAGAAATGACTATTTTTTTTTTTTTTTTTTTTTTTTTTTCGCACCAATATTATAAAAATATTATTTATACTGATATTTTTCTAGAGAAATGATACACAGGAATCATTATTAAAAATAAAAAATTGATGCCAGTTGAATAAAATTATAAATGAATTTGGTGGGGAAAATACTCCTGTGGCCTTATAAAGGGTTAAAAAAACATAGAATCGCTTTTAGTATCATACATATATAAATATTTAAATCGAAATCTGACAAAAAACATCATACATAGATAATAATACCATAACCTTCCTATGTTCGCCACTGTCTATACTTCGATCCACTGTGCCATTGCCAGGGAGCCATGCACCATTACAGCGTTTGAAAATCAGCGAATATTAAAGGTAAAGCAGTAGTTATGTGTCTCAAAAAGAAAGAAAGAAAAGAAAATCAATATCAATATTATTTCAGTTTTGTATGTGTGTTTAAAAATACTATATTAGTTTGAGAAATAAAATTTTTACATACAGTTGAATTTAGTTGTTGTGTCCTCGGTTATGTCGTCAATTTGTTTATAACATTAAAAAATCTATCCTAATCATTCACAGACTATTGAAGTTATTTTTTTATATTACTTTTAAGGTACCGGCGGTTTAACAAAATACATAAATTATGTTTATCCTACTATATAATTTTGAAATTAATAAAAATCTAATCTAATCTGAATTACAAAACAGGTTCTTAGAAAAATGGTAAGCGAATTTTAATATTTCATGTAACAATCACACTCTTTACTACACTCTATATATACGTTTTTATTATTATTATGCCAATTACAGAGAGCGATTTCTCTTGTTTTTAAACAAAACTCGGTTATTACGACCTTCGGTTATAGCGTCAGGAGTGTGTAGATCCCTTGAATGACAAAAATGAGTATATATAAATTTTTATCCTTTTTGGAAAAATAAAGAAAATAATGTTGAAAAACAAAAACAAACAAAAAAAAAAAAAAAAAAAAAAAAACACGATTTAGCGGAAAAAATTGACATCGCAACTGCAACAATTTATTGGGGAAAAAATATCTATGATTTAAAACAAATATAAACAGAAAATAGAATTTAAAAGAAAAGAAATACTATGTGTAGGGACCGTTACTTGACAATTTGGCAGGTTTTAAGCAGCTGTAAAACATACTTAACCCATTTGCATCATAAGCGCATATACGCGAGGAAATTTCCACTATACGTGTAAATTGCAAACGGATTGAAGCATTTTTCATGGTAAAAGCAATTCTAAAAAACTGATATAGTAAAATAAGCTTTGATTCGGAAAGCAGTGAAGAAGTAATAGACTTAAAATACTTATATTTTACCAAATATCTTCTTAAAGCTTATTTAAATGTTTTCCAGGAAATTTTCCGCGGTCAGTTTCTTTAAATTCGAAAAGCAACAGCACTCTTCGGCACACCTAATGTATATATATATATAATATATATATATATATATATATAAACTTAATTATCTTGTTTTATTTTTATTTCATTCTGCACGAGCGCTTTTTATTTCCTAATTCAAAATTCTTAAAAAAAAAAAAAAAAAAAAAAAAATTTCCATACTATCCGTTTCGTAACTGATTATTATTAAATTTCTTTTCTTTTTCTCAAAAAAAAAAAAAAAAAAAAAAAAAAAAAAAGATTTTGATGAAATTCTGGCAAAAGCAGAATTTAGTTCAGTACGGAGGACTATTAGTTTTTCTTTCTTTTTTTTTTTTTTTTCCAAATTATAACATCGCTTTCAAATTATTCAATTATATTTTCGATAAATGTCCAACTATCATAAAATAATAGTCCTCAGTAGAATAAAACGATTGTATATATAAATAATTATAAGATAAAAAAATGTTTATAAACCATGTTTTTAAATTTTCTGTTGAATCATATAAACGCTACTGAAGGCAGCCGGAACCCCAGCAAATGGATAAAAGTATTAAAAAAATTCCTTGCGCTCGTCTTTTGAGCTATTATAAAAGTTTCAAATGGCTATCTAGCCGGGAAGTTGGTTAAAAGTTGATTGCAAGCTTTGTACTTTAAACGCTGCCGAAGGCAGCAGGGTCCCGAAGCAATATGATAAAAATATTTTAAAAAAGCATTTTTACCGTATTCTGGACTATTCCGAAAGTTTCAAATGTCTAGCTACTCGGGAAGTTAGTTAAATAAATTTTCTGTTGAATCATATGAACGCTGCCGAATACAGTAGGGACCTGAAACAGTTGACTAAAAGTATTTAAAAAAATGTATTGTCCCCGTGTTCTGAGCTATCCTGAAAGTTTCAAATATCTAGCTAGTCGGGAAGTTAGTGAAAAATCGATTGCAAGCTTTGTACTGGTAACGCTGCCGAAGGCAGCAGGAACCCGAAACAGTTGGCTAAAAGTATTTAAAAAATGCATTTTCACCGTGTTCTGAACTATTGTGAAAGTTTTAAATGTCTAGCTAGTCAGGAAGTTAGTTAAATAAAATTTCTGTTGAATCATATAAACGCTGCCGAAGGCAGTAGAGACCTGAAGCAGTTGACTAAAAGTTTTTAAAAAAGTATTGTCACCGTGTTATGAGCTATCCTGAAAGTTTCAAATGTCTAGCTAGTCGGAAAGTTGGTGAAAAATCGATTGCAAGCTTTGTACTGATAACGCTGCCGAAGGCAGCAGGAACCCGAAACAGTTGGCTAAAGGTATTAAAAAAATGTATTTTCACCGTGTTCTGAACTATCCTGTAAGTTTCAAATGTCTAGCTAGTCGGGAAGTTAGTGAAAAATCGATTGCATGCTTTGTACTGGTAACGCTGTCGAAGGCAGCAGGAACCCGAAGCAGTTGGTTAAGAATATTTAAAAATTGCATTTTCGCCGTGTTCTGAACTATTCTGAAAGCTTCAAATGTCTAGCTAGTCGGGAAGTTAGTTAAATAAATGTTCTGTCGAATTATATAAGCGCTGCCGAAGGCAGCGGGACCTGAAATAGTTGACTAAAATTATTAGAAAAATGTATTGTCACTGTGTTGTGAGCTGTCCTGAAAGTTTCGAATGTCTAGCTAGTAGAAAAGTTAGTGAAAAATCGATTGCAAGCTTTGTACTGATAACGCTGCCGAAGGCAGCAGGAACCCGAAACAGTTGGCTAAAGGTATTAAGAAAATGCATTTTTTCCGTGTTTTGAACTATTCTGAAAGTTTCAAATGTCTAGCTAGTCGGGAAGTTAGTTAAATAAATTTTTTGTCGAATCATATAAGTGCTGCCGAAGGCAGCAGGACTTGAAATAGTTGACTAAAATTATTAGAAAAATGTATTGTCACCGTGTTGTGAGCTGTCCTGAAAATTTCAAATATCTAGCTAGTCGGGAAGTTAGTTAAAAATCGATTGCAAGATTTGTCCCTGACAAACACACAAACAAACAAACAAACAAACAAACCCACAAACAAGAATCGAAGTTAATAAAAACATGGTAAAATTAGCATGATTTTTTCTTTCTCCAATCAGAATCAGACAAATGTCAAATTATCAGGAATTTGAACAGCCGAAGACTATTTCGTTACTCTATGAATTAACTTTGTATCAAAGAAATTATGTTTAGTTTTAAGAAATATCTTTTCATCAACATAGAAGAGAGAGAGAAAGTAAAGTAATATGATCTAAACAAAAAACATTCTTAATCACCAGCTTCGATAACAGATACGCTAATGATAAAAGACATACGAGACCGTGAGAAAGGTCTTATTAAATTTCACAAAATCGATACTTTTAGTTCTATCAATAACTTAAAAAATGTTAGACAACTGCTTTTATTAAAAGAGAAAAATTAAATATAATTTACAACTATACACAACAACAAAGCTCCTCTTTATTAATTTATATTAGATATGCTATTATTTTGTTTAAGAAAATTTACCTTTCTCAAACAAAATAATAGCATATCTAATCACAATTTCTTGTTATTTGAAAATTAAATACATAATCACATTTCCCCCCCCCCCTTACAAATTCTCGGTTTATGCTTATAGATAAACAGAAATCTCATTGTTTTCCTGTATATTGAAATTTAATATCATATTATAAATCAATTATTAAATACATAAAAGTTTTGCAACTGTGGGTGATATTTAATAATGTTATGAAAAAATTCAAACAAGCACATAAATACATAGACTTCATTTTCAATTTCACAATAAAATGAAAATCAGATATTCTAGACTTCTACTCGATTACATCTAATCTAGTACTCCTATTAAAATTAGGTTCCATGATACCAGCTTAAGATGTTTGTTGCGCAACAAAAGCAGCTTAGCAAATGTTTTCCATGTATGGCTTAATCTTATTAGCAAAATGATGATTTTAAAACCACATCATTCAAAAGTAAAAAATCGATTGAAATGAGCAATTCTGTCATGTCATCTTGCAGCATATACATACTGCATCCAAAACATAGATAAACTTTTAAACTATTAGTAAAATAATAATAAGCTTAGAAAAGGGAAAATATTACTAATTCTGACTAGCACTAGACTGTTTTATTAATTTTAAATTAGAAGAGTAGTTATTGTTCAATTCTTTTTACTTTCTGATATATTCAATAAATTAAATAACTGGATTCGTAAAATTTTCCACTTCCGGTTTTGTTAGATAAACACATTTAAAGAGAACCAGAAAATATTTGTGTCCTGTATGTAACAAAAATTTTGTGACAATTCTAGCTCAAGAGCAAGCTAGTGGCAACTTGCGTTAACACACAGACAAACAGACTCAAAAATCTCTTAGCCATTTAGTATATATATATATAGAGATAGAGATTTTTTTACTTTCTCTTACCCATAGCCATAGGGTCGAGAAAGTATTGTTTTAGGGTCAAATTTTCGAACATGAGTTTTTGTTATATTTACATGTTCTGAGATTCCCTGAATACAAAAATCACGTTTTCAGCGAATGGTCTGTGTGCCTGTCTGTGTGTCTGTTTGTTATCAGCATATCTCAAGAACAAATAGTAGCAGAAATTATAAACTCGGTATTCTAAATGTGTATCATATAGGAATGCTACAGTAAGCTTTTCGTTGAGATGAAGCGAATGGTTCGTGTACAGGGACACTCAAAAGTATTCAAATACATTACGTCTATGGGGGAAATTGCAGGTAAGTAGAGTTTAACATCTATAGACTGCACTAAACCAAATGAAACGAATATATATTTTTTGTAATTGAGATAGTCAAATGGGGAAAAAAAATTGTATGTAGGAGCCTCGCCTCCCCCCTGGGGGGGAAGTCCCTCTCGAGGGGAGTAAATTTTCATGATGGGTATCTTTCAAAAAAGCTCGCCAATACCTTTAAAACGAATGGTTGAACCATCGATCTGCGATAATTTAAAATACAGTTATCGATTTTTTTCATTTTTAACAATTTTTTTTAAAATGTAATATTGAGAACAAATTCAACATTTTTTTTTTTTTTAAATTTATTTAGTGTTATACTACTTCTTTAATATGAAAATCGTCTGCATTATCATAAAAGATAATTTGTTTAAATAATAATTTTAATAAATTATTTTTTAAAAACAGAATTATTTTTTAATAACCGAATTAAATTCGATATAAATGTAGGTGCATTAATGAAACGGGGGGTTGAGGTGGGGCGGCAGGCCCCCCTTTACACAAAACTAATAATCATATAAAACTCTTCCGTAGCCTAATTTGAATTGTTTAACATAGGTTTACATAACAGTACTCGTTATCTTACCTCTTAATCTCCAACCTGTATTTATAGTATTAAATTTCAGGGTAAGAGAAAGTCGTGTGAGTGACACACCAGATTAGTTAGTTTAGTTATAAAATATAAATGTCTTTCATTAACACATTTCTTTCAATAATGCATCATAAAAATAGTGAAATTTCTACAACTACTCGGTATTGGCCGAATAATTAGCCTAAATTTGGTCGAGTACTCAGCAAATAGGCTGCGTAAGCCGAGTACCGAGTACTTACTGAGTACTCGGTACAGCTCTATTTAATATATATATATATATATATATATATATATATATATATATATATATATACACACACACACACACACACAATGAAAATTGTTTTTAACTAATCATTGTAAATTAAAATAAATAAATCTATATAAATAAAGAGAAGTGTCTGTGTGTGTATCTGCGCTCTGGTGCTCACACTACTGATCGCAGAGCTTCCACATTTGGCATATAGGTACCTGGGACCCTGCAGGTGTGCACCTCATCGAGATTTTTTCGAATTTCGAAATTGAATTTTTTAAATGAATGTTTTTTCGATTTTAAATATTGGCTTCAATGTTTCATTTTTCATGAATTTATTCTTCGGTTGTTATCGTCTGCGTAGCCGTGCAATTCATCTTTTATTTAATACATTCATTTGAAGGCGATTTTATTTTCTTATTTTCTTTTTTTTTTTTGTTATTATTATATTTATTGAAAATTAAATGGTAATGCAATAGAAATAAATTGTTACGTTTATGTATACATTTTATACTATAGCAACTTTTTATTTTTCATTTTTTTTTTTTTTTTTTTTTTTTATTAATTCCTTTAAAACAAAAATCTTTTTTTTTTTTTAATTATTATTATTTATAATATTTATTGGGTGAAAAAAATGGTAGTTTATAGTAGAAAGGATAAACTGATTAAAATTCGTTTTTCATGTATTTAATTCCTTTTAAAAGAAAATCTACTTTTTTATTTTATTTTATTGCACTAATCGGAATCAAATCGTAATATAGTGTAAATAACGGGTGCTATAAAACACATGGTTCAAAAACTAAAATATATAATAGATGCTGAGATACAGTCATCTTTAAAATCGTAGTTCTTAAATAACAGAAAATCCACAAGTCGTCGATAAATACCCAGATTGAAGTGCCCGGGAAAGACCTTTCTATAGACAGTGGGAAACTGGACCCGATGCAGTACGGGTAGAAGAAAGATCTGCCTTAGGCAACGGGTACCCGAAGAAGTGAGATCTAAAGCGATTTCAGTGTTTATTTTATTTATTATTACTATTATTATTTTATTAACTTTTTATTTGTAATGTGATGTAAAAAATAAATACTGATCCAATTATTTTGAAAATTCATTTAAATATAGTGACCAGCGAAGCGGGCGTAGCCTGCTAGTAAATAAATAAAATGAAATTTTTAAGATAGTTAACCAGGAAAAAATTGTATAGATGAAGATTATAAGAAGCCCCCCTCCCCTTCGCTCAGGGATAGTACATGTCCACTGAATATTTTTGAAAGTAATACGCCAAACCCTTCAAAATGAATGGTTATACCATCGAACTGCGTTAGCTTGAAATAGCGTTATAGATTTTCTTTATTTAAAATAAAAATTTCATTTTACTGGGGTATGCTTGTAAGGTGCAAAACCGACATTCTTTCGATATTCATGGTTACGCTTTTTGAGATGAAAATCGCTTTCTCTCATCGTAGAAAATAATTTTGAAAAATAATAATTTTAACATATAATTTGCATCGTGTGAAATTGCATAAGAAAATATCGAAGAAAGTTTTGTGATGGCAGCAACATACTAGTTTTGCATTATTTAGTGCTTAATAATTCGTCAAGTCAACGATCAGAATAGTGAAATGCTCATAAGTAACAGAATGTGAAGACTTAAGATAATTTCTCAAGGCCTATTTGTATAATCGCACACCTATAAATGTCCCAAACAATAATACATAAAGCACTGTTTTTGAAAGATTTTCTTTAAAATTTTTATTTTGAATAACTGAAATTTGCAAAATACAGCTGTTGACAAATAACTCTTGTAAGAGGTGTCGTGTTCAGGGAGTACGTGCTTTGAGAGTACATCTGAAATTCGTGTTTTATAAGTACTCTGACAATCGCACCGTTCTGTGAGGGTGCATCTTTAGAAACATATATTTATTTGAAACTTGATAAATTGATTTACTTGTTTACAATCTAAAATAATACGCTAGCTTAACTAAAGTAAATGCGTTAGTTTTAGATGTTGAATAGGTATTAATAGTTAAAGTGGAGATATAAATAGTTCTTTTTGAATAGTTTGTTTTATTATTAACTTTAATTTCCAAGGTAAAATTAGAAAAAAGCTGTTCACTTCAAAAAATGCAGTTTATTTTTACATTTAGTTTTAATATGCTATATAGACATCTTGATTTAAAGTTTGAAATATTTATAAAGCTGTAAACATGACCAAATGTAACTTTCGATTTTTATAAAGAAAGGTTGAATCAACAAGTGTGAAAAATCAAAAAGCCAGGAATTGAAATTTAACGTACCAAAACTATACCTACTAAGATAAATCTGATCGACACCTGACTTAGGCCTGTACAATCTGAATACCCAAAAATTATAATTTTCATTTGATCTGTAAATAATAATACCGTGCAAAAAATGAAACAATTTAAACTAGTATGATGTGGTCACCACAAGACTTTCTTCTATATAATTTTACACAAAATTCATGCAATACAAATTATTTATTAAATTATTCAATTATTTTCCATGATAAATACACACGATTTTTATCTGACAGAATTATATCAGTAAGTGCTGAAATCAAGGTTCAACCATTCGTTTTAAAGATATTGACGAGATCTTTCGAAAGATATCCACATTGAAAATTTACACACACACACACCCCGGGGGGGGACGATGCTCCCCCCCACACACACACAAACTTTTTTCTCTAGTCTACAACTACTATTATCAATAATTCATATTAATTTTACAACCACACGTTGAAAATAACTCTCATTACGTACATTTATATGAAATTTTTTTCTATATTGCCATGTTAAAAATTTAGAAAAACATGTGATCACAGCGCCACCTGTTAAGCGATGGATATCCAAACCTAATCATCATCAGTTTATGTCATGGTCCAACTAAATACTAAGTTTGGTTAAATTTCGTTCATTGGTTGGTGAGATACAGCGCCCATAAAATTTGTGATACACACACAAATAGACAGACTGACAGACATTTTCTAAATAAAGTCAAATCGTGTTCATGACATCCTAAAACGTGTAAATTCATCGATAAATTAATAAAATGAAGTTCGAAAATTTTTACGAATCCAATACTTTCACTCTCTATGTATATAGAAGAACGTAATAAAATCAAAATAATACTATTAATGTAGTGATATTGAAAGTCAGAATTCTTACTTATTAATAGTGACTAATGTTAATCGAAAGAGATTTATTTCTTGTTTTAAAATGTTAGAGTTACATAGAAGAAAACAATAACAAAAAAGTACTAAAAAAAAAAAAAAAAAAAAGAAAGCTGACGTCGAAATAAATTTCGCTATTTTTGCAAAAAACTTATTCCATTATTATTTTTTACCATTCAATTTTTAAAGTCAGAAAGTATGTGCATAATATGAAAAAGGAAACTTCCTGAAAATAGAGAGATAACACTCCACGCAAAAGAAAAAGAGTATATAACTTAAGTACTTCAAAAAGAACATGCCTGAAATACTCGAATTTTCCCTCATAAAATGCAGTGCACTATGTAATTTAAGACACACATAAATTTGGTAGCTTTTAAGACACTATTTTGTTTCAAAGCTTTGTGCACCCTACACGTCACCATGACAACAGTGACTCCCTATGGAACTGAATCACGCGGAAATAGCTGCTGTAGTGCCTCAAAAGAAGCAAGAAATGTCATCAGTAAAAGTGTGACGAACAAACTGTTTCTGTACAAAATAATTGAATAAAAGATGTAATCAGGACTTATGTGCAACCACAATTATAAATCAAAGATTATTTTTTGCCATTATTATTTACGGGAAAAAAAAAAAAAAAAAAAAAAACTTAATTTGAATCAATATAACACTTTGTTTTGAAGCCCTAAAAAATATCACTTCCATTTTTCATAATCATATAAAGCTTTGGGATATCAATACATTCACACACATATCCGCTAAAATAAATAAAAATAGTAACAAAACCTGCTTTCCAAACTTACTTCTGTAACTGACACTATTAATATTTTTAATTTTTACTTTCCGAACACTATAGTGAGGAAAGTATTGTAATCATGTCAAAAATCCGAATTCGAGATTTTGATGTTTCTATACGTTTTGAGGTCCCCTGAGTCCGTTTTCACTATTTTTACGATGATATATGTATGTATGTGTGTATGTGTGTATGTCTGTGAACACGCTAGCGTCTAAAGGCTTTGTTCGATTAACCTGAAAGTTGGTACGTATATTGTAAGTCACCATAGTACGAACCCTATAGATTTTGGTGAATGTAGCACTTATAGTTTTTTTACAGGGACACAAAGAAAAATTCTTTATCATTATGGCCTATGGGACCAAAATCTTAAAAGTGCGATAGCATCTAAACGCCTTATTCAATTGAGCAAAAATTTTATACCCATATTATAGGTCACAGATACTCAATCTGTATAGATTTTGGAGAATCTAGCACTTATAGTTTTTTTACAGGGACACAAAGAAAAATTCTTTATCATTAAGGCCAATGGGGCCAAATTTTTAAAAGTGTGATAGCGTCTAAACGCCTTATTAATCTGAGCAAAAAAATTGTACACATGTTATAGGTCGCATTTGCACCAACTGTATAGATTTTGGTGAATCTAGCACTACAGTTTTTTTACAGGGACACAAAGAAAAATTCTTTATCATTATGGCCTATGAGACCAAATTTTTAAAAGTGCGATAGCATCTAAACGCCTTATTCAATTGAGCTGAAAATTTGTATGAATATTATAAATCACTGTTGCACTAGCTATAAGCATTTTGGTGAATCTAGCATCTATAGATTTTTACAGGGACAAAACGAAAAATTCTTTATCATTATGATCTAAGGGCTCAAAGTTCAGTAGCGTTAAATAAAACCTCGTGTGATATATGGAGAAAAAAACACTCTATTATGGTTTTCTCTCTTTTGTTTGTTTAGCAATTCCTCTTTCTTTATTTTATCTACAAAACTGTTAGTTACTCAATGTTCGGAAAGTCGAGTGGAGTCACTCCAGATTTTTTTAATAGTAGTAACGAATAATTATTTTTAAATATTTCATAATAAAAATACAACCGTGTGAAAATCATTACAGTAATTGTGGATTTTCAAATATTTTGTTGCATTATTATTATTCATACATGCAATAATTCAGGAAATATAATTTCAGTTGTTGATGTAATTTAATTTTTATTCTTTAAAAACAGATTGGGGGTTTAAAGAAAAAGAAAGAAAAACATTTTCCATAAAAATTTAACAGTGTTTATGGATTTGAGTTCTGCATTTTGATTTCAATATTTTTTTTTTTTAGAATTACACAAAACTGATATATGTATTTAGATTTACTAATGAATGCTTCTTATTAAAAATCTTATATATAGCAAAACTGGTTTGCGTGTAAGGAATCGCAAAATAATTCGGACAATATTACGGTCTAAGTGTCACATTTTTTTTTTTTAATATAAGCACATTTCTACACTTTTATACTGTGCTAAACATACGAAATGAATGAACATTTTTTCAGATGCAATAAAAGATAATTTATTTATAGCGCTAAGAAAAATATTTGGATTCATTATGGGAAATTGCTGAAACTTCGCTTTCAGTTATGCTATGCGTTTTCTACACTTTCCGATGATGTGAAAAGTATTTGGCTTAGTGTTTATGATCTGACAGATAAGTGCATTTAAAAGTTATTTTTATGGAAGGCTGAAAATAATAATGAAAATGCAGTGAGACAGATAAACCGAAGTCATAAACACCTTTAAACTTTGTTGGCAAGTTTTTGACAGTTCACGGTTTTATCCAGATTCAACCATGGTTATGATTGTCATGTCAAAAACCTAAAATAGTGTACAAGAAAACATTGTAAAACTATTTTTTAGAACAAATTTATATCTGCAGTTCATTACATTTTCGGCTTTAGGCCCTTGAGTAAACTTTATGACAATTTTAGCCACTAAAAACTACTTGTCGAATCAAAAAATTCTAAGCAGGATTTTTTTCTAATAAGCTTCCTCGAAAATAAAAAAGAACTTTAGGCTAACTATACAAAATAGAATGAAAAAAATTGATTATTATATTAATGTATTGCTACTTAATGTACTTTTAACTTTAAAAAATGAAAATATACATTTAAATTTTATACTGTTATTTTAACTACTTTCAGCATTTCGTCCCATTTTTTTCCCCCTTCTTGCTATAATATGCTATAACAAAATCTAATTTTAAAGCCTTCTATGCTATGTCTGTTTCTTAATTTAGAATGGATTTATTCAAAATTGGAAAAGATCCTCTACAATCGACATTGAACTGAATGATGCAGAATGCAGCTACATTATGAGCTAAATTGTTTGTGCTAGAATAAGAAAGTTTTTTAAAGTGATGCACCATCATCTATCGACGCCAATAGCCAAACACTTTACCCTACAATGAACTTTGTAATTAAAATTACACATTATCTACTATACAAAATTTTTAATTTATCATTTTGACGCTATAAAGTGCAAAAATACAGTTAGTTCATTGTCATATTTTATAGCATTAATAATACAAAATATTAAAAATTTCAAAAGTTCTCTTTTAGAAAAAAAAAAAAAAAATATATATATATATATATATATATATAACAATTGTGAAACTCCTGATTGTGGCTGAGGTTGAGTGGATTTTATGTCGCACTAGTGCTACACTATGGACAATTGGAGACTGCCTAAGATTCACCCTTAAGGGTGATCCGGAGGTGTGCCATTACAAGTTTGATCCTCCATGGAGAGGATCGTTCCCCTTCTTCGGTGATCCCTAGTGGTATAATTTGAATGGAAACATGGACATTGTGTGTCTACGACAATCTTTAGCCGACTCTAAATATCGAACCTGCAGTCTTCCAATTACGAGTTCGGTACTGCACTAACCAGGCTACTGCAGTCCAATCCTGTTTGGGAAAGCCGAATAATAATAATAATGAGTAATTTTGACAACAAATTTTCCCATGCATATAATAGCTGTTAGTGACAACAGGTGATGTGTCATCTTAAGTCTTTCCACATCACACCCTTGTGCATCCTGATATTTATTAAAATGTTGATAATAACCAACCATTTTATTGTGAAATATTAATTAAAAATCTGTAATAATATAGATTGCATATTATATAACATGAATGTTGTAACTGTCATTTATGGCATGTTTATGTATAATAATAAATATTTAAATACCTAAAAATTATAATTACATTATAGAAAATATAAATAGTGCTTTGAATAGGGGAGAAGGGGGGCTAGTGTGGACATTTTTCATAAATTTTGCGAAAAAGTGTACTAAATAATATTTTTAACACATCAAGTATTTTTTTTTACAGGAATTTGTACTTTTAACTTTAATTTGATTGACATATTTAGTTATTTGGCAATACAATTTTTAAGTAATAATTTTTAAAAAATGGTTGTTTTTGTCCACACTAGTCCCATGTGGTGGGTCTAGTGTGGACAAACCAGAGTACTGATCTAGACAATATAATACAACTCTTAAAAGTGTATGTAAAACCCTAATAAAATTAATTTGAACCTAAACAGTATACTCCATAGTAAATATTAATCTAATTAAAGTATATTTTAATTAGGTCATGCTAAATATATTTTTTGTGATTAAAGACTCCAATTAGATATGTTAAGAATCTATCTCAAAGATAAAATTTTATACACTAGAAAATTACAAACAAACAAACAAAAAAAAAAAAAAACGGGGGGGGGGTAACACCGGCAGTAATATAAAAAGGAAATAAACTAGAAAAAGTTATCAAAGTGAGCTTAACTGTGTTTAGAAGTAGTTTAAAAATTCATGATGTTTAAATGTCTAGCTACGGGAGCTTTACTGCTATACAATCCTTATTTTGTATTTATAACATTTAGAGAAGAGCAATTAAAAATGTGAGCAGACGACATTTTAATCGCAGTTTATTTTATTTTAGAATGTATGTTTCTGACTAATTAAGACGTATTGCGTATGGAGTTAAATTAATAGAATTTGGTTCTAAAGTCACGAAAAGGAATTAGAGCGCAAAATAAATAGTACAGCTACACATCCTTGCCGGTGTGTTAATAAGCCTCCGCAACTCAGACGTTCCAGTTCGCTGAAAATATCAACTTCGAGTAAACAGTGAGAGAAAATAAACACAAAAATAAGGATTATGAGCTTAAGGGGACTAAGACGTTTTCGACTACTGAAAAAGACTAATATTTCACCATTATTTGCAGCCCTGTATCTCCTTACACGCTTAACAAATCATTATAATTTTTTTACTGCATGTTTAAAACACATTCAAGAATATCTTTTTGATAATTAAAAAACATATTATTGAAAAATATTTTTCATATGACACAATAAAGAGGATGATGTATTTTCTCGAAAAAAAAATACTATCGAACACTTTGGTACACTTAAAAAAAAAACTATGTATCTCCTTACCTTGAAATCTTCCATGATTATCCAAAACACCCTGCTTGATACAGTGAACCTGTTTTTATTTTATTTTCAAAGATAATTTAAAAAAAAAAAAAAATATGAACTTCTAGATTAAAAAAAGCCTATATTTTCCAATAAACATTGACCATCACAAAAAAATATACAATGTTAAACTTTTAAATTTTAGGTTCACCAGTTGGAATTTTATATCATAAATATCTCTGTAAAATTTCAAACTTGTACTGCTGGTAGATTTTTTACAAAATGTACCTAAACATTGAAAAAACACAATTTCAGAAAAATGAAAAAAAACACTTTGAATGAGTATTAAAGATCAGAGCTGTACATTTAAAACATTCCTGGACCGTAATCAGATTGAGATTTCATTTCTGCATTATCTAATTGTTTTTTTAGTTTCTTTTTTTGTTTGCGAGCCTCTTTTGATAGTTTTTTAAGTTTCAGTTCTGCATCAGAGATTTTACGAAAATCTATTTTCCTCAAGGATTCACACATATTCTGACCCGGAACAATTCCCATGCTTTTAAAAACATTTGCCCGACTGCTAACACCATCGTTAAAACAGATAACAGCATCCATCACTCCCATTTTTAAAGTATTCATGCCAATGAATTTAGTTTTTGGCAGTCTTTTCCAAATGCAGCTCTTGAAACTTTCTTTCGAATGTTTCTTTCTGTGAGTTGTTGGAAGAAAACACACAGCTTGGGGTGAACATTATCAGTTAATTATAGTGAAGAACCAGGGAGTCTCCTAACCATGGTACCAGTAAGAAAGATAAGATATCTAGTCTAGAACTGGAGGGCAACCTGCTTTGTTTACATTTTTCGAAGCTCTTTAAATGGGCGTGGTATGTCCTTTTAGCTCTTTAAATGGGCGTGGTATGTCCTTTTAAATTTATTTATTCTAAATTTATCAGCTTTTTTTTCATTGAAAGGGCATAAATTATACATTTTTAGAAAGAGCAGAAAATACGCTATTTTTTTAGACAAAAATTGAAAAATCGATTTTTTGAAGCTGTTTCATGTCTTGGTCCCCTTAACAGAACAAATTAAGAGCTATTTCCAACATTATTTTAATGAAAGTAAAATTACCAAGGTTAGCATAACTAATCCAGATGGAGTGCTATCGTTAATGCGTGTATATAATTCAAGAATAAATGTACAATTCCAAAATTTTATACCATTTCAATTTCCGAGAATTCAACAATATTTATTTCTCAGTAATCCACAAGGTTGTTCCAGTCGAGTAAAAACAAACACACGCATGCACACACAAAATAAAATAAATAAACAAACAAACCGAGTTTAGTTATTTTAGAGTAAAACAGTTACCCGAAAATTTGGATAGTTTAATATTATAGATGCAAGAGCCCTAAAACATTCCAATGCAGCAAAAATAAATAAGTAAACAAATAAAAAATCGCTAGAGGCTACTTAAAAGGAAATCAATAAAAAAAGAAAAGAAAAAGAAAGAAAGAAAGCAAATATATATATTTTAAACCGTTTTGTATATTTAAATTCAAATATAACTATTATAATTAAACTGTGTTGAAGTTATTTAAAAAGGAAAAAATGCATGGATATATTTAATTTAGCAACCGAATTCTACTTTTGACTTTGCTCTTTTTAAATTCTTAATTAAATGCCTGTAATAGACTATTTTTGATTACTAAATTTCAGGTGGTCTACAACAAACGATGACGACGCGTTTTACCTGTCTGAAAGAAATAGGACTCTGGTCCTAAACATGTAGACAATTTCAATTTTCAGTTTTAAAAGTAATAAACGATAAAACAACAGAAAAAAAAAAAAAAAAATCAAACGTACGAAATAAGATTTCCAACGCGGGCAAACAATATATTTATGAAATTATCTAGATCGGATTTCCTGGTTCGAAACATACAGATAAGAAATATCTTTAAAAATTGGGAAGGGGGAAGGGGGGGGAGAGAAAAAATCTTAAATCTATGATCGTACAATATTCTACCTTTACCAGAGTTTCTGAAACAACCTCGAAATCGTAAATTTTTAAAGTAATTAACGTTAGTTATGAAAAATATTGGAAATAAAAAATAAATAAAAGAATGTTTAATTCATCATTTCTTTTTAGATTTATTTTATATACATGAAATATTGATAATCACCTAATATATATTTTATGTAGATCACCGATTTAATGCAGAATGGTGAAGATAATACTTTCAAAAGTTGCAGCAAAGTTTAATTTTTCTTAACTTTATTCTCCATTCATCTTTTTCATATTCCATTCAGACTATCATTAGATTCCACTTAACATGGATATTAGTGGCGGCAAATAATAGTTCAGGAAAAAGAAAAAAAAAAAAAAAAACTTTGGACAGTTTCCAACAATGACGACTTGACTTTGACCTGGCAAATTTAAATGACCTTAATAAATAGTTCACATACAAAATAACATACGTAAGCTGTCTTCTGCTGACACCCACTTGTCAGGAATGGATTTGTAGCTTGGAAACACAAGGATTAAAAAGGAAATATATTTAAATTTTTAAAAATTATGAGGAATAAAACAACAATTAAGCTCGATAACACACTATGGACACGCGTAAAGAGAAAGTGGACACAAAGTATGAAATGGTTTCTATAAATGATATCACAGATACGATTGAAAATTATTAGAATATTCTAATTTATGCACGGTTTTGTTCTTCACACATGTGCATTGCAAAGTAAAAGTAATCCCCCCCCCTCAATGAAACGAATTTTTTAATCCTCATTAAATATGAGCGTGTGCGCACATACACACACTCTTTCTGCCCCCCCCCTTTCTTTTATCTAATTTTCTGTATTCAATAAAAAAGAAAAAGAAAGTTCAACAATTACTTTTTTAGTACACAGAAATAAGCAAAATTAAATTATATTAGCAATTTTTAAATCTCTGTTAAACAAACCATGTGTGAAATTATATGTACTTTTTTTTACTTTCTCTTATCATAAGGTAGAGAAAGTATTGTTTTTGGGTCAAATTTCCGAAAGTGAGTTTTTGTTATATTTACATGTTTTGAGGTTCCCTGAATCCAAAAATCATGTTTTTAGCGGTTGGTCTGTGAGTGTGTCCGTTATCAGCATATCTCAAAAACAAATTACAGCAGAAAGTCCAAACTTGGTATTCTAAATGTGTAGTATATAGGGATGTTACAATAAACTTTTCGTTGAGATCAATGGTTCGTGTATAGAGACACCCAAGAGAATTCAAATACATTACGTCTATAAGGGAAATTGCAGGTAAGTAGAGTTTAACATCTATAGACTGCACTAAACCAAATGAAACGAATATATATATTTTTATATGCGTAAAAACATGTCTCATGTAGAATATGGTAGGGAAATCATTCACTGTTCGTTTACAGGATTACACAAAAGAATTAGATATAAGTGCGACAATAGATGCAAATTGACGGAAGTGTATTTTAGGCTGGGCCGTGTATTATTACCATAGGATTATATTTAGGTGCACCATGTGGTCTGTACATAATCTTCAAAAGATATACAGGGCTGCAAATATTTAAGCGATAACATTCTTTTTGTTGTTAGTGGATGTGCTTTACTATATTTTACCATTTTAAGCTAAATATTCATCGCCTTTTTTTTTTTTTTTTTTTTTTTTTTTGGGGGGGGGGGGGGTATTTACACGTTTTGTGGCTTACTGATTACCGAAGTCAAGTTTTTTAACGTTTGATCTTTGTCTGTGTCTCTTAGAGTAACTTAAAAACGAATAATTTTAGGAGATCCAAATGTTGTATTTAGAAGTTAATTTAAGTTTGTTGCTGGAAAAGTTTGATCAAGATTGATAACTTTCAAGGAATGTTGCGTGTGAAAGTTGTCTGAATAATTTTAAGTGAACTTTGAATTTTAATAACAGATTTAAATTCTATATAAAAGTAGGTGCAGTAATGAAACGGGGGTTGAGGAGGCAGTAGCCTCCCTCACACAGAACTAATTATCATATAAAACTCTTCTGAAGCCTAATTTGAATTGTTTTAACATAGGTTTACATAACAGAACTCCTTATCTTACCCCTTAATCTCCAAACTGTTCCTTTTTATAGTATTAAATTTCAGGGTAAGAGAAAGTCATGTGAGTGACACACCAGATTATTTAAAAAATGAAAAGTTCAATGTCCTTTTAGTAATCGATTTAGATTTCTTTATAAAGAGGACACCACAGAAAAAAACGAACTTATTCTTGAATTATTTTAACGCTGTACTGATCAGTCACGAATAATTTCTCATTGCAGGGCTGGTCCGTTATTCTACTATTTTCAAAACATTTTCATCTTACATTATCATAAAAAGTAAAAAGGATTACGTTTTGGTAATAGTATCGAAAAAAAAGATAACAGCTAATATAATATTGAAACTAGGTTCACGTTCTGGGTAAAATTATCAGATTAAATTTGTTTTCAGAAATTCAACCTAAAACTCTTTACCAGTAAAACACAAGTAACCGAAGTTACTCCTATTTTAAAATCGCCAGAAAAATTATTTAAATAAAACGCTAAAATATTTATTTCAGAATATATATATATATATATATATATTTTTTTTTTTTTTTTTTTTGTTTTCTTCAAACAAAATCATATAAATAAAAACTGGTGGATTCAAGAAAAATTTCGACTTCTGATTTTTCGTAAATAAGTTTCAAGATAACCTGAAGATCATCTTTTCAACACCTTCGACAATTATTAATAATTAAAAAGTACACATTTCCACAAATAGCAGTAAAATATATGTTTGAATGTTTAAAAAATTGCATGAAATTCCTGCATTCAAACACACACACACACACACACAAAAAAAAAAAAAAGAAAAGAAAAAAAGAACATCAATTAGTCTAAAAATTAATGCAACACATAATAATGTAAAATCAAAGAAAAATTTTAAAAACTTAGTCGTCGCAAGGAGCACTTTGAAATATTTTTAAAATAAATAAAATTTTGATTAATTTTAATAGTTTTCGAAAATTTTTATGTATATGATATTTATGCATTTCAACGCATATGTCTGCTAATTTGTCCAACTCCAAGATAGCCATTTTAAAAAACGATTTTCCACGTCTACCATCCCTTTAAAAATATCAAAGAGGTTTTTTATTTATTTATTTATTTTATTTATTTTTTTATTTTTTTTTTTTTTAAATACTCATACTGAAAACATTAAAAATTTACACATACGACAGTGGCTACCTTCAAAATGACACCTTAAAAATAATTCTCACTGTGTACAATTACTTGAAAATTTGTCTTATACTGCAATATTAAAAAAAAAAAAAATAAATAAATAAATAAATAAAGATAACGGCACCAGCTGAGCAATATATCCCAGGTGTAATCGGCCTCGATTTAAGTCATGGTCTTACTAAATACCAAGTTTGGTTCAATTCCATTCATCTGCTCATGAGACATAGTGCCCATAAAATGTTGGTAGCACTCACACCCACAGACACACATTTTCTAAAAGTAGATAAATCGTGTTTAGTACACCTCAAAATGTGTAAATCGATTAAAAAACAAAGGTGTTAATTTTTAATGAATCCGATATAACTGAATATAATTAATATATTCCTTTTAAAAATAATGAAACAATAAAAGTCAGCCTAATAATTTGTCTTAAAATAAATATTAATGAATGAAGGATAGAATATGAAACCACTTTTACGTGAATTATCACATTTTCGGGAAACAACTTGAAAAAGTTATGACTTATCAAATGTTTTAGATATGCTGTATTAAAACAGTACTAATCTAATAGTAGACACATTAAAAAATAAATAGGAAAAAAAGTGAGTGTTTGGCTGTTTTAAAAATTACAAAAGATTTAGGAAGTTTTTAGCTTCATGTTGCATTTTAAAATTTTTATTATTCTTACTATTCAACGCTATTCTTTTTTAAAATTGTAATGCTAATTTTACATCCTTATTCAAAAAATGAATTTGTGATCTACTATTCTCCAACAGAATTACTCTGTGAAAATGAAGAAATATATAGAAACTCTTACACACACACGCACAGTACAAAAATCAGTGCTTTCTTTGCTCATACATCATCTTTCAACCTACCACTGGATCAGACGCTTGTCTGCTGTCATAGCAACAAATTTGCAGGGGCGCCAGCTGTAACTAAAATAAAACTTTTAGACATGTTGAGATACTTCTAACTAAATTATTCGTATGAAAAGACACATCCTATAAACTTTTTTTTTTTTTTTTTTTGATTTCGCTAAAAATACAGCAAACATTAATACTTATATAAAAACAAAAGAAAAATAAAAAAAAATAACTTTGTACTAGAATTTATGGATGCTTTCTTATTATTACAAAAAGTTAAGATGCAGCAAAGATGCATTTTTCCAAGACGAAGGCATTTTATGGGATTATAAAAATGAATTTTCATAAATCGAAGTGGTTTTGAAAATAAAATTAACGGAGGAGGCATCAGAAATGGCTCGAAAGCTATTCCATGGTTCAAAGGCTTTTCGCTTCGCAAAATAGTCTTTTTTCACATTTGTCATTCAGATGCGAGTATACTGTATGCTACCAATCCATTAACTAAATTGGACTGAAGCTATTGATCTTAAATATTAAAACAGGTGCCCTTTGAAACAATTCTTTATTAAATTTGTACTATTTTGATGAATCGATTAAATCGTTTGATTTTTAACAATTTTCGAAATGATGGTGATTGATATGGATAAACAAATAAATAAAATCGCGGAAAATAAGATTTATTATTATTATTACTTCTATCAGATTCTTAAGGAGCCTCTTCACTTACCGTCGCTGGAAGCCCAAGCCAAAGTTATTCTATGGAAATTTTGTTTACTTATAACTCATTAACAAATACATATTTTTACTTTCTTCTATATTAAATAGAAGAAAGTATTGGATTCGTAAAAATTTTCGACCTCGGGTTTTTGATGGATTTACACGTTTTGAGTGCTGTAGAACACGATTTGACAATTTTTAGAAAATGTCTGTGTCTGTATGTGTGACAACTGTATCTAGGAACTACTGTACAGAATTTCATACAAATTGGTATGTAGTTGCACCTTGACATAAATTAGTGCCTATCAACTTTTGATAAAATTGTCTTACAGGTTGCGTTGCCATCCTGCTTTTTCTAAATTTTTAACATGGTGTTATAGGACAAAATTTTGTATAAATGTGCATAAAGAGAATTATTTTTTAGTAATCATTATGAAATTTACAAGAATTATTTATAACAGAGACAGTCAACTGGGAAAATTTTTTTGTATGTGTAGGAGCCTCGTCAACCCCCCTGTGGGGGAAGTCCCCCCTCGACGGCAGTAAATTTTCAAGATGGGTATCTTTCGAAAGGTCTCGTCAATACCTTTAAAACGAATGGTTGAACTATAAATCTGTGATAATTTAAAGAAAAGTTATCGATTTTTTTTTTACTTTTTACGAAAAAAAAACTTAGAAAAAAATTGTATTTTCACAAAATTTCATATAAATGTACATAATGAGAATTATTCTTAACCTGTGATTCTAAAATTAATATGAATTATTGATAATAGTAGTAGTTAATTAGGAAAAAAATTTTGTGCATGTGGGGGCATCGCTTCCCCCTCCCTGGGGAGAAGTACCCCCCCCCCCGGGGGTGGGGGTACATTTTCAAGATGGGTATCTTTCGAAAGGTCTCGTCAATACCTTTAAAACGAATGGTTGAACTATAAATATGTGATAATTTAAAACAAAGTTATCGATTTTTTTACTTTTAACGAAAAAAAAACTTGGATTTTTTTTTTTTTAATTGTTACTGAGTGAATTTGTATAGGAAATTATAGGAGAAAGTCTTGTGGCGGCCACAACATACTAGTTAAGTTATGTTTTCACATTCAGAAAATTCACAACTGTTAAATTGACGGACGTTTTTTAAAAACGGACTTTTTAAATTTTAAATGCTTTATTTTGAAACTGTAAAATACGAATTTTCAATACGTGAAATTTTCCATGTTACAGTTTCAAAATAAAACATTTAAAGTTTTTAAAATCCGTTTTTAAAAAACGCCCATCAACGGACAGTTGTGAATTTTCTGAAAGTGAAAATAGAATTTTAAAACATGTATTAGTTAATGAGTTTTAAGTAAACAGAATTTCCCATAGAATAACATTGGCTTGAGCTTCCGGTGATGGTAAGCGAAGCGGCCCTAAATACGCAATAGCAAGAAAAAGTTATATTTAGTATCATACTTCTCTGAGATAATTGTCTACATAAATCGTTGAATTTACGTTGTATGAACACATATACATAGGAAAACAAAAAAGAAAGTTTTGTAATGGTACAACATATTAGTTTTCAATCAATTTATTGTTGATTTATTTGATGCATCTTTTTTTTTATCATTTTGAGTTTTATAAGCGCTTTCAGATTTTCAGAGGTTTTAATTTCAATTGGGTACCCTAATGTTCTAAACTGTCCAAACTGTGGTTTTTTTTAGTAGAGTTATACACTTCATAAAAATGATGCAAATATTTGAAAAAAAATTACAAAATAAATATTGTAATTACATGTTCCTAAAGTTGGGAATTGTCAGAATTTTTTTTTTTTTTTTTTCCCCGAAGGGGTTTATATTTTTACTCGGAAAAATTGAAAATGTTAAAATTTCTAGCATAAAATAACTTATTCGGAAATTTATAATATTTACATTCAGACGCTTTTTTCTTGAAATATTTTTTCATGTTCAGTATATCGCATGAAAATATTAACTTTAATAAAGCTCATATTTCAAAAATAAAGTTTTAACCATATAATCAAATGATAATCCTCAAATATTTAAGTATTATAATGACCTCCCTTCCATTACATGTATTTGAAATTACTTAAAAATCGCGAAAAACACAGGTTTTATTATTATTTTCAGATTCTTAATACTTATTGTTTAATATTAAATTGAACCATCCCGCTATAGAAAAAAAAAAAAAGTTGTCTTTAATATTATGTAATACTTACTAATATATATCTTTTGCTCTTTATAATATTCCTAAAGAGGTAAAATTGAAAAAGAAGAAAAAAAAAAATAGATATTATTACTATTAGATTCTAAGGCGTGATAGCGAGGAAAGGTCTTTAATATTAAGCAATAGCCCTACTACAATATTCTTTTTTCAACAGAATAATATCTTTGCCCCACCATCACCTCTGCAATTCTTAAAAAAGGGTGAAATATGAAAAAAAGAATATAATTAAAATAGCCAAAAATGCATATCTATTTTTTAAATGCATATCTATTTTTTACCTTTTTCTTGCTATTAAGAGTCTGAAAGACTCTTAAATAGCAAGAAAAAGGTCCTTAAAATTAATAAATATTTTTAAATCAATGCTTTTTTTTACCTGATTTCATAGGGGGAAAATAATAATAATAATAATTAGGTGTGGGAAGGGAGGGGGGGGGGCTATTGCTGGGAGAACTGGTACGGAACCGGAAAAAAAAGAATAAATAAATAAATAGGAGGGGGGAGGAGGCAAGATGTGAAAGTGCAACAGCTACTTTTCCGCACTATTACTAATTCAATTTCGAACGGGGGGGGGGTGAATCTGCCCAGCATAATAACCATATAAATATTAAATATCATGTAGTTCAAGTTAATCTGGATTCACTTAAAACATATTATTCCAAAGACTGAATTTTCAGGGGAATGGAGAAGGGGAATAAAAGCTTTTTAAAGTATGATAAAATATAAAGAAAAAAAAAAAAGTTATGACAGAAAAAGAAAAATTCACAACTATTCTTAAATGGGAAGTTTTGCTAAGAATTTTCCAGGAATATTAGCACACCGTTTTATGTTACAACAAAAGAAAAGGACATTTCTAAAGGCATTTATTTATTCAAAACATTTCGCACGCAAACCACTACACATGCTCATTTAAAACACTTGAAAAG